>NW_026847438.1:220539483-220590047 GCF_025583915.1 Anolis sagrei ordinatus
AAAGTGTTCTCAATCCTATACAAGCCCAAAGATTCTCTCCTTCCCTCAGTCAACTCATCATTCATTCCTCCTCCCAAAAATCTTAGCCAGTTTGTTCAATGGTTAGTAATTCTGGGAGTTGGAAGCCAAAACAGTTGGAGGGCTACCATTTAAGAATGCCTGGTTTAGATGCACCCTAAAGAATGGGAAATTTAATGATTCCATGTGAAGTCATTTCTCAAAGTTTATCTATGGGTTTTAGCAGCAATAGTTTCTGGCTATTATGACAATAGCAATCCCAAATCTGTGAACGCCAACTATTCAAAAGTTAGATCAGTTCCACTCTATTCAACTTGACTTGAATTTGCCAGTTCTGTGGTATTGTCAATTTTACATGTTTTCTGGAAACTCTGATGTCGACCACAAACTCACTCAAAGAGATTAGATCAGACTGTTCCTAAATAGTCAGGTTGAAGAAAAGAACTTTTGTCTTAGAAAGCTGAATCCAAGTTACCAACAAGGGGAGCGCTGTTATTACAAAAGCCTTCTTTGGTAAATCTGGCTATTCCATGGCCAGTGAAAATTATGCAGAGTTGACCAAACTGTGGGGTTACTGTTTCAAAACCCACAACATGCTTTGCTGCGGTTCTTGCTCGTACTCTGGCAAGGATCAGTGGCAGGGATTCCAGTAGATCTAGATACAATGGGAGGGAAATGACTTCTAGTTTTTCCAGGGCAGATTGACCTGTGGCGTGTAATACTGCACTTCTGGCTTGTGAAAGAGACACTTTCCTTTTTTGGTATTTTTGGTATTTGAGCAGTAAAGGAATGTATTTATTATTTGAATTAATTTGACCCAACATCATGTGCAAAGATGTAAAGCCCACCCTCTACATTCACTGGGGTTAGGGACACAGGATCCCCACAAAATTAAAAAAAAACCCTCTCTCTATACACACACACACACACACACACATTAGCTGTCCCCTGCCACGCATTGCTGTGGCCCAGTCTGGTGATCTGGAAAATAAAGTAATGAGAAAGTGTTGGTTTCTAATATATGCAACTTCTTTATGCTTCTGGATAAACAGTATTTCTTGTTGTTTCTTTGTCAGTGTTGATGTGGAGATTGACTGGTTTGCCTACTCTGGATCATGCAATATATAATTGTCATGAGGGGTTGTCAGAAGGGTCTTCAAAGACCACAAGAAAACACAGTATTTTCTATTGATCTGTGTGGGAAGTTTGGCCCGATTCTATCATTGGTAGGGTTTATAGTTCACCTACAATCAAAATGCTCTTTGATTGTAGGTGAACTATAAATCCCAGTACCTACAACTCCCAAATGTCAAGGCCTATTTTCCCCAAACTCCATCTGTGTTCATATTTGGACATATGAAGTATTCATGCCAAGTTTAGTCTAGAACCTTCATTGTTTGAGTCCATAGTGCTCTCTGGATGTAGGTGAACTACAGCTCCAAAACTCAAGGCCTATGCCCACCAAACCCTTCTGGTGTTTTCTGTTGGTCATGGGAGTCCTGTGTGCCAAGTTTAGTTCAATTCCATTGTTGGTGAGTTCAGCATGCTCTTTGGTTGTAGGTGAACTATAAACCCCAGCAACTACAACTCCCAAATGGCAAAATCAATTTTTAAGTGATGGTCACTTCTTGGATTAGTAAGTTTCTTCTGGCCAATACGTTTTAATCAATCCATAAAATCCACAAAAGTCAAACTCACAGATGTGAAGGGCCAACTGTCCTCTTGATGCAGGTATCATTCCACGTGGTTAAGAAAACACATTTTTTACACTTGCTACTGCTGGATGTCACAGGGGACATCTCATCAGATAGTATAGGAGCTGCGGTGGTGAAATGGGTTAAACCCTTGTGCTGGAAGGACTGCTGACCTGAAGGTTGGCAGTTTGAATCCACGAGACAGAGTGAGCTCCCATCTGTCAGCTTCTGCTTTTCATGCGGGGACATGAGATAAGCCTCCAAGAGGATGGTAACACATCCAGCCATCCCCTGGGCAACATCCTTGCAGATGGCCAATTCTCTCACACCAGAAGCAACTTACAGTTTCTCAAGTTGCTCCTGACACACACACAAAAACAGATAGCATGTCTGTTATTATGGCCAGCTATTTAATAATGCCCACCATGAGATGTATAATGTCATGGATGCTATCAAATAGCAGGACATAATGACAGACATACTATCTGTTCCTGGAGATGGTAAGAATTGTATCAGTACTTAAAAAAATATCCATACTACCACAACTCCTGTTGTGGTTTATTCTAATGAATTTCTAGAACTTGGCTTTAGCTGGCTGGATTCCCCCCCCCCCCCCCCCCCCCCCCCCCCCGTTCCAGACAATGAAAGTAGGAGTAAACTACTTTCCATTGTTTTGCACCTTCTGCACTTCTGGGTGGTCCCACTTTTGACAAGTTGGCTAAGGCCATGACCTTTGCCTGGAAGTTTTCCTCTTACTTTTCTTCCCTTGTTACATTGCTGATTACCAAATTAAATACTTCCAATTCTTTGTTCAATTCACAGTAGGATCTTTTCTCTTTTTAAACTTTGGACAAAAACAGTGGTACAAATGTGTTCCTTCTATTGCATTTTACATTACAACTATACAAATATTTTTATGTACCTGCAAGACCAGGAACATGTCTACTTGCTGAGGAGTTTGGAGATTTAAACTTTTTGACAGAGAAAGCTAAAGATCTTGTAAATTACAACTCCCAGGGTTCCATAGCATTGAATTATCATAATGAAAGTGAAGTCAAAATGGCTCAGTTCTACAGTTTAGAACAGGCATGGGTTCCCTTTGGGTGTTTTGGACTTCAACTCCCACAATTTTGGACCTGGGCCCTTTGGGTGTTTTGGACTTCAACTCCCACAATTTCTAACAGCCTCAGGCCCCTTCCTTTTCCTCCTCAGCCACTTAAGTGGCTGAGAGGGAAAAGAAAAGGGCCTGGGCTGTCCAGTCTAATATTTAGCTTCTTCTGCTTTATATGTGCATTTGTAAATGTATGTTACTTCCTTTACATATTTTATAGATATTTTATGTTGGGAAGTGTCTGTTGGGAGGTGTCTATGGACATTCCAAAGATATATAAACCTCACTTGCTTGGTTTCCAACAGACCTCACAACCTCAGATGCCTGCCATAGAGAGATGGGCTGAAACTAACCAAATGAAGTTCAACACTGAAAACGCAAGATACTCCACTTAGGCAGAAAAAAATGAAATGCAAAGATACAGATTAAGGGACAGCTGGCTTGACAGCAGTATGTGTGAAAAGGATCTTGGAGTCCTCATAGACAACAAGTTAAACATGAGTCCACAATGCCATGTGGCAGCAAAAAAAAAGCCAATGGGATTTTGGCCTGCATTAATAGGAGTATAGTGCCTAGATCCAGGGAAATCCTGCTACTATTCTATTCTGCCTTGGTCAGACCACACCTGGAATACTGTGTCCAATTCTGGGTTCCGTAATTGAAGGGAGATGACAAGCTGGAATGTGTCCACAGAGGAGGGCAACTAAAATGATTAAGGGTCTGGGGAACAAACCCTATGAGGAGAAGCTTAAAGTGCTGGGCATGTTTAGCCTTCAGAAGAAAAGGCTGAGAGGATACACAATGGCCATGTATATGAAGGGAAGTCATAGGGAGGAGGGAGCAAGCTTGTTTTCTGCTACCCTGGAGACTAGGACGTGAAACAATGGCTTCAAACTACAGGAAAGGTCATCCCACCTGAACATTAGGAAGAACTTCCTGAGTATGTGAGCTGTTCATCAGTGGAACCCTCTGCCCATGAGTGTCATGGAGGCTCTTTCTTTGGAGGCTTTTAAATAGAGGCTGGATGGCCATCTGTCAGGGGTTCTTTGAATGCATTTATCCTGCTTCTTGGCAGGAGGTTGGACTGGATCTCTTCCCACTCAAGGATTCTATTATTCTATGTGGGCAAAACGTTAGGAGGGAATGCTTCTGGAACATGGCCATACAGCCCAGAAAACTCACAGCAACCCAATAAACAATTGTAGTCCTTAAGAAATCAATTTACAAATATGATTGCTTTTTAAAGCGTATGGAATGTAAAAAGGAAGTGAACCATAATTCTAGTAGAAGCCATCTGATGAAAATGTTCATCTCATTTCTTGTCCACACAGTGTTGCATCCTGATTGTATTACTTCACTCTTCTTCCTGAGAAATGGAGAAAATGATCTCATGCTTCCTTTTACTGGTTGGACTTTTCCCTATCACAGCCAGGGAGAGACGTGTTCCAGAGACACTTTCAAGTCAAAGAAATGATGCACTTTTACTTGGTGAGTTGTGGCAGATTTGTCTCAAAGAAGCAAAAAAAAAAAAGTTCCCAAAACCCAAGCCAGGACTTTTTTTTCTATTAAGAGGATGCTTTTGTGAAGGAGATAAGAATAGATAGTGAAAAGTAGATACATTTTAGAAAAGGACACTTGTTTGTGAAGTATGGAATCTGTATTTAAAGTGCAACAAAAAGAACAACAGCAACAATTTTATTTGTTACCTGCCTCTCCTTGTGGCTTGAAGTGAGTTATACCATAGTTAAAATATATAATCATTGTAAACATTCTATCAAGTATCCATATTAAAACATATTTCTATAAAATATATATTAAAATATGTAGCATAATGTAAAAATAAACCACATGTAGTTCACATTTGATCAGCCCACACACTGCCTTTTCCAGAGAAAGAAAATATGCCATGCAGTTGTACAATAAAGAACAGGTAGTTTACTCTTCGTAGTTCAGAACAACATATGTACAATATGGTAAGTAGCATCAACTCACATAATGTCCTTTTATGAGAGATTTAAAATGGTTTTTTTTTGTCCGTGTGGATAAACTCCTACAGCAGTTCATGAAGCAAGAGCACATCCCAGACTCTCTGCTTCACTCTGCTTCTCTCTGAGCACCTGAATAGTTGGAGCCTGAAAAATGTAACAGTAACCAAAAGTTCCAGGCTCAGCCATCTCCTCGCATGAAGCCCGACCAATCAATTTCATGCATCTTATTTTACAATTGACACACACACATTAGCTGATTTCTTGCATGTTCCAACAAATACACAGAACAAAGATTAAAATGCAAGACGCAAGTTTCAAATTCATGATTAAAACTGACTGACACACAGAAGGTTTTCAATGGTGTCTTAAATTTTGACAATAATATAGTATTTCCAAACTGTTCGATGTTTTAAGTTCCAAAAGTAAAGAAGGACCTATAGAAATAGTAACTATTGGCAACAACAGCCACTCAGAAATTAAGAATCCAAGTACCTACTGGTCTTTGTAAAGCATGGCCATGGAATAGATGTTTCCAAACTATTTTCAAGGAAAGAGAGATGCGATTTCTCTGAAATAAGACAAATGCTGCAGGTAACAATATTCCAATGAGCCTTTAAAACCAAAAATCGTCTTTCAAGATGGCAATGAGACTAGTAGCAAGCGGCTGATTTAGAGCAAGGAAGCAATGGAAAGGAAAAAAGGGCACTCAATTTTTCAAGTCCTTTTTCTTTGGTTTTTTACTAATTACTATTTTACTATTTACTATTTAAGAAGGCACATCAGGCTGCTGCTATGTTCCTTTGTAGTGTAATGTCTAGTTTTACACTTAGAATGAAACATAAATGTTGGGAAAGTGCTGCTGTCAATAAGATTAATTATCTGAATAACCTTGGAATGAATTTCTAGTTAATCTGCTCTGCCATATGAGATCATACATTTTTCTGCCCTTATTGCTTATGAGATTGCAAATAAACACTGCATTCCCAGTAGAGTTTTAGACTCTAATTTACAGAATTTCGTTGCGTGTTCACAATTGTCTGATCCTTAGTAGTGTTTTCTTCAGCTCTAAGGTGAAGGTTTCCCCTTGACATTAAATCTTGTCATGTCCAACTCTGGGGGGGGGGGGGTGCTCATCTCTATTTCTAAGCCGACGAGCCAGCGTTGTCCGTAGACTCCTCCTAGGACATGTTGCTGGCATGACTACATGGAGAGGCATTACCTTCCCGCCGAAGTGATACCTATTGATCTACTCACATCAGCATGTTTTTGAACTGCTCAGTTGACAGAGACTGGGTCTAACAACGGGAGCTCACCCTGTCTGTGGATTTGAACTGCTGACCTTCCAGTAAGCAAGTTCTGCAGCTTAGCGGTTTAACCCGCTGTACCACTACGGCCCCTTCTTTAGCTCTATCTGCATTATATGAATCTACTGACCATATCATACAGTTCCAAACTGTATTATACAGAATGGCATTGTAGATGGGGCCTTTGTTGAAACTGACTGATAAACTTAGCTGAGGTCAGAGGGGAGAAAAGTTTATTTCTTGTTTGAATAAATGAATTCACAGTGGGATTTGTGGGCATTGTCCACCGAGGCATTGTTCCACATGACATTTGCAAGTTTGACCTTGAGGAAAACTTTTCATTTGGCCCAATAACTTCTCATTTCTAAGAATGTGTTTATAGAATCATAGAACATATAAACAATCCTCTGCTTTGGAATTCTAATAGCCCGGGAGGAAGTAATGGTTCTCAGCCCTTTCCAGATGGCAATTAGTATTCAAAGCTTTAAAAAGCTGGTGCCAACATTCCAGGAAGATGTCTCTTGGAGAAATGAACATACCCCAAATGCATATATGTAGCCATGAACCATTCAAGAGAGAGTGGAGGATTTTTGCATTTTGCCTTAAATGTGAAACAAAATCTTCCATGTACATATTTATTTATTTACAGCATTTCTACCCCGCTTTTCTCACCCCCACAGGGTAAATACATTCGCATTATTATATTCCTTCCCTATGCTTCTTGAATGAATGGGACACTGTCCCTCAAACGTGGACACTCAGGCCCCTTCCATAGATAAAGGTAAAGGTTTTCCCCTAACATTAAGTCTAGTTGTGTCCAACTCTGGGGGGAGGTGCTCATCTCCATTTCTAAGCCAAAGAGCTGGCATTGTCTGTAGACACCTCCAAGATCATGTGGCCGGCATGACTGCATGGAGCACCATTACCTTCACACCGGAGCAGTACCTATTGATCTACTCACATGTACATGTTTTCTGCTAGGTTAGCAGAAGCTTGGGCTAACAGCAGGAGCTCACGTTGCTCGCCTGATTCGAACCTGCAACCTTTCAATCAGCAAGTTAGCAGCTCAGTGGGTTAACCCACTGCACCAGCGGGGGTTCCATTTTATACAGCTGAATAAAATCCCACACAAGCTGCTTTGAACTGGAATATATGACAATGTGGACTCAAATAACGCAGTTCAAAGCAGATATTGTGGGATTTTCTGTCTTATATGGCTGTGTGGAAGGGCCCTTAGAAAGAATTAATTTCACATTGTGTCATGGCTGTTTGGAATCAGTTTTTGTTGTTGCTTCAACTATCCGAATGTATGGAATGGGACCAAAGGTCACTAAAGTACATTGAGCTCATCTCCAATGGTGACTTAAGCCAAGACAAGGATGTGTCAATAAATGGCATATCCTTTAAAATCCCTATCTTGGTCTTTACATTTAGCAGAATTTGACCTCATAAGTAGTAGAAAGTGTAGCTGGCCAGCATGCATGATTTCAAAGTCCATGGCAAGTGAAATAGGGAACTCACTTTTCTTGGACAAAAGGAGGAAATACAGCTAAACAGGCTAACCAAATGTCCTGTATAGCTGGGTTGTTGTAGGTTTTTCGAGCTGTATGTCCATGTTCTAGAAGCATTCTCTCCTGATTTTTCACCTGCATCTATGGCAGGCATCCTCAGAGGACCTCACAACTTCTGAGGATGCCTGCCATAGATGTAGGTGAAACATCAGGAGAGAATGCTTCTAGAACAAGGCCATACAGCCCGAAAAACCTACAACAACCCAGTGATTTCAGCCTTGAAAGCCTTTGACAATGTCCTGTATGGCTTCTAGGTCTGAAGTCATAACAGATCAATGAACATAGAGCTTGTACAATGTAAAGGGCTAATTCAAGCTAAAGAAAGAAGATTTCCCTGACAAAATACTACTTAGAAGAGAGCCATTTCTGTAGGTCATAGAATCATACAGTTGGAAGAGACCTCGTGGGCCATCCAGTCCAACCCCCTGCCAAGAAGCAGGAAAATCGCATTCAAAGCACCCCCAACACATGGCCATCCAAACTGTATTTAAAAGCCTCCATAAAAGGAGCCTCCAACACACTCCAGGGCATAGAGTTCCACTGCTGAACAGCTCTCACAGTTAGGAAGTTCTTCCTAATGTTCAGGTCCTACAGAAAGACGTAGAAAGTGCTTTGTTCCCCATGGCATCTCGACTAAAGTTTTCATCAGAGACTTCAACAAATTGGCCAGATTTCCTTACAGTTTTTCCTTCCAGCTGCTGTCTATCCCATTGGCAAAGGGAATAAGGAACTATAAACTGACATCTAGGCTTCTAGTTAGTGGTCTGTGTCAACTGCCAGTACATTGATGTCATGTCTAATATGTTCCATGTTCTGTACTTGGAGCACTAAAAGGTTTAACTGGAAGTGGGTAAGTGAAATGTTTGACCCCAAATCCTGAGCAGTGTGTAAAGCTCTTCTTCAACCTTCTGAATTTTTTAAAAATACATCTGAATCAACATAGAGAAATCCAGCTTCAGGCATGGTTGGAAGAAGAAACAATAAAGTGGATCCAACTCCTCAGGTCCAGGGCCAGACCTCCTAGTTTGGGCTCATCTCCAGTGGTGACTACACTATGTATAGCCCTTCAAATCTGATTTTTTTTCCTGACTTCATTCCTATAAATATCCCTTACATGTTATCTGTGTGCAATTATTATGCTGTGATCTTTAGTGTTTTATTCTACTTCTATTCCAAAGGAGTAATAATTAGGCTCAGCAACAAGACAATAATATGGAAAGAGGATAAATATGCCAGCATTTCTGCATTGCATTAGAAATGGAATGCCATTATGGTCATTTTGGCACACGTTTATTAACCTCTGATTCTGAAAGAGTTAGCAACCTTTCTGTGATCTTGCATCTGAGACGAAAGCAATATTGTAGCCTGCGAGTTAATAAAACCATACAGTTACTTCATAGCCCACAAATAGCAGCCTTGTTCTATGCCCACACATTACTTGGGTTGATGAGAAATTTTCTGCTTGAGTCTGCTGGAAACAAGGGCATTTCCTGTCTCTCAAGAGGTCAAGAACCATGTGGTTAGTACATATCTTTCAGCTCCTCATGTCTCAAGGCAGGTACAAAAGTGCTGTTGTTGTTATATTAATGATCGTTGTGTTATTTGTGAATTTTAATTGCTTGTTTTAAATAAAGTTATAAATATAACTATTATTATTTGGAACACAACAAGATGAGTCCACAGCAAACAAGATCACTCTGCTGGCTATTGTATTGGATCACACGTTGGACACTTCCCAAGTGTCTAGGATTGTGTGATGTATTGGCGAATAATGTGTGCAGATCTGAGTAGGGTGGCCTCTTGCAGCTGACAGGTGATAATTTTGTCAGTGCCGAATGTGTTTAAGTGCAGTCCAAGGTCTTAGGCACTGCACCCAGTGTGCCGATCACCACTGGGACCACCTTTACTGGCTTGTGCCAGAGTCTTTGCAGTTCAATATTTAAATCCTCATATTGTGTCAGCTTTTCCAGTTGTTTCTCTTCAATCCTGCTGTCACCTGGGTTTGCGACATCAACGATCCACACTTGGTTTTTTAACATGATCGTTAGGTTAGGAGTATTGTGCTCCAAAACTTTGTCAGTCTAAAACTTCAAACTTATATGCCACTCCGAGCCCTAGGGGAGTGGCAATATATATGTTTGAAATATAAATAAATAAATAAATAAATAAATAAATAAACAAACAAACAAACAAATAAATAAATTCAGAAGTCCTAGAGTAGTTTTATGCATTCATTTTCTGTAAATTTTTCAGGCTTGTGATCCCACCAGTTCTTTGTCGCAGGCAGATGGCATTTGTGGCACAAGTTCTAATGAATCATCTGAGCAACTGTTTTATGCCTCTGCTTGTAGTGTGTCTGCGCGATCTTCTTGCAGCATTATTATTATTATTATTTATACCCCACTTTATCTCTCCTGCAGGAGACTCAAAGCAGCTTAACATAGTTAAAACACACTGATAGAACACAATACCATTAAATGACATAAAGTATATAAAATGCATTGAACAATTATTAAAACACCAATACTAATAAATTGGAAAGTTAACATTCATAAATTGAAATTTTCTGAGTATGCCTTCTGGAAGAGATATATCTTTAATTGTGTCTTAAATTTTGACAGGTCATTTAACTGTCAAATCTCTCCTGGCAGGTCATTCCACAGTTTAGTACATTTCAGTTTTCTTAATACTTATTTTTTAAAAACAAACACACACACAGTGAATCAGGGCCAGCTAACATCTCCCAAAAAAGAATTCCCCAGCAGCAACCAGCCAGGCTTTGAAGCTGCAAGGCCATTAAATGCTAATTAAGGTGGCCAGTTGCAATGTTCACACTTGTCTCAAGCAGACAAGAGTTGTTTCTCCCACCCTGGACATTCCACAGATATATAAACATCACTTG
The DNA here is from genome assembly GCF_025583915.1 of Anolis sagrei ordinatus. Taxonomy (NCBI): domain Eukaryota; kingdom Metazoa; phylum Chordata; class Lepidosauria; order Squamata; family Anolidae; genus Anolis; species Anolis sagrei. The sequence continues at coordinate 220,550,072 of NW_026847438.1, forward strand.
CCTAGTTTCCAACAGACACCTCAACCTCTGAGTATGCCTGCCATAGATGTGGGCGAAACATCAGGAGAGAAGGCTTCAGGAACATGGATATACAGCCCAGAAGACTCACAGCAACCTATGAAAGCCTTCAACAACACACTCAGTGGATCAATTCATTTAGATTCGATTTGGCCATGGTTTACGTCATTGATTACTAGATGTTATTTTATTTTTCTTTCCTTCCAGGAGAATTTTGCAGTGACAAACGGCTTGACCTTGTGTTCATCATTGACAGCTCTCGCAGCGTTCGCCCGTATGACTTTGAGAAAGTGAAGGAATTCATCTTAACCATCCTTCAGTTTTTGGACATCCGGCCAGATGTCACTAGAGTGGGACTGATCCAATATGGCAGCACAGTCAAGAATGAATTTTCTCTGAAGACCTTTGCAAGGAAACAGGACATGGAGAGAGCTGTGCGAAGAATGATGTACCTTTCCACTGGCACCATGACGGGATTAGCCATTCAGTTTGCAGTGAACATTGCCTTTTCAGAAACTGAAGGGGCTCGGCCGCTCAGCCAGAACGTGCCCAGAGTTATCATGATAGTGACCGATGGCAGGCCCCAAGATCCGGTTGCAGAGATTGCCGCAAAAGCTCGAAACTCAGGAATCCTAATTTTTGCAATTGGTGTGGGAAGGGTAGATATGAATACACTGAAATCCATTGGTAGCGAACCTTACGAAGACCATGTCTTTTTGGTTGCAAATTTCAGCCAGATTGAAACGTTGACATCTGTGTTCCAGAATAAACTTTGTGGTAAGGCTATAAAGTGATCATTTAAAAGGCTTTGTTGAAAATATTCGGTTTTTAAAAAGAAAAACAGTTATATCTATATTTGTCGACAGAGATATGCACACAGTGTTTTAAAAAGAAAATAGATATGCTAGAAAGGTTGCACCTTTAATCTCGGTAACAGCAGGTTGTAATCTACTTAGAGAAGAGACAGCTTTCTTGAAACGTACCATGAAGAAGAAGCTCAGATGTAAAAACAAACAAACAACAAATGGTTTGTCATTATGTGTATAGCTCCAAGTAAGTCTTGGACCCAAACACAGTACTCCCTCTTCACATAGGGAGAAGAAATTAAAAGTCAGTTTCGATTTGACTCCCATCAGACGGGAATCAAGATACCAATGGCTAGAATTATGACGTGGACCTAGTCAGCTATGAAGGGGCTGGGCAAGGGCTAGCGCAAAGAAGTATCATAGGGTTGGGAAGTGGATAAAGTGGATAAAGTGCAGATCAGGGTCCAACCTGATGGCCAGGGAAGAGCCTGGGGCTAATCATTCAAAGGCCTGCTGGAACCACCAAGTTTTCAGGTCCCTACAGAAGGGGGGCAGTGATGGGGCTTGTCTTATCTCTCTGGGGAAGGTGTTCCAAAGTTGGGGGGCCACTACCAAGAAGGCCCTCTCCCTCATCCCCACTAACCATGTTTGTGACAGTGGTGGGAGTGAGAGGAGGGGCTCCCCAGCAGATCTTAGAGACTGCGCCGGTTCATAAGGGGAGATGCAATCATGGAGATAGATGGGGCTCAAACCATTTAGGGCTTTGTAGGTCATAACCTGCACCTTGAATTGGGCCCGGCAACTTATCAGCAGTCAGTGGAGCTGCTTTAAAAGGGGCATTGTGCATTCCTTATAATTAGCTCCAGTTAGGAACCTGTCTGCTGACCTTTGTACCAGTTGGAATTTCCAGATGGTCTTCAAACAAAGACAACCCCACATAGAACATGTTACAATAATCCAATCTGGATTTAACCAAGGTGTGGCCATGTTCAACTTCTCAAGGTATGGTTCGCAGCTGATGCACAAGCTTTGACTGTGCAAAGGCCCTTCTGGCCACCACTGACACATGAGCATCAAGCATCAGCGCTGAGTCTAGGAGGACCCCCAAGCTGCGGACCTGTGTCCTCAAAGGGAGTGTACCCCTGTGGACCACAGGTTGCCAAAGGATGTCCCGATCAGCCCACGACTGACCAGGAGGACCTCTGTCTTGTCTAGATTAAGTTTCAACTTGATAGCCCTCATCCAGTCCATCACAGCTGCCAGGGACTGGTTTAGAGTCCTTGGAGTTCGGTGGAAATGAGTAGTAAAGTTGAGTGACATCTGTATACAGATGGCACCAAACTCCCAAACTCTGATGACCTCACCCAGTGGTTTCATGTAAATGTTAAAAAGCATAGGGGATAGAATGGAACCTTGCAGGACCCCACAGGTCAATGGCCAGGGGTCCGAGCAGGTGTCCCCCAGCTTCACCAACTGGATACGATCCGCCAGGAAGTTGTGGAGCCACTGCAAAGCAATTCATCCAAGACCCATTCCAGAGAGCCGCCTCAGAAGGATACCATGGTCAATGGCATCGAAAGCTGCTGAGATGTTTTACCTCTAGGAACTAATAGGTGTTATAACACAGCTCTGTGTTCAACATCCACTGGAAGCTGACCATAGAATTGCATTGGAGTATTTAGAGCAGTGGTTCCCAGCCTTTGGTCCTCCAGATATTTTGAATTTCAGCTCCCACAATTCCTAACGGCTGGTATGCTGGCTGGGATTTCTGGGAGTTGAAGTTCAAAAGATCTGGAGGACCAAAGATTGAGAACCACTGATCTAGAGACTTTGAATGTCGTTAAAGAATAAAGAAGGCAGGAAAGGGAGGTAGAGAACATGAGCCCAAGGCTCCATTTTGAAGGTTTACATAAAGAAACATGATTTGTCATAATGTCAAAATCAGGCTACGCCTTAATAGAAAATACTGTAAATCAAGTGATGTTATTCATACATCCATATATGCATGGGATTTCTTTATCTGGCTGCTATTCAGACATGGAATCTTTGACCTTCAATCCAAATTGGGCTGTGTGTTATTTCCATTTTTCATCCTTCTCACTATGTAGAAATCAAGAAATCTTCTGCAGGAAAAGTTTCATTTTAGAAACTTTCTAAAATTATATTCATCATTCTCATTGTTCATCCTAATTCCTAAAAATTTAAATAGTTGAAAAATGCTATTGAAGATAATAATATCTACAGATATTAAGACAAAAATTCAAAAATGTAATGCATTATATATGAGCCACAATATACTAACATTTAGTATACGTTAGTATCTAAATGTTTTTCCTTATATGGAATGGATGTGTTATTAAATATCACCATGTGTATCATATGTTGAATTATTTGACATTCACTGTGATGGAAATTGGCAAAACATAAAAGATGAACAAAAATTATATGTGTTTTATGCACATATAAATTTGTATTTGCATCATACTTGGTGATTATCACATTAATATTTATTTTATTTGTCTGTTTTAAAATATTTTGGACCTTCCGGCTTTTTCATATATTTGTTCTAACTAGAATATTACTTTTCTTTTTCAGTTCAACACATGTGCAGTGTGATTGAACAACATGGTTGCGATCATTTCTGCATCAACACTCCTGGCTCTTATGTGTGCAAATGTAAACAGGGATATATTTTGAACTCAGACCAGAAGACTTGCAATAGTAAGTTTTATCCTTTTACCTCTTAAATCTTATAAACTGGGAAATACATGGCAGGAATGTATTAAATTTTTTCATAAAGGATAAGAGAACCAGAACATCAGCTTCCTCAAAACGTGATTCATTGAAATGTATTTTTATTATACTTATGTTTAATGTTTAACTTATGTTTTAACTTATGTTTTAACTGATGTGGTATGTTTTAAGGCACCATGGAGGTGCGATTGTAAGCCTCCTTGAATCCCCTTCGGGGTTGAGAAAGGTGGGATATAAATAAGATAGATAAATAAATAAATAAATAAATAAACATTTCTTATAAACTAAAGTGGTTGCATAAAATGTGTATGTGTGTATACACTTGTATACATTAATATACAATCCCACATTGAGATTAGTGAACTCAAGGTGATATGCCCCTTATCCTCATTTTATTCTCACAACAACTTTCTGAATAGATAGGTCTGATTATTATTATTATTATTATTATTATTATTATTATTATTATTATTAGATACATAACAATGTTGTTGTTCATTCCTTCAGTCATTTCCGACTCTTCGTGACCTCATGGACCAGCCCATGCCAGAGCTCCCTGTCGGCCGTCACCACCCCCAGCTCCTTCAAGGTCAATCCAGTCACTTCAAAGATCCCATCCATCCATCTTGCCCTTGGTCGGCCCCTCTTCCTTTTTCCTTCCATTTTCCCCAGCATCATTGTCTTCTCTAAGCTTTCCTTTCTTCTCATGTGGCCAAAGTACTTCATCTTTGCCTCTACTATCCTTCCCTCCAATGAGCATTCGGGCTTTATTTCCTGGAGGATGGACTGGTTGGATCTTCGCAGTCCAAGGCACTCTCAGAACTTTCCTCCAATACCACAGTTCAAAAGCATCTATCTTCTTTCACTCAGCCTTCCCTATGATCCAGCTCTCACATCCACAGGTGACTACATAATCATACAATAATACATAATAACGCAGTAATAATAATAATAATAATAATAATAATAATAATAATAATAATAATAATAATAGATACATAACAAGATTAGTACACAGCAAACAAGATCACTATGCTGGCTTTTGTGTTCAATCACACTTCCCAAGTGTCTATGACTGTGTGATGTATCAGCGAATAATGCATGCAGATTTGAGTATAGTGGCCTTTTGCAGCTGACAGGTGGTAATTTTGTCATCGCCAGTTGTTTTTAAGTGTAGGCCAAGGTCTTTCGGAACTGCACTTAGTGTGCCGATCACCACTGGGATCACTTGTATTGGCTTGTGCCATAATCTTTGCAGTTCCATCTTTAAATCCTTGTATTGTGCAAGCTTTTCCTGTTGCTTTTCATCAATTTTGCTGTTGCCTGGGATTGCAACATCGATGATCCATACTTTGTTTTTTCCCATGATCATGAGGTCAGGAGTATTGTGTTCCAAAACTCCGTTGGAAGTCCCAGAGTAGTTTGACGTGTTCATTTTTTGTAACTTTTTCAGGCTTGTGATCCCACCTGTTTTTTGTCGCAAGCAAATTGTATTTGTGGCGCAAGTTTCATTACTGTTGTTGTGGTTGTTGTTGTTATGTCCTGCATTTATCTATTAATTGAAGCAAAAATATCATGGAAAAGGTAAGGATAATTTCTTACGCCTCACAAAAGAAAAGCAATTCAACTCATTTCAGCAAACATTTTACTTAGAATTAACAATATAAACACAAGAATGAAACAAGCAGGTCTGGTAAGTCTTGCATAAATAAACAAGGGCTTTGAACTTTATAGAAACCATTTAAAAACCTCTGTCACAATATATTCATGAATAACATTTTCTTTTACCAGCCTCCACTTTTGTTATGATTTTGATTTGGTTCATTAAACACACACACACACTCAACTTGTTGAAAAATGCTGTTTAGTGAAGCTTTGCAGTTTTGCTGTTTATCTGTTTTGCTACTCATATAAGAACTTCTAGAAACTGTTGCCATTTACTTTGACTACTGTAGACAAGCACACTCTGCTGCAGTAGATTGGCTATTGAAAAAAATTAATTTTCCTCGTTTATATTTTATTGCACTGTTTACTACAAACATGCAGCTGGCATAGAAAGTCTGTGTTTCTCTAGTTCCCCTTTACTATTTTCTCAGTGCCAATGCTGCCAACATGTGTATATCCAGCTAGACAGAGAAAAGGAGGGAAAGGAGGATGAGCAGTCATACAAAGACTTTGCGTAAAGGAGAAAGGCAGGGTATAAAATCCAATAAACATGCAAACACAATGCATTATGTAGTTCTAACTGTAGAAACCCATAAGGGTATTGTTTAATTGTTCGGGTGGAGGCCAAAAGGGGGCGTTGGGGAGAGAAGAATAGTCCATTTTATGGGGGAGTAGGGGTTGAAGGAGTAAGCATATTTCCCCCCTGTTTTCCTGTTATTTCCCCCACACATGTTGCTATCATGGAAATAAAGTGGGGAGGGGGAATAACCAGAGAAAAGGGGGGAAATCACTTTCCTCCTTCAACCCCCGCGCTCCGAAAATGGACTATTTTTCTCTGTCTAGGCCCCCCTTTGGAGACCACCCAGATAATGGAACAGTACCCAAATAAGTTGCTGGAGTAGGAGATATGTCATAGTGGTTTGCTTATTGGACTTGGACTGTGGGAATATAATTTAAGAAAATAGAATACAATTTAAATATATGCATACACCTCTGCTATAATTCTCTCTCTCTAGGAAATCTTTTACATAATGTTCTTTTGCATCACATCCACTGGGGTAATGATTCTACACTCTCCTTTGTAAGCATTCACCACTCCTAAATGTCATGAAATAGTGGCATTGTTGTTACTCACCATTTTCTAGAGTAATTAAAATTATTTTTAAAACATTTTAAAAAAACTTTAGCCTGGGCTACTCTCTAGTTTTTATAACTTTACAGAATGTCAAAAAACCCTGCAGTAATGTAATCTGTTAGCTAGAGCAATAGGACATTATGGCACAAAATATTATACAAAATGTGTCACAGCCTAACTGTAATATATACAACACTGCTCTGTATATACACACAGCACTGCTGTATATATAACCATTTTATCTGAAGTTCCTGAGGAGGCTATTAAAAAGGCCTTGAATCAAACACAACTAGATATTTATCCACTCTGTTTAGTTATTGGCTCTTTCTTGCTCTTGGTAGTTTTTCATAAAATCAACCATAGTCCCCTTCAGGGCTGCCTTTCTGGGATGGGACTGAAGGACACTTTTCTGTAGTGTTTTCAGACTTTCATTGGAAACCAGACTCGGGAAATGATTTGGAGAAATACCTATTCAACGGCGTGATGATTGGCCAATGGGGTTTCTCTGGACTTGGTTCTGTCCCACATGCTGTTTAGTAGTATCTATATCAGTGGTTCCCAACCTGTGGTCCATGGACCACCAGTAGTCCACAAGAATTAAAATGTGGTTCACAGTCTCACCATTACTACACAGTTTCAACGAGAGCAACTGGTCTTGGATATAAACCCAGAAGTCATTGATTTTTAATAGTTTTAAATTATTTTTATGCGAGTTTTATTATGTGACTTTTACCTCTTTTAAATGATGTATTTATGTGTGTTCAGTATCTAATCATTTCCAGTTTGTACGCCACACTGAGTTGCTTCAGGCTGAAAAGGGCTGGATAAAAGTGTGGTAAATAAATAAATAAACCCTCTTATAGTACCAAGGCTTATTAAATATGGTTTTCTGTGAGCGAGCAGGTGGCGACTACTAGATGGCTTATGTTCTGTATCGGAAACTAGAGCTGATGTGGTCTATCCAATGATATTCTCTGAATCAGCACCCCATATAACCAAACCAATCTAAAGTTGACCAAAAACAGATTCGTAACTCTTTTGGTACTAATGTTACAGAGCGGTCCCTGGTCAAGTGGTCCCTGGTAAAAAAAAAAAGGTTCAGAACCACTGATCTAAATGAAACTTCTAGGAGAGGTTGCCCAGATATTTGGAGACCAATGTCCTGATAACTGTAACTATATTGAACTCCATACTTTTGCTTTAATGTGACATTGAGGGCTGGGTGGTGGTGGTTGGAGTGTGGAGTGATAAATGTGTTATTTTGTGATGTGTGGTGGGGAAAGCATTTAATTTTGCTGTACAATGTCCAATGGTAATAAAGTTATTCTATTCTATTATATTCTAACACCTAACACTAATGTTCACTTCCATCTTACTCCAAGGAAGCTGTTTCAGAACAAAAACAGTGTCTACTGTCGTTGAAGGCTTTCATGACCGGGATCACTGGGTTGTTGTAGGTTTTTCCGGGCTATATGGCAATGTTCTGGAGGCAATTTTTTTTTTCTCCTGACGAGATGCAGGCGAAACGTCAGGAGAAAAATTGCCTCCAGAACATGGCCATATAGCCCAGAAAAACCTACAACAACCCAGTGTCTACTGTCATTTGCTAAGTAGATGAGAATGAAAAAATTGAAAGTTAATCCAATCCCAATCAATCATAAGGCAAATCAGGGAATGTTTTCTCATCTTGTGCTGGACAGAGTTACACTTGCCATAAAATGTTAGAGGCACAGGCTAAGCATACTCGTACATGTTAAGGTTGGGTGTCCAATTTTAGTGGTGGCTTAGTGCACCAACTGCAGAGGTAGAACTCAACAGTTGGGTCCAAACTGCTTAAAAGTTTGCATTTCCTATCCCAGTCCCAGCACTGCAACAGGTGCATTTTGTAAGGAACCTCCTCAGAGATGGCTCCAGTCTATAGTAGGTTTGGTTGCCCGCTCCTGATTTCTTTCTCAAGCATAGGGCAGAAAATTAAAATGGTGTGCTGTGCTTTTATTTTCCCCTTTAAAATTATGTTATAATATGTTTTGGACTGTTTTTAATCATATGTTTTTGAACAAAATTGTTGATTAATGATTTTTAGCTTTTGTAGTTTTGGCTGCATTTTTAGTTCAAATGATAGTAAGTTGCTTTAGGTCCTGTGCCAGGAGAGAAGGCAAAAGTCTAAAATGTAAAAATCCATCTATTTTTCCTTTCTTTTTCTAAATCTATCATTTTTACTTTTGGGTGGGCCACTTGCCATCAGCACTCAAGCAGCCAGACACATAGTTTTCCAAATCTTGCTTTGCTGTTTTCCTAGCATCCTATCTACTCCTTATTTGGCAAATCCTTCGCCTGTTAGGAGAGCAGCATAGCCAAGTATTTTTCTCTCTCTCTCTAAGATCATAGTTATGGAGTTAAAACAGTTGAATATCTTTTTTAAATAGTTGTATTTATCTTGTTTCCCCACTTGACTTCTGCTTGTTGAAAGAAAGAACCATAAAATTTCGAAGTTGGGTGGGACCTTAAGAGCCATATAGTCCAGCACCTGTCATTTAAGAATACATAACTAAAGTATTCCTGAAAGATGACTCTCCAGCTTCTACTTAAAGATCGCCAAAGGAGAATCAACAATCCTCCCAGGCAGTCTGGTCTATTGTCAAAGTCTTGGGATAAAAACGTTTTTTCCTGTATCCATATTTCCCATGGATACAGGAGTCTTACTTCATATATAATTTTTTAGAACTTCGAAAATTTTATGACCAAGATTCTGTATCAACAATTTAGTTACATACCGTTAACTGACATACATACATAAATACATAATTACCGGTATACTAAGTAAAGTATACCAAGTATACTTAAATATAAGCAGTGTCTCCTGGCCCAGTACTACCCCAAACCTTGTGGAGATCCATTCTGAGGATGTTCAAACATGATTTCCCAGTGCTTTGAACACCCTTAGAATGGATCTCTTTCTTAGGCAGCCGATGCCCAGTGAAGTAGATTGGATGGTACTTATGATGGTGGTGATAGTGGTACAATTGTGACTAAAGCTAGATCTACACTGCCCTATATCCCAGGATCTGATCTCAGATTATCTGCTTTGAACTGGATTATATGAGTCTCCACTGCCATATAATCTGGGAAAATGTTGCACTCCAGTTCTGGAAACAACGATGATCACTGTGCCACAAAAGAGTCCAGGTATATAAGCAAACAGTTTATTGTAAAAGCATATAATATTCAAGAATAAGAAAGGAAGATATATAATCCAAAAAAGCTTTAGCAACCGGTGATAACCAAACAATAATCCAAATGTCTCATAAAGTTCCAAAGTCGAGGAATAGCCAGGAATCACAGATACAGCATAAATAAGTCCGCAATCAAGAAGACATGACTAATAGGATTTGAACAGGAGTAAATGAACAGGAACATAGAAAACTTCCAGGATATTGTTGCAACCCAGAACAGGAAACTGGACCCTCAGACAACAATCCACCACACTTGACTTCAGGAAAAACAATCCTTTTTTATTGAAGAAAGATGAGTACAAAAATAGAGGAAATATGCAAGGTAAAAAGCCACAGTAAAAATCAGCAACAAAAAATGTCCATGAACAAGATCAAAAACCCACAGTAGCACTGCTAAATCCTGGAACCTGTTAGCAATCCAGTAACCGTACTTGAAGCAACTAGGAAGCCTCTTAGGAATATGGCCACTGGAATCAGGAGACCTGCCAAGGATGATGCTTGAATCTGGAACGATGCCTGGTCTGAAGATGCATCCAGGCGAGAGGTACTTAAGGCCAAGAAATCTATTACGTGACACGCCTGCAGGCTTTGTTTGCATTTCTCTCAGTCTAGCTGACCTTCGTAAACTTTGAGATTCTCCTCTGCTCTGCCAAATTTACCCTCTCCTATCCTCATTAGAGAGACCAGGTGTCAGATTCTCTGGAGAGCTAAGACTGGGAGGAAAGGGAGTGAAAGTTCATCGCTTGGCTCTGAAATATTCTCATGGGAATTTGGACTTTCACTTTCCAAGGCTGCAAGAGTTTCACTACACAAACCGTCATCTTCTACATTGCCCTCAGAATCAACATCTTCATTAGCATCAGGAAATACAATCAGAGAATCAGTTTCAGGTTCACACACAGGCTGAACCCCCAACAGATATATTAAATCCAAAATCAAAGCTTTGCTTGGACCAGGAACAAGAGAACTCAGATTTAGCTTTTCACTCTAATGCAGTGTTGCCTGAACTGACCTTAAAGTAAACAACTTGTTGTTTAATAGACACTCATGAAATCATTCTGTTTCCCATAGATTTCCTTCACAACTTTCCCACGTAATCTCTATGAACAATGCAATCTATTTTTGGCTCTGATTTGTAAACTGATCTCTGTAGCTCCAGGTGGATTCTCATGGGAACCTTCTTTATCACTCAGCTCTTCACTCGATTATTGATTTGCTGTTGTTACTTCTGACTCCCCTGAATTCCCTTGAGGCCTGCACTTTCCAAGCCAGTTTTCTCACAGAGAGAACCATCATTCCCAGACTTGAGAGCCCATCACTTTAAGCCATAGGAAAACTCACAATCCTCTCTAAATCTTCAGATAAGCCATCAGCCTCTCATGGCTGATCTACAACAGATAAACAGATAATCTGGGACCCTGGGATATAGGGCAGTGTAGAAGAGGCCTGAGTAGCAATGGCACATGTCTACAACTTCATATTCACAACCACTAATCACCATTGGGACATGATTGCCACATGCAAGTGGTGCCATCTATGTGTAGAACTGTTAGTTGCAAGATTTAAACTGTCGTATCATGCTTAATCCTGCCTTTTTACCCTGCTTATGTATAGTTGGATGGATTGGTTACTTATAGCTGTCAATCAGTACTGTTTGGCTCCACCTCTTCCTGCAGGAGGGGAGTGCTTCCTTTCTTTTCGTTCTTCCATCAGAATTTCTACCAGATGGATGTGAGTAACAGACTTGACTCTAAAAGACCCTGATTTAATTACCTCTCAGCATCAGTTCTGAGGTTTTTTACCCTTGAGACTTGTGCTTCATGTTCAAACCAACCTAAACGACGTTGGAAGCCTCAAGCGCCTTCAAACCGGTTCTTTTGGCACCAAAGGAAGATCCTGAGTCTTCAAACATAGGCCATCTGAACTGGGGTTGTGGTTTGCTCCAGCATTCACAGCCATTGAGGAAAGAGGAAACTTGGAAAAGCTTCTCAGCTTCAAACACCTTGGACCCAGGACTAACTGAGACTGTAACGTATATTTTCCTTCACCCCTCTGAAGTTTCCAGCTCATTGCTTTAAAGAAATAACTCTTTGTGATCAATAAAACTTATTTTGAGTTATTTACAGTGTTTTGGGTTTTTGAGAGTTCCAGTTTCCTATAGGAGGGCAAGAAGCAATCCCCTGGGGAAAGATGCCACGTCCATCCCTCCTTCATTAAGAATAATAGCCCCCAGGCATGACGGCACACCACAATTGTAACTCCTTCCCCTCCAATCTACTTTAATGGGCATGAGAGGCATGAAGAGAAAGAGATCCATTCTTCTGCCAATTAGAACTTAAACTATGGCAATCATAGTGGTGTGTTCCTTCATCTAAAAGGAAAACATGCTTAATAGCCATGGAGAACATCCTGCCAATGGCCCTGTTATACTTTTTTTTTTTTACTCTGAGGCAACTGTGCAATGTACAGTATTAACACACTGTACAGAGGATGTGTATGTTTTATGGAGATAAAGGATAAAGTTAAACAATTTTGTTGTTATGGATTTAGGCACAAGTTTATATAGCCCTGGTCTGATTTTTATTGCCTTATTTATTTTAATCAATTACTTTAAAAAGCCAACTACTTCCTTGAAGACATATTTCCAGGGTGGTTTACTGAAACACATCAAGATAAAATGCACATGCATTCCAAAAAGTTTTTTGGATGTGTCTTTGTTGTTTAACATTCAGAAACATACAAGACCAAAGATGTATTCCCCACTTGGCCTCTAAGCCTAGGCAGAAATAAATCAGGTCTGTTTATATTTTCTGACAATGTGTTGTCAACATAAACCAGATGCATTTAGTTAAATGTGAGCATCAGTTTTCAGTTAATTCTTCACCAAGCTTTAGGTCCTCAAATCATTTACGCTCCAATAAACCCTCAAAAACCCTGGACTAAATCCACATTTCATTAAAGTCAGTGGGAAAGTTCACACTGATTAAAATGGTTATCGATTCTGCTCAGTGATTGCATCATGCAGCCAGTCATACACATAAAAAGCCCATTGATTTAACTGACAGTTATTTGTACACACATGCAATGCATTATAGAATTAATTCAGTTTGACACCACTTTAACAGCAATGGCTCAATGGCTCCTGGGAGTTGTAGTTTTACAAGATAGCTAGACTTTTTTTTGCCAAAGGTTGTTGGTGCCTCAACAAATTACAAAATCCATGATTCCATAGCATTGTCCAATGAGTCAAAGTGGTGTCAAACTGCATTAATTCTACAGTGTAGATGCACTACATTTTCTCAAGTATCTTTAACTCTATTATTTTCAATATTGTATTGCCATTCTTTCATAAGTTACAATTTGATTTTCAGGGGATTCTGAATGTAAAATGGCATTTTATATTGTGCTTTTTGTGCCGTGAGGGAGTCTGCAAAGCACCAGTAGAGAATGATATAACTTTTTTGTATTATGTATTGTCAAAGGCTTTCATCCAGAATCACTGGGTTGTTGTAGGTTTTTGGGCTGTATGGCCATGTTCTAGAAGCATTCTCTCCTGACGTTTCACCTGCATCTATGGCAGGCATCCTCAGAGGTTGTGAGGTCTGTTGGAAACTAGGAAAATTGAGTTTATATATCTGTGGAATGTCCAGGGTGGGAGAAAGAACTCTTGTCTGTTGGAGCTAGGTGTGAATGTTTCAATTGGCCACCTTGATTAGCATTTGATGGCCTGACAGTTTTTAGGTGTGGCTTGTTACTGCCTGGGAGAATCCTTTGTTGAGAGGTGATTAGCTGTTCCTGATTGTTTCTTGTCTGGAGTTCCCCTGTGTTTGAGTTTAGTTCTTTATTTACCATTATCATTTTAGAGTTTTTTAAATACTGGTAGCCAGAGTTTGTTCATTTTCATGGTTTCTCCCTTTCTGTTGAAATTGTCCACATGCTTGTGGATTTCAATGGCTTTTCTGTATAGGTAACATAAAATAAGATACCTTATAAATAAATGTATTGAGCATCAAGTTTTCCTTTCCTAAGGAAAAGTGTGTTTCATATATAAAGTACACTGAAAATATACATCTTAAAGTACACTGTGTTTGAACTAAATAGAAAACAAATTTATAGCAAGTTTTAATAGGGAAATAATATATGCAGTACTCTGAGCAAGCCCCATGTTCTTTCAATGTGTAAGTAAGCAACTGCATTTTTCACCAAATGGTTCATATGTGTATGTGTGTATTCTCTTCTTTGATTATATATTTCTAATTTGCATTTTCAGGCAGAAATGAACAATAGAAAGAATGAGAATAATAAAACAATTTGTTATTGACTCTCAATAACATTACACTAATTCCCAATTTTTGCAGCCCAGAACCTGTGTGAGGTCAAAAAGCATGAGTGTGAACAGATATGTGTGAATACACCTGGATCATACGTCTGCCAGTGTTATGATGGCTACAGGCTCCTGGAAGATGGGAAGAACTGTCTCCGTATGTATGTTTTCTGTTTGCTCTTTACGAATCCACTAGGATAAAAGTGTTAATTTTCCTCTTACATCCTAAGAGTGTTCTTATTCCAATATGATGTTTGACCATAATGTTTGGGATTTTAAAGTTAATGTTGAGTGTACGGTACATTTCTACAGCAGCAGAAACAATCTATTTTTGTCTCCTAACATCAGAAATTCAGTCATATCAGAAATTACTGAAAGTCTTTACAGTTTCAAAAACAGTTGCTGTGTAACATTGGGTGCAATAAAGTAGATAGGCCATCCTCCTCCTTGAGCACAGATTAAGGGTGCATCTGCATCATAGAATTAATCAGTTTGATGACACTTTAACTGCCATGGGTCAATAATATGGCAGAGAAGAATGTGAATGTCTCTAAAGATTTCATAAAACTAAAACTCCCATAATTCCCTAGCATTGAACCATGGCAGTTAAGGTGTTGTCAAGCTGCACCCTAAGTTATGTAATTTTGGAGTTCCTATCCATTTGAATTGTCGAAGGCTTTCAAGGCTGGAATCACTGCGTTGTTGTAGGTTTTCCGGGCTGTATGGCCATGTTCCAGAAACATTTTCTCCTGACATTTCACCTGCATCTATGGCAAGCATCCTCAGAGGTTGTGAGCTCACAGACCTCACAACCTCTGAGGATGCCTGCTATAGATGCAGGCGAAATGTCAGGAGAGAATGCTTCTGGAACATGGCCATACAACCCGAAAAACAACAACCTAGTTCCTATCCATTATTAGGCAGCATCCCAGTGGTGACATAAGATGATGTAACTGGAGGTTATGCATTTATGTGTACAGGATGCATTTGTATAGTATTCCCAATCATGATGTAGGAGCTTATCCTTTAACAACAACCTCTAGCTGAGTTGTACTCTAATTATACAGAAAAGATTGGATCCCATTGTTCATCCCAACTAGAGTAAATGAGTGTTACCATTAATTGCTGGACCATCAACACTAGTCAAGCCTTAATGTACAGCTAACAATTTCTTTTTTATTCTAATGTAAGCATGAATTATTTCACTCTGCCATACCTGTTTTTATATGCTTTACTTCTGTATGGAGAGTTAAACAATTACATGTAGAGTATGAAGCTAAACCTCTATCTATCTATTTATCTATCTATCTATCTATCTATCTATCTATCTATCTATCTATCTATCTAGTATCTATCTATTACACATAACCAAAGTGAAAATGTGTATGTGGCTGGGGTGTCCACTTACACAGACAAGTTCTCGCCTTCATAAACAGCTATAGCTCCCACTACTCAGGAGCCACCAATGGCCCTCCCTCCAATGACATTGCAAGTTATAGTGAGTGCCATGAACATGTACAAGAGCCTTGCCAATGTCCTCCACAAACAACATACTGCCCACCACCCAAGTGAAGGCTATCACACGGGGACAATTTTATCCTAGATTTTCTGTTTTTCCTCCACCACAGGTATCCCAGTGTTTCTGACTCTCTCCATTGGTGTGGAATTTGCATGACTCCCACTGCTCTCCCTTAACCCTTTCCTATTCTTTTCTATGGCACAGCAAACGAGAGGAATTGATCAGCAACTGAGCATACTAGAGAGGTTTGGGGAGAATTCACCATGATTTATAGGAGTTGTGAATATTGGGATGTATAGTTCACCTGCAATCTAGGAGCACTTTGAACTCCACCAATGATGGACCTGAAGCTAACTTGGCACACAGAACCCCCATGAACAATAAAAATACTGGAGGTCTTTGGAGGGATTTATAGGAGTTGTATTTCACCTACATCCAGAGCACACTATGAACCCAAACAATGATGGATCTGGACCAAACTTGGCATGCATACTCAAATCGCCCAAATTTGAATACTGGTGGGTTTTGAGGGGAATTGGCCTGGACATTTTGGAGTTGAAGGTACTGGGATTTATAGTTCACCTGCAATCAATGAGCACTCTGAACTTCACCAAAGATGGAATTAGACCAAACTTGGTACACAGAGCCCCCATGACCAGCAAAAAATGCTGGAGAACACTGGGGAAAATTCACCTTGATTTGTGGGAGTTGTAGTTCACCTACATCCAGAGAGCACTGTGAACCCAAACACCAATGGATTTGGATCAAACTTGGCACACATATCTGATATGCTGAAATTTGATTACTGGAGGGGGTTTGAGGGGAACTGGCCTTCCTTTCTGGGAGTTGTAGTAAACTCACAACCAGAGAAACGTTGACTCTACTGATTATGCACCTGATCCAAACTTGGCACACAGAACCCCTGTGACCAACTGAACCTACTGTAGGGAATTTGAAGGGGTTGACTCACCATAGTGGGAGCTGTAGTTTCCCTTGCAACCAGAGAACACACTGAACCCCACCAATGTAGACTTTCCCAACATAACAAACGTTAAGTTCTGATGGAGTTTCTCAGGGTTAACCTTATGCATTTTGTACAATTATAAAAATGACTTTTTCAAATAACCCAGGCAATGCCAGGTACCCAAGCTAGCATGTGTGTGTGTTTGCATGTGTGTGCATGAGTGTGTGTATTGGTATAAATGTAGCTAAATCTGTCAAATTGTTTATGTTCCATTTATTGGTATCAGTGTAGTCTGTTCCTTTTTTCAGCTGCTATGCATGGTGGAAGGAACTGTTTTCGATCAAAACCAAATGATGATTTAAATCTCCAGTATGTTTGGACCGATCTAGATCTTAACTGGACCACACAAACTTAATTTAGAGTAAATCTGGGACAGATTTAGCTGTGTACTATATATGTAATTTGAACTCTTAATTATATATTATGTTCATATCACTGTGGTGTCATGCTGACTTCTCAAAAGTCACTTCCATTCTCATGCAGAAAGTAACATGAACTTTCTGAGTTTCTGCCAAACCCATATTTCTGATTTTCAGTATTCGTTTTGCAGCATGAGATGATAGTGGCTATGTTGAATTCCATAAGCTATAAGCTCACACATTCTTTGTGGAAATAGAAGATTCCATTGGATGAAAAACGTGACCACAAAAATCTCAAATGTGATGTAAACGCACATAGCTCTTATATGGAAATTGGTGGGGAAAGGGATTCCTGCACAGTAGCAGTTTCCACAAGAAGGGGAAGTCTGGTAGAGGCAAGAAAACCTCAGCTATATCCTACAAACTAACACCCTTGAATTGTACAGATTTCTTGTGAAATCAATAAGAAAGTCTCCCATGGAACCATTCATATTAAAAGCAAAACTATAGGTCCCTTTATTTTTGGATTGTTGATGTCTGTAAGGATTGGACCTGGAATATGATCTATCATTCACCTGTATAATGAACAGTGGTAGTTAACATATCAATGCTAATGTCATGGGTTGTTGGGTTGTCTCAATCTCATTGGATGCTAGACATTTGCCTTTCTCAGGTTCTAGTTTCAAAAAGCATGCAAAAATATAGAACACCATACTGATTCCATCATGCATTCAATTTTTTTTAAAAAAATAGACTCATAAACCGAGTCACACCCCAAGACTTTTCCAGTTATAAGCAAAACAGCTGTACATTCTCCTCTGCTATCTTCACATTCAAAGTCTAAAGCCCATAAAATACTCTGTTGTTATAATAACAGCTGTTTTATGTTACCACTTTGCATGAAGAATAGGTCATTCTGAATAGTAATGAATTTTTTCATGCACTTTCCAGTTGCTGAATGCACAAACACGTTTTAATACAAGTGCATGTATTTTTTTTAGATATGCCTTTGATGGTCTTTTTTGGGGTTTTTTTTTTAACTATGTACATTTGTTAGAATGCACCATGTTTTAGGTCTTGCTGACATTCCTCTAAGACAATATTTTTACTACATTTTTGTTTCATTTGCATTGAATCCAATCTTGTTAATCGGATGGTTGATACCATTCCATAATACCATTAAGACCCCATCAATACTGACATAAATTGCAGTTTGAAAATGCATTGTATGGTTAGTGTAGACCAACATTTTTCAACCTGGGGGTTGGGACCCCTTGAGGGGGTTGCCAGGGGGTGTCAGAGGGGTCACCAAAGACTATCAGAAAACACAGTATTTTCTGTTGGCCATGGGGGTTCTGTGTGGGACGTTTGGCCCAATTCTATCATTGGTTGGGTTCAGAATGCTCTTTGATTGTAGGTGAACTATAAATCCCAGCAACTACAACTCCCAAATGTCAAGGTCTATTTCCCCCAAACTCCACCAGTGTTTACATTTGGGCATATTGAGTATTCGTGCCAAGTTTGGTCTAGATCTATCATTGTTTGAGTTCCTGCAATGCTTATTAATAGCTATTCTTCAGAAAATCTTTTCTGTGAAATTCATAAACCTCCTTTTAAATATTCATGCAACAACTAAAAATGTTTCATACCTGAAAATGTCATCAGAGGTATGTGCCTGCCCTTAGTGGCTTCCATTTACACATGGAAGCAAGCAATACTGATTTAGAACATGTATTCTATTTTTATTATTTTTTCTTAAAATGCTTGTTAATGTGGAATCAATTGCTGTTGCATAGAAAAAAATACTTCAAACAACCTGAAATTATTTCAAATAACAGCACCAGGATTTGCAGGGAGTTGTTACAGGTAGTTGTTCATAGAAGACTAATTATAAAAAGCTGGACACGTTCAGGGAAAAGATTGTTCTCTTCTGTTTTTGCACAGTACTTGCTTTCTTTTGCACTGGTTAAATGTGCCAAATTAAACATTCTATGCTAAATATTAACAATTTCAAAGAATTGACTCTGAAGTATGCTTCAACATATCCATCTACCTATCAAAGAAACCGTAATCTCTATGAAATCTCTACGTAATCTCTTGATTCAGTGTGGTACTAAATTAATTAAAATATAGATAGATTAATGGTGTCTCATTTAATTTTTGTTTGGAAGATAACAATGAGGACAATAATGAAATGGTTTCACGACATTACAAATACACTTGGCTGCAAAAGCAGGGTCACTTCGGAAGCATTACAAATTATGACTATTGTAGAATGTTTTATGTGTATATTTTAGCCAGTGTAACAATATTAGTATTTTAAGCTATTTGGCACTTTTAACCTTAGAAATATTTTGACCATGATAGACTTACCATGTGAGGGCCAATCAGCATATTATAGTAGCTATATCAGTGGTTCCCAATCTTTTTTTGACCAGGGACCCCTTAACCAGGGATCACTCTCCAAAATTAGTACCAAAAGGGTTACGAATTGGTTTTTGGTCAACTTTAGATTCAGTTTGGGGTGCTGATTCAGAAAATTGCAATGGATAAACCACATCAGCTCTCCTTTCTGATACAGAACATATGCCATCCAGTAGTCGCCATCTGCTCACCCACAGAAAACAATATTTAATAAGCCCTGGCACTATAAAAGGGTTTTGCGAGGCCAGTCACTCTCGTTGCAATAGTGTCGTAATGATGAGGCCACAGACCATATTTTAGTTCATGTGGGCCACTGGTGGTCCATGGACCACAGGTTGGGAACTACTGAGCTATATGAAGGTTAGCAAATTGAAAAAAATATCATTTAAAAGTATCAGGGAAAATATTCTATATAGCAACTGCACCAAAATTTGTCTGTGATGTTTATCCAACATTATGGGGATATAAAAATATCCATATGCATGGAAAAATAATAGAGACAGCGTCTATTAAGAGGCTACATATTATTGTTCAAGTACTGCCAAAATACTTTTAGAAATTTATAGACTTTTCTTTCCATTTATATCTTTGTTTTACTATTATTGGTTGACTTGGACATTGAAGTTTGGAGTCTCCAACAAACTTGCTGTTGACTAATTTTGTACTGTGTAACGTAAGGCAAAACTTTTAAAAAATTTTATTTAATTGTTAGAGAAAGAACAAGTCAGCGACTGCTTTTGCGGTTTCAGAATAACACTGTGATATATGTCTTCCCATTGATTGGTACTTTAATGCTGTGGTTAGAGCAGATTGGTGTTAATACCTTTTGGTCTCACGTGTCATCTGGAAATTTGTGCTTGGGTTTTTTAAGGGAAAGCTCATTATTACTTTTAATTTTCAATAAATGTTCCATGTGACAGTCTTCAGCCTGGAAAGACGAAGACTTTTGCCAGGAAAGAGGTTACACATCCTTCATGATGGAAAGCCTAAATTGCCTGGATTGAAACCAATTACTTAGTTCAGTGTAAGCAGGAACTCCCATTATGAGATAGAATATCATCATCGGCTTGTCTGATGAAATGAATTTTGGACAATTCCCCCAAGGTCATAGCAAAGTTATAGTTCTGGGATTATGGGGGAATGCATTAATCTAAACAAACTGACACTGCTGAAAATTAAAAGTAATATAATTTAGAAGTGTAAGATGAGATGTAACAGAATCTAGCAACTTGTTCATAATGGCTTAGTTGGCAATGAAAGGAAAGCATCATTCCTTGAGGTTTATATGAAACAGAACATGCTGTTTTCATGAGTGAAATTGAAAAATGTGGTTCCTAACTAATCCAGATAATCTTTTAAGAAGTCAATTGAGGATTCTCCATGTATCCTTTGTTTAACATAAAATGTAAATACAATTGTTTGCCCCACTAATAATAATAATAATAATAATAATAATAATAATAATAATAATAATTTTATTTGTATTCTGCCCGATCTCCCCAAGTGGACTCGGGACAGATTCCAACATAACATTGGCAAACATTCAATGCCCTCATAAAACAAACAAATACTGACATAAAATCCCAGAGAAACCCCACATATGAAAATAACATTAAAACCTAAGATCAAATTAAAGCCTAACATCAGTAAATTAAACCTACACATAGTCAAATAAAATTATATAACATGAAATCTAAATAAACATCCATATTAATTTACAACAGCCAACTAGAGTTCACAAAACAGTGTGGGTTGGTTCTGTAGTCAAATGATGGTCATTGGGCTGGGCTGGGCTGGACTAGGAGAGTCCAAATACGAAATAGTTCTCAACCAGGGCCTGGTAGTAATCTCTCATTATCTAATCCTCCTCCTCTCCATATGCTAGTAAGCATAAGTAGGTCTTCAGTTGTTTTTTGAAGGAGAGGAGGGAAGCGGCCAGCTTTATTTCTTTAGGGAGTTCCAGAGGTGGGGGTAATGACAGAAAAGGCCTTCTCTCTCGTTACCACTAGCTGTACTTGAAATGGGGGTGGGACCAAGAGCAGGGCCTCCTCCACTGACCGCAGTTCCTGAGCTGGTTTGTAAGAGGAGATGCATTCCATCACCCAAGTCACTTGTGGCTTTAGAGGTAATGATCAGAACTTTGTATTTAGCCCTAACAAGGGAAAACTTGTTGAAACGATGGAAATTTAGGAAATTGTTATTTACAAAAGTACCACTAATACAGTGGGACTGCTCTAGTCTGACTAACAAAACAATAAAAACTGGCACAGACTTTACAGAGATAAATATAGCTCTCTTTCAAGTGTCCAGAAAGCATACAAAGATATAGAATTTTCTACAGGATATTCCATTAACAGCGTAGTGATTTCAGCTAGGACTGTGGTTAAGAGGATATCTGCCTGGTGAACATAAGCTAAACCTGATAGGCCAGGACAGAGAAACAAACTCATCAGGACAAAGAGAAGCTGTAGAGGTTTATTGCAATTCTGCCAAAAGGGATGTGAGTACAAGCAATTTGCTTCAAAATGTACAAGCATAAGCATACATAGAAAAGCAAGACATCTTATAAAGTTCTGACAGCCATTCAAACCTCCTGCTCCCTCCCCCGATTGGCTAAGAAAAGGGCCAGCCAAGTCTGGCTGGAAGCTATGTTGATGTCACTGCCTCCAGGTGGGGATTCCCTCGGCCAGGGTGAGGGCCCAATTAGCTGAAGAGATGCCCACTCAGAGGGTACATTCTGTGAAGAAACAATAGTACAGATATGCTGATGAACTTTTGATTGACTCAAATGTCTAGTTTCATGCAACACAAAGGTATAGAAGTCAGGAAACAAATGGCCTTTCCAGACAGGGCCCAAAATGTGAGCCCTGTTGGACTTTTACCTGAGGCGTCCAAACAACGGCTCAGGTAAAAGAGGAATAATTTGAGACAAAAAAGGTAAACCCTGCTTTGTCTCAAATTATTTAGATATGTCATTAGACCCAGGCCTAATTGCAAATCCCCCCTCCCCAATCGCCGCCTCCTTTATGTGCCATGAGGGCAGCTTCATGGTGACCTGGTAAGGTTTTATTTTATTTTAAGACTTTGGGGGGGGGGTGCTTTTTGGGTGGCATGGGGACATCTACCTGGAAAAGCCCGTGTTTTGGGCGGAGGTGTGGGGACTCTGAAGCAGATTTAAGTCTAGTCTGGAAGTGCCCAAGGATGCAAGAATCAAAGGACAAAGGTGTTGGTCTTAAGGAATCAAGGACTTGGCTATCAGTAAAAACAGTTAATAGTTTCCACAACTTGTGGCAGACTCTCAGCCTCAAGTGAAATGCACAAACATTTTGAGCTTATCTGGCTGGCAAAGAAAATCACCTGTTTTTGCATTCACACAATCAATCTGATGATTATCTGGTTTGGGAAATAGCTAGAGAGATTTGCACAACTTTTTCCATTCCCAGAAGGTTATCTAAACAGGGTGACAGAGGGGTGGATATCTCTAGGTTATATTTTGATACATTTTTAAGAAGCCGTTTATATACATTTCATATAAGAAATAGAGTATGCAGTTTAAAGGATACAACTTGCACATAAATCTTCAAATTGATACATTTTATTGTAGGATTACACAAGACACAATATAGAGTTCATGGGGTTCAGCTGCTGCTATGCCCATTCTAGATTTTCTAAAGCTTTGAACTTGCGCATTTGTGAGTATTAGTGAACTATAAATTTTTAAGGTGGAGTGGTTTACCGTGACTCAATAACAACAGGAGACCTGTTTAGTTAACTTTAGTATGCAGATCATATAGTACATTTCACAGGTGGTACAAACCATCTCTTTCAATAGGTAGTAATTTGGAAACATGTATAAAGGACACGTGTACGAAGAAGATTATTTTTTCCATTCTCTGCTTTACATGCATAGAGTCTTATATGCTATTGCTTAGTCCCAAATAGAATATACCAATTGAATTTACTGTTGAGTGAGTAATCAGCACATAGGTAAATTTCATTCGTTTAGTAGATGTACTCTAATTGTGACTACTGCTTGTATTCAAGCCAACATCTTCCAAACTATGGGTTTACACAATGGATACGAATTATAATAGAATAAAAACAGCAGCAGCAGCAGCAACAACAAAAACAACAACACTTTTGCTAGATGTGTTTTTCACACCAAAAACTATTCTTTTCCAACATCTGCCTTACAAGCACTCAAGCTCCACCTTCACTGACCATTTTAATGTAGTTTCAAATCAGTATTGGAGAAAGTGATGGTGACAGGACAGAAAGGTTTTTTCCTTGTAGATATTAATTGGAGATTGTTATTGAGAGACACAGTCCTTCAGATATTTTGGAACCAAGCCATATAGGGCTTAATGGGTCATAACTACACTTTGAATTGTGCCTGGGAACAACTGAAGCTAGTTTAACAGGGAAGTTATATGCTATAACTGGCTAAAAATAAGTAAACAAATCAGAATGATCCATTAAGACACACTATAAAGTATTTACATCATTACTTTGGCAATACAGAGTTAAAGCTAACATTTCCAGTATAGCAAATGTAGAGTTGCCAGCTCCCAACAGGAGTTTGTTGCTCATTCTCTTTAAGTGATCATATGTTGAGACACCAGGACAAAATCAAGCTGTTTTTTCCCTTTTCCACTGGGTTTAGTCATGTTCGTTTTCTCTCCACCCCAATTGTTGTCAAGGGTGTCAACTTTGCAGGGAGAGAAAACTGAAGGATTCAAGTTCCCTTTCAATTTCCCAGGAGGGAAATTGAGACCACCAGCAGCCTGATCTGGCAATCTCCATTAAAAAGTCTTCTTCCAAGAAATCCTGCAAGTGAGCTGGAAGGTTTAAATGATTCCTTGGCTGATGGCTGGAAGTTGAAACAAACAGCACTGAGAAGAAGAGAAGATAATTGAGCCCATACATTGTCTTATACTCCTTGGAAAGAGAAAAAAATGGGGTATAATAAAAATTAAAATTAAAATCCTCAATAGTGTCTCCATATTCATAGAGTTGGAAGAAATCACATGGGCCATCTAGTCCAACCCCCTGCCATGCAGGAAAAACACAATCAAAGCACCCCTGACAGATGGCCACACAGCCTCTGTTTATAAGGCTCCAAGGAAGGGGCCTCCACTACACTCCAAGGCAGAGAGTTCCACTGCTGAACAGCTCTTACAGTCAGGAAGTTCTTCCTAATGTTCAGGTAGAATCTCCTTTCCTGTACTTTGAAGCCATTGCTCTGAGTTAGTCTCCAGGGCAGCAGAAAACAAGCCTTCCTTATGACATCTTTTCCAGTAATTAAACATGGCAATAATGTCTCCTCTCAACCTTCTCTTCTGCAGGCTAAACAGACTCAGCTCTTTAAGCCGCTCCTCATAGGGCATGATCCCCAGACCTCTGATCATTTTAGTTGCCCTCCACTGGACACCTTCCAGCTTGTCAATATCTCTCTTGAATTGTGGTGCCCAAAATTGGACACAGTATTCCAGGTGAGGTCTGACCAAGGGAAAATAGAGAGACACAATTACTTCCCTTGATCTAGACATTATGTTCCTTTTGATACATCCCAAAATCCCATTTATTTTTATAGTTGGTGCATCACATTGTTGATTCATGTTCAACTTGTTCACTAAAACTTCAAGATCTTTTCCACACGTTGTGTTGTTGAGCCAATCATCTCTCATCCTTTATCATTTTATTTTTTCTGCCTAACTGAATTATCCTGTTCTTAGCACAGCTTTACTTAATATGAAATGGCTAAAAGATTGCCTTAGATCTGTCTGAAAGCAAGACAGGTATAACAGGTCTCTAAAGAAATTTCACCTGTGAGCCACATTTGTCTAGATAACTTAATTAATGAAACTGCTAAAATGCAAGCAAGCAAGGAATTATTTGAGTAGGTATTTCTATTATTTTGTTTCTATTCTATTGTTTCTATTGTTTTTATGGTTTATATTATATGTTAATGTTTTAATTATATTTTATGTTATTGGGGGCATTGAATTTTGCCCTTTGTAAACCGCCCTGAGTCGCCTCCGGGCTGAGAAAGGCGGTATATAAATATGGTAAATAAATAAATATTTTATTTTATTTTATTTATTAAAATAAAATAATAAAATATATAAATAAACAAATAAATATTTCCTTCATTGTTGCAATAACTGATTTTGTATCTACAAAACAAATGTTTGATAGTTTTGTTTCTTCTTTTCATGTAAATCCAATAAGCTGTTATAGTTCTAAATGATTCTCTGTCTAAAGTAATGGATGAGAGGGAACAGTGAAAAGCTTAAGCCAGACAAAACAGAGGTGTCAATTGCCAGATGTAAAACAAACTGGGAACAGGGATTCAGTTTATTCTGGAAAGAGTTGCACTTGCCTGGAATGGATTAACAGTTAGAGTTTGGATTCAGTCTTGAGTCTGTCTGTCTGTTGTTGTTGTAAGTTATTCATTCAGTCGCTTCCGACTCTTCGTGATCTTATGGACCAGCCCACGCCAGAGCTCCCTGTTGGCGGTTGCCACCCCCAGTTCCTTCAAGGTTAAGCCAGTCACTTCAAGGATAACATCCATCCATCTTGCTCTTGGTCAGCCCTCTTCCTTTTTCCTTCCATTTTCCCCAGCATCATTATCTTTTCCAAGCTTTCCTGTCTTCTCATTATGTGACCAAAATACTTCATCTTTGCTTCTAATCTCCTTCCCTCCAGTGGGCAATCAGGCTTTATTTCCTGGAGGTTGGACTGGTTTGATCCTCTTGCATTCCAAGGCTTGAGTCTGTATGTACAGGTTTTAACACTAGCCAAGAGTAGAGTTGCCACATTGAAAACTGGATAGCACTATCTCTTATTTATTGATTCTGTGGCACCCTGCTTCTTAAATGGTGGGTCACCTTAGTTCGAAACTGGGTTGTGAAAAATTTGGCAGCAATAAAAGGTTTCTGAACACCAGCTAGAGGCTGTTTTAGACATTTACACAAATCTGTTGTGCAGTGTTAACAGTAGACTCTGCAGGAAATGCTTCAGCTGTACTTCATAAAAGATAAATCAGCCTTGCAAGTAAATGTTTGATTTTTATACGTATTTTATATATCTATGTATCCAGGGTCATGTACAAATTTGTAGAGTGGAAAAAGGTCGCAAATGGGAAAAACTTAAGAAGCCCTGATTAGGAATTTAAGCAAATATTGCTTGTCATGCAGTTGTGACAGTCAGTCAGTCATGCCCCATTCTGTACTGTGCTGGTCAAAGACCGTAATAAATCACTGATTGACTGACTGCTTGTCATGCAACCAGATAATGCGCAACACCTACAACCTCATCAGATGGGTTACTTTCGGCGACATGCACCAGATCTTCTATAGTTTTACAACAGAGCCAGACGACTCCCATCCCACAATGTTGAACTACTTCCAGCGGGGCTCTAGATTTGAATCAGTGGAGGAAACTGGATGATGCTGGCATGGGGCGATGGTTTCCCCGTGCAGGGCACTGTCAGATTCGCCACAATGCATGGCAATTCCAGTAGCCCATCTGATGAGGTCACTATAGAACCATTAAGGTCTGAGATACCTCTTTGTTTTTTTATTCTAGCAACAACAGCCAAGGAATGGCTTTGCGACAGTACTTGTTCCTGGGGTTGCCTGATTACTGTAGTGAGATGTGGCTTGGGACCTTGGACCTCATGAGACAGACAGAGAGAAAGCAGAGAAAAGAGGAACTGCCTTCCTTCATTCCCTACCACCTTTCCCTGTCTTCTGGGATAGGCTCCCGCCTCACATTGTTTCCCATCCTTTCTTGACATTTCCCCGCTTCCATTCTGGGTCAAATAGAGGCTTTTTTTCAAACCCAGAAATAGCTTTCAGTCTATTAACTTCTTCAGAAAAATACCTTTCCTAGGCCTAGAGAGGATGCAGGCACCCTCTCAGAGACATTGGGGCACACAGAGGGCATGGCCTTTCAAGTTTCAGTGAATAACATGTGTGATTTCTCACTCCAGTTGTATGATGTGATAGTAGACTAATTCTAATAATTGAATCCCTGCTATTAAAGAAGCCATTGTTCTGTTCACATTGCACATTTGTTCATCTTTCATTCCTTCTAAACTGCACGACAAATGATATTTTAGTATTCCCACCCAGCAATCTGAGCCAGATTCATTTTGCCTGTTGTGATATTCAAGAAATGGAGCTTGTTGCTAAAGACTCTGTTAGAATGACCAAGAAGAGGCATATTGTATGTCAGATGCAATGCAGGACAATTACTACATTCATGTCCTCTATGTGATCTAAATATTAATGAAGGCAGCATTTACGAGAAGGATTGGCAACTATACTTCCTTTTTTCCAACCCCTGTAATCCAGAAGTTCATTTCTCACTAACGTCCTGCAAGTCCACAGCTGGTAAGAACCATATGATTCACCGTATGACTCCAACATACACACTACAATGGAGAACCCAACATTTCAGAAATCATCATCTGTATATGGCTTAGTCTGTGTCAGTTGCACAAATATAGCTATAGATTCAATGCTGTGGGCAAGTTCAGTTTAAATGAGTCCTATGAGTCTAATGCAACTATCCAAATTTGACTAATTCATAATTATTAAATTGAAAGCCAAAATGTCTGCCACCTTCAGCAGCATCTGCGCCTACATGTTAGCTAAATGACATTGAGTGTGTAATTTCCATAGCTTGGCAAGTATCCCAGATTTGTTTTTGTTTGTTTTCCAGTTGTGAACTACTGTGCTTTGAATAACCAGGGCTGTCAACACGAGTGTGTCAACACTGAAGATTCCTACTACTGTCAGTGCCGGAAAGGGTTCATTCTCAATCCAGATAAAAAAACATGTAGAAGTAAGTTGTTCACTTCATAAGCAATGAGGGGCAAACATAGGATGGCAGCCTGTGCTTGACAGGGTTACATTCCCCCTGAGGACAGGTCCACAGTCTGGGGGTCCTCCTGGACTCACTGCTGACACTTGAGGTTCAGGTGTCAGCAGTGGCTGGGAGGGCCTTCGCACTGTTAAAACTTGTGTACTTCAAAAAGCCAGACTTGGCCATTGTGTTCCATACCTTAGTTACATCCAGAATGGACTACTCTATGTGGAGCTGCTTTTGAAGATTGTTCGGAAGCTGCAACTAGTGCAAAGGTTGGCTGCCAGATTACTAACTGGAGCTAGTTACAGGAACGTATCACACCCCTACTCAAGCATCTCCACTGGCTTACAACAAGTTTCTGGGCTCAGTTCAGGGTGCCCTATATGCTTCGGGTCCAACCTATCTTTGAGACCACATCTCTTTCTATGAACTAGTGCGGGCTCTGAGATGGACAGCGGAGGCCCTTATCTTGGTCCCACCACTGGCTCAAGCGCAGTTGGTGGGGATGAGAGAGAAGGCCTTCTCTGTGGTGGACCCATGGCTCTGGAATACTCTCCCAAAAGAGATTAGATTAGCCCCCTCCCTTCAGTCCTTCCATTCCAACCTGAAAACGTGGATGTTCAGACAGGCCTTTGACCTTGAGTTGGCTGAATGGGCACATATGAAGCTGACACTTGGCACCTTGTGAATTGACAGCAGTTAGTTTTATCTACTGTTGTTTTAAAATTGTATTATTTTGATTTTATGCTACATGTGTTGATGGGGGTTGTTGTTATAATTTTATTGACTTGTCTTATACTTTTGTACTGTTTTTACCTGTTGTACACCCTGGAGTGCCATGTAAGCCGCCCCGATTCCCTTCAGGGAGATAGTGGCGGGATATAAATAAAGATTATTTTACTGACACCACAGTATGTCACAGCAAACGAGATCTATATGCTGGATTTCATATCACAAAATCATAAATTGAACACTTCTCAAGTGTCTAGGACTGTGTGATGTATTTTCAATGATGTATGCAGATCCAAGTAAGGTGGCCTTTTGCAGTTGACAGATTGTGATTTTGTCAATGTTTATTGTTTCCAAATGCCGGCTGAGATCTTTTGGCACAGCACCCAGTGTGCCAATGACCACTGGGACCACCTGTACTGGTTTATGCCAGAGCCTTTGCAGTTCAATTTTGAGGTCCTGATAACAGCTGAGTTTTTCCTGTTGTTTTTCCTCAATGCGACTGTCACCTGGTATGGCGACATTGCCATGCAAAGAAAGTGTGACAAAACTTAAATGCCTGTTTCTCAAAACACCCTCTATCCCTTTCCATGCAAAAGGTCTCACATTTCCAATGGAAAAAGTATTACAGAGGAATTACTGGAAGCTTATATTCTATTAGAGGAAACAATACTAGGCTAAATGACATAAAATTAGTCATTTATGCATGTTTAATGCTTACTTGTATGTCTACATATATGATTAAGTGTAGCCCATATTTTTCACATGAACACGATACATGTGTATATAACCTATTATTTTCCTGTTTTTAATAGGGATCCCTACAACTTTATTATTTTTATATTGATGGAAAGATAATGTCCTGCTTTTAGGGCAAACTGGTTATAGGAAGCTGCTAGCTGAGAAAGAAGAATTTATTTTTATGACAGCATGTATACTTTTTGTACTTTCTGCAGCTGTTTTCTTAAACATGTTTTCATAATCTTCAGGACCAGGCTACTGTGCTTTGCAAAATCATGGCTGTCAGCAGGAGTGTGTCAACACAAATGAATCCTATTTCTGCCGATGCCAGCAAGGATTTACTCTTAATCCAGATAAGAAAACTTGCAAAAGTATGTTGTCCTAAAGAGTATAGTAAGTTCATCTGCTTTTACTCTTCAACATTATTGTCATAGCTGCCCCTTCAATTGTTGCCTGATAATATACTTTGTTCTTATGTCTAATTATACAGCCCAACATAAAAAAACATTGGTGTCATGGTTTGTAGGCCTGTTTCTGGGGTTATTTGGATTATCGATTCAGAAAATTTCATTGGATAGACCACATCAGCTCTAGTTTCTTAGAAATGGCTAGCAGTTGAAGGGTGGTATATGGCATATATTCTGTATCAAAAAATCTGGGGCTGATAGGGGGAAATTGGTGCCATTTTTGCAATCAGCAGTTCAGATATACGCAGAAACAGGTCTAACATTTAAAGCACCAAAATGTGTGTTGGACATGCTATAATTCTTAAAATCAATCTACCATCTCATGGATATACAAATACTATATTTGCCCAATTGTTGGACTCCTTTGTTTTATAGCTCTTCTAAAATGATCACACTAGAGAATGAATCCACTTTAAATCTGGCTGCTGCCTCCTGCAGAATTCTGGGATTTGTAGTTTAGGGAGGAGCCTTTAACAGTCTCACTAAACTACAAACCCCAGAATTCTGCAGGAGGCAGAAACTGGATTTAAAGTGGATTCATCCTCTAGTGGGATGAAGCAGTAAGACTAACCATATTTCTAAAGCATTGTGTAATTTTTAAAAGTTGCATTGGACTATGATAAACAAGACTTGGGGGTGCCCCTGGTGGCACAATGGGTGAAAGCCTTGTCCCGGCAGGACGGCTGACCGACAAGTTGGTGGTTTGAATCCAAGGCGGGAGTGAGCTCTCGTCTCAGCTCTAGCTTTCCATGCGGGGACATGAGAGAAGCCTCCTACAGAATGGTAAAACATCAAACATCTGGGTATTCCCTGGGCAACATCCTTGCAGACTTGAAGCTTCACAAGTTGCTCCTGACACAAAATAAAAACAAGGCTTGGTTATGGTATTATTATTTGTGCCTGACTGTAATGGCTGATAATGGGTACAGGGTGTTTTTGAGAAGCATGCAGTTAAGTATTTTATAAGAAATAAAAAGACCCATGCATTTTGGACAGTATAGGCAGTCCCCAAGTTAAGAATGGGAAAGATTCTGCAGGTTTTTTCATTGAATTTGTTTGTAAGTTAGAACAGGTACATTTTCTAAGTGCAACTCCAGCCAAAAATATATTTCTTATCTTTGAATAGCATAGGGAAGGGTTAATACACCTGTGGTGTTTGTTTTGCTGTCTGTGCTACCATTCAGAAGAGTTCACTTCACTTTCTGTCCCTGTGATCATTGGATTTTGAAAAAACTGGCTTGCTGTGGAAACAAGGATTGGTGATAAAGCTTCAGTGGTGACATCTTTCCCCTATGATATCTCTTCCAGGAGTGAATTTCCCTTCCTAGTGACATATTTCTATCACTTCCTGTTGTCTCACCCCTGTTCTTAACTATGAGTCATTTGCAAGTTGAATGCTGTAACTTGGGGACTGCCTGTAATACATATATAAATTGAAGATTACAAAATTAGAAGCCATCCTCAAGTTGTGATAGCCTGCAGTGTGATAGCCTTTGGAAACTCTGTCACAGGATCATACAGCTGGAAAAGATCAGAAAGGTGATCCAGTCCAACCCCCTGCCTTAGAATTATAGAATCATAGAATCATAGAGTTGGAAGAGACCTCGTGGTCCATCCAGTCCAACCCCCTGCCAAGAAGCAGGAAAATTGCATTCAAAGCACCCCTGACAGATGGCCATCCAGCCTCTGTTTAAAAGCCTCCAAAGAAGGAGCCTCCACCACACTCCAGGGCAGAGAGTTCCACTGCTGAACAGCTCTCACAGTCAGGAAGTTCTTCCTAATGTTCAGATGGAATCTCCTTTCTTGTAGTTTGAAGCCATTGTTCCAAGTCCTAGTCTCCAGGGCAGCAGAAAACATCCCTATGACTTCTTCTCACATATATGGCTATCATGTCTCCTCTCAGCCTTCTTTTCTTCAGGCTAAACATGCCCCGCTCTATAAGCCACTCCTCATAGGGCTTGTTCTCCAGACCCTTGATCATTTTAGTCGCCCTCCTCTGGACACATTCCAGCTTGTCAATATCTCTCTTCAATTGTGGTGCCCAGAATTGGACACAATATTCCAGGTGTGGTCTAACCAAGGCAGAATAGAGGGGTAGCATTACTTCCCTGGATCTAGACACTATGCTCCTATTGATGCAGGCCAAAATCCCATTGGCTTTTTGCCACCACATCACATTGTTGGCTTATGTTTAACTTGTTGTCCACGAGGACTCCAAGATCTTTTTCACACGTACTGCTTTGCAAGAGAACACAACCAAAACACTCCTGACAAAAGGCCATCCAGCCTCTATTTAAAAAACGTCCATAAAAGGAGACTTCACCACACTCCATGGCAGCATCTTCCACTGCTGAACAGCACTTACCATCAGGAAGTTCTTCCTAATGTTATAATTTTTCCTAATGCTATCCCCTTGCAAAATCATAACTACCTTCAGAAACTTCAAACTGTTTATTTGACTTTGATTTGTTAACAGTTAATGGGATAGACACGTTAACCAGTTTACATGCTGATTTTTAATGAATGCTTTAAAGTATGTTGTCGAAGAATTTTATGGCCAGAATTTTATGGCTGTGAATTTTCTGGGCTGTATGGCCATGTTCCAGAAGCATTCTCTCCTGATGTTTCTCCCACATCTATGGCAGGCATCCTCAGAGGTTGTGAGGTCTGTTGGAAACTAGTCAAGTGAGGTTTATACGAGGGTTGAATGAAAAGTAATGCCCTCACCTTCGTAACTCCAACAGACCTCACAAACTTTGAGGATGCCTGCCATTATGTGGGAAACGTCAGGAGAGAATGCTTCTGGAACATGGTCACAGAGCCCAGAAAACTCACAGCAACCCAATGCTTCAAAATATCCTTTGCTTCTCCACATCGTTACCTGGAATGAAAACCTTTCTTTGCTTGTCACAGGAATAAATATCTGTGCCTTGGGAAAACATGGCTGTGAACATGAGTGTGTTAATACTGAAAGCTCATATATGTGCAGATGTCGAACAGGATACACCCTGAACCGTGATCGAAAAACATGCAGAAGTAAGTTCATTTGAATTGTGGAAGAGATAATTTGGACAGTGGACTGAGTTTCGAAACAAATTTCTGCTTGAAATATTCTAAGAGTCGTGTTGTCAAAGGCTTTCACGGCAGGAATCACTGGGTTGCTGTGAGTTTTCCGGGCTGTATGGCCTTGTTGGCAAAACATCAGGAGAGAATGCTTCTGAAACATGGCCATACAGCCCGGAAAACTCACAGCAACCCAATCTAAGAGTTGTTTTAAAGGGTGCTTTTGCTATTTTAGCAAAAGTAAGGCGGCTGAGATACTGCCAACAAGTGGCTTAATGTAACAGGTAAGAACATTGCCATGGAGTTTTCGGAAGAGGAACAGTTTGTTATTGGAACATATTGGAATCCCTTACCTTTGAGAGAATAATTGTAACCAAATAAATTAGAATAGTCCTAACTGGTTTGTGTGTTCGTTTTGGACCTTTGTGTCCCCCCCCTCCTCAATTTCTGATGTAAAACAACTCATATTCTTGCATGTCAGGAAACACTATATACTCATTGTGCTTAATACAGCTGGCACATATTTTTCCAAATTTCTAGATGCTCTCCACTTCCATGAACCAAACAGTGCAATTGCTTTGGTTTGACACAGTTATCACAGAAGCGAACAAGCTCTATCATGGGCATGGACAAACTTTGGCCCTCCAGGTGTTTAGGTCTACAATTCCCACCATTCCTAACAACCTCAGGCCCCTTCCTTTTCCCCGTCAGCCGCTTATGGGGAAAAGAACAGGGCCTGAGGCTGTTAGGAATTGTGGGAGCTGAAGTCCAAAACACCTGGAGGTCTGAAGTTTGCCCATGCCTGCTCTATCACAATCATAAAAAATCACAGGCAGATTTTGTGATGGAATGAAAATCATGTATTGTGCTGTCGCACGCTGGGCCTGTGATAGTGTCTGTTTGCAGGATGTGCTTTCTGAATGCCCAATGGGACGCCGGGGTGCCTCAGCTGAGAGGCCCTATAGATTTCCCAACACAAAGTTCTGTAGAGGCTCAAAATAAGTACAATGAAGTTCTTTATTAAGGCTTAAATCTTCAAACAAATAGATAAAATGCTGGCTGTAGAAATGAAGCCTTTTGCAGGTTGGAGAGAAAAGCCCACACATCCTGTCTGTTAGGCTTCAAGCTGTGAAATTGAACTAAAAGTCCATTTTCCCCTCCAAACCTGGGGAAAGGGGTGGATCTAAAGGCTCTAATGATGATTGATAGGTTGCTGGACCCATGAATGCAACCTGAGGAAAGCTACCCAATTGCAAAATGCAAGGCCCAAATGAATTCAAATGAACTAACAGTGCAAGAAAAGAAAATTCGAATCTCCTGGCACAGCTGTGCCAGCACATGTATAGTTCACCTCTTTACCAATTCACACACTGTCTTGCTAAAGAAAAGATATGCCATGCAGATGATCAGTAAATAATAAGGTGTTTACTCTTTGTTATGCAGAGCAACATATATACAGTCATTGACTCATACAATGTCCTTTGAGAGAGATTCAAATGGTCCTTGAGTATCCATGTGAAGAGTCTTGTTTCAGCAGCCCAGAAGCAGAAAATTATACTAAACTTGTCTTGGCAAGCTCCCTGCACAGAAAACCTAAAAATGTAACTGTTGCCAAAACTTCCAGGCTCAGCTAGCCTCTTGAACATGACCCAACTAATCAGCTTTGTGCTTTGCATTTTTCAGTTAACACACTCACTGATTTTTACATGCTCCAACAGATTTCTGTGCATTTCAGAAATGCAAGCTGCATTTGCAGGGATATTTTTATGCATTTTAACAAGCCAGTTTTACAGGCATTTCCAACTGGCCAACTATGAACTAGCAAAAGGTTAACAGGGCAGCTAGTTTGAAAGAGGATTTTCCCCTCTTTCCTTTTCGCCACACCCCCACATTTTGGATCTTGTTGTTTTCCCCCAAAAAGTGCTAAGCTCTGTACTGCCTGAGCCAACACAGAGAGAAATGTACATTCATAAAAGCACGTATCATCGGAGCCTTCCAATTATTCTTTCTTGGGCTGCAAATCTCTGTTGCGTGAATAGCTGATGTTATGTCTCTTCTGATGGGAATCAGGAAAACATAACCATGATCATGATTATAAGAGTGATGTTTAAATACCCGCATTTATAGGCTGAAATTCTAGACCTACTGCAGTAAAATATGAAGTCACAATTACATCATGAATGTCATGTACTAGCCTCAACAAAGAGCTTCAACTGAAAATACTTAAACCAGCATTTCTCAACCTGGGGATTGGGACTCCTGGGGGGGGGGGGGGAGTCACAAGGGTGTTTCAGAAAGGTCACCAAAGATAATCAGAAAACATATATTTTTGATGGTCTTAGGAACCTTTTTGGCAGAGAAGCTGAAGATCTCTCCACCTGTCCTCTCCTTTTTGGAAATAGACGGTGAATCCTCCCCAAGAGTCCTCCTCTGCTGTGATTGGCCGACCTCTCAGCTGGCCTCTCAGCGAAGAGGAGGGCTGTTTCTGAGACTCAAGAGAGGAGGGGAGAACAGGCGTGCATGGTGTGGATGTGTGGGTGAGGGAGAGTGTGCGAGGCTGGATGGAGGCTCACACCAGTGATTCCCTTCAAGCCGGGGGGGGGGGGGTCTGTGTGGGAAGTTTAGCCCAATTCTATCATTGGTGGGGGTTCAGAATGCTCTTTGATTGTAGGTGAACTATACATCCCAAATGTCAAGGTCTATTTTCCCCAAACTCCACTAGTGTTCACATTTGGGCATATTGAGCATTTGTGCCAAGTTTGGTCCAGATTCATCATTGTTTGAGTCCACAGTGCTCTCTGAATGTAGGCAAACTACAACTCCAAAACTCAAAGTCAGTGCCCACCAAACCCTTCCAGTGTTTTCTGTTGGTCATGGGAGTTCTGTGTGCCAAGTTTGGTTCATTTTCATCATTGGGGTAGTTCAGAATGCTCTTTGATTGTAGGTGAACTATAAATCCCAGCAACTACAACTCCCAAATGACAAAATCAACCCCCCCAACCCCACCAATATTCAAATTTGGGCATATCGAGTATTTGGTCCAGTGAATGAAAATGCATCCGCATATCAGATTTTTACATTACAATTCATAACAGTAGCAAAGTTACAGTTATGAAGTAGCAATGAAAATAATTTTATGGTTGGAGTCACCGCAACATGAGGAAGTGTATTAAAGGGCCGTAGTATTGGGAAGGTTCAGAAACTCTGACTTAAACTATCATGAAGTAGGATATCTCAGGCCCAGCTCTCAGCAGTATCATTGTCCTTGCTAACCAGATAATGCATCATATTAGTACATTTCAGCAACAAAACATACACAAATAATAGTAATTGCTAAAATACTAACACATTTTAATATAATACAACTGATGAAGTGGACAAGAGTCCACTTCATCAGATGGAGATGTGATCATCACTTGGCAAATATGTAGAAAGATTAGTGTTATGAGGATGGATTATTAAAAGTGGAATCAGATGGCAGTAAAATATAAAATTTGGTCTTAAAATGAAATGAGAATTCACAATAACACCGATTGATTGTGTCCTTGTGGGATGCTCCTTAATTAAACACTGTGTAATCTGAATATTAATGTTTGAATAAATCCCAGGGCTTTCTATTCTCTTGCAAACATTATGATTCAGGAATCGACCGCTGTGCTGAATCCAACCATGGATGTGAACAACTGTGCCTGAATACTAGGGAGTCCTATGTTTGTCAGTGTTCAGAAGGATTTGTCATTAATGAGGACCTCAAGACTTGTTCACGTAAGTCTCTTGATCAAGGGTGCCTATACAATTAAGCAGGTTTTAAAAAAGAAATAGTTGTAAGATAATGCCATTCAAAATAGTAGTTCATGGACCAGAACTAGTCTGCAAACAAATGTCCGCTGACATGTTTCCACAATGGGCCTCCCGGTGGTACAGCAAGTTAAACCGCTAAGCTGCTGAACTTGCTGACCAAAAGGTTGGCGGTTCAAATCCAAGGAATGGTGTGAGCTCCCACTGTTACGGTCAGCCTCTGCCAACCTAGCAGTATGAAAACATCCAAATGTGAGTAGATCAATAGGTACTGCCTTGGCAGAAAGGTAATGGCGCTCATGCAGTCATGGCAGCCACATGAGCTTGAAGGTGTCTATGGACAATGCAGGCTCTTCGGCTTAGAAATGAAGATGAGCACCATCCCCTAGAGTCTGACACAACTAGACTTAATGTCAAGGGAAAACCTTTACTATATTTCCACGAAAAAGAAAGCAGTTGTAATCAATTCGTACATCCATGGTACTATTCCCTGGCACTTTTATTTTTTAAATGCTGCAGTTTCCCGAATCATATAATTATTTCTCAAGATGTTGTTGAAGGCTTTCATGTTCAGAATCACTGGTTTGCTGTGAGTTTTCTGGGCTGTATAGCCATGTTTCTCAAGATCCAGCAGAACATTTAATGACATAGCTTAAATAAGACGCAGCACTTTTTACTTCTAGCTGTTCTAATCCAGGCCAGCGTGTCTGTTGGAATCCATAAAAGAAAACACAACTCACTTACTGAAATAGTTAAACCAACCTACTCATGGAAAGAGTTATTTCCTGGGCAATAGAGAAAATGTTTATTCATTCTGGTGCTTTATTTTCCTCCAGCCAACACTTGGGATTTCCATCAAGAGCTCTAAAATTATTCATTTACCGCAAGGCTCCTGTGTATTAAGCCTTGATCTTATGATTATTCCTCCTGGATATTCTTTTTATGTGCCAAGATGTCTCATTCATTATTTAGAAACAGGCGCTGTTTGACTTCAGGTTTCCTGCTAAGCTGCTAAAAAGAGCCTTCAGGGTTATATTGATTGAATGGCACGAAAGGACAGCTGGCATGCAATGCTGTGCCAGGATTTCACGCCACATATATAAGCATCTGAGCCGAACCCTTTCATATTAAACATTTATAGCACTATGATTTTACTTTAAGGGCAGGAGCGATATCAGGCTTGGACACCCTGCAGGTGTTTTGGACTTCAACTCCCATAATTCCTTAAGCGGCAGAGAGAGAAAGGGCCTGAGGCTGTTAGGAATTCTGGGAGTTGAAATCCAAAATACCTGGAGGGTCAACGTTTGTCCATGTGTGGGCTATATCCTCAGGAACCTGGGATTTGTAGGTTTGTGAGACACTAGAATTCTCTAAGACTAAATTGTCGCTCTAAACTGCAAATCCCAAAATGTCAGTTAAAGTGTAATGACAGTGCTCTAACCGTGTAGCATAAAAGAGCCCAAGTCAGACATGAATCCTTTCCATACATCCCACAAATTCGAGAATAAAATTTGATAGTTTCACTTTTCTTGGCTTCTTTCTATCTTCTCAGACCAAAACAATAGCTAAGTTTCATTTGTTTTATGTATTGTTGAAGGTTTTCATGGCTGGAATCACTGGGTTGTTGTAGTTTTCGGGCTATATGGCCATGTTCTAGAAGCATTCTCTCCTGACGTTTCACCTGCATCTATGGCAAGCATCCTCAGAGGTGATGGTCCTCACAACCTCTGAGGATGCTTGCCATAGATGCAGGCGAAACATCAGGAGAGAATGCTTCTAGAACATGGCCATATAGCCCGAAAAACCTACAACAACCCAGTTCATTTGTTTTGATTTATCTAGATTTTATAGATCTTGTATTTCACAGCAGTATGGTCTTTGCTCCCTTCTTTGTCAAAACGTATACATGGCTCATGTTCTACAATGAATAATAATATCATTTTTCCTTCTCCAGGAGTGGACTATTGTTTGCTGAGTGACCATGGCTGTGAACATTTGTGTGTGAACAGAGAAAGATCCTATACTTGCCAGTGCTTTGAAGGATACATGCTGCGTAGTGATGGGAAAACATGTAAACGTAAGTTAGCTGTTCTCAAATCTTGTTGATTTGTGTACTCTATAAAATAAATGAACAACGGGAACACTAAGTAATACTATGAGTAACCACATTCCCCATCAAGTTAAAAAAAACGCAATCCAGAAATGACAAACTGTCACGTTTGATAAAAGAGAAATTCATAGAACAACTTTTTAAATGGCTAGGAATTTTTTATAACTTATATAAATCAGGGAATGTGAAGTTATTTGTGGGGTTGAATAATTACAAGAAACAAATGAAATTAGAAGATAGAAAGAGAGATCTGATATATAATATGACTAGCTGTGCCCTGCCACGCGTTGCTGTGGCCTATAGTAAAACTTATCAAAGTTGAGGTAGATATCTAGACTATTATGAAAGAGAGGTCCCTACCTATTCCTTCCCCCTTTTCCTCCCCCTTTCTCTCCTTTCTTCCTTCTCTACCTCTTTCTTTCTTTCCTTCTTTCACTACTTGGTTTCATCCTTCTCTCTTTCCTTCATTCCCTCCCCCTTTCTTCCTTTGCCTTTCTTCCCTCCTTGTTTGCTTCCTTCTTTCACTTTTTATTTCCTTTTATTTCACCACCATCATAACAATAACAATAATGCAATGCATTGCCTCTGGGACCTGACACCTCTCCCATTCCCCCTAAAAGGGTCTCATAGGAATAATAAGCATATAATAATAATAGAAATAACAACCTTTACCCGCCACGTGTTGCTGTGGCCAACCTTCCCTCTTTCTCTCCTTCTTTCCCTCCCTCCTTCCTTCCTTCCTTCCTTCCTTCCTTCCTTCCTTCCTTCCTTCCTTCCCTCCCTCCCATCTTTCCTTCTTTCTCTATCTCTTTCCTTCCTTCCCCCTTTTTCTTTCTTTTCTGCTGTCTCTCTTTTCTTTCCTTCCATCTTTCCTTTTCTTTCCTTTTCTTCTTCTTCTAACTTTCCTTCCTTCCCCCTTTTTCTTTACCT
>NW_026847438.1:220596437-220776696 GCF_025583915.1 Anolis sagrei ordinatus
AGTCGCCGACTTAGGCTGAGATATTAGCGGTATACAAGTGTATTAAATAAATAAATAAATAAATAAATATTAAAGGGTGATGGGAAGACATGCAGACATAAGCAGCTTGATTTGAATTAGAAAATATTTTGTGATGTGTTGCATCTGTAGAAATTATTTTAATTGATAACTCTTGATTATGTGCAGATCAAGATCTCTGCAAGTCCATAAATCATGGGTGTGAGCAAGTCTGTGTTAATACTGAAGATTCATATGCCTGCAAATGTCACGAGGGATTTATGTTAAGGGATGATGGGAAGACATGCAGAAGTAAGAAGCTGGATTTGCATTTGAAAATACTTTGTGATTTGTTGCATCTGTAGAAATGTTTTTTAATAGATAACTCTTGGTTATACACAGATCAAGATATCTGCAAGTCCATACATCATGGTTGTGAGCATGTTTGTGTTAATGTTGAAGATTCATATACCTGCACATGCTATGAAGGATTTATATTACGAGGTGATGGGAAAACTTGCCGAAGTAAGCAACTTTGTCTTCATTAGAAAATACCTCTTGTAAACCTGTTGCATCTGCACAAAATGTTTCAATGAGAAAATTTCTTGTTACATTCAGATCGAGATGTCTGCAAGTCCACTAATCATGGATGTGAACACATCTGTGTTAACACTGGAGACTCCTATACCTGTCAATGCCACGAGGGATTTGTATTACAACAAGACAGGAAATCATGTAGAAGTAAGTCATTTTAATCCCACTTCATCCTTCCCTAGTGGATGTGAACCCGGTTCAGATATACTGGAATGTTAAACCATTGTTTAATGCAAAACAAGCCTCTCAATCCTGCAACTCAAGCACACGCAAACATAAGCTCTCTCCTTTTCTCTAACTTACACCAGAAGAGGAACTTGAAAGCATCCATTCCAGTAGTGAATGGGATAATTAATTCATACATACAGAAACAATTATCTTTTTCATTTCCTCCTGTAACTCTCCCTATCCTAGTAGAAATTCATTGATCTTTCAAGCCCCTGATTTCCAAAGGCATTTGTCATTTGGAAATCGCACACAGAAATACAAATGCAGTGCTAGCAATGCACAAAAACTTGGTGTCAAGATTATTGCAAAGCTTTTCCAAGCTTTTTCTCCTCACCATCACTCTTCCAGGAAAGCTTAGAGCAGGAATGGGAATTGTGTGGGCCTTCAGCTCTGGCTGAACTACAACTCCCAGCAATTCATTGGCTGTGCTAGTTAGGGTTCTGTAGACTCCAACAACATCTGGAGGATAACACAATTCTCACCTCTGTGCTCGAGGATCGGAATTGCCTAGAGATTCGACAGGTTTACTGATTGCTTGCAGCCCAATTCATAACATGGAAGTGTTTTCCTTCCTTCTATCTTTTGCCACTGATCATGTTCCACTCGTGCATTCTAGGATTTTAAATCAAAAAAGTAATTTTCCCAAGATTTTGCCCCATCACTTCTTTTCCCTCCCTGTCACAGTAGCTAAAGGAGAATGATTTGGAGAAATTAGCTGGCCCTGATTGTTTCTTGCTAATTATGTCCCAACAAAGGATTCCCCCAGGCAGTAAGAAGCCAGACCTTGAAACTGCTAGACCACTAAAGGCTAATTAAGGTGGCAAATTGCAACATTCACACCTAGCTCTGACAGACAAGAGTTCTTTCTCCCACCCTGGACATTCTATAGATATATAAACCCCATTTTCCTATTTTCCAACAGACCTCACAACCTCCGAGGATGTCTGCCTTAGATGTGGGTGAAATGTCAGGAGAGAATGCTCCTGGAACATGGCCATACAGCCCAGAAATCTCACAACAACCCAGTGATTCCAACCATGGAAGCCTTTGGCGATTCCTATTCTGGTGGTTGTTTCGTCTGGTTTAAGGCATTATTCTCTTTAACGCATGTGCTTGTGGTTGATTAGAAGACCCAGTAGGATTAGGAAGTTTAGCAAAGCCTTAAGTAGGAGGCAGAACCAGGCTGGTTTTCTTCTTTCCTTCATCCTTATCATCTTCTCTGCAAGATTAAAGACTTAAAACACCTACGCAGACTACTTCACACTTCTTAAACATATGGGAAAATATTTTGATATGCATCAGTGAAGGTCTTTATTTTGTTTCCAGGCAAAGATCCTTGCAAGTACATTGAACATGGTTGTGAACATGTTTGCATAAATAATAATTATTCATACCTCTGCAAATGCCATGAGGGATTCATACTGGAAGAAAATGGGAAAACCTGCAGAAGTAAGACAGCCTTCCTTTCTTTTTAAATGTCTTTTGATTTCAAAGATGAATGGACCCAATATACAAAAGTACTTTAAGATTAAGGGAGAGAGATTTTAGTATTGGCATGATATGATCGCTCCTAGATGTTCCAGTAACCACTTTGGTTGTCATGTTTTGGGATAATTGAAATTTCAAAAATTGGTACAAAGGTAGTCCAGTTCACAGCAAGTCTTGGGGTAACCGTGCATGCACTGCCATCTTTAGATCTTTAGGTCCTCTATTAATTATCTGTACCTGCAGTGTGTTTGTGGTAGATATTATCTTCCATCCTTTGTTACTATGTATAATAACCAAAAAGCCATCAGTGTTTGAAACCTCAGTCCACTAGTGGCATTCAGGGAAGCTAGGAACACATAATGTTTTATAGCCACACAACACATTCAGCAAGATTAAACAGTCACTTTCCCATACCACTTTATACTGCAGCTGTGGGAAATGTGTTTTTGAGCACATAAAACAAACAAGCAAGCAAACAAACAGGAAAGCAACCACAATGCACATGGGACCTTTAACAGATTGGAGAATGTCTACTATAATTCTCCATCTCAGTGTTTTGCAAGTGGTCTGATGTGGAGGGCCAGCAATTCCCCCGCTTCCCAATGAGCCAGGGACCAATACCATACTTGTGTCAAATTAATATGAGATTCTTATATAAGACCAAATGTGTCTGTAATATGTTTACAATGAAACTGTAGTCAACTTTTCTCACTGCAGCACCGCACCCAATACATATTCTTTTAATTTAATGTGTCTGTGCTTCATTATAATGTCCCCATTCTTTCAATGTTTTAGTTATAAATGAAAGCTTGCCTCATTTCTAGATAGATAGATTTTTTAAAAATATTTATTATTTATTTATTTACAGTATTTATATTCCACCCTTCTCATCCCAAAGGGGACTCAGAGCGGACCACAATGCACACATACATGACAAACATTCAATGCCATTTTTAGACATATAGACAGATGGATAGAGGTATTTTGGCATTTCAGCTTCAGCGTCTGGAGGTTATTCTTGATTCTGGCCACAGGTGTCATTTCATTCACTATGACACCGAGTCATTTTTTATTGTATTTCCTCCTTGCTCTGATCACTGGCATTTTTATGGTGTCGTAAAATATCTTCCAGCTTTTAGCCATCCCTAATTTCTCTACTCACAGCTCAGCTGTTTTCAAACTGCTTAGGTGGACAGTAAGCCAGGCTTAACAGTTGGGTGCTCAATCCGACTTGGGCTTTGAACTTGCCACCTTCCAGTCAGCAGTGATCTATTGCTGCTGGTGATTACAGCCTGGCCTATATAACAAAAAAAATGACAATAACAGAACTTCTATTATGTTTTCACACTGTTGAGTTGAGCTTCAACATTTTTACCAGTTTTAACATATTATCCACAAAATAAACTCCTCAAAATAAATAAATATGGGTGTTACCTTCCCCTGGATCCAACTATATATTATTTCCAAAACATCATTGTTTCCACTGCAGGTTTGCTCCCTTGCCCTTCAGCAAACACATATTCCATAAACTTCCTCCATATTTTCCAAAAATCAATTAATTTCCAAATTCCTTCTTTTAGTCTTAATACCGCATGTCAATTTATCATTTCTCACTATATTCCATACTTCTTTGTACCAATCTTCTATTTGAAAATCATGCCTTTCTTTCCATTTTTTAGCTATTATCAGCCTCTCTGCCATTAGTAAATTGGAGATTAACTCTTTAATTTATTGTGGTATTTTAATATTACCATATATCAACAGTAAAGCTATTTCTGGTGTGCTCATTCTCTGAAATTGTGTTATTCCCCCCCCCCCCCCCTTATCTCTTTAAATATAATTTTCCAAAAATTGACATCCTCTTCAACACCAATGTGAATATTTCTTGT
The DNA here is from genome assembly GCF_025583915.1 of Anolis sagrei ordinatus. NCBI lineage: Eukaryota > Metazoa > Chordata > Lepidosauria > Squamata > Anolidae > Anolis > Anolis sagrei. The sequence goes on from NW_026847438.1 coordinate 220,600,634, forward strand.
CTATCTGGTTTAATCTGTCTGGTGTTAGATACAATCTTTAATCCTTACAGACATATTTTTCAAAACACACATATCCCATATTTCACAATCTTTTTTCATAATCTGTTTCCCATGTTTCTGCATAGCTCAATTCGGATATCCTTTCCTTCTTTTCATTTACTTGCTCTTGGTACAGAATATTCAGAAGAGAATGAGAAGTCTCTAAATTGCACAAAGAGACCATTTCAACCTGCTCTTGATCTTGTTTCTTTCACTAGTTCTTCCTTTTCTCCCTTTTATTTTAACAGGATGCACTGAAGGCCCAGTTGATCTGGTATTTGTGATAGATGGATCAAAAAGTCTGGGAGTAAATAATTTTGAGATTGTCAAGGAATTTGTGTTGGGAATCTTGGACTCTCTTACCATATCACCCAAAGCTGCAAGAATTGGTTTGCTGCAATATTCCACACAGGTCCGCACAGAATTTACACTGAAACAATTCAGCACAGCCCAAGATATGAAGAAAGCAGTGTCCCAAATGAAATATATGGGGAAAGGCTCCATGACCGGACTTGCTCTGAAGCAAATGACTGAGAGGAGTTTTACTGAAGCAGAGGGAGCCCGGCGCTCATCGGCCAAGGTGCCCAGGGTGTGCATTGTGTTCACAGACGGACGGGCCCAAGACGACGTCTCCGAATGGGCTGCTAAAGCAAAGCAACATGGTATGATGAAAATGTACCTAGAATTACAAATTGTAAGGGCACTTGCTAAAATCCTGAATGCCAATGTGTATATCAGATTTATTATTTGCGCAGTTTCTAAAGGCATGGTGCATACCCTCCAACTGTTAATCACTAGAGAGTTAATCACTAGAGAATAGAGATTAATCATCTCTCATCTCATGTTTCCTGCAACTTTGAAAATATGCCATTTCTTTCTCTTCCTTCCACTTTTTCCCTTTATCCTCAACATACTTCCATTGGTGCAAACTAAATTCAAAGAACAAAAGTTGACTCTGAGGAGGAAAGAGAACAAGGGGAGACACCTTTTCCCCCTGAAAAATCTTCCAGGAATGAATTTTCCTTCCGAGGCATAGATTTCTCTCACCTCCTGTTGTCTCACCCTGTTCTTAACTATGGCCACTTCTGCACTTATTGGGGTTCAGCCTGAGTTTGAACTTGAACCTGATCTCTGTTTGTTCCTCCTGATGCTAATGAAAGTATATTTACTGATGCTAGTGGAAATGTACCTTTTGATGCCAATGCTCCTGAAATTAGTGAGGAAGAATCTGCTGTAGGTTTGGAAAATGCCAATGTTCCTGAAATTAGTGAGGAAGGAACTTCTGTAGATTTGGAAAATGAAAGTACCAGTGTTAATGAGAATGTTGCAGAGGGAGACCTTGAACTTTCCCTCCCTTCTGCACCTGTTAACTGTAATGACAACAGAAGGAGCCAAATTTGGGAAGACAGAAATAAAACACTCAGTTTGCGTCGATCCTCCCGAATTCAAGAATTAAAAACATTGGCTTCAAAACAGAAGGGCGGTTCACGGAACCGATTCTTGAGTTTTAATTGCAATACGCCAGGCTGATTCCCTCAGTTCAGGCATCGTTTCAGAATTGATGAAGACCTTGGCAGTTCTCCCGGTTCCCTGGCCATAGTATGGAAAGATTTCTAGGATATCAAGTACGGTTAGTGGATTGCTAACAGATTCAAGTATTTCCCAGAGAGGCTTTTGGTTTTGCTTTGTCCATTTAAATTCATGTTTGCTGATTTTGCTGTGGCTTTTGACTTGCATTTTTCCTTTATTTTGTAACCATTTTTCTTCAATAAAAAAGGATTGTTTTTCACAGCCAAGTGTGGTGGATAGTTATCTTAGGCCTCGTTCTCTGCTCTGGATTGCAACAGCACTGCCATATAAAATCCAGATTATCTGCTTTGAACTGAAATATATGGCAATGTAGATTCCTATAATCAAGTTCAAAGCAGATAATGTGGATTATTTGCTTTGATAATCTGAACTATATGGCAGTTAGAGGTGTGCAATTTGGTCAAAAAGCATGCCATTTCAGGGTCCATTTTCAGGTAATCCCTCATTCTGTTTACCAGAAAGTTACTCGAATTAGGAGGGGTGTTTCTGTTTTCATTTGGCAAAGATTCGTCCCATTGGCTACAATGGGAAACTTTAAAGCCTCAATCCTCAGTCATATTAAGGCCTATCTGCATGAAACCTACCTTAGTTTTAGATTCCATTTATAACTGCAGGCCTGCCAAGTTTCGAAACAATTCACTAATCTGCTGGTTGTTTTTTTTATTGGCTGAGAAACAGAGAGAGAGAAAACTTCAACTCCCATCATGCTCCTAGAGGAAATCAGAGACTTTTCAATGCCTGCCCCATTCAAGTGCTGCTGGGAAAGCAAATTCCCAGCAGGGCCCTCTCTGGAGAAGGAGCCTAGAATACTTTCCAAAAAGAAATGGATGGACACTAGTGCTGCCAGGGAGGGAGAAAAAGACATTGCAATAATCCAATCTTCTCCAGGTGGCGCGATGGGTTAAACCCTTGTGCCGGCAGGACTGCTGACCAACAGGTTGGTGATTCAAATCCGAGGAGCACAGTGAGCTCCCGTCTCAGCTCCAGCTTCCCATCAGGGGTCATGAGAGAAGCCTCCCATGTGCTCTGCATCAACATGATGGTAAAACATCAAACGTCCGGGTGTCCCCTGGGCAACGTCCTTGCAAACAGCCAATTCTCTCACACCAGAAGCAACTTGCATTTTCTCAAGTCACTCCTGACATGAAAAAAAATCTTCTCCAGACCCCTGCTTCAGGTATATTGCAGACTTAACTCTATCCTCTCCAGTAGCCGATAAAATCCGGCTCTCTTGATCCGTTCTGCCGAGCTTTTCAGTTCCCTCCTATAATAATAATAATAATAATCATCATCATCATCATCATCATCTTTATTTATACCCTGCCACCATCTCCCCAATGGGGTGGCTTACATGAGGCCAAGCCCAACAACGCAATACAATAAAATAAAATAAAAACACAAAACAACAGCATAATAAAATACATAAAACATAAAAATACAGTAAGCAATATAAAATTACAATAAAATCCTTCACAATCGCAGTGACAATGAGCAGGCCGCATGTACAGGATAAAATACTAAAAGCTAAAAACTCGGGGTGAGATAGAGATGGAGCAGATTGTTTGTGGGGGAGAAGCTCATCAAAAATGGGGTCATTTTTTGAGATTATATGAAACGGACCACCAAATATTACAAATCATTTTCATTCAAACTGATTTGGGCCCAACTCTAATGGCAGTGTAGAAGTGACCTATGAGTCGTTTGTAAGTTGGATGTTGTAACTCGGGGACTGCCTGTATATGCCTATTCTTGACTTTCATTCTGGGAATCTTCCAGAGACTGATGAATTACATAATTTCTGGGGCTTTATCTGGGATGTCTATGCCTCACCACATTTATGGATTGTTGGGAACTAAGTTTTGCGAGTTATCCTCTGTGGCTGAGAAAATGTCTGTTCTCCAGGTCTCAATATATATCCAAAGACATATATTGAGCACGTTAATTAAATCTGATTCCTGCTGCTATGTACTTTCCCCATTGCCAATGATACTATCAAAATGAGTCTTAGGAGATTGCATAGCCTCAGAACAGCCAGTGGAGTTATGTTGAGCATAAGTTTTCAAAAGGGATTTTGATGTCTCACAAAGAACGGACCCCAGCATTGATAATTCATTCATAAAATTAAAGCAAGTCCTTGGGAAGAAATGTGAAATGTTTCTGGTCCTGGCTAATACAGCATGAAAGATGTAATAGTATGTTTTTCTGGAATAGAAACAAAATGGCAAAATGTATTGGACAAGCCGTTATTGCTGAATGAGTTCACCCTTCCCCAGGGTTTTCACTGACGGCAGCAGCTGTCTTTCCGTATATTTGAAGATCTGTTTAGTAATAAATTACTCAAGGAATGCTTCTTTTCTACAGCTATACTATGGGGTACTCGATATAATTAATTAAATTAAATGAACAAAGCGTATTTGATGAATCAGATATTCCCAAGAGGACATACTAATAAGACAGAAACCTGGAAAAATGATCTAACACATTGGCTCTGATGTTTCTGACTTCATCGAAAGCCTGCATTAATACAAGATTTTACAAAGATAAATATGTAACACTAACATGGATTCTAAACAAATAGAGAACTGCAAATCAAACTGCTTTTACCAATGGTTTTCAACCTTCCTAATGCCGTGACCCCTTAATACAGTTCCTCATATTGTGGTGACCTCCAACCATAAAATTATTTTTGTTGCAACTTCAGAACTGTTTTTTTGCTATTGTTATGAATCGTCATGTAAATATCTGATATGCAGGATGTAGTTTCATTCACCAGATCAAATTTGGCACTCGATATGCCCAAATCTGAATACTGGTGAAGTCTGTGGGAAGAATTGATTTCATCAGTTGGGAGTTGTAGTTGCTGGGATTTATAGTTCACATACAATCAAAGAGCATGCTGAACTCCACCAAGGATGAAACTGAACCAAACTTGGCACGCACAACTCCCATGACCAACAGAAAATACTGGAAGGGTTTGGTGGGCATTGACCTTAAGTTTTGGAGTTGTAGTTCACCTACATCCAGAGAGCACTGAGAACTCAAACAATGATGGATCTGGACCAAACTTGGCACGAATACTCAATATGCCCAAATGTGAACATTGGTGGAGTTTGGGGAAAATAGACCTTGACATTTGGGAGTTGTAGTTGCTGGGATTTATAGTTCACCTACAATCAAGAGCATTCTGAATCCCACCAATGATAGAATTGGGCCAAACTTGCCACACATGACCAACAGAAAATACTGGATTCAGATAGTCTTTGGCAACCCTTATGACACCCCCTCGCGATCTGCCAGGGGTCCCGACCCCCAGGTTAAGAAACTCTGCTTTACACAGTATCCAAGAGAATGAATGTTTGGTGTTTCTTAAAGATACACAGCAGTTTATGTATGGATGTAATCATTCAGTTTTTTATCATTCACTTTTGGAAGATTTTCCAGCTGAATGTTTGGATCTCTGAGAATTTTTTCTACCCGATGCATAGAAAGATGGATGTTGTCATGTAAACTGGTGTATTTGTTGCAAAGCAGCCTCAGAGGGGAACCATTTGAACAGAGAAGAGATACAGATTGCTCAAACATCACACCATTTGTCTTTTTTCCACCTCAAGGAAAGATAACCTAGGACAGTCTATATCCGTTTATTAATTTATTAATTTATTTACAGTATTTATATTCCTCCCTTCTCACCCTGCATGGGACAGGGTGGATTACAATGTACACATATATGGCAAACATTCAATGCCAAAGACACACAACAGATATAGACAGTCAGAGGCTATTTAACTTTTCTGGCCACCAGGGGAGCTGTCGCTTTCATCGTCCATCTGCGACACTGATGAAGTACTTCCGCATTCCCCGCATGCTTTGCTGGAGTGCTTTGCTGGAGTCTTTTTTATGGCCTCGTAAATTAGTTAAATTAGCCTCCCCACATATAGGTGGTACCTAATTTTCCTACTTGACAGATGCAACTGTCTTTCGGGTTGCAAAGGTCAACAACAAGCTACACAATTGGTCGAAGCTCACTCTGACCCGGGCTGGCTTCGAACTCATGACCTTTTGGTCAGAAGTGATTTTAATGCAGCTGACACTCAGATAGCTATGCCACAGTCCTGGTTAACTATGATTGTCAGGCTAAACAAGGGGAGAGCAACCTATGACATTCCACATGTTGGACTGCAGTGCCTATCATCTGCCTATCAGTGCCTATCATCTCAAATAAAGTAAATAAATAATAAATAAATAAATATCATCCCTGGCCAACATAATCTAGAGAGAGAAGCTGAAACTTGCAGTCCACTAGTATCTGGAGTGTGTTCCTATCCTAGTCTAGAACCTCACTGCTTGGTATGGGAAGGTGAATGAAAAAGCCAACAGCAGGGTGTATGCACACACATCTTAATGATTTATAAATGCATATAATGTATAGATAAATCCTAAATCCTGGAATTAGCTATGATGTGAAGTTATTTTAAAATGCAGCCTTGGCATGGAACTATGATGACTGTATTCAGATGTTCAAGTCATAAGCATATTATGTGAGCCGGTGCATGGAACAGCATTATACATGGATTTGTTTGCATTTGAAATCCTTTGGTTGTGGGGGTTATTAATTAAATTAAAACAATACCATCAGCCTTTCATATTTGCGGATTGAATTTTTGTGAATCTAATGTATTCTCTAGCCATTGGTAGGTATCACAGCCCGATTCTATGGTCAACGCTCAGTGAAATGAGATCGTAGGGTCATTTTCAGTTGCCAATGCTGTGTCTTACTAACATATTGTTGCTTATAATGAAAATATGCCATTTCTTTCTTAGGAATCACTATGTATGCCATTGGAATAGGAAAAGCAATTGAGGAAGAACTGAGAGAAATTGCTTCTGACCCTCCAGAAAAACATCTTTTCTATGCAGAAGATTTCAGTGCCATGGGAGAGATTACAGAAAAACTCCAAAAAAGAATGTGTGAAGGTATAAAGTATCACATTTTTTTTGTCCCAGATACAATAAAACTGGATGAACCATTAAGGCAGATAGAATTCCAGATCGGACAGGAGCAGTCTGACAATTTGTTCGGAACATCTGCAAAATCACAGACGTGTAAAACATGACGAGCAATAAGCTGCCAGAAAGAGTAATATGTCAACTATTTATCACTGAGGGAATATATAACTTTAGTCTAAGGCCAGGAACATATACAATCATTTCTGTTTCTTCTGCCATGTACAAAATGTCCAGCTCAAGAATCCAAAAGAATTAATAACACCCTATTCCCTCCCATATACTGCAAGAAGAACATCTGTATAGTGGGCTGCTGTGAGTTTTCTGGGCTGTGTGGCCATGTTTTAGAAGCATTCTCTCCTGACATTTCACCAGCATTTATGGCAGGCATTCTCAGAGGTCGTGAGGTCTGTTGGAAACTCGGCAAGTGGGGTTTATATAACTGTGTAATGTCCAGGGTGGGAGAAAGATCTCTTATCTGTTGGAGGCAGTTGTGAATGATACAATTGGCCAGCTTGATTAGTATTGAATGGCCTTTCAGCTTCAAAGCCTGACTGCTGAAAGGCCATCCAATACTAATCAAGGTGGCAAATTGAAACATTCACACTTGCTCAAACAGACAAGAGTTCTTTCTTCCACCCTGGACATTTCACAGATATATAAACCCCACTTGCCAAGTTTCTAACAGATTTCACGACATCTGAGGATGCCTTACATAAATGTGGGCAAAACATCAGAATAGAATGCTTCTGGAACATTGTCATACATGGGAGTTCTTTCTCCCATCCAGGGCATTACACAGATATATAAACCTCACTTGCCTAGTTTCCAACAGACCCCACAACCTCTGAGGATGCCTGTCATAAATGTGGGCAAAACATCAGGAGGGAATGCTTCTGGAACATGTTGTGAGTTTTCCAGCCATACAGCCCAGAAAACGCACAACAACCCAGTGATTCCAGCCATGAAAGCTTTCAGCAGCATCTGTACAGCTGAAAACACCATGATATATTCTTTTGGGACCTTTGAGCAAATACTTGGAAATATTTACAATATTTGAAATGGCTTGATGGTGAGTATTAATCCAATTTGATGACAGAATAAAATCTTGTTGTCTTTCACCATGACTTTTGCCAAGGTTAGTGGTTTTGATGGATAGTTTGTTTGTGCCTCCTTCATGCTCCATAACTGCAGATCTTACAAATAGTGTCTGTTATAGGCTTCAAAATGAGGAGGAATTTGGTCAGTGAATTGAATATAAATGCCTTTCCAGGGAATATTCTGTAACTTCCCTAATTTTACTGGCCTCCATTCTGTAATGCACCAGTCTTTCCATTCGTTTACTCCCCTCAGTTTATTTCTTGCTGGAAATAAACATCACCTGGGCAATGTAATTGCAGATGGCCAATTCTCTCACATCAGAACCAACTTGCAGTTTCTCAAGTCACTCCTGACACACACACACAAATCTAACTAAAAATCCCAGTACTCCATAAGTTGCAGTCATTGCAGCTAAAATGGTCTGAAAGTGCTATAATTGTGTAGTGTGGGAGATATCTTAGTGGGAAGGTTTAAAAAGCAATCACACAAACCGAATGTACCAATAAATAATACTGAATTTAGCTTCTCTTTCCTTCCCAAGAATAACACTTGTTTCATAGATATTTTATGCAATGATATCTAGGATACTGGAAACATTTTCCCAGTTTCTGAGGTCACTGAGGTTTCTGGAGCCAAAAAGATCCATGAGTTCCCAAGTCACATTTGCTGAAACATCACTGGAAATGATTTGGCCAAATGTACATAGTAACAACTGAAACTGTTCAATTTATTTTCCTGCCAGAAAATATCTCTAGGCCATTTTTAAATCACAAAGTCATTTTTCCTACCACTTTGGTTTGTATTGACATTCATGATTTGTGCAGTATATCAATGCTTCTCAGACTATGCGATAGTGGGGACTGGCAATTTTCCCACTGTACCAGTGACCAACATACTATTTGTGACCAGGGATTGGTAGGTAATGGCTCGGAGACCTGAGGCCAATCCAGAGCTCACCACTTGGAGTAGCACTGCAGTATATTTTGCATTATTTCATATAATACTATTCAGTTTTTACTTCATTTAGCAATATGTCTTCCAGGTCTGAAGAATCGCCAGTATTTACCAGAAGATTTGCTTCATTTGATGGATTCATATTCCGAAGGTTTGAGATTTGCAACCTATGTATAGTATATTTCCATATTACCTGGTTCTTTAGTGAGCACGTTCCAGAGAAAGCAATAATGGGCACACATCTATTGTAATTTTGGGGTTGTCTATTTGGGTAGATCAGCTTTTTGTTATTGTTTTACATACTGGTGATCACCTAGAAAGGCGGGCCAGTCTCCTCTTTTTCTTGTTTTGCAGTTCACACATGCTCAGTAGGGAATTTTGGAGCCAAATGCTATTTAACTTAGTTGTAGGCAGATGCAGATAGCTACAGTGGTACTGGCTGGAGAAGAACTGCATTCTGCCTTAGCTCAAGATTGCATGGATTACTCCAGACCAGGGGTCCTCAAACTTTTTAAACAGAGGGCCAGGTCACAGTCTCTCAAACTGTTGGGGGGCTGGATTATCTATATATACAAAAATGATCTGTGCATAATGAGTACCTTAAAAACAAAACAAAAAAAACTACGGGGCCAAATGAACCCCAAATTTGGCAACAAAACTCCTCACAATCCAGGGAGTGACCATCACTGGAAAAAACCTACAAAAACACCTTTAAATTCAAAAAAAGGAAGAAGGCAACACACCTCTCCTGTCCCCACTTGCGTTGAGGACACAGAATGAGGGTTCCGAAGCAGTGGCGGCAATGGTTGCTGCTCCCTGCATGTCTCTCGGCCCCTAACTAACACTAAGGCAAGGGATCAAAGGGGAGAGGCTGAGGAGAAGGAGGTGGGGGAGGAGAGGGGGGGGGAAGGAAAAATGAGGGAGGCAGGCCGCACTCTGTGCACACACTCTGACTCTCTGTCCCCCCCCCCCCACACACACACACACACTCCCACGGCGCAAGGGAAGGAAGAAGGTGCCATGATGGGGGTAATAGGGACACACAAAACTGACATTGCTTGGAAAGGAGCCCCAAAGACCATCCAGCGCAACCTCATTTGGCAGTAAAGGAAAACACCATCAAAGCCTTCACAACAGATGGCCAACCGATTGGAAGGGAGCCCTAAAGGCCATCTAGTAATTTATAAAAAAAAATGAATGAATTCCTATGCACACTACACATATCTTATTTGTAGTGCAAAAAACACACACTTAAAAACAATACAATAATTAAAATGAACAATTTTAACAAATATAAACTTATTAGTATTTCAATGGGAAATGTGAGCCTACTTTTAGCTGATGAGATAGGATTGTTGTTGTTGTTGTTATGTGCTTTCAAGTCATTTCAGACTTAGGTTGACCCTGAGCCAGGGCTGAGTAAATGACCTTGGAGGGCCGTATCTGCTCCAGAAACTGCTGTAACTTGCTATCAAAAGTCCACCCCTCCCTCCATCATCTTCTCTGTGCTGATGCTGCTAAACTATTTTCCAGCTAGATAGAAGACCAGGAGGAAAATGTGCAGGAAACTGGCCAAGAATGCAAAGACTTTGTGAAAAGGAGCTTCATTGTCAGAGGCTTTGTTAGCAGAGGAATGCCAGTATTGCTTTATATGTGCATTCACAGCTGTATGGCAGTATCTGTATACTGTATTACAATGTTTCTAACCAACCCACTCTAAAATGTGAAAAAGTCACTTTTAAACATTCTATATATGCTTTATTTTCTCTCTGCATTATTTAAAAGCCTTTATTTCAGGAAAGTAAGCAACTGTTAATATAGAAAAAGCATGAAAAAGAAATTGGATGGCAGTAAGGACTCAGAGCCCCCGTTGGTGTAGTGGGTTAAACTGCTAAGCTGCTGAACTTGCTGACGAAAAGGTCGGCAGTTTGAATCCAGGGAGTGGGGTGAGCTCCCACTGTTAGCTCCAGCTTCTGCCAACCTAGTAGTTCATGCTAATGTGAGTAGATCAATAGGTACCACTCCAGCAGGAAAGTAACAGCACTGTATGTAGTCATGCTGGCCGCATGATCTTGGAGGTGTCTATGAACAATGCCAGCTCTTCAGCTTAGAAATAGAGATCATCACCCAGGGTTGGACATGACTAGATTTAATGTCAAGGGAACCCTTTACCTTTACTTTAAAGACTAGGAAACTATATATGAAGCAACTCAATGTCTTATCATTTTAATTATTCTTCTCTGTGGTTTACTGCAGAACCTGAAGCAACTACTCTAGAAATCACAGATGTTCTTGCTTGTCCCAATATTGCAGTCCACCATAAATATCTATTTCAAGAAAAACAAATGACATCAACAGCAACATCAGGTAAAGCTGTTTCCATTCTGCATTTGTGTGAGTTACCAAAAAACCTCGTTTATTCCTGTAGTTTTCAATATTTTGGTCTTAGTTGATCTAGATTGCTTATTGATAATAATATATCAGTTCATTGAAACCAGAACAGATTTAATTTTGATTTGCTAGATATGAAAAAATTCACTCTGATCTTACTTTTCAGGAAAATCTTCAGACGATAAAAAAGATGCTTGCAAATGTGAAAATCTTGTGACGTTCCAGAATTTTGCAAATGCTGAAGTTCAGAAACTAACACAACAATATATCCTTTTTTTGGTACCTATTCCTATTGCATATTATTTAGGAGAAAGTAAAAATAAAGTACATCCAAAACAAACATCCAGATGAATATTTAATCTAACTTTAAAAGATCTGAAGTGGTGTCACTTGGTTTTCGATAGCAGCTACTCATATATTTGCATATCTTTGCTGGGGGCAACAGTAAAGGAATGAAAGTAAAACTATTTTTGCATGCTATATATGTCTCTCGTTGAACTGCGACCCCTCCGCTGTTCTCTTCTATAGTGCAAAGATTCTCCTACCAAAGGCCCCCTTGGGCTGTTGTTGCATGCGGAGCATTTACAGAATAGGTAAGAGTGGCCTGACAACTTCAGGGTATGCTGTGACCTTCTGAAAATAGGTCATTCTTCCTATATATGTAAAGAAAGTGCCAAAATCTGCTTCTGACTTCTCAAACACTGCTGCTGAGAAGCATGGGTGCATCCAAGGATAATCAAGTAATGGCAATTAGTGTTTATTTGTCATGATGACTGTGTATTGTTTCGTGTCTCCCCTCCTTCCCACCCACTGCAAATTTGCTACACTGGATTATGGCATATGCAGAAGTTCTGTAGGTGGGGATGAAGAGCACTTTGAAGAGGAAGCCAGTTATATCTGAAACTATTTTTTTTGTCGTGTCAGGAGCGACTTGAGAAACTGCAAGTCGCTTCTGGTGTGAGAGAATTGGCCGTCTGCAAGGACGTTGCCCAGGGGACGCCCAGATGATCTGATGTTTTTATCATCCTTGTGGGAGGCTTCTCTCATGTCCCCGCATGAGGAGCTGGAGCTGATAAGAGGGAGCTCATCCGCCTCTCCCTAGATTTGAACCTGCGACCTGTCGGTCTTCAGTCCTGCGTCACCAGGGGCTCCATCTGAAACTATAGTCTTAATATATTGTTTAACCTGGAACCTAATCTGCTAATATCATCTGACCCTCTCATAGCAGTGTTCAGGGCTCCAGGTGGGTATACCTTCCTCTGATTGATTGTAGCTTCACATTTTCCTTCTCCCTTCCGCCCCAGTGAATGTTTAGCATTCTCTGGTTCATAGAAACCACCGAATGTTTTGTGAGGAGCAGGGCCCCTTATTGCTAAAATCCAGTCCCATCAATATAGTAAATTACTATATAGCCTCAAGTATAGGCTGAATTTTTCAACCCTGAACCCCCCCCCCTCCCCCTTGGCTTATACTCAAGTCAAGGTTATTTATTACTAGCCATCGCCTGCCACGTGTTGCTATGGCCCAATCTGTGTATATGTGTTTTGTGTGTGTATATATATGTATAGGTAAAGGTTTTCCCCTGACATTAAGTCCAGTTTGTCCGACTCTGGGAGTTGATGCTCATCTCCATTTCTAAGCCAAAGAGCCGGTGTTGTCTGTAGACACTCCAAGCTTATGTGGCCAGCACGACTGCATGGAGCACTGTTACCTTCCCGCTGGAGCGGTACCTATTAATCTACTCAGATTTGCATGTTTTCGAACTGCTAGGTTGGCAGAAGCTGGGGCTGATTGTGAGAGCTCACGCCGCTCCCCGGACATAAACCTGAGACCTTTTAGTTAGCAAGTTCAGCAGCTCAGCAGCTCAGCACTTTTACCAACTGTGCCACCAGGGGCTCCATATATGTGAATATGTGTGTATATATGTGTGGTTTTGCACATGCGTTGTAATGTATTTTTATTTTTTGGCTTTTTAAGTCTCTTCTGCAGGTTTTTTCCCCAGTGTTTTTGAATGATGGTCACTCGTTAGGCTGAAAGGTGTATTGTGTCCAAATTCGGTGTCAATTCATCCAGTGGTTTTTGAGTTATGTTAATCCCACAAACGAACATTACATTTTTATTTATATAGATTTTACTCTGTTGTTATTATTGTTATTACTACATTTACATTATTTTACACTATTATTATTACATTTATGATTTTACTCTATTATTACTGTTATTATTACATTTATTATTTTTCTCTATTATTGTTATTCCATTTATGGTTTTACTCATTATTATTATTGGAAGGATACGTAAGCACATTTACATTGAAGGAGGTTAGAATAATAGTTTAATCAGAATTGGACAGTTCTGTCTTACACTAGTTTTATGTAAATATTCAAACACATTTAAACCTACTGATGCTTCAATTAATGTAATTTTATTGATATCTAGTATTTTTATTTTGAAATAGATATGTTGAAGTAGCTGCTGCATTTCCCACCCTCGGCTTATACTCAATACATTTTCCCAGTTTTTTGTGGTAAAATTCGGTGCCTTGAGTTATATCCAAGTCAGCTTATATTCAAATATATACGGTATTATGGATGATGGGGAGATATAGTCCAATATCATCTGAGAAGCCAGATGCACCATCTTTATATTTATTTTGCAAACCCATACTGGGCAGGTATTTATGGGGTGGGGAGAATACCTATTTATTTTGGTTTTCTTACTTATTTTGCGGCTGCCAACTTCAGAATTCCCTGTATATTCTGATAACTTCTCAATTTCTCAGTAGCCACTCTGGCTTCAGTCCTGATGCACTCATCCTACACATAGAATCATAGAATCAAAGAGTTGGAAGAGACCTCATGGGCCATCCAGTCCAACCCCCTGCCAAGAAGCAGGAATATTGCATTCAAATCACCCCTGACAAATGGCCATCCAGCCTCTGCTTAAAAAGCTTCCAAAGAAGGAGCCTCCACCACACTCCGGGGCAGAGAGTTCCACTGCTGAACGGCTCTCACAGTCAGGAAGTTCTTCCTCATGTTCAGATGGAATCTCCTCTCTTGTAGTTTGAAGCCATTGTTCCGCGTCCTAGTCTCCAAGGAATCAGAAAACAAGCTTGCTCCCTCCTCCCTGTGGCTTCCTCTCACATATTTATACATGGCTATCATATCTCCTCTCAGCCTTCTCTTCTTCAGGCTAAACATGCCCAGTTCCCTAAGCCGCTCCTCATAGGGCTTGTTCTCCAGACCCTTGATCATTTTAGTCGCCCTCCTCTGGACACATTCCAGCATGTCAATATCTCTCTTGAATTGTGGTGCCCAGAATTGGACACAATATTCCAGATGTGGTCTAACCAAAGCAGAATAGAGGGGTAGCATTACTTCCTTAGATCTAGACACTATGCTCCTATTGATGCTGGCCAAAATCCCATTGGCTTTTTTTGCCGCCACATCACATTGTTGGCTCATGTTTAACTTGTTGTCCACGAGGACTCCAGATCTTTTTCACACATACTGCTCTCGACCCAGGCGTCACCCATTCTGTATCTTTGCATTTCATTTTTTCTGCCAAAGTGGAGTATCTTGCATTTGTCACTGTTGAACTTCATTTTGTTAGTTTTGGCCCATCTCTCTAATCTGTCAAGATCGTTTTGAATTCTGCTCCTGTCCTCTGGACTATTGGCTATCCCTCCCAATTTGGTGTCGTCTGCAAACTTGATGATCCTGCCTTCTAGCCCTTCATCTAAGTCATTAATAAAGATGTTGAACAGGACCGGGCCCAGGACGGAACCCTGTGGCACTCCACTTGTCACTTCTTTCCAAGATGAAGAGGAAGCATTAGTGAGCACTCTCTGTGTTCGTCCACTTAACCAATTACAGATCCACCTCACCGTAGTTTTGCCTAGCCCACATTGGACTAGTTTCCTTGCCAGAAGGTCATGGGGGACCTTGTCGAAGGCCTTACTGAAATCCAGGTATGCTACATCCACGGCATTCCCCGCATCTACCCAGCTTGTAGCTCTATCGAAGAAAGAGATCAGATTAGTCTGGCATGACTTGTTTTTGATAAATCCATGTTGACTATTAGCGATGACTGCATTTGTTTCTAAGTGTTTGCAGACCTCTTCCTTAACTCAAGCCAATTATTACAGGAAACAATGATAAATGGATGCTAAATCTCAATGTTTAGTTCTTGGATGTGGTCAACTAGTGCAGTGAGGCAGTAAAGCAATGTGTCACTTATAATCATTCAGCCATATTGAAGCATTCTAAGAAAGGAAGCATGCTGGTGAAATTAAATGTGGGACTCTGACTCCCCCTAGCTGCATGTTCAAAATTCAGAATTGCAGTACTGTAGATAATGGTATACATAGTGGGACACTAATTCAGAGAAATAGTTTATGCTGGATAGACTTACACCCAATAGTTTTGATCATCAAGAGGGCAGGAAGAAATGGCTACTTTCCCATCACCATTTCTGTGAAAGAACTTGTAAAGAGTTGGAGGATCCTCTTGAACAGTGGGAGGTTGTAGGAGTGGGGGAGAAATTGGTGCAAAATTGCCACTCCACTCCCTTCTAGTAGGAAACTTCTGAAAGAAGTCTGGATTTAACA
This sequence comes from Anolis sagrei ordinatus, assembly GCF_025583915.1. Classification (NCBI taxonomy): domain Eukaryota; kingdom Metazoa; phylum Chordata; class Lepidosauria; order Squamata; family Anolidae; genus Anolis; species Anolis sagrei. The sequence goes on from NW_026847438.1 coordinate 220,616,322, forward strand.
AAAGCCAGCTTTTGACCCATATTCACTGTATCAGTTATGGAATCTCTGGTGTCAAATAAGCAAACACAATGGGATATAATTTCTGCGATGCCAGTGTTATCAACAGAACTGCCACTACATGTAGGAAGTAACCTCCCACTACGTAGAACAGAAATTGCTACCTGGAGACGCATGACTTAAAATGCAGACCATTGAACAGACGAGTGATTAGATTATAGTTTGAGTATAAAGGTAAAGGTTCCCCCTTGACATTAAGTCTAGTCATGTCGGACTCTGGGGAGTGGTGCTAATCTCCATTTCTAAGCCAAAGAACCGGTGTTATCTGTAGACACCTCCAAAATCATGTTTCCAGCATGACTGCATGGAGCACCGTTACCTTCCCACTGAAGAGGTACCTACTGATCTACTCACATTTGCATGTTTTCGAACTGCTAGGTTGGCAGAAGCTGGGGCTAACAGCAGGAGCTCACCCCATTCCCTGGATCCAAATCACCGACCTTTTGGTCAGCAAGTTCAGCAGCTCAAGTTTAGCCCACTGCCCCAATGGGGGTTCCTTAATTTGAGCATACTATAACATTAATACTGGCTTATAACCATGTATGGAAGTGTACCTCTTAGCACAGAGATGAACATCTGGATAGCTATCTGGAACAACAACGCAATACTCTCTATCATTACCACTGAACTAAGAGCATTCATGCTGTATCAGGCCAACAGCATATCTCATTTCACTCTTAATGCAGGTAAATATTTGGATTTCCAGATTGAAATGTCATAATTTGTATTGAATAATCTGATGCTTTTGCACATACTCAGACTATTTACCTTAACGTATGGCTACTAGGAGAAATGTCAAAAAGAATGGAAGCCCTGGAAAATCAATTACGATACCGATGAACATTGATGACGATGCTTCTCAACAGAAGTTTACAAGTGTGTTGGAAGAAAATGTACCAAAGCTATCCACAAAAAGTCCAGATTCTCCCATTAAAGGAGAATGTATAGCTCCAGTACTTTAACAAAGTACCATATTATATTGCGTTTTTGCATTGTCTGGGAATAAAATTTGTATGTTTTTTCAACTGAGATAAGCTATTCCACTTAATAAAATGGTGCTACAAAAGGCATTTTAACTAGTTTAAGAATCTGCAAAGATATGGATGTGTTTTTTATTCTAATGCACAATGCCATCACAACTCGACTTTAAAAAGCAAGTAGCAGTAGTCATGTGGAAGTCTATTTTTGTGCTGCATGACCCTTTTCCTCAGATGTCCAGAAAATTATCTGTGAAACAAAATCTTTTAAGTAACAGAACTCTCTCCTGAAATATGTGGGGGAGACATTGCACTCTTCCCATTTACCTAATTTTTGTTCAATCAAACATTTGCGAAATATATGTATAATGGCATTGCATGTAGTTCTATCATTAGAACACCTTCCATCCTAATTATAAAAACCTCAGATTTTATTTTTAGAAGTACATACATTAGCGAGAACTTCCCGATTATGTGTTTGACAATGGAATACGCATACCTCACTAATGAAGTCCTGCTTGCAAATTCAAGACTGTTACTGACCAGAATGGATCTTTTTAGAGCAGTGTCATAACAGACAAAATCCCAAAGGCACTGCTGTGAGCTGCCTAACTCATTTAATTGTGTTTTGTTTTTGTTTTTTCATTTCTCGGTATGTTTTGAGCCAAGCATATGTGTTGTTCCTGTGTTTCCAATTTATGGTGACTCTTTATTGGGGTTTTCTTGGCAAGATTTGTTCAGAGGGCAATTTCCTTTGCCTTCCACTGAGACTAAGGGAGTGTGAGACATGTTAAAGGCCACCCAGAGGATTTGCATTTCGAAGTTGGAGTTCAAACCCTGGTCTCGAGTCCCAGTCCATTTATACCACACTGGCTCGTGAGCAAAGTATGGCAGCACCAATATGTGCACAGATTTGAGATGTACACATATCACACTGTGAGGCAGCAATAGATGTCAGAGATTAAGGCAGGACCTTGACATACACTGCCAAAGGCAAAGTTCCACAGCTTCAGAGCTTTTACTATGCTAAACATCAAATAAACTTTCAATATATTTTGAATTTCATGTAAAACCCTTAACATTTTAACACTATACAGTTGTTTCTATTTCAAAATGTGACATTCTCAAGGTCACCCAGCATATTCCCATGGATGAACAGGGATTGAAATCCTGTTTTCTCAGAATTCTAGAGTGCACTTTAATTGCCATGGCTCAAAACTATGTAATCCTGGAAGTTGTAGCATTCTCTGCCAAATGTCACTGGTGCTTCACCAAACTACAACTCCCATGATTCCATAGCTCTGAGCCATGACAATTAGTGTTCCCAACTGCATTAATTCTACAGTGTAGATGCATTTGCAGCCCAACACTCAATTTATATGGACTCTACTTCAGTTCTACTACTCTATATAAAATTTATAGCCCTACTCTCAGTGTAACTAAAACCAAGTATCTTAAATGAATGAAATTGTTTTGCCTCATTTTTATCAAATTATCTCCTGTACATTTTATATACACTGTAAATTTTAGGGGTAATCAATTAACCTCTTGCAAAAGGGCCATGCATAGTGGAACTGCTACATAGCATGTTACAGAATACCTGAATTTCAAGCACATAAACAAAAGCCCAGAAAGTAATGTTTGCTTGTCTGCACAAGAGCTGAGGATGCATTTAATGGGATGCAATGCATTCTTGGCCTTCAATAGCACACTGACCCATTTAAGTCTTGATTTTTTTTCTTTGACTTCCAGCTTTACCAGACAACTGTTTTTCCTTTCACCAAAAGTTCCCCACCTTCATGCATTGAACTCATGAAAGCTCAGGCTGACAACAGAGTTATAACCAATTTTATTACATAAAATTTAAACTCCTGCCACATTTATTTTTCTGCAGTTTGCTCTGGCATGCTTCTAATGATGTCAGAATCACCTGTTGGGAAGAATAAAAATATCAGCATCAGTGGCTTTAAAGCAAAAGCGAGTTCCATGACGAAGAGGTCTAAAACTTGAATGTAAAGACAATACTAGGGCAAACTCACATCCTTTCTTTTATACAAAAATATTTTCATGTATTTTCAAAACACTGGTAGATTTTTAAGTATGATTTCAAATTATTCCAGGTGGTACATGATGTTGGAAATTACAATCTGTACATGTTACTTGCAGTTAAAAACCAGGACTAGGGAGAGTAACCAACCCTGGGGACACACTGCATAGTAATAATATAGCGAATGTCTAGCCTGCCCTGATCATGGAAATATCAGGACAGCGAGAATATTCGCATTGTTTTCACAATTCCATACCGTGATTATTTAGAAAGCATACTTTGAATGTAATGGATTTGCACAGGAAAATGTTAGGTGCATTTTGTGCTTTAAAAGGGCTGCGGGATGGATTACATTTAACCTGCCATTAAATACTTTCCAATGTCTACTGAGAATTTAACACAACTTTAATGCATGTTCTGGGACAGCAGATGTTCTGGATTAGCATTACCCAGTTCCATTGAGTTCTCTAAACCATGGGCTAGTTTCAGGAAATCCCTGATAAAAATAGACTTATTAAGACATTTCTGCATAATCAATGAAAAATGTCTGGGAGTTTTGGGGCATGTAGAAAAATACCTAGAAAACTCATAAAATTCAGCCAGTAAATTATTTGATATTGACAATACTCATCACAAAATATTGATAAACTGTGGAGAACATCACTAGAAGTTACAGTAGTAATTTAGGATGCAGTGAAACCCACAAAAGTTATATAACTATGCCATCAAAGTGATGTTGCTAAATCAAAGCCAAGCCTGAGTACTAGAATCAGTACAACTTTCAAAGAATCCTGAAAAAATAAACACATTTAAGGATCTCAGATGTTTCTAAGACTACAACCCACATACAACACACATACGTACCTGGATCAATGATGGCCAATGTACATACTCTGTAGTACTTTCCACAAGCTGTACCCAATTCAATATTGTTGCCACTGTAGTGATGTACACCGGTTTTGGCCAACATTGCATAATACTCAATTTCTGATTTCCTAAAAATTAAATCCATATGAAAGTTAACATACATGTGGAAATTCTTTGCATAGCAGCCACACTAAACTATTCTTCAATAGCATTTAAATCAATAAGCAAGTCAGTCGATTAAAACCAATTCTTAATTATTTTATTAAGGCAACTACAAAGAGTGAACTCTATAATTTAAGAGTGAAAAACATCTTTGTACTTTATTAGATCCCCAGGTGTTTTGGAGCTCATTCTCCCTAAACATATAAGAGATGCTTCTCTAGAATACTATTTCCAAAAGGATATAAATTCTAATAGTTTAAAAATTTTAAAGACATTTTAATAACAGTGAAAAAATATAAACTTGGCCCAGCTAAATTACTGCTACATAATGCTGAAAAATAGAAAGCAAAAAAGCAGAGAAACAAGAATTTTAAAAAATTCTTCCATATATTTCTCCAAAATAAGGATACAAAATAATACTTTCAATGATTTCATCAAGGTTGAGTTTAAATTTCGATTGCTTCTCCAGTCGACTTTTAGTAAAAAGAAAAAGCCAGCCTCAACCTGACTCTTGGAGAAAACTTAACAAACTAATATGCAGCTCAATTATGGGCAAGTATGCTATGACTTCAGAGAGGAAACCTCTGAACACTCTAAATGAAGCACTTACTAGAGTGGCAGTGACATGCAAAATAATAACTACAATAATAAGTAACATGCTATCAACATTTGCAGTTACTTATTTTAAACTTTATGAAAGATACACTAAGAGAACAATTCCAAACACATTTACTCTGACATGCCTACTGAGTTCAATGGGGCTAATTTCCAGGTTTGTTTACATCAACATCAGCATTTTCCACATCCTCCTACACTACACCATAGATAGCTACTGCAGACACATCATACATGTCATATTACTGAGTTCAATGAGGATAATTTGCAGTACAATTTGGGGATTACCACATGTTTAAGAAATCTAAGCAACAAACCTTGTTTGTTTACATTAACAACAGCATTTAATAAATACACCCTTACCTCAAAGCAGGACAATTGTTGGCCAAGATGACCAGCTTGGCTTTGCCCTGCCGGATCATTTTCAGAGTCTGCTTGTATCCAAGTACATATTTACCACTTTTCATAACCAGCTGTAGTCTAGAGTTTATAGACTCCAGGGACTTTTTCTAAAAGAAAATATAATAACATATAGCTTTCAAAATTATTCCAGCATGCCACTGTGCATTTATAAATCTCATCACACACAAAAAGAGGGGTTGCTGGACTTTCTTATACTGTACTCAGAATACCTGGCCTTGTTACACTAAGTATAAATATCTCACTAGAAACTGTTTAACAATAATGATAAAACCTTAAATTACAACCTATTTAGGTATTTTAACTCACCTCAAACCAAACCAGGAGTAATCTGAACAGTCACACATTCAAGTTTTTAAACTAGTGTACGGAAGAAAAAATTGTAATGACCTAAAGAAAAACACTGTTTAGTTCTATTCTAACTACCTCTAGTTCTAAAAAATGCTGTGTTGTCAGTCCTCTGTATCTACAGATTCTGCAATCATGGATTCCACCATCCACGGCTTAAATATACTGTCCCCCATCTCAAAAGCAACTTATGTTTTTTTTTTCATTTTATAAAAGAAATGCCATTTTACTAAACTATTATATATAATGGGATTTCAGCATCCATGGATAGCCACAGGGGGTCTTGAAAACTAAACCCCAGCAACTTCCAAGGACTATCTGTACAGGTTATGCAAATGCGCTTGTAATATAGGCTACTTAATGATGTAGAATGAGTTACCAAGTATTTCTCAAGTATTACATATTTTTTAAAAAAAAATATCAAGACATATTTGACTACTTTATACTTGAATCCTAAATCTACACCAAAATCCTGTTAATCCCAAGTCTTCTGGCTTCTTACTATTTATGCTTACAAATGCAGAATAATCACAGGATGTCTTAAATCTACACCTGTTGATAAACTCTACAAGCTAGCTGGCATTGCTGCCCCTGATGTGCAATGGGAAGTTGATGCTAAATGTGAGAAATAAGGTTGAACACTGTGAAAGCCATCAACTACATGGCTATCAGCCTCCTCCCAGTAGACTCAAATCAAGAAAAAGCTTCATGAGAACTACCACTCCTCTTGGCATCCCTCCAGCAACAGCAAGGGTATCCCCCCCTGGGCAGCTAAGCCAGGAAATCCCAATTGGATGCCCCCCCCACCCACGAGAGTCTTCCTCCAGGGGCAAAACAAGAATGGCCAACTTGGAAGTCCCTGAATAGACTCAGAAGTGGAGTGGACAGATCAAAAGACAACCTGGCAAAATGTTGATAACCTGGCACTACCAAAAAGAATCCCACACCATGTGTGCCTGCGGAGCAGAACAGACAACTCCACATCTGTATGCTTGTCCACTATGTCTTGCCTCATGTATAGAGGAAGAATTGTTGGAGGCTAGAAAATGCAGGCCCTTCCTTTTGCCCCTTCCTCTATCACAGGCAAGACTTGCAGGAACGAGGGAGGGCCRCCCCCCCCCCCCCCGACTTTGGAACTCACCTGGTGAGATCAGGCAAGCCCCCACCTTAGCTCTTCCAATGTGCCTTTGGAGAGTGATCATTTATCCCATTTCTGTTTGTTCCATCTACAGTGCTGCCCCTATGATGCACTTTCCCCCTTCCTAAACTGAAAGCCTATGCCCACTGGTCATCCTTTTTGAGCTCCTCTCAGTTACACTTTTTTCTATTCCTACCTCATCCAGGGTTTTATCATTTTATCTCATCCATTTGGCCTGCCCATTGTGCCCAATTTTATACTATGTCAATTTGCTTTATTTATTTTACTTTGCTATTTTAGAAGCAGAGTGGGCAGATCAAGACAACCTGGCAAAATGGCACTACCTAAAAGAATCCCATACCTTGTGTGACTGTGGAGCAGAACAGACAACTCTGCATCTGTATTTTTGTCCATTGTGCCCTGCCTCATGTACAGAGGAAGAATTATTGGAGGCTACAGACAATGTCATTGCTGTTGCCCATTTTTGTCAAAAGATATTTAGTCGCCTGCACACCTTCTATTTTTATCAGTTTTATACTAATGTATGCAATGCTTTCAATACAAAATAAATAACTTTGCTATTGTATGTATTTTATTCTGATGTAATTCTGTTGTCTGTTTTTTTGCATTTTACTCTGCTGTATTGTATCTTTGGCCGTGGCCTCATGTTAGCCACCCCAAGTCAAAAAGAAAAATGGGTTCCCCTGAAACTGTGGAGACCAGAATCCACTGATAGTGGTGATATGAGAATAACTAAATTAACTCAATGTATATATTACAAATACACATATCAAAAACTGCCACATGCACATAAGTAGAAACAATTGGTTCTTCTCTTGAAGTATAAAGCAAAGTCTTCATTTGAGAAAATATCCTTTCTTTATTACATGTGAGTAGACTCCAGTAGTCACATGAATTGACTCCAACCTGCTACCGGTTTCGACTCACAGAATAGTTGATCCACCCCACCAGAAGACTGTTGGTGAATTTCTCACCTTAAAAGTTGAGCTTGTTTTTGATAATTTGAACCCAACCGTCTGACGAAGACTCTTGTGAGTCGAAACCGGTAGCAGGTTGGAGTCAATTCATGTGACTATTGGAGTCTACTCACATGTAATAAAGAAAGGACATTTTCTCAAACGAAGACTTTGCTTTATACTTCAAGAGAAGAACCAATTGTTTGACGAAGGCTTTCATGGCTGGAATCAATCGGTTGTTGTAGGTTTTTCGGGCTATACAGCCATGTTCTAGAAGCATTCTCTCCTGACATTTCGCCTGCATCTGTGGCAAGCATCCTCAGAGGGTGTGAGTGACCAATTGTCGAAGGATGCTTGCCATAGATGCAGGCGAAACGTCAGGAGAAATGCCTCTAGAACATGGCCATATAGCCCGAAAAAACCCACAAGAACTGAAGAACCAATTGTTTCTACTTATGTGTATGTGGCAGTTTTTGATATGTGTATTTGTAATATATTCATTGAGTTAATTTAGTTATTCTCATATCACCACTATCAGTGGATTTTGGTCTCCACAGCCACCCCAAGTCCCCTTTGGGGAGACGGTGGCGGGGTATAAATAAAGTTTATTTTCATGAGTCTCCTTGTGGAGACAAAACACAGGCTATACATAATAATAGACTCACACAGTGGGAATAGACCCCATGGGCCATCCAGAGTAACCCCATTCTTCTATGCAAGAAGACATAATTAAAGCACTTCCAACAGATGGCCATTCAGGCTCTGTTTGAATATGGAGGCCGCATATCCCACTGTTAAGTAGCTCTTCCGGTCAAGAAGTTCTTCCCAGTGTTTAGGTGGCGTCTCTTTCCCCTGCATTGCGCCCTAGTCCTCCTTCCTCAGTGTGACCCTCCCTCAAATACTCGAGCAGGGCCACCCAGGCTGCCTCCCTCCCTCCGCCCGCCACGTGAAGGCCTGCTCGCCTCCGGCCCTCTAGCTCTGCTGGGCCACTCACCGTCTTCTTGGCGGCCACCATCTCGCCGGCTCACGTCGGCCCGGGCGTTACCTGAGGGAAGACCAAACACAGGAGCGTTAGGGCTGCTTCCCCCCGCGCCCGCCTTCCCAACCAGGCCCAAACCCGGAGCCCCGCTCACCAGAGGCGCCTTCAAGATGGCTGGGCAGCGAGGAAAGGAAAGAAGGAGCGCCCACAAGGCCTCGCGCTGATCACGCCGCGTGAGCGGCTACGCTCGCGAGAGGATAGCCTGCCTTCCCCTCCTGTTGCGGCGACACTGAGCATGCGCAGCTGTGCGTCGCCTGGCCTGAAGAGGGCACACTCAGCATAGGGGAAAGAGATACCACGGACAGCAGATTCTTCCGGCTCTCAATCGAACACGTGGAATTCCATAGTAGGGCCTTCTCTGTGGTTGCCCCCCGACTTTGGAACACCCTCCCCAAAGACATCAGACTAGCCCCCACGTTGGCAGTCTTTAGGAAGAGCTTGAAGACCTGGCTATTCCGATGTGCCTTTCCAGAATAGGAAACTCCAGCATTATGTCCCAGAAGCACTTTATTAGACTCAGTTCTTGTGGGTTTTTTCGGGCTTTATGGCCATGTTCTAGAGGCATTTCTCCTGACGTTTCGCCTGCATCTATGGCAAGCATCCTCAGAGGTGAGGTCTGACCTCACCTCTGAGGATGCTTGCCATAGATGCAGGCGAAACGTCAGGAGAAATGCCTCTAGAACATGGCCATATAGCCCGAAAAAACCCACAAGAACTGAGTGATTCCGGCCATGAAAGCCTTCGACAATACACTTTATTAGAGTTTTAAGATTCTCTGCACATTGCACTTACCCTGAAATCTGACATACCACCTGTCACACCCAGCACTTTTTAAATCTGTACCCATTACTTGGCCCGGCCCTAGTTTTTATTGTGTTATGGTGTATTGCAGGGGTCCTCAAACTAAGGCCTGGGGGCCGGTTACGGCCCTCCAAGGTCATTTACCTGGCCCTCGCTCAGGGTCAACCTAAGTCTGAAAGCACACAACAACGACAATCCTATCTCATCAGCCAAAAGCAGGCCCACACTCCCCATTGAATTACTAATAAGTTTATATTTGTTTAAATTGTTCTTCATTTTAATTATTGTATTGTTTTAAGTGTTTTTTGCACTACAAATAGGATATGTGCAGTGTGTATAGGAACTAATTCATGTTTTTTCCCCAAATTATAATCCGGCCCTCCAACAGTTTGGGGGACTGTGACCTGGCCTTCTGTTGAAAAAGTTTGTGGACCTCTGGTGTATTGTTTTGTTGTTCTATTGTTTTGCTTTGATGTTTTTGATTTTGCTTTCGGTTGTATTTGTTATGCTATTGTTTGTTGAGGCCTTGGCCTTTGTAAGCTGCATCAAGTCCTTCGGGAGATGCTAGTGAGGTACAAATAAAGTTAATAATAATAATAATAAAATAATAGCTAAAAAGAAACCATAGCATGCTTCTACAGCAGGCATGGGCAACCTTGGCCCCCTCCAGGTGTTTTGGACTTCAACTCCCACAATTCCTAACAGCCTACTGTTAGGAATTGTGGGAGTTGAAGTCCAAAACACCTGGAGGACCCAAGGTTGCCCATGCCTGCTGTAGAATGGGCTGTATTTTGGTGATTCACCAGCTCTCTTTGGCAAAGACCTTGTGAAACTATAATTCCCATGGGAACACAGAAATGCTGGACCACTCTAACAACCATCTTGTCAGATTACACAGAGAAGCCATTGAAATCCACAAGTTTGTGGACAATTTCAACAGAAAGGAGGAAACCATGAAAATGAACAAAATCTGGCTACCAGTATTTTTAAAAAACTCTAAAATTACAACAGCAAAACAACAGAGAGGAAACAATCTGGGACATCTAATCACCTCTCATCAAAAGATTGAGAGGCCATCAAATGCTAATCAAGGTGGTCAGTTGAAACTTTCACACCTAGCTCCAACAGACAAGAGTTCTTTGTCCCACCCTGGTCATTCCACAGATATATAAACCCTTTGTCCTAGTTCCAACAGACCTCACTAACTCTGAGAATGCTTGCCATAGATACAGGTGAAACGTCAGGAGAGAATGCCTCTAGAACATGGCCATATAGCCTGAAAAAACCTACAACAACCCAGTGATTCCGGCCATGAAAGCCTTCGACAACACATATAACTCTCATGATTCAATAGTACTGAGCCACGGCAGCTAACGTCATGTCAAACTGCATTCATTCTACGATGCATCAGTGCTCTGTGGCTTAGTTCACCACCATCCGGGTCTATGATTTCCTATGTCATCATCTTCACAGCGAAAATATGTTCTTCCATACTAGTTTAAAACTGACTTAAATAGTCGGCGTAGATAGGGTCTGGGAAACTCCATGAGCAGCCCTTGGATACTACAGGAATAAAGCAAATAAAAATATTAGTCACTTATTAATCAAGATGTGTCCCCTAGCGTTTTGGAGAAGAGGGCAGAGTTCCTTTTTTTGCACTCAGATTCTTGCCCAGCTACTTTAATTTAGACAGAAAGCAATAGATCTGTAACATGCAAAGATTAATGTTAAAATGAAAAGTCTTCCCTCTAGTGGAAAGTAACTATCCCAGCACTCTCATAATAAGTACTGTATGAAGAAATGTAAGGAAGGGTATATCTACACTGCAAAATTAATGCAGTTTGGTGACACTTTCAATTGATATTGTTCACTGCTATGGAATTCTGGGATTTGTAGTTGGATGAGGCACCAGCATGATGGGAAACATAGTACAATTTGGAACTTAGGATACTAATAAGGATGGCATTTGCTGAATAAACTAGCCAAATAGCAGTTAAAAATAAAATAAATAATGGAAAAAGGGATGAAGCCTGCAGGAATACATGAAAAACCTGAATGTCAATTTTAGTATAACATCAGATGTGGGATCACAAAAGGGACAAAATGCACTTATGGGGTGAGCTGGATGTGAGCTTTGCTCCACATGTTAGGTTTTGGAGAAAAAAAGCTAAGGATATTTAATTCTAATGTTTTCATCCAGATTTCTCTTTTGAAGTGCTGCTGATCTTTACGGATGAATATATCCTATTGATTTCCATGGATGTAGCTTGAGGTGATGATGTGTAGGATTTCTGCTTTACAGTTGGTTCTCCATATCCACAGATTTGCATCCACCAATTAAACCATGCATGGTTTGAATATACTCCTCTCTATAAAAAAGAAATATCCATAAAGCAAACCTTGCTTTTGCCATATAAGGGTTGGCATTTTACAACACCATTGGATATAATGAGACTTGAGCATCTATGGATTTTTTTATATGAATGGAGGATCCTGGAACCAAACCCCATCAGATATCAAAGTCCCACAATAATTTTACTGTAGTTTTGAGACAACAGCCCAAAGATAATCTCAGTAAGGTGTAGCCTACTTACTGCCTTTATAGAATTAGTCCTACCTCTTTAACTTTTCTCTCCTAAATCCCAGGCTTCTGCAAGATAGATAGATAGAGAGATAGAGAGATAGAGAGATAGAGAGATAGATATCTTGATGCTTATAATGGGAAAAACTCCTATACTGGTATAAATGTGGTGAATATACATGAGTGCAGCTTTCTGCTTTGCTTCCCCTGCTATGTAAACACATTCTTCGTTTTAGCATCCCTCTGAAGAATTCTGTGCTTCATTAACTGCAAACAAGTAGCTACAGGTCGAGTGTCCCTTATCCAAAATGCTTGGAACTAAATGCATTTTAGATTTTTTAAAATTATTATTTTAGAATCACTGCATTGTATTTATTGATTGTATGTTTGTCATTTTTCCCCCTTTTTTGGAGTTCCTCTGGGGAGAGAGGGTGGATTAAAAATAAAGTTTATATTATTTATTATTATGTCATATTATAGGTATCAGCTTTCTTCACTTACTAGCTTTCAAAACCATACCTATACCTTTGAGATGGAAACCAAGTCGCATTTATACACTTTATACATGTCAGCTTTCTTCATTGCCCAGTTTTCACAGATATGAGAAATGCAACTGCACAAGCAATCCTTTAGTATTTCATAATACAGCTTTACACTCCTGGATTTTGTCTACTTCCTCTATAACTGCCCTTCAAAATCTGCCTTGGTCTCATTTCTTGGCTACAGTCCCCAATGTAATTAATGACCGTGGAAAGTCGAATATCTTCATTGCCATAAGTTCTGTGGCCATTATTGTTGTTTTCTTGATGTTCAACTGCAAATCTGGGATTTGCAGTTTGGTGAGGCACCTGCATTCTTTCTGGGCACTGCAATTTAAGGGAGACGTTGACCTTAAGCTAGAATGTGTCCAGAGGAGAGTGACTAAAATGATAAAGGGCCTGGAGAACAAGCCCTATGAGGAGCGGCTTAAAGAGCTGGGCATGTTTAGCCTGAAGAAGAGAAGGCTGAGAGGAGACATGATAGCCATGTATAAATATGTGAGAGGGAGCCACAGGGAGGAGGGAGCAAGCTTGTTTTCCCTGGAGACTAGGATGTGGAACAATGGCTTCAAACTACAAGAAAGGAGATTCCACCTGAACATTAGGAAAAACTTCCAGATTGTGAGAGCTGTTTAGCGGTGGAACTCTCTGCCCTGGAGTGTGGTGGTGGAGCCTCCTTCTTTGGAGGCTTTCAAACAGAGGCTGAACTGACCATCTGTCGGGGGTGCTTTGATTGCGATTTTCCTGCTTCTTGGCAGGAGGTTGGACTGTGTGGTCTCTTCCAACTCTATGATTCTATGATTTTTATTCTGCTTCATCTCTCTAAATAGAGGCCCATAGCTGCTAACAACACTAAAAACAATACAAGTAATTTATCTTTGGTTTTATATATTGTGAATGAATATTTCGTGGCACATTTGGGATTCTTTCTATGAAAGAGAAAAACAGGAATGCTTCTCCTATATTTTTAATTTTAATATAATTAAAATATAACTTGAAAATAATCTATTACATGACCAGTCAGAGATGGTCTTTTTGTCAATTAAAATGAGCTTTAGGCATTCATCTAGCTCAGGGATCCTCAAACAGAGGATCCAGGGGGCCAGGTCACAGTCCCTCAAACTGTTGGAGGGCCGGATTATAATATGAAAAAAAATTAATTTGAATTCCTATGCATACTGCACATATCTTATTTCTAATTCAAAAAACACTTAAAAACAATAGAATAATTAAAATGAAGAACAATTTTAACAAATATAAACTTATTCGTATTTGAATGGGAAGTGTGGGCCTGCTTTTGGCTGATGAGATAGGATTGTTGTTGTTATGTGCTTTCAAGTCGTTCCAGACTTAGGTTGACCCTGAGAGAGGGCGGGTAAATGACCTTGGAGGGCCATATCCGGCCCCCGGGCCATAGTTTGAGGACCCCTGGTTTAATGTATCTGGACAAGTGATCTGGGGGATAAGTAGGATTTGATTGCACTAACAGGTAAAATAAAGTGCTTGCAAGGGCATTTAGACCTTGAAAAATTAAAGTTCCCATGATATGAATTAACAGTTTTTAATAGCTCACTTTCTCTACAGTGTCAGAAAATGCATTGGGAATGACCCACGAGGTTCTACGGTTCTATGTTTCTAAGACTAGAGACCTTGTAAAACTACAACCTCCAGCATTCCACAACCTGGAGCCAAGGTGAATAAAGAGATGCAAACTTCTGCTCTTTGGGTGTTTTGGATTTCAACTCGCACAATTCCTAACAGCCTACCGTAAGTCTGTTAGGAATTGTGGGAGTTGAAGTCCCAAACACCTGGAAGGCCGAAGTTTACGGAACCTCAAAAGAAAGCTGGAAGCTAGCTAACAGAACGCGTGAATGCGAGAATGCGAGCGCGCGCGCGCCGTTCCCGTGGCAACCGAGCGCGAGCGATAAACACTTTCCCCGGCGCTCGAGAGAGCTTCCCGGCGAGGAAAGTTCCCCCGGCACGTGCGGCATAAGCGAAAGAAGGCGGGTGTGCCTTGTGCGCAGGCGCGGGAGAGAGGTTGCCTTCCACCTGCCCCGCTGCCCAGGAGGGAGGGAGGGAGGGAGGGAGAGACGGGGCGCGCGCACACACACCACTGCCTCCCCCCCTCTCTCTAGTTATTTATCTCGTGCACGCGCACGCGTTGCCCACTTCGCCTCTCGCCCCGAAGAAGGAGGAAGAGAGTGGCACCTCTTCTTCTCTTCGGAGCGCTCCTCTTTCTCCCTTAGCCGGCCATGGGCTGCTCCAGCAGCGTTCAGACCCACGTCAAGGAAAAAAGCCGCCTCTCTTCCAAGACCCCGGACCTCGACGGGATGCAGAAAGGCGGTGAGTGGTGACCCAGGTGGGGTGCATCTCCACGCTCTGCCCAATTGATGCAGTCTGACACCTCTTTCACTCCCATGGCTCAGAGTTATGGAATTAGGAGAGTTTCGTAAAGTCTCTAGCCTTCTCTAGTGCCTTCACACCCCAGGATTCAATGTCATTGAGCCAGGGAAAGTGGTGCCAAACTGCATTAACTCTACAGTGTAGAGATTCACCCTCTGAAGCAAAAGCTGGGTGGGAAAATGAGGGTAAAAGAATCACAGAGTTGGAAGAGACCCATCCAGTCCAACCCCCTGCCAAGAAGCAGGATAATCGCATTCAAAGCACCCCCGACAGATGGCCATCCAGCCTCTGTTTAAAAGCCTCCAAAGAAGGAGCCTCCACCACACCCCAGGGCAGAGAGTTCCACTGCTGAACCAGCTCTCACAGTCAGGAATTTATTCCTAATGTGCAGATGGAATCTCCTTTCTTGTAGTTTGAAGCCATTGTTCCGCATTCTAGTCTAAAGAGCAGCAGAAAACAAGTTTGCTCCCTCCTCCCTATGACTTCCTCTCACATATTTATACATGGCTATCATCATGTCTCCTCTCAGCCTTTGCTTCTTCAGGCTAAACATGGCCAGCTCTTTATGCTGCTRCTCATAGGGCTTGTTCTCCAGACCCTTGATGATTTTAGTCACGCTCTTCTGGAGACAGTCCAGCTTATCAGTATCTCTCTTCAATTGTGGTGCCCAGAATTGGACACAATATTCTAGGTGTGGTCTAACCAAGGCAGAATAGAGGGGTAACATGACTTCCCTGGACCTAGACACTAGACTCRTATTGATGCAGGCCAAAATCTCATTGGCTTTTTTTGCCGCCACATCACATTGTTGGCTCCTTGAAATGTTCCTTCATGCRCTACATTTCTGTCATTGTAGTAAGTTAACACTTCACTTCAGAATTTAGATGTATACTGAGACCTAATACCATAACCTCATACTATATATCCCAAGTGTGGGCAAGCTTGGGTATTCCAGGTGTTTTGGACTCCAAGTCCCACCATTCCTAACAGCCTCTGGCCCCTTCCTTTCCCCCCTCAGCCGCTTTATCTGCTTTGAACCGGATRATATGAGTCTACACTGCCATATAATCCAGTTCAAAGCAGATAATCTGGATTTCATATGCCAGTGTAGAAGGTGCCTCAGAAACTTGAGAAAACAGTGGTTTCAACTGTTTTACATGGAGCTATACATCAAACATGGACCATTCCCAGTTAAGGTTTGCACTGGACATTCAAGTTATGGTTGCAGTATATTTCCCTTCTTTTGGCTATAGTTTTGAATATTAAAGTTCTTGCCTTTGTGGTCTTTTTTCTCTTTTCCTCTTTCTTTCTTTCTTTGCTTACTATGATAACTTTTCAACCAACCAACAAAGAAATTCTGGAAAAGAATTATTAGAATGTATGAATACAGGTAAAAGAAACTCTCATGTTATTTCAATTTGGGGTTCTTGAGCAAAATAGGATTTCATTAAAACTTAGTGCATGTATGACAAAGCCCTAATGGATATAACAAAGCATGCATATAAAATTCAATTGGACATGAAACCATCTGAGTTTAAACTTGATGTGTGATCTTCAGGCCAGGAGGGAGTGGAAGTTGCCAGTTTTCATGCATGGTAACCAGTTTTCAGGAAATGTTTGTAATAAACCACCTAATTTCCCCAGAGGCTTATTTGCTCTGAACACTTTTTGCAGGATGGTTAAGAGTTGCTTGTCAAAATTAATTTGGTTTAGAAACTAGGCTTGATTTGGTAATTCATTCAGACCTGTTGGGACTGACAGAGAGGAAATATTTGTACACAGACTATTGTATCTCTGTTTTCAGGCTACAAATGCTAATCTTTACTCTGATTTCTTTCTTTATCCAGTATGATGATTTGTGGAAAGTAGGATGTTGACATTTGGAGGATGATGGCCATTTGGTAATGACTCCAAGAGTCCTCCAACTGTCCACAAAGCTGCCAACATTTTGCCTCCAGAAGCTGGAGCACTTTAGTGCCCAATAGAAGTAATTGGAGGCAGCATGGACTCACCTGAGAATACCAATACTTGGGGGCAATCTTAGTAAATCAAGTTTTAAACACATCTCTTGGGCCCCATTCCACACAGCTGAATAAAATCCCGCATCTGCTTTGAACTGGAATATATGGCAGTGTGAACTCAGACAACCTAGTTCAAAGCAATACTGTGGGATTTTCTGCCTTGATATTCTGAGTTATATAGTTGTGTAGAATAACCCTTAGTTATATCTAAAATTATAATCAATTTATACTATGCCATAGGACTCAAATCAGATGCCTGAAAACCTGTCTGTTTTCATTTTCCTGAAAAAGGAGTTCTTTGCTTGTTTACCTGGAAATGACCTCATTGAACACCATAGGACGTTATTTCCACAAAGGTTTGCAGAAGAGATAGATTGTCGGGATATTTAAAGTAAAAGGTGCTACACTGGTTGGCTCATTCAAGGAAGTAAGCTACAATCCACAACCACTTTAGCGGAAGAAAACATATTAGTCTCCTGGGGGCCACTAGATCCTAGCATTAAAGTCACCAGAACAAAAGTCATGAAGTTACCATGACTGTTTCATATATGTAGTAAGTTTTATTGATTAGCCCATATCAAAAACATTTGACAAACACATACCATGACTGATAAAATTTGTTCTTGTGTGTATGGTTGCTGTGCATGAGAAAGAACAATGTTTAGTTAAGGGGAATATGGATTTTAAAACACATAAACACAGCTCTCTATATTATCTTGTTGTCACTGTTGTTATTTCTAGGGTGTCTGTACATCAGTGTGTTTCAGCAAAAACAACAAAAAATCTTGTGACACCTTAAAATACTTTAAATTACAGGGAGTCTCCAAGTTAGAAACATCTGACTTACAAACAACTCTTAATTCAGAACGGGGGTGGTGAGACAATAGAAAGGGAGAGAAATCTACTACTAGGAAGGGAAATTTACTCCTGAAATGGTCATCATGGGAGAAAGGTGTTTCAACTGAAACTTTAGCACCAATCCTTGTTTCCACAACAAGCCAATTTTTGCAGGTCTCATAGGGACAGAAAGTGAGGCGAAATCTTCTGAACAGGGGTACAGACAGCAAAACAAACACCACAGGGGTGTTAACCCTTTCCTATGCTATTCCATTGCTGGAATTACATTTTAAAAATGTTCCTGTTCAGACTCACAAACAAATTTAACTTAAGAACAAACCTCCTGTTCATAACTTGGGGACTGCCTGTATTGTGATAAAATATTTTATGAATTGGAATCGTCATCATCAGATATGATTTTTTGTGAGTTGTAGGTCTATATACACATAATAGAATCATAAATGGTGTTTTTAGAGGGAAATGAAATAGACAAAATACTAGCAATTACATTATTAAAAGTGACTACCTGTGATAAATTTTGTCCCTTCCTTTATTTCTTTTCCAAATCATTGTTGAACCAGATGCCAACTTACCCATCGCAAATGAGAAAGACACAATACCTGACCAGACCAAACTTGGAGCAATTGGCGAAGTGGAACTTGGGTCTCCTGGAATAAAGCAAAGTGAGAGCCTGGACAAAGAGGTGGCAGATATTTTGATTCCAGGACTGACAAACTGTGCCCTTTCCACTTGTCAAAGAGTGGATCCAGAGGGCACAGAGCCACAGCCGTTGGCACTAGAAGAAAAGCTCAGCATCAGTGGGCCTTTCCCTGCCAGTCTCTTAGAAGCTGGAGAGCCTCGGTCTGTGGACCTAGCAAAAGAAGAGGTCAGTGAGCCTCCAACTGTCCATGAAGCGGCCAACATTTTGTCTCCAGAAGCTGGAGAGCCTCGGTCTGTAGAACTAGCAGAAGAAGTGGTCAGTCAGCCTCCAACTGTCCATGAAGCTGCCAACATTTTGCCTCCAGAAGCTGGAGAGCCTCAGTCTGTGGAACTAGCAGAAGAAGACATCAATGAGCCTCCAACTGTCCACGAAGCTGCCAACATTTTGCCTCCAGAAGCTGGAGAGCCTCGGTCTGTGGAACTAGTGGAAGAGGAGGTCAGTGAGCTTCCAACTGTCCACGAAGCTGCCAACATTTTGCCTCCAGAAATTGTAGAGAACAATATGCTTAAACCTGTTGAGTCATCACAGGAGGACCCACCTGAGCCTGTGGCAGAGGAAATTGTCAATCTTGTGACAGAAATGGTGAAGGAACTAGAAGCGGGTGACGTGGAACTG
This sequence comes from Anolis sagrei ordinatus, assembly GCF_025583915.1. Lineage (NCBI taxonomy): Eukaryota > Metazoa > Chordata > Lepidosauria > Squamata > Anolidae > Anolis > Anolis sagrei. Next base: position 220,635,487 of record NW_026847438.1, read on the forward strand.
CTAACTAAGGGTAATCATTCTGTGAATGCAGATTCAGACGGTCTGACCTATGTGTAAATTCCATTGAGATTTATGCATTTTTGATGAAAATAACCTAGGACAGAATCTCTTGCTCAATGGGTTGAGGACAGGATTGGAAAACGTCATGAAAGCATGTTTGTTTCAGATGTAAACATGAAGAACTGTTATGAACGTGATACCTACTACACTTGTTTTCCTTGCATTCTCACTTCAAGTATTTTTAGTTCCTCCTTTCTAATTCTCATTAACTTATACTAAATAAGGTTGTAAATAGATAGCAGGTGGCTATGGAGGAGTAGATACACAAAACCATTTCAAAATACCAAATTGGTTTAGTCAAAATCTCATGACATCTGTGTATTCTTAGTCTGAACTGTGTCGCTCTTTGGTTCAGTCTATTAGTGCAAGATAAGGGCTTCAGAATTTATTTGCTGCACTAGATCAGGATTTCATATACCTTGTCCAAATTCATCTTCAACAATGGCTAAAAAGATTTTTTTTTGTGAAGCTAATTAAAAAGAGAAAATGTTAGAAACTTGACCATTCTTTGGTTCTAACATGTGGCAATGGAAGCATGTTGCTTTTGGTCATGAAACTTTAGGAACTCTTGCTTTCGAGCAGTGGTTCCCAACCTTTGGACTTCCAGGTGTTTTGGACCTCAGCTCCCACAGTTCATAACAGCTGGTAAGCTGGCTGGGACTTCTGGGAGTTGAGGTCCAAAACACCTGGAGGCCCAAAGGTTGAGAATCAGTTTTTGAGGTAGAGGGCTCAATGCTCTGCTACTAATTTTGCCTATTTGCAGGCACTTGCAAAAAGAGTGTTAAATAATGAAACACCCTTAAATATGATGGTATTTACAATGTGTTCTTAGAAGTTCTTAGAGATTTGTCTGTTCAGTGTAGCTTGCTTTGAAATAAGTGTGCCTACGACATATTGCAGGCAACCTTTATTTTTTTTAGAGGCCTTGGTGACAATGGCCGTTTTCATATTTCTTAGTGTTTGATCATTTTAGTTCACTTCTGATTGATAATACTTGAGGTGCTACATTGGAGCTATCTTTGCTACATAAGAGTCTGGGTGGCCCAATTTTTTTCCAGATCATTTCAAGGGGAGCTCAAATAGGGGATAGGGAATATCCACACCACACCACATCCTGAGGTCCCTGGAGACGTTCCATTTAGGCACAATAGCTATTGTCCTTGAGAATATCTCTTACTGCACCCGTTTCATGCCATTTATGTGGCAGGAGATCTGCAAAATGTACTTTGTAGCAAGCAAGGTTGTTTAAATTGGACAACATCCAAACTGATTAATGCTTGGGTGAATAGGAATTCTGTTTACATAGACCCACATGTCTGACGCAACAACTACAGATAGACAAAATTCATAGAATGGGCTTCTGAAATGCAATTATTAACTTGAAAGTTCCTTTTTAAAACGTATGTATTATTAGCCCTGGTGGTGCAGTGGGTTAAACTGCAGAGCTGCTGAACTTGCTGACCGAGACGTTGCTGGTTCGAATCCAGGGAGTGGGGTGAGCTCCCGCTGTTAGCCTCAACTTCTGCCAAACTAGCAGTTCGAAAACATGTAAATATGAGTAGATCAATAGGTACCACTCCAGTGGGAAGGTAACAGTGCTCCATGCAGCCCTGCCGGCCACATGACCTAGAAGGCATCTACGGTCAACGCTGGCTCTTCGGCTTAGAAATGGAGATGAGCACCACCATCTAGAGTCAGGACACGACTAGACTTAAGGTCAAGGAGAAACCTTTACCTTTTATTATTAGCAGACTAAATTGAAAGTCAAAGATCGCAGAGGATAGCAACAGGGGCGCTTAAGATGTGATGTATCAGCTCTCTTGTGCTTCACTTGTCTCTTTTTAGTGTCATAAAGGAAAACATAAGGCAGACCAAACAGTAGTCCGTAAAGTGTTGGTGCATGCAATACTCTTTCAATGTTCCCTGCCTTGATCTCTATGGTTACTGTTCCAGGTGAGGCAGGAGAAAAGATGGAAACTGAGAAGCACTGTGAGATAGTAAGCGAATGCGCTGAAACAAAAGAAGAAGAAATGGGAGAAGCTACAGCCTCAGCAGCAACAGAGATAGGTATGTTGATGGAGAAGTGAAGTACTAATATAGGAGGAGCTCAAAAAATTGCACTAGTGTTCATTTGCAAGTCCTGGATGGTTCCTGCCTTAGGAGATGTTTAAACAACATTATGTAGATAATCTCCTATTCATCTGTGCACTTGTTTAGATTGTTTGTATAAAGGTTTAATTTTACTTGACACACACATGTGTCAGGATATGTCCTAACCTCATATAAACAATGCAGAGCTTGGGAACATTATTGTTTCGGACTACAGCTTCCAAATCCCCAGCCCAAGGACCATATTGGTACAGGAATTATGGGAATTGTTATCAAAAAATAATTTTCTGAAAATATGTGCCTCTTTTAAAAATCAAACTAAGTACACGAATGCAGAACTTCTCATAGCTTGCCAAAAACAACTATATTATTAGAGTTTCGTTTATCCAACCTTTGCTTATCTGACATTCTGTCTTACGCGACACTCTTATCCAACACTCCCTTTTCCTCCACCATTTGCCCTTCAATCAAAAGAGTGCTCCCCAGATCTCTCTCCATTCCCAATAAGTGAAAAAGGCAGGAAAGGAGGAGGAAGAGGATGGAGGAAAGGGGAAAAAGAGGCGGAAGCATCCTCCCCCTCTTCTTTCTGTGATTTCCACGCTCCTCTTCCGCATCCAGGCACTTCCTGCTGGGCTGCTCTAGCCTTGAGGTGTTGTCTTGCCTTAGCCCTTTGAGTCCCTGTTGTTAGTATTCAAGTGTCTAGCGCCGCGTCGTACAGGTAACAGTAGGAGACATTTTCGTTTATCCGACATTCTGCCAGCCCATTTATGTCGGATAAGCGAGACTCTGCTGTAAGTTGCAATGATGTGAATGTGGACATGCTGAAGTATGCATGTTCACTTCACCACCGTTTAATAATAACGGACATGATCATCTGTATTTTGCTGTATTTGTGTGAATTTCCAGAACCAAATCCATGTGGATAGGGACAAATGCCACAAAAGCAAAGTGAAGGCTGTGTGGGTACTCTGTGCCTCTTTCCCCTACTTGGTATTAAACTAGACCCTCCATGTTCAGGGTGAACGTGATGTCTCTAGTACCAGCCTAAGTCCTGAAATAGATCATCCAACTAAAAGGTTTCAGGACACATATTTGAAAAATGAGGCTTAAATAACCCCTTTTATTCCCTGGTTACTATTTGCCAAACATGATTTATTAATGATCAGATTACCGGCATGGCTCAGGGATTTACCCATTCTCAGTCTGCTCCTTTTGTTCGTTGGCAGTGGGAACAGGGATGGGTCAGTTTCAGGAGCTAACTTCCATGGCTGTGTGTGAAGGACAAACAAAGCAAGGCACAAGTTGATTAGAGACAGAGAAGAACAGATGAAAAGGAGAGCAAAGGCGTTCATCACTCAAGCAGACTCTGAAATTACAGCTCTTCAATTTACCTCCGTCATACCTGAGAGTAGAGATTTCCTTTCTGTGAAACTGAAGCTCTCATATTCATCATGGTGGAAACTGGGATTAAAACACACAGAGAGAGCTGACAATAAAAGCATAACAGGAAGGCCCAACCTTTTGGGATGTGCAGGGGCATTACTGGGGGCAGAACCACAAAAATAGTTTATGTGGGATGGGATGGCCAGTCATAAAATGTTAGGGGTGCAATTTCTTTCCCCTCTTCACTCCACCCTTCTCCGTCTATCTCCGAAAACAGAAAGGCTAAAGGGAATTGAGATGAAAGCAAAATGAAGGGGGAAAAGAGGAACACCAAGGAGGAAAGAATAAGATTTGTTAGGAGAGTATTGGTAAATAGATTCAGGAAGACACACAGATTTTGACCATGGCCATATAGCCCGAGAAACCTACAACAACCCAGTGATTCCAGCCATGAAAGCCTTCGACAATAAATTTTGGAATATTTTGGATTTTTAGATAAGAAATGCTCGGTGTCTCTATATAGAATCATTGAGTTGAAAGAGACCACAAAGGCCATCTAGTCCAACCCCTCTTTGTAGTAGTAGTAGTAGTAGTAGTAGTAGTAGTAAATAATTTTATTTCTTACTCAAGGCAGGTTACAACATGGGGTACAATGTGTAGTACTACAATGATGTAGTATAACATCATTAAGTGTATTAAGTTTCTCCAATATTTATTTATTTATTCATTCATTCATTCATTTATTTACAACATTCATATTCCACTTTTCTCATCCCAAAGTGGACTCAGGGAGGCTTACATAATTTGCATTATTCCTTGCCCAAAAAACAACAACATGGCTTTAATGTTTAATTGAAAGCAATTAAACATTAAAACAACAATGATTATTATGCATAGATCTAAAGCCAGAAATCAAATAATCATATTCATCAATCCAAGGTCAATTCCAACTGTATTGCACAGATAATTATGCTGGGTCAAATGCTTGCTCCCAAAGCCAAGTTTTCACGTGTTTGCGAAATGACAGGAGGGAAGGGACTGATTAGCTTTCGCTAGGGAGGGAGTTCCACAGCCATGGGGCCATCACTGAGAAGGCCCTGTCTCTCATCCCCATCAGTCACACCTGTGAAAGTGGTGGGACCAAGAGCAGGTAAGTTGGGCTGGGGCCATTCAGAGCTTTATATGCCAAAGCCAGCACTTTGAATTGTGCTCGGTAGCAAATCAGCAGCCACTATTTCCAGTAGATCCCTTATTGCAAATAATTTATTTAAAGTTGCGACGTTGGTGTTATTGTTATTGTATACATACCAGAACAATAAATTATTTGTGATTTGTCTACAAACAGTACAAATATTCGTGTAAATATCTTTGCCACATTTAACATTTTGTTTTTTTGTTGTTTTTTTTACAGAAGTTACTAATGAAGAGTGACTTGTGGCATTTGAACGGACTTAATCTGTGGTTGCACAAATAATAATAATGCTCCAATTTGAGAAAACCTGTTTTTATAACAGTTTATATAGACTTACCACAATAATCGAGCACAGTGAGAACATTATAAGGATTTTATTTGAGAAAGTCAAGTTGCCAAGACATTGCTGAGGAACTGCAATATGAAACCTTCATGTTTGCCATAGAGTGCCTTCTGCAGACACACAAATGAAATCACATTTCACAAAACAACTTTGCCTTTCAGTAGGAAAATTAATGAACATGAAGGGAAGTCTAGGGTGAATTATCAGCAATATGAAGCGTAAAAGCTGGTGCGGGTAACATTAAACAGCACCAAGAAACTGTGCGTCATCTAAAGAGGGATAAGGAACATCAAGTACTAACAGAAACCTTGCAGTCATGAGTTATTTAACTGCACAAATAAAATTACTCCATGAATCTTCACTTTTGTATACTCTTAGCAGGATTAGAGATTTTATGTTGTTTTAGTACAATCTAGAGATAAATCAATACCTTCACATTCTCCAAAGTAACAAAATAGTCATTGCAATCTTCAAAATACTTGAAGGAAGAGAACTAGTATGAATGATGGTATTCTACACACTTTCATAATTATTGGCTGGCAGACAAGGAAATTGCCCTTCATTGTCATTGGAATGTGATGGCAACTTTTTAAAAATACTATTTACAAACCTGTCATTCAGAGTTTAAGCAATCAAAACCCTCCTGTTAGTCTGTGTTATCTGAGTATTTTCCTTCAGAGGTAGTTATTGGCATGGATGTGAAATATGTATGTATTCCTTGAAAATGATACCAACTCAAGAGTATTTATTCAATGTATTTTAATAACAGAAAAATGAAGCCTTAAATACGACTTTAAAAATAGGATTTATTGAAGTGCAGATGTGAGTTGGAACAGAGATGAATTTCACATTCAAACAGAAAGAGTGGCAGCTATTTAGTATATGAATACAGAACTCTAAACGAGTGAGCTTCAGCAGAACTGATTTCCACCCAGCTTGTGTCTGAATCAGGAAATCTTTGCACTGTAGGCAACACAGTTGGTTCTTAATCCTCTTTAAAGTGAGATGTCGCTTCATCCTTTATGACAAAGAGTATAAATTTAATTTAATATATTAATATATTTAATTCATACCCTGCCCTTTCCTCCAAAAAGCAGATAAATACCTCACATACATTTTAGTTCCTGTGAAAATAGACCCACAAACTCAATAGGAATTTGCTAAGTTGAGAATTGTGTAAACATTGAATCAATTAATCTATTTGAATTGGGACCAACAATTGGATTTAGACTTTGGGCCTTCTTCAGATATGGCTGTCAGTCACTCTCTGTCACCCTATATGTTTGTCTTTGAGGTAGGTAGAAATGTATGTGGTGGGAAGAGGGATCTCTACATGCAAACCTTTATAATTTCCTCTGATTACTCTCATTTTGGAATTTAAGGTTCTGTGTTCCAGCTTTTTGAATTGTTTTTTTAAGGTGCAGGCTATTTCTCTCGTCTTTGTCATCTGCTTATTTGATATGCCATTCCAATACATCAGGGTGGAAAACTCTACCATCACAACCCCCCCCCCCCAACATGCATACCAAAGAGATTAGGAAATGCATGCATCAAAATGCCCGCAAACACCTTCTGAAAGCATAGAGGACATTTCGCCATGTATTAGGCCCAGGAAGGGGCATTTTTGCAGCATTTCTTGTTATAAAAATGATCTCTTCCAAACCCAAAATGGTATAGTATGTCCACAGAGGGTTCCCAATTATTATTTTAAATAAATAATTGCTGAAAAAAGAAGATTGGTCTGGCATGGTATTCATTCCTGACAAAACCATGTAAATTCCTAATAGTCAACACATTGTTTTCTAACAGCACTTTGTGAACAGTTTACAAATTTTCCATTGGTTTGATGTCAGAACGACTAGTCTTTAGTTTCATGTGGCCGTTTCCATCCTCCAAAATTGAAGAACAATGTTTGAAGGTATGCCAGCCATTAATCTCATCAAGTTACAGTGGCACCTATTAGGCCAGGGGTGTCCAACATTTTGGCTTTCCTGGGCTGCGGTGGAAGAAGAAAGGGGGTCTTGGGCCACACAAAAAATATGCTAAATCTAACAATAGCTGATGAGAAAAAGAAAGGTCTGTGTATAATGTTTGTGATATTTGCCACCACAGATAAGCAAGAAGACTTTGCATAATCCTAATTATGCGCCACTACTTTCAGAGATTTTTAAAACCATCACGCAGGTCACAAGTTTGCAATCATCTATATAGAAAAATGTACATATCTAAGTAATAACACTTGAATACTTTTATTATAAAAGTAAAAAGAAGGCAACACAAAACTAGTGGGATTTTTTTGAGAAACTAATACATCAATATTGGATTTAATAGACGTAGTTGCAATTATCAGTGAGTTCTCAATGTCCTCATTGGATATTTTGGTTCTAATGTTACTCTATTTCATCCATAAAATAATTGTTTACAAATAGAGGTGTTGCCAAAAAAAAAGAATGACGTAAATAAGGCACAATAATAAAGCATGGGACATCTAGGAAGACAGGTCATATAAAAGTCCAGTAAAGAGACAAAGTTCACACTCGCGTTACACAACTGAGTTACAAAAACCATTGTAAAAAACAATGTTTTAAGTGTATTGGGCCACTCATAGCCACCAAGTTTAACAAGCAGCTACCCTAAAGGCTTTCAGTATAGTGGAATAAAATGCTTTTAAAATGGTAAAACGAAATTGCCACATGATTATCATACATCGATAAAGGTAAAGGTTTCTCCTGACATCAAGTCTATTCGTGTCCAACTCTGGGGGATAGTGTTCATCTCAATTTCTAAGCCGAAGAGAGGGTGTTGTCAGTAGACGCCATGTGGCCAGCATGACTGCATTACCTTCCTGCAGAAGCAGTACCTATTGATTTGTATATTTTTGAACTGTTGGCGGAAGCTGGGCCTAACAGCGGAAGCTCTCTCTGCTCCCCAGATTCGAACCGCTGACCTTTTGGTCAGCAAGTTCAGCAGCTTAGTGGTTTAACCCACTGCGCGCATCACCCTACTGGGATAACTACTGACAGGTTACACCTTGGAAAGATGCTCTTGTTTAACAGGAGTGGGCAAAGTGTAGTTTTCCAGATGTGAATGAACTGTGATTCCCAGCAGGTGAGAAATGAAAATGGAATTGCAATCTACCTCTTGTGGATGCACTTTGACATTCCATGCTTTATAAAACTAATTTCAGCCATTTTAAAAGGGGTGGGGGAAGTATTACTAATAAACATTCTGATGGAGATGTACAAACTAGATCTCCAGGGTGTAAAATTGCTTCCCTCTATCAGCTTCTGCCAACTTGGCAGTTCGAAAACATGCAAATTTGAGTAGATAAATAGGTACTGCTTCTCTGGGAGGGTAATGGCACTCCATGCAGTCATGCTGGCAACATGACTTTGGAGGTGTCTATGGACAACAACGGCTCTTTGGCTTAGAAATTGAGATTAGCACTACCCCTCAGAGTCAGACTAGATTTTAATGTCAAGGGGAAACTTTTACCTTTTTATCATCTGGGACTTCCATTATGCTTAGGCCTACCTCAAATGCCCAAACATATTTTTTTTACTGAAGCAAAGAGACACACATATGAAACTTGGTGGAATTAGTTTATTCCTTAACATTCCTGCAAAATATATCTGGTGGGTGGTGTCATTTGAAAACATGGCATGGAAAATATATTACAAACATTTTTGTTATAAAGTTAGTAGCATCTTTGAACAGTAGCTTATCTACAGTTGTAATTTTAGTTAAGGTCATTGTAAAGTTCAGTTATGTTTCTAATATGAACTGATCAAACATTTGTGTTATTATAATTTGACTGTAATGTTTTTCTTATTATAAGGGTACAGTTCTAATTAGTGTAATGTAAACTCAGAACACATTCTGGCTCTTAATGAGTACGCAACCAACTTGTTCATTGCTTCTTTATTAACTCTCAGTAGCATTTGCTGCCTTCTTTAGGAATGCAAAGCCTTGCATTAGCTTACAGCTTCAATTATACTATGCAAATACTAACATCAGGCAGGCTCCTAGTCTTGAAAATGATGACTTTCAAGAAGATGTTAGTGGGCAGAACTGAGCCCTACAAGAACTTAGTCTAAATGGGGGTAGGGAGATGGGTACAGAGGCACTATCTTATAGTCATGCTGAGGCATCTTGGAGTGGTCCCTTGACGGCAATAGCTTCAATCTCAACACGTGCACCCTGGGGGGGAAAGTCAAATTAGACACTCAGTGCAGAATAGTCAAAGAACATTTCCATTCACATAAGTCAGTGAACCCAATTTTTGCCAATGCACGTGCCAAGTTCAAACGGATAATAGGAGTTAATGAGGAATAACAACCTTTCCCTCATTTTGAGCGCTAAGGGAAGGGCCACCACGGGATACAACCGAGGCTTTCTGTTCCTAAAAGTACACAATGCTGACATGTACATTCAAACGTTTCATTTCCAAAATCAGATAAGATTAGTGTGTTCATTATGGGGTTTTTTTTTAACTGTGTCAGAAACGAATTGAAAATATACTGCAAGTCTCTTCTGGTGTGAGAGAACTGGCCCTCTGCAAGGACCTTGCCCAGGGAATGCCTGAATGTGTTACCATCCTGTGGGAGGCTTTTCCCATGTCCCCGAAGCTGGGGCTGACCCATGGAAGCTCGCCCATCTCACGGATTTGAACCGCCAACCTTCAGGCTTTCATGTCAGCAGTTCAGCCGGCACAAGGGTTTAGCCCATTGTGCCAGCTCAGCTCTGTTCATTGCGGCAGCATCTAATGATATCTTCTAACATACAGAAGCTAAGACCAGTTTACAGTGTCATAAGCCCATCAACCAGTCACCTTGGAGGAAGCCCATTTGATCTCTAAGGGGCTTGTTTCCAAGTACAGACAGTCCCCAAGTCACAAAGAGACTTTGTTCTTAAGTTGAATTGTATGAAAGTTGGAACAGTTACATTTTTAGAGTGTAACGCCACGAAAGAGTTAACACCCTTATAGTGTTTGTTTTGCTGTCTGTCCCTGTTCAGAAGACTTTACCTTACTTTCTGTCCTTGTGATAATTGGATTTTTAACATTTTGGCTTGTTGTGAAAACAAGGAATGGTGATAAAGCTTCACTAATGGTAAGTCTTTTGAGATGGAATTTCCCTTCCATTTCAGTAGGCAAAGGCTTTTAAACAATATGCACTAACAAAGCCTAGAAGCAGTTTTTCTCTTTGCAAGAAATAAGACAATCAGTTTTTGCAGAAATAAAACAACACTTACTTTTGGAAGGGCAGCAACTTGGTAAGCTGCTCTTGCTGGAAAATTGCACTTGAAAACTATGTATAGAAGACACATTATGTCCATAAATGTATTGATTACAGTAAGAAAGGCATTTTCATTTACCTTGACTATGCCTAACAGCAGTAATAATAATAAGAAGGAGGAGGAGGACTCATCTTGTTGTGTTTCAAATAATAATAATAATAATAATAATAATAATAATAATAATAATAGCAACAACAACAACTATATTTTTGTATCCTGCCAACATCTCCCCAAAGGGACTTGGGGCAGCTTACATGGGGACCAAGCCCAGTCAGGCAAAGTTCAAATATAACACAATAAAAATGCATATTGAGTAATTCAGAATAAGCCAAATAGCTATACTGAAACACTAGGTATTATGATATTGCGCTATACAAGTACTGAAATCAGCAATCTGAAATTCATTTTTAAATGAAGTGTTTAAGCCTCACATGTGGTCTGTGCCAACTAATGCCTTAAAAATTTGTATATACTACTGCTCTCAGCCTCAACAAATGTTTGCACTAGAAATTAAAAACGAAACAGAAGAGGCATGTACTTTTTGTAGTCACACAAACACAATAACAAACTCAGAATTGCAGCTTATTTTTAGATGAGGAGGGAGAATCTCCCGAGCACAGATTATAATAGGGGTGGGCTAGTTAAATCTGCGGAGGGACCAGATCTTCACTTGCAGAACCTGCTATAAATCACAATGGCTGCCAGAGTGCAAACTGGAGATTGCTTCAATACCTAAGAGGACAGTAATTTCAAGAGGTGTTGCTTATTATCTGTGTGACAATGAAAATTCGCTGAAATTTTCTTTTTCACATAACCATTGAAGACACAGGAGTATTCTCCAGATGCCCATACTACTTCATTTTGACTTGCAGATTTGTAAAGTAAAAAGTACCAGGAAGACAATGTTTCAATTTAAAAAATCGGGTTCATCAGGAACGTAAAAATGGATTGGGGGGTGCAAATAGCATGCTGCCCAAACTTGGTCTACTTCTAGATTTTATCCCAGAAGTTTAGAAACTAAGAAAGAATTAAAAAACAGTTTGCCACCAAGAAGATGAGCTTCATGGTTAGAAGGGGGGGGGGGAGGCAAAACACGAGCATTAACATCAAAACATCCCAGCCCCAGATTGCTGTGAGTTTTCCGGGCTGTATAGCATTTAATGGTCTTGCAGCTTCAAAGCCTGGCTGATTGCTGCCTGGGGAATCGTTTATTAGGAGGTGTTAGCTAGCCTGATTGATTCTTTTTTTTTTTACAAGTCCCTTCACTTTTATTAACTAAAATATCAAGTCACATTGGTTAACAGGAAGTAGGGCTGGCAAAGCCAGTTTGTATTCCCTGGCATGACTGTGCCCTTGCGTTTAGCAAGCTCCAGCATCAGCTAATTCGGTTTAAAAATGAAATTCCTTCATTGGAAAAGGACAATAGAAAAGACCAGTACAAAAAGCCAAAAGGAAGATTTAGGCAACTACAATGAATTGGAGAAGTTTGGAAAGAGAAAACAATGTAACTGTATATTCAGTTCCACAAGTGATATCCCTGCCCATACCAACAGTGTCTCGTTCTCTCCCTCCCTCTCACATCCCCCCCCCCCCAAGATCAAAGCAAATGGGTACAATAGGACTTCACTGCAGCGCTGCTGACCAGAGTCTTTGAGAGGTTGGTGGGGCTGCTTAAGATATTCTGAAACAAAAATCACAAGTTATAAAACTTCTTTCACTCTAGTGAACACCTTTTTCAAGACAAATACAAATCCTCTTGAGTTTTCTAGAAAAGCTAAAGTGTTCCAGGTGACATTGGGACAAGACATTTCTAATTGTCTGCTTCTCTGAACTGCTTTGCACATGCCCTGATTGATTCTTGTTTGGAATTCCCCTGCTTTTTGAGTGTTACTCTTTATTTACTGATCTGATTTTAAGAGTTTTTTAAATAGCCATATTTTGTTCAATTTCATGGTTTTCTTCTTTCTGTTGGTACAAATTTGTGGATTTCAATGGCTTCTCTGTGTAGTCTGACATGGTAGTTGTTAAGAGTTAAATGCTAATCAAGATGGCCAACTGCAACATTTACATCTGCCTTAAGCAGACAAGGGTTTTTTCTTCCACCTTGGGGCATACCACAGATATATAAACCTCACAACCTCTGAGGATAGCTGCCATAGTTATGGGCAAAACGTCAGGAGGGAATGCTTCTGGAACATGGCTATACAGCCCGGAAAACTCACAGCAACCCAGTGATTCTGGCCATGAAAGCCTTCGACAACGCATAACATCTCCATTTTTTAATGGCAATGATTATCTTCCTGTTTTAGCTCTGTCTTATTTGCTGAAGCTTGCTTGGTGAACAGTAGTATGCAAATGTTATGCATCATTGTCAGTACTTACACTGCTTGTAGATTTCATTAATATCATTAAAGTCCTTCATGTCAGCCATCAGCACAGTCGTCTTGACCACTAGAATTAGAAACACTCGTTATGAACTAGTTCCAATTCAAGCTGAAAGCATAATTGAAGGTGCACTGCTATCAATGCACAGCTACTTGGAGAAAGTCTGACTAAACTTGGAAAGATTTAATTCAGAGCGAAACGATAGAAAACCGTGCTGCAAATGATTTGACTCTAGGTTTTATTTCTTGATTGCAGGAAGGCTTAATGCTTTGATTCAGTATTGACATCCACCAAATGGGGACTCGGAAATATGCTTGTGTCAAAAAGTGAAACAAGACCTGAAATATTTGGAAATTTATTAAAAACCAAAAGATTTCGGAATAGTCTTGGTTCCAGTACTACTGTCTGCAGCACCTCCCTTTCAGGTATTCTTCCCTACAGGATATGAATATTCTTTCTTTATTCTCTTCAAATGCAAAATAACTCAAGTTAATCCGTTTAGTTAAAATTTACTCACCATTGCCATAGTCGCAGTCAGCAGCTTTCAGAATTTCACCGACATTTTGAAGGGCCTTATAACAAAACAAAAAAGTTAGCTCCCAATGTTTTAGCTATTCATAACCTAGGAAGGACTCAAAAACTGTATATACCCACACAGAGGGTACCATGTTATATGAAAAAGAAATGTTTACAAAAGCCATCTATAGCTAAAGAAAGAAAATTTAGGAAAATGTTAAAAACTAGTAAGCTCCAATCCCAGAGAAAGAAGCTAAGTTCCAATAACTTCAAGAAGTTAAATATAATGAACCTTCTCTTGACTAGGGCTTCCAGAAAAAGCCTAGGAATAAAAGGAAACTAACAGCAGATGATTTTGCCCATCACTTTGTTGTGCTCCTCCAACTCACCACTACAACAGCTGGAAATATACCATATATACTCGAGTATAAGCCAAGTTTTTCAGCCCTTTTTTAAGGCTGAAAAAGCCTCCCTCGGCTTACACTCGAGTCAATGTTAATTATTATTTTACTCTGTTATTATTATTATTTTATTACATTTATTATTTTACTCTATTATTATTACATTTACATTATTTTACCATTATTATTTTATTACATTTATTATATTATTTTATTATTATTACATTTATTATTTTACTCTATTATTATTATTACATGTACATTATTTTACTTGATTATTATTTTTATTGAATTTATTATTTTACTCTATTATTATTGGAAGGATACGTAAGCACATTTACATTGAAGGTTAGAATAATGGTTTAATCAAAGTTGGACAGTCTTATCTTAAATTACAGTTGTGTATAAATATTCAAAAACATTTAACCTACTGATGACTCAGTTAATGTAATTTTATTGGCATCTGTTTTTATTCTGAAATTTACCAGTAGCTGCTGCATTTCCCACCCTTGGCTTACACTTGAGTTGATATGTTTTCTCAGTTTTTGTGGTAAAATTAGGTGCCTCGGCTTATATTCGGGTCGACTTATATTCGAGTATATAAATTCCAGTGAAAAGATTAGGTACTCTTTCTCTCAGGACCTCACTTTGAAGGGCAGTACTTTCCCATGGCACCTAGAGATCTACCTAAGGCAGACAGATTCCTTCTGAATGTTGAAATGATAGGTGGAATTGTTAATTTCTAGTCTTGTGGACATGCCCATAATAAATAATTCATGCTACTGGATGATGACAGTGAGATCATCTGTTACCTGTTTAGTTTGTTCCTTTGCTCCTCCGGCTACAAGTTCCCCACTTGCAGGATCCATGCCTAGCTGCCCTGCGATGTACATGGTCCGGTCAACCAACACAGCTTGACTAAGTTTTCAAAAAAGGAGGTGGGAAAAGAGAGAGAGTATCAACTTATTTTCTCATTTTTAGCACTTATTAAAAAGAGATACAGTACACTGGACCATCATCTTCTGGGGCCTGGTTCTTGTACCCCCTGTGGATACCAAAATCTGTAGATGCTCAAGTCCCATTATGTACAATGACATAGTAAAATGTCATCCTTTATATAAAATGGTAAAATCAGGGTGTTTTGTTTTTTTAAAGAAGGGGGTGTTTTCAAGAAATGTATGGTTGAATCCATAGATGTATAAATCATAACAAAATCCCTTCTGGATCAAACCAAAGATCTATCTGGTCCAGCATTCTTTTCTCACGGCAGTCATCCAGATATCTATAGGAAACCCACAAACAAGATAAGAACACAACAGCAAGTTCTAGCATTCTCTTCCAACTGTTATTCAAAACCATAGTTCTGCTGAAAGGGGCATTTTGAGTGAGAAAAGTAGTCTTAAGGATTGTGTAAAGAATCGTAGAATTATAGAGTTGGATGAGACCTTGTGGGCCATCCAGTCCAACCCCCTGCCAAGAAGCAGGAAAACTGCATTCAAAGCATCCCCGTAAGATGGCCAGATGGTCATCTGTTTAAAAGCCTCCAAAGAAGTAGCCTGCACCACACTCCGGGGTAGAGAGTTCCACTGCTCAACAGCTCTCACAGTTAGGAAGTTCAAGTAGAATCTCCTTTCTTGTAGTTTGAAGCCATTGTTCCACGTCCTAGTCTCCAGGGCAGCAGAAAACACACCTGCTCCCTCCTCCCTATGACTTCCTCTCACATATTTATGCATGGCCCTCATCATGTCTCCTCTCAGCCTTCTCTTCTGCAGGCTAAACATGCCCAGCTCTTGAAGCCACTCCTCATAGGGCTTGTTCTCCAGACCCTTGATCATTTTAGTCGCCCTCCTCTGGACACATTCCAGGTTCTCAAAATCTCTCTTCAACTGTGGCGCCCAGAATTGGACACAGAATTTCAGGTGTGGTCTGATCAAGGTAGAATAGAGGGGTAGCATGACTTCCCTGGATCTAGACACTATACTCTTCTTTATGCAGGCCAAAATCCCATTGGCTTTTTTTTTTTGCCACCGCAGAACCTTCTTGCTGGTTCCCCATTCAAGGACATGGACTCATTTATGCTAAATCATTAAAACTGAGTTAAATGTGATACTTGGGATCAAGTGAAACTCTTGACATTTAAAGGATTTAGATAGATTAAATGGTTTTAATGAGCCAGGCTACATGCAGCAAACTGAAAGTGTTTGCCCACAAACTAAAGAAGACATTACGTTTAATCATAAAAGTCAGAGCTGTTAGTTAACACCTACAGCATGCAAAATCACAACTTTATGCCAGCCTTGATATCTACCGCACTCTGTGGGGCATGTAGTCATCCTACCCAGGGCAGCTTTTATGCACTCAGCTGACACACTGCTGAGTTCTCTTTTCGTCTCTGGAACAAAAACATCTTTCATTGACTGGAGCCTCCAAGAACTCTGATCTACTGCACTAAAAGCAAGTCTAATTCCTCTGACCATTTGAAGAATAATCTGGATGAGTTCAGAGGACAGACTATCATCATCATCATCATCATCATCATCATCCCAAAATTAAGACTCAAGGTGCCATATAATTTAACAATAACAATGGGACTACAAATATATAAAACGTAAACATTAAAATAGAATTAAATCACATTATTAAACAGTTCAGAACACAGTTCAGAACTGTTAAAAAGAATATTATACTTAAAGAAAAATATTTAAAACTTTTTTAGTTTAATGCTACAACAATACAGAATCCTACTGTGTGAAACACATCTGCATCAAAATCCTATTGAAATGAAAAGGTTCCTGCCTACAAATGGAAAAACAACAAGGAGGTGGGCATTCTGGCTTTTTTCAGAAGAGAGTTCCATAGTCTCTAGGACAGTGGTTCTCAACTTTCCTAATGCTGTGACCCCTTAATACAGTCCCTCATGTTGTGGTGACCCCTAACCATAAAATTATTTTTGTTGGTACTTCATAACTGCAATTTTGCTACTGTTATGAATAACAACGTAAATATCTGATATGTATTTTCATTCACTGGACCAAATTTGGCACAAACACCCAATACGTCCAAATTTGAATACTGGTGGTGTTGGGGATGGATTGATTTTGTCTTGGGAGTTGCAGTTCCTGGGATTTATAGTTAACCTATAATCAAAGAATAAAGAAGGGGAGCCAGGAGGACATTGCCATCTTGTCCCCTGTGACATCAGCGCCCCTCCCCCAACACCAACGGCCACTCTGGGGCCAGAATAAAGAAGGGGAGCCAGGAGGACATTGCCATCTTGTCCCCTGTGACATCAGCGCCCCTCCCCCAACACCAACGGCCACTCTGGGGCCAGAATTGTTTTTATACTATGTCTTGAATTTTGTTGTTCCTATGTTGTACACCGCTGTGAGTCGCCCCTGGGCTGAGAACAGCGGTATATAAGCAAAGTAAATAAATAAATAAATTTGGGACGGGCAACCAACGAGGAAACAAAACTCAAAAACCCCCCAACGAAACTTAACCAAAATTCCCATGCCCATAACACAACCCACAAGGTACAAACATATCTACTCAAAATGAAAAACAACACAACAACACACTCACAAAACGGCAAAACAACAAAACTCAAAAATCCCCAACGAAACTTAACCAAAATTCCCATGCCCATAACACAACCCACAAGGTACAAACATATCTACTCAAAATGAAAAACAACACAACAACACCACTCACAAAACAGCAAAACAACAAAACTCAAAAATCCCCCAACGAAACTTAACCAAAATTCCCATGCCCATAACACAACCCACAAGGTACAAACATATCTACTCAAAATGAAAAACAACACAACAACACACTCACAAAACGGCAAAACAACTGAGCATGCGCATTGGCGCCCAGCCGCAAGTTCCCTGGCGCGCGCACATGGCCTTCCGGCCAACGTTCCCTCTGCGGAAACCATGCCCACTCCAAGCCCCGCCGCGCCGCTTCCCGCACACACACACCCCCTGCCGCACACACACACGCAACCCCACACTCCATCACTCCCCCCGCTGCCGCACGCACACACGCAACCCCACTTCCCCCGCCGCCGCACACACACACGCAACCCCACGCTCCATCACTCCCCCCGCCGCCGCACGCACACACGCAACCCCACTCCCCCCGCCGCACACACACACGCAACCCCACAAGGAAGGAGGGAAAGAAGGAGAGAAAGAGGGAAGATTGGCCACAGCAACACGTGGCGGGTAAAGGTTGTTATTTCTATTATTATTATTATTATGCTATTGTTCCTATGAGACCCTGGGGGAATGGGAGAGGTGTCAGGTCCCAGAGGCAATGCATTGCATTATTGTTATTGTTATGATGGTGGTAAAATAAAAGGAAATAAAAAGTGAAAGAAGGAAGCAAACAGGGAGGGAAGAAAGGCAAAGGAAGAAAGGGGGAGGGAATGAAGGAAAGAGAGAAGGATGAAACCAAGTAGTGAAAGAAGGAAAGAAAGAAAGAGGTAGAGAAGGAAGAAAGGAGAGAAAGGGGGAGGAAAAGGGGGAAGGAATAGGTAGGTACCTCTCTTTCATAATAGTCCAGATATCTACCTCAACTTTGATAAGTTTTACTATAGGCCACAGCAACGCGTGGCAGGGCACAGCTAGTAAATAATAAATAAAGAGCATTCTGAACTCCACAAACAATGGAATTGAACCAAACTTGGCACACAGAACTCCCATGACCAACAGAAAATACTGGAAGGGTTTGGTGGGCACTGACCTTGAATTTTGGAGTTGTAGTTCACCTACATCCAGAGAGCACTGTGGACTCAAACAATGATGGATCTGGACCAAACTTGGCATGAATACTCAATCTGCCCAAATGTGAACATTGGTGGAGTTTGGGGGAAATAGACCTTGACATTTGGGAGTTGTAGTTTTGGGACTTATAGTTCACTTACAATCAAAGAGCATTCTGAACCCCACCAATGATTAGAATTGGGTCAAACTTCCCACACAGAACCCCCATGACCAACAGAAAATATTGTGTTTTCTGATGATCTTTGGTGATCCCTCTGACACCCCCTTGCAACCCCCGGTTGAGAAATGCTGCTCTAGAAGAAGCTGTTGAGAAAGCTTTCACATCAATGCTAACAACTTTGACAGTGAGAGTAACAGAAATCCAGGGGCAGAAATAAAGTTGTCCAGTTATTCTGATGTAAGGATTGTGGTGCCATTTCACAAAGATAACCATAATTATTTGAACTTGTGATATCAGTGGAATTCAATGCCACTGGGGCTATGTGCTGGAGCATTGCTTGGCCCCATCCCAGCAGCATTTACATTATCATGGCAAAGCAACTACTTGGCAAATTAAGTCTATGGCAAGGTACAAGAACACCAATTTAAATAGCTCATTGGGAGATCTAAGCAGTTATGTCCTCTTGCAGCACCCTGTACTCCCATAAGTGCGAACTCATCAGACCGTAGCCTCTTCCTAATGCTTTTGAGCCTTGCCAATTCATTTGGAACAGGAGACTGCCATGTCCAATTATAAATGGGTAAGCGTTCAAATGAACTTCAATGCTGGAAGGACACTGAGAACAGTGTTTCTACTATCTGAAGCAGAATACTGGAAATGAAAAGATTTAGTCGGAACAAACATACAAACTATTTTAAGACATCGAAGGAAAAACAGCTTCAGTTGATAATTACAAGTCTTTTTGTTGTTTATTCGTTCAGTTGTTTCCAACTCTTTGTGTGACCTCATGGACCAGCCCACGCTAGAACTCCCTGTCAGCCGTTGCCACCCCCAGCTCCTTCAAGGTCAAGCCAATCACTTCAAGGATACCATCCATCCATCATGCCCTTGGTCGGACCCTCTTCCTTTTCCCTTCCATTTTCCCCAGCATCATTGTCTTCTCCAAGCTTTCTTGCCTTCTCATTACGTGGCCGAAGTACAAGGCTTGGGCCTCATCAACTAAGGACAGGAGACTTTTTTTTCTTAAATAGAATATTAACACTATTTTCTCACTGACTGTCACATGTTCAGGAATTACAAGTGGAACAGGCACAAGCTATTCTGATTCAGGCCAGCCACATCCTTCTTCATAATACAGGCAGCCCCCAATTTATGAACAAGATAGATTCTGTAGGTTTGTTCTTAAATTAAATTTGTTTGTAAGCCGGAACAGGTACATTTTTAAGTGTAACTCCATCTATCTATCTATCTATCTATCTATCTATCTATCTATCTATCTATCTATCTATCTATCTATCTATCTCAACACCCCTGTGGTCAGGCATGTAGCCGGGGGGGGGGGGGTGAGGAGCTTCAGCCCCCCTCCCCAAATTCTCAGGGTGGTCCGCGAGAAGGACTTACTGGAACATTATTTAAACTGTTATGTTTATTCATATCATGATTTGATCACCATTCTTAATATATCCCATATGCATGTTGGGATAACGATACAAAAGGTTTGCTAGGGTAGATCCTCAGCCCCCCCACCTAATCAAACACAGCCCCCCCCTCCCCTCCCACGAATCAAAATTCTGGCTACGGGTCTGCCTGTGGTGTTTCCTTTGCTGTCTGTGCCCCTGTTCAGAAGATCTCACTTCACCTTCTATCCCTGTGATAACTGGAATTTGAAAAATTTGGCTAGTTGAAACAAGGATTGGTGTTAAAGCTTTAGTGGAAACACCTTTTCCCATGATAACTCTTTCAGAAGTGATTTTCCCTTTGTAGGGGTAGATTTCTCTCACTTCCTATTATCTCACTTCCTTCTTAACTATGGGTCGTTTGTAAGTCGGATGTTTGCAACATGCTACTGCCTGTATTCCATTTTGTTTTTCCAGCATATATTTATTATTCCTTGCCCCTCGAATATGCCCTATAGCTTTTTATTGTACTTCTGAAGAACCTGGGGTTCCTGGAAGTCTTCTGAACTCAACTGCAGTTTTCACAATATGAAAATCCATAATCAGATCATTTTTAGAATCAGCTTATCTCACAAAGGGAAATATCTCTGCAATACTTGGTATGTTACCAAAGATGATTACGAAGCACTTTACTTAGAAGGAACTACTAAATTCTTACTTAAGTCTCTGCTTGGAAGACAGACTGCCTGGCTCTTTCATTTATTTTTTACACTGATAAGTAGGTTCATCTAAGCTGGCTTCTGCATTAACAAATAAAAAGTGCCTCGACAGCAAACCAAGCCTTTTAATGACTGGATTAGTTACTACTACTATCTAGGAATGTATTCTCTAACTTGAAGCACGCGGTAAGCTTTACAAATTGTGAAAATACTCCTAATGAAAGGCAGAGCTTTCCAAACTGTGTATCGTGACACCTTATTGTGTTGACTGCAATGTGTAGGTGTCAGCGTGCTGGAAAAAGCAAAGACTCCCAGCACTGAAGCAATGCTCATATGCCATCAACTCTGCTACACTAGTCACATTGTCTGAATGCCCAATCACCATCTCCCAAAGCAGTTACTATACTCTCAATTCAAGAATGGAAAACGGAATGTTGGTGGACAGGAAAAGAGATTTAAAGATAGGCTTAAAGCTAACCTTAAAAACTGTGGCATAGACATCGAGAACTAGGAACTCCTGGCCCTTGAGTGCTCTAACTGGAGGTCAGCTGTGACCAGCAGTGCTGCGGAATTCAAAGAGGCACGAATGGAGGGCAAAAGGGAGACAAGTGCCAAGAGGAAGGTATGTCAAGCCAACCCTGACCAGGACCACCTTCCACCTGGAAACGGACACCCTCATTGTGGAAGAACTTGTGGAGAAAGAACAGGGCTCCACAGTCACCTATGCATCCACTGCCAAGACACTATACTTGGAAGGCCTTCATACTCGGACAGCAAGGGACTACCTAAGTAAAGTAGGTGTGCCAAGAAAACTCTATGCAAAATAAAAAATAAATCATATATTTCTAAAAATATAAACAAAAGGCATTCATGAGATATGTTGTTTCCCCAAACATTTCATTATTACACTTTATGTATGTGTCCATGTCTCTCATTAATTACTTGGTTTAACCTCCAGTTTACTTGTAAAACTGAATTACTGTGTCGCAAAATGATGCATGTCTAAAACATGTGCCACCAACAGGAAATGTTTGGAAAGCTCTGATGTAAGGGATGAAACAATAGATGAATTCCCGATTCTTGTGCAGAGGGAAAAAACTGGGGAGGAAGCAACTGCAAAGGAATTCGGTGTCACCCAACTAAATGAGGGTGGAGAAGATGTCCTCATTGTGTGTCTTTTTAATAAAGGGCTTAAATGATGAATTTTTAAAAACACTGGACCCAGCTCAAATTGCAATGGAGGCAATGAAATGAGTGAAGATGATGCCTTGATGTGAACTTTTTGTTGACATATATTACAATTACTTCCTTTTCACAGGAAAAAATACTGTTGCGCCAGTTGCAATTTTACAGTAAGATAACCACAGAACACCTCAAACTTTAGGGCAGTGAAGTATTTCTAAGAATGTAACAAAGTCCTTTATATGTAGTAAGCATATCTGACTGACTAGTATAATCTTGAGAGTCAGGGTAGTATAGTGACAAGTGTTGGACTAGAGGTGCATCTAAACCTGTGTATCTCAACCTGGGGGTTGGGACCGCTGGGGGAGTCAGGAGGGGGTTTCAGAGGGGTCACCAAAGACCATCAGAAAACACATATTTCTGATGGTCTTAGGAATCCCTTTTGCATAGTCGTTTGAGTTCACAGTGCTCTCCAGATGTAGGTGAATTACACCACCAAATCAATGTCAATTCACCCCCAAATCCCTCCGGTATTTTCTGTTGGTCATGGGGGTCTCTGTGTGGGGAGTTTGGCCCAATTCTATCTTGGTGGGGGTTCAGCATATCTGCATATGCTCTCTGATTGTAAGTGAACTATAAATCCCAAAACTACAACACCCAAATGCCAAGATCTATTTTCCCCAAACTCCATCAGTGTTCACTTTTGGGCATATTGAGTATTCATGCCAAGTTTGGTTCAGATCCATCATTGTTTGAGTCCACAGTGCTCTCTGGATGAAGGTGAACTACAACTCCAAAACTCAAGGTCAATGCCCACCAGTATTTTCTGTTCATCATAGGAGTTTTGTGTGCAAAATTTGGTTCAATTCCATTGTTGGTGGAGTTCAGAATGCTCTTTGATTGTAGGTTAACTATAAATCCCAGCAACTGCAACTCCCAAATGACAAAATCAATCCACCCCCAACCCCACCAGTATTCAAATTTCGGAGTATCGGGTATTTGTGCCAAATTTGATCCAGTGTATGAAAATACATCCTGCATATCAGATAATTTACATTATTATTTATAACAGTAGCAAAATTACAGTTACGAAGTAGCCACGAAAATAATTTTATGGTTGAGATGTAACCCCAGAAAGTCCCAAAACACTGATACACAAGTAAAGAGCATTCACTTGTCACTCACAGCTGTAAGTATACCTTTGTCTTAGCCCTTTTCCAAATGGCATATTACTTTCAAATATATTTTGAAGAGAAAAAAATGAAAGGAAGTCAATATTTATCTTCCTCAATTTCTGGGATCTTTGGTTTTGCAATGAAAGCTGATAAATCTACATCCTCCTGGTAAGCCTTGCATTTGTGAAAGATCTTTTGTTTTACAAGAGAAAAAAATCTCAGTGCATACTAAGCTTAATCATTAACTTTAGGTTTGAGACTATGGAACAGATCAATGGTTTATTCAGTGAAAAATGGAAACGGAGAGATAACAAACCCTCTGAACCAGCACTAGTTTTCCTCTCCTTCACTACACTGATACACAGTTGTCCTTCTGCAGTTTTGATTTTCGTGGATTTGATTATGCATTGATTTAATTTAAAATGTTATATTCTATACATTTCTAAGTTCTCTAATGCAGTTCTATGGTCAGCTCACTGCAGAAGTTGATCATAAACTTGTGTTGGAAGACCTAGACATTAACATAATTAATGTATATACACACAAACACACATGCTTCTTTCATTGTGCATTTAAACCAATATTAGATAACCACATGTGCTTTACCAGTGGATTCCTATTAGAGAGTTAGGGCCCTTTCACACAGCTATATAACCCAGAATATCACTGCAGAATAACCCACAATATTTGCTTTGCACTGGAATCTCTTGGAGCCCCCGGTGGCGCAGTGGGTTAAACCCCTGTGCCGGCAGGACTGAAGACCGACAGGTCACAGGTTCAAATCCGGGGAGAGCCGGATGAGCTCCAGCTCCTCATGTGGGGACATGAGAGAAGCCTCCCACAAGGATGATAAAAACATCAAATCATCCGGGCGTCCCCTGGGCAACGTCCTTGCAGACGACCAATTCTCTCACACCAGAAGTGACTTGCAGTTTCTCAAGTCGCTCCTGACACGACCAAAAAACCCACAAAAAAACTGGAATCTCTGAGCCCACACTGCCATAAACCCCAGTTCAAAGCAGGTAATGTTATAGCTTTTAAATTGTAATCCATATTGTTTTTAGTGCTGCAAGCCACTTTTATTTTTATTTTTTTATTTGGATCTTGCTTTATCTCTCTATACTAAGACTCAAAACGGCTCATCATTAAAAACATTCCTACTTAAAATATGCAAATATACAATAATACATCACTATATATTATCAGAAGTAACTATATTTAATATATTAGTATTACTATATAAAGGTAAAGGTTTCCCTTGAAATTAAGTCTAGTCGTGTCCAACTCTGAGACGCCTCCAAGGTCATGTCGCCAGCATGACTGCATGGAGCACCATCATCTTCCCGCAGAAGCTGTACCTATTGATCTACTCACATTTGCATGCTTTCAAACTGCTAAGTTGGCAGAATCTAGGGCTACCAGTGGGAGCTCACCCCATTCTCCGGATTCGAACCATCAACCTTTCGGTCAGCAAGTTCAGCAGCTCAGCAGTTTAACCTGCTGTGCCACTGGAGGGCCCATAGTATCACTATCTTACAATATTATTATATATTATTATATTGTATTATTAGTAGTATTATATTGTACCTCATAATATTATCAGCATTATATGTATATATAATATATTATATTATTAGCTTAGCACAATATTAGTATTATATATTATTATATTGTACTATACTGCAATGTTATTAGTAATATTACACATAAAGAAGGCTGCTCTGGGTCAGAGTGAAGAGAGCGAGGCCAGGAAGACAGTTCCATCTTGTCTCCTGTGCTATACTAATAATATAATATAATATATTGCATATACATATAATATTTATAATATTACTAGCTGTCCCTTGCCACGCGTTGCTGTGGCCCAGTCCGGTGATCCGGAAAATAATGAGAAGATGTTGATTTCTAATATATGTAATGTCTTGATGCTTGTGGGTAAACAGTATTTATTGCTGTTCCTTTGTCAGTGTTGATGTGGAGATTGTCTGTTTTGCGTACTCTGGAACATGCAACATATAATTGTCCTTCTTTAGAGGTCCCTTTGAAATCTATGATACTGCATATGTCATATCCATATATATGTGTGTCTGTGAATTATATCTATCAATCTATATCTATGGCGGGATGGCTCTCTGTCAGGAGGGCTTTGATTACATTTTCTTGCCCTGGTGAAGGGAGTTGGGACTGGATGGCTTTAAGTATTTTCTGTTGGTCATGGGGTTCTGTGTGGGAAGTTTGCCCCAATTCTGTAATTGGCGAGGTTCAGAATGCTCTTTGATTGTTGGTGAACTATAAATCCCAGCAACTACAACTCCCAAATGTCAAGGTCTATTTCCCCAAACTCCATCTGAGTGCATATTTGGGCATATGGATTATGCCCAAATATGTATTTGTGGCAAGTTTGGATGTAGGTGAACTACATCCTGGATGTAGGTGAACTACAGGCAGATCCTGGATGTAGGTGAACTACAACTCCCAAACTCAAGGTCAATGCCCACCAAACCCTTGTGTTTTCTGTTGGTCATGGGAGTCCTGTGTGCCYCATTTGGTTCAATTCCATCATTGGTGGAGTTCAGAGTGCTCTTTGATTGTAGGTGTACTATGAATCCCAGCAACTACAATTCCCAAARGACAAAATCATTTTTTTTTTTGAGTGAAGGACATACATTGGGATGTTAGGTGTATGCTGTTCAGATTTGGTGTCAATTCATTCAGTGGTTTTTGAGTTCTGTTAATCCCACAAACGAACATTACATTTTTATTTATATAGATCATGTAATACAATATAATAATACTAATAATAATACAATACAATATAATGGTATAGTACAATATAGTAATATATAATACTGATATTGTGCGATGCTAATAATATAATATATTGTATGTATGTGTGTGTGATATATATTTCAGAAAAACATCTATTTCTGCTTCATTGACTATTCTAAAGCCTTTGACTGTGTGGATCATAATAAATTGTGACAAGTTCTTGGTGGGATGGGCATACCAAGCCACCTTGTCTCTCTCCTGAGGAATCTGTACAAGGACCAAGTAGCAACAGTCAGAACTGACCACGGAACAACAGACTGGTTCAAGATTGGGAAAGGCGTACGGCAAGGCTGCATACCAACCTTTTTAACTTGTATGCAGAACACATCATGCGACGTGTGGGGCTTGATGAATGCAAGGCTGGGGTGAAAATTGCTGGAAGAAACATTAACAATCTCAGATATGCAGATGACACCACTCTGATGGCCGAAAGCAAGGAGGAGCTGAGGAGCCTTCTAATCAAGGTGAAAGAAGAAAGCGCAAAAGCCGGGTTGCAGCTAAACGTCAAAAAAACCAAGATTATGGCAACAAGAATGATTGACAACTGGAGAATAGAGGGAGAAACCGTGGAGGCCGTGACAGACTTTGTATTTCTAGGTGCAAAGATTACTGCAGATGCAGACTGTGGCCAGGAAATCAGAAGACGCTTACTTCTTGGGAGGAGAGCAATGTCCAATCTCGATAAAATAGTAAAGAGTAGAGACATCAGACTGGCAACAAAGATCCGCCTAGTCAAAGCCATGGTATTCCCTGTAGTAACCTACGGATGTGAGAGCTGGACCTTAGGGAAGGCTGAGCGAAGGAAGATCGATGCTTTTGAACTGTGGTGCTGGAGGAAAGTCCTGAGAGTGCCTTGGACTACAAGAAGATCCAACCAGTCCATCCTCCAGGAAATAAAGCCCGACTGCTCATTGGAGGGAAGGATACTAGAGACAAAGTTGAAGTACTTTGGCCACATCATGAGGAGACAGCAAAGCTAGAGAAGACAATTATGCTGGGGAAAGTGGAAGGAAAAGGAAGAGGGGCCCACCAAGGGCAAGATGGATGGATGGCATCCTTGAAGTGACTGGACTGACCTTGAAGGAGCTGGGGGTGGTGACGGCCGACAGGGAGCTCTGGCGTGGGCTGGTCCATGAGGTCACGAAGAGTCGGAGACGACTGAACGAACAAACAACACACACACACACACACACATATATATATATATATGTTGTAAGCTGCTCTGAGTCCCCTTCGGGGTGAGAATGTCATAAATATAAATGTCATAAATAAATATTATATTGTTATTATATATTATTATATTGTACTAAATTATTATACAGCATATATAATACACTACCAGTATATAATACTATTAGTATTATATAATACTTTGAAGGCAAGATATAAATAAGCATCATTATCATATAACAAAAGCAATTCGGATCAAACCAGACAATAAAGTCCATCTTGTTTGACTGATAGGATTCCCCTTGAGCTTGTCTCATCTTCCTCTTCCCAAGCAGCCTTATACCGCGCTTGAACCGCATCCAGCAGCGGGGAGTTCCGCAGGGGAACGGTTGACTCCTACCTGTAGGGTCCTATGGCGGCAGGAGCCTTCGCAGAAGTGATGATCCTCTTCACTAACGTGGCCATGATCAGATTGATCCTTTCTGAGTCCGAAAAAAAAACGTAACAAGTGAGTGGAAGAACTCAGCCTTGCCTCCCGGACTTTACCCGTCCTCCTCCTCCTCCCTTGGCCCCGCCCTCTTCTAAAACTCGCGCGCCATTCATTCAGCGGTATTGAGAACCTCCCCGCCCTCCGTAGCCCTCCCGCGAGAGAGAGAGAGAGAGAGAGAGAGCTTTGGAGGAATGCAGTCTCGAGGAAGCCGGAAGTGGGCGCCGCGCGTGGCCAGAAGAGAAGCGGAGGGGGAAAGCTGACTGATTCTGTGCTTCTTTGAGGCCTAGGCCAATATCGCAGGTAAAAGGGGATAACACTGACAGGAAGAGGGAAGCAAGGGAAATGGGGCCACATTGGGTGCTTCTACATCAGGCCTGGGCAAACTTAGGCCCTCCAGGTGTTTTGGACTCCAACTCCCACCATTCCTAACAGCCTCAGCTTAAGCGGCTGAGGGGGAAAAGGAAGGGGCCTGAGGCTGTTAGGAATGGTGGGAGTTGGAGTCCAAAACACCTGGAAAACCCAAGTTAGTCCATCCCAACAGAAGGGACCCCAAAGGGGGTCATCCAGCCCAGCCCCTTTCTCCCATCCAAACACTAACCAGGACTGTCTCTGCTTAAGTTTCAAGGTCAAGTGGGTTCTTGGCAAGGTTTTGCTCGGATCGGGCTTGTCTTTGCCTTCCTCTGCATTATATTGTATTATTGTACAATATATACATTATATTATTATTATTTATTAAACTTTATTTGTACCTCGCTAGCATCTCGGCCTATGAGCCCACGAGGACTTTGAGATCTTCCGGGGAGACCCTGCTCTCGATCCCGCCTGCGTCACAGGCACGGCTGGCGGGGACGAGAGATAGGGCCTTCTCGGTGGTGGCTCCTCGGCTGTGGAACACCCTTCCCGTGGACATCAGGCTAGCCCCCTCCCTGCTAATATTCCGCAGGAAGTTAAAGACCTGGCTATTTAAGAAGGCATTTGATCAAGAAGTGCAATGACTGGTAATTTGACCATAGGAATGGAACAACGGAAATGATATTGGATTGTGGGTTGACGATGAGACGATTCGGAATGTAGTAGAAATTTTGTAGTAATGTTGATGTTTTGATAAGATGTTTTTCTGATAATGATGTGGATTATTTTGCACTATGTTTTGTAATTTGCACTTGTTTTTTCATGTTGTACACCGCAATGAGTCGCCCTTAAAGGGCTGAGAATTGCGGTATATAAGCGCAGTAAATAAATAAATAAATCTCCTAGAGGATGCGATGCGGCTTACGCAGGCCAAAGCCTCAACAACACAACATAACAATACAATCAAGCAAATCAAACAATTAAAACAAATTAAAGCAAAGTAAACAACAAGCACAGTACATTAAAACACAATAAAACTGGGCCGGGCCAAAAGATGGGTACAAGGATTAAAAGTGCTGATTTGACAGGAGGTGTATAAAGGGTTACTAGGGCAAGTGCGATGTGCGGTGTGCAGCAATCATTGGTTCTGGTAAAGTGCTTGTGGGACTCGGTAGTGGAGATTTCCTAATCTGGGAAGGCGCATCGGAAGAGCCAGGTTTTTAAGTTCTTTCTGAAGATAGCCAATGAAGGGGCCTGTCTAAGGTCTTTGGGGAGGGTGTTCCAGAATTGGGGGGCCACTACGGAAAAGGCCCTGTCCCACGTCCCCACCAAGCGCGCTTGCGACGCCGGTGGGATCACGAGCAGGGCCTCTCCAGATGACCGAAGAGAATGCGTGGGTTCGTAGATGGAAATGCGGTCACGCAGGTAGGCTGGTCCCAAACCGTTCAGGGCTTTGTAGGTAAGCACCTACAAAGCACCACCTATTGTATTATTATTGGCGAACAAATTGAAACTGAATCCAGACAAGACAGAGGTACACCTGATCAGTCAAACTATAGCGAGTATACAACAACCCTATTAAAACAGCTTCATTGGCTGCCGATAAGTTGCCAAGCTAAATTCAAGTTGCAGGTCATGACCTATCAAACCCTAAACGGTTCAGGTCCCGCCTATCTCTGCGATAGCGTCTCTTTCTATGAACTGGCACGAGTTCTAAGATCTTTCGGGGAGGCCCTCCTCTCGGTCCCACTACTGTCTCAAGCGCAGTTGGGGACAAGAAAGAGGGCCTTCTCAGTGGTGGCCCCCCATCTCTGGAACGCCCTTCCAAGGGAAATAAGGCAGGCCCCATCCCTCCCCTCCTTTTGTAAGAGCTTGAAGACCTGGTGGTTTCAATAAGCTTTTGAAAATGACCAGTTCTAACTCAGCCCCACACATTGTCTAATACGGCCTTATTCTTCCTACCGGTTACCCAGATTCTTTCCTCTAATCGGCCTAATATTATTGTTGCCTGCCATAACATTGCACTTAATTCCCGGGCCCCCTAGAATTTTTGGGCTTGCGCAAATCTTGGCCTCCTGGACTTTTAAAATTTTAATTGCCTTTAACAGGCAGGATTACTTTTAATAAATGTGTGTTATGGTGACAATTTTTATGTTTATACTAGCTGTCCCCTGCCACGCGTTGCTGTGACCCAGTCTGTTAATCTGGAAAATAAAGTAATGTGTTGGTTTCTAATATATACAATTTCTTTCTGCTTGTGAGTAAACAGTATTTCTTGCTGTTTCTTTGTCAGTGTTGATGTGGAGAGTGTCTGGTTTGCCCACCCTGGAACATGCAACATATCATTGTCCTTCTTTAAGGGTCCTTTTCAAATCTATGATACTATATCTTTGTGTGTGTGAATCACATCTATCTATCTCTATGGCTGGATGGCTCTTTGTCAGGAGGACTTTGATTACATTTTCTTGCCCTGATGAAGGGAGTTGGATTAGTATTTTCTGTTGGTCTTGGGGGTTCTGTGTGGGAAGTTTGCCCCAATTCTGTCGTTGGTGGGGTTCAGACTGTTTGGAAGCTTCAAATGGTGCAGCGGGTGATAGCCAGGTTGCTAATCAGAGCAGTGCTCAGGGAGCATACAACTGACTTTCCGGAAAAAAGACCTGGCTCATTGAACAAGCTTTTGGAAACACAGTGTAACAGATAGATATGATACTATGAAAGACTGAACATGGAACGGCTTAGACGATGCTAATGGAAAATGAGTTTAACTGGAAGTTATTATATGTTTTTAATGATTTTTATATGGATTTTTATTATGTTATGTTAAATGTTTTAATGGTATTTATGACTGTTGTGGCATCAAATTGCTGCCAATTTGTAAGCCGCCTTGAGTCGCCTTTGGGCTGAGACAGGTGGGATAGAAATAATGCAAATAAATAAATAAATTATAGGGCAGTGTAGACCCAGCCTGGAAGAGTAATCATAATCATAATAATACTTTATTTGTAACCTGCCCTATCAATGTGAGGGGACTTAGGGCAGTTTTGAGCAACTAACAAAATAACAAACATTCAGTGTCAAAAACAGATGAACAACAAATCAAATAAGAAACAATAGATATGACAATCTCAGTATAAACCTATGAACTAAACAAAAAAAAACTTCCAAAATTAAAACTTAAATAAACATAATCTAATACATCACATACATTTACTATGATAAAATTTCACAGGTTACAAGTTAGACCAAGAAAACGTTAAAAGCATAAGGTAGTTTATGGCTTCCAACGAGCTGAGGTAGGTGTCCAATATCTGGGCGAGGGTATATAAATGATGTATTACTCCTCCTCCTCTCCATAAGCTAAGGTGCATAAATGGGTGGCTTTTCCCAACCAATACTGCTGAAAGGGGCCTACGTTGACTCAGTATCTGGCTCTGCAGTTTGAGGATAGTGGAAAGGCTCCAAAAAATCCAAGATAATAGAAGAGAAAAAACTGTCAGTATTGAACTAACCAAACATTGAGATAAGTTTCAGTCGCTAGGTCTATGCTTTTGCGGCAGTCCACTTTTGATATATTTTGTGTAATTTCTTTCACTAGATCAGGATGCGTGCTTTATGTATTCATCAGCTTCTCTGACTGCAAGTGCCTGACATGCTTCTCTGCTGGAGCTAAATGCATTTGCTGTGCAGTAGAAGTGAGGTTGCGTCTAAATGCCTTTTCTTCTCCTGCAGAAATGTCCAAGGCAAAAGAAAAGAAAAGAGCCAAGAAAATGAAGAATCAGCCTTCAAGTGTGACCTATCCCGGTGACAGTGGGCCTAGTCACAGTGAAGCATACTTTCAGAATGGTGGAGATAGAACTTTTCAACGCAAGAAGAAAGGTAGTTCTTACGGATTTTATTGAGCTTAATGGCTGAATTTGCTTCAGAAATGTAACTAACCATAGCATTTTGATATATACATGTGTATGTGCCTTCAAGTTTAAGAACTGGTTAGCAGGGCCAAATCTGACACTCCCCAGAAGGTGCTGTTTGTCATATTGTATAATGAAAATTGTGCTGTGAAGGAGTGGGGAATAGTAGTTCACTATGCTCACAGAAAAGGGAGACATCTGCTGGGAAAGAAAGATTATGGCTGCATGAAGAATCACTTCCAGGGGAGCATCAACATTGTAGAATTAATGCAGTTTGACACCATTTAACTGCCATTGATCAATGCTGTGGAATCCTGGGAGTTTTTATTTGGTAAGGGACTAGCCCTCTTTTGCAGAGAAGGTTAAAAACATCGATTCTATAGTGTTGAGTTTAAGTGGTATGAAACTGCATTAACTTTACAGTGGATATGCAGTCCCAGATTAAGAGAGGCAGACCTAGGCTCAAAGCTACATGAATAATAATTGTATCTCAGGCTCCATCTCAGGCCGACCATATAATGTAGTTCTATCTGTATGAAATAGTGTAGATCGGGCCTCAGTTGTGCAGCAGAGTCTTTTCAAATGAGATAATGAGGAATGTTTGGAAGTTGCAACCCTGTTATAGTGTTGTATAGCTATCAGGCTAAAATATTATTTAGATAATCAAAAATTAACTTCTTATTTACTTAATAGATCAAATAGACTGAGACTTCTAACAAGATCACCAATATAGATTGTAGCTATGTATCCATTTTGTAGTTCAGTTATAACATTTATCTCTTTGATTTACCATTAGATACCCATTTTGAAACCTCACAACAAAGCTTCACACATCAAAAACCTTTCAATGAGATGCCTAAATATGTAACAGGTAAGCATCCATAAAATAAGTCTGTCTTGCTATGGTCTGTACATGGGCAGCACAACTTTTTACATGAATAAACTGGGTTTTGTTTTTTTTTGCATACTTTCAGAATCAGTTATGTCTGCTATTATCTCTTGATTCATAAATGATTTTCCCCACAACCCAGTTGCCTTTCATAGAAACAAGTCCTCCATCACATAACACCATTGACTAAGCTGGTTAGGCTCATGAGAGTTGCCATCTAACCAGACCTGGAGAGCTGTAGTGGCCAAACCCTTATTTAGCATAATGAGGAGGAGAAGCAATGACCCTTGAACTTTCCCCTCCCCTCCAAAATAGAAGTGTGGAATTGTTTGCTTCCAATTTACTTTGATCACAATTTCTAATGTTGTCAAAATGAATCATGTTTAATTCTGAAGCATATTTGAAGAAAATCAACATCAAAGTGTGTGCTATAAAGCTGGCTGATTTAAGTATAGGTAGCGTTTACCACAGTTTGGGATTCAAGTGTAGCACTGTTAATTGAAATTAGAAGTGATAGCTTCAAATTTCCTTACATGTGGTATTGGAAAACAAGACAGGTGCCAGAAAAACATGTTAATCTCAGTCTAAATGCACCTAATCCTTAATTCTTACCCCACTAAACTATTGCTTAACCAACAGTTTGTGACACAGCAAAATTAACTTGCTGTGGGAAAAATATTTTGTACAGTGGTCATAAATGATTTCACATTAAAATAGTTGAAAAATTGAATAAATTATTGTTAAGTTTCTTCATGAAATAGTGCAGTGTCCTAAAACAGTTTATTCCGTTTGAATTTATATTAAGAATATACTCCAGTAAAGCTTACTTTGCTACTGTGGCAGATATACAGTTGAATAGACATAACCAATCCAGCAAACGCCTACAAAGTTTGTCACAAGATCCTGACCTTTCTGTGTGTGTGACTGTGGAGTGCCTCTGAAAGCTCAACTTGAGGCCAGAGAGAATCTTTTGCTTTCCTTTTTTAAGCATATTCACAGAGATTGCCATGTATTTTTAACAGATTTTAAGTTGGATGGAATTGCATAAGATGCTGTGCGGCTTTAAGAATTTTTCTAAATCTTCATTGCTACAAAGTGGAGAACTCATTTAATATCTTTCCTCATCAGAGTTCATTGTCTGAACAACTTCTTTTCTTTACAGTGTCTCCTTTTGTTCAAGCTCGTGCTGCTGAAATGAAGGCCATGTTGAAGGCAGTTACTCAGAAATCTTCCAATACCTTAGTGTTTCAGTCTCTGCCAAGACACATGAGGAGGCGAGCAATGAGCCACAATATCAAACGCTTGCCCAGGAGACTCCGTGAACTTGCCAGAATAGAGGTGCTGCTTTATATGTCCTGTTAACCTGCAAGCTATAGTGTTTCCATGTGTGTGTGCCTTCAAGTCACCTGTTAATGTATTACAAAGCCATTAATTTCATCGAGTTTTCTTAGGCAAGGAATATTCAGAAGTGGTTTTGCCAGTTCCTTCCTCTTAAATATAGCATATCACATTTGTTATTAATTGACAGCCTCCCTTTGAAGTAATAATCACCTTCCAAGATCATATGGAAACTGTTGCCTTTTGGATATTTAGGCACATTCTGGACACTTTTTAACATTTTAAACAATTTGTTGGAATCTAATTGCCATGAATCACAAGGTGGTGTTAATGCAATCTCATATGGCATGCCTCTGGGGGTATCTTCAGATTAATTGTTTATTACATATAGCCTACCTGTTCTTGAATAAGTTCAAGATAGCATATATCATTCTTCTTATCTACATTTTATCATTCCATAAACACTCATGGGTTTGGTTGGGATGAGAGAGTGACTGACCTCACGATGAGATTCATGGCTCTGGAATGTGGACCTCCCAAGTCTATCCATTATCCCTTGTTGGCTTTTAATAATTGCTGCAGCCACTTGAGGAGTGGTAATCATATCTTCAAGATAATAATAATAATAATAATAATAACAATAACAACATAATAATAATCCATTTGGTTCTGTGTCTCCCTCACCTCCCCTCCTCTCAAACACACACATATCATGTCTTCATATGCTATCAGGTTTATGTGGATGCTAATTGAAAACCAATGCAGTGAAAAGTAGCATTCTGTGTTCTGACAATACAGACAGAGAAACCTGAACATCAGAAGAAGGACCTCCCAAAGAGCAAGTGCCGCAAAGCCAGGAGACGCCATACAAACTTGGTGGCAGAGTTCAATCTCAGACAAAAAAAGAATATTTGGCTGGAAACTCACATCTGGCATGCAAAACGTTTTCATATGGTGAAGAAATGGGGTTATTGCTTAGGAGATAAGCCTACAACAAAGTGCTACCGGGCCTGCTACCGAGCCATGACCAATCACTGCCTCCTTCAGGTACTGTTTATATATCTGTTCTGGGCAAGTCTTTACAAGCAAACTAGCAGTATTTCAGGAGATCAGGCTGATATTGCTATGTCTTTCCATAAGCATTAGGGGTTAGTGAGAAGGTGAAGCATTCTCATTAAAATATGAACATTTTTGTGTATCCCGTGTTCCCTTATTTTCATCAGTATTTTCACACCCACAAGTGACTTACAGTTTCTCGAGTCACTGCTGACACGAAAAAAGTCAGTATTGGTTATTGAGTTGTTTTAATAACTGTACATTTTGTTCTTGTATCTAAAGATACCTTGTCTTAATTCTTGAATATTGTGCTGCATTTAAGATAGAATGAGGCTCTAGCTCAGGGGCCCTCAAACTTTTTAAACTGAGGGCCAGGTCACAGTCCCTCAAACTGTTGGAGGGTCAGATTATAATTTGGAAAAAAAACATGAATGAACTCCTATGCACACTGCTCATATCTTATTTGTAGTGCAAAAAACACTTAAAAACAATACAATAATTAAAATGAACAATTTTAACAAATATAAACTTATTTCAGTGGGATGTGTGGACCTGCTTTTGGCTGAAGAGATAGGATTGTTGCTGTTGTTGTGTGCTTTCAAATAGTTTTTTATGGCTTTCATGTCCTATTACTACAAGCATGGGGTCCAAGTTTTGTTGCTTTGCCTGCTTGGTATCCTAGAGCACCCTTCAAAATCCAACCACAAAGTGATTTCAGTATTTATTTTCGGTAGAAAAACTTGAATTAACTAATCTATCCCTTCTGGAGTGGTAGTTCATTCTTTCATAATAATTTGCCCTTCTTTGGAAAAAATGTGATAACTGTGGATACTTTGAGCAAGTTAGTGGGGACTGCAAAATAGATAGGGGTTATGCGTCATTGTAGAATCAACTTCATCCAGCTCAGTGCAGCTCTTAAGACTATCAGTTAATAGGATATGACTATGTCCTGTTGTCAGTTGAATATCAAATGCTGTTGGTACATTCTCAGCCTGTGTGGCATAATTGGTATGAATCCACTGGATTTATTACTCCTTTCCCTTCTGTATCTTCTTTTGAGCAACTGAAACTAGGTTGGAAGAGGTGGCTCACATTTTAAAAACCAAATATATTATTCTGTCTTCCACTTGCCACCCTACCATGCTAAGGTTTTCTTTTGCAGTTTGAAATTCAATAGCTCTTCTTTTATATCAGGATTTATCATATTACTGTTGTCTGGAGTTGATTGGAAAAGAGGAGGAGCTTCTGACAGCACTTGCTCGAATGTGCAATGTAGATACAGGTAATATTTCCTCAGACGATTTTTTAAAATAATGTGATCCTGACAGTTTAATCCAGAATGGGTCTGCTGTCTGTAGGTAGGCAGTGTTAAGCCTGTCCACAGTTGGACTGGCAAGAGTTGTCCAGGGGAAGTGATACAAGCACATTTTAAATAGCTTTTTGTAGTCCTATATTTGCCCTTCTCAGCTTCCTGGGAACCTGTTGCTTTCATGGAAGATGTTATTGTTTATTATTATAGTATATTATTACCCATGTATTAAGTCAACCTCATATATAAGTTGAGGGCAAATTTGGTGCTAAAATTATGGATTTTGCTATCACCTGTAGATAAGTCGAGGGCCATTCTGCAAAGAGGGGAAAGTGGCAGTTCAGCCTCAGGGGGCTGCCAAGACTGCAATTTCCATCTAGGCATTCACAAAGGTCAGAAGTAGTGTTACGATGTAAAGGATAGAGAGGCTTGGTGATTTTTTAAAGATTCTTCTGGGATGGACTCATGTATATAAACCCAAAGCCCACAGGCCAAATATGGCCTACCATGGCATTTTATGTGCTTGCGAGGCTCTCAATGCCAGGATAGCAAAGTTACATTTTTAGAGTCTTACCATTACAAAAGGCCCTTTGAAGGCAATCATAAGGCTTATGAGTTTGAATGCTACCCATTGACAGTGAATTCTGCAAAATACGCTTCAGATGTGCTCCACAAAAAGGAAAATCAGCCTGTTTAGCAAGCCTTGCAAATGTTGATTTATTATCAGTAAATCTTTGATATGTATACCTATTTAATATATTATATACCTGGATCCATGAAAAAATCCTCAGGTGGAAAGAGCCCATGAATGAATGGTTTTAAGAAGCCCTGGTCTAAGGGGACATTGTTTTGCAGCATATTTTGTGTGACTGTAACGTGTTTGATTTTTGAATGCACTCTTCCTCAGGGCCAACATTTGCAGCTATTTCTTGTCTTCCTGGGAAGCGTCAAGGTGCTCTTACGCTGTACCGAATAGATCGATATCCTGAAGAAGCACTTGGTCCAGTTACTTTCATTTGGAAACCCACAAATAAATCTGATGATTCTTCTCAAAACAGACAATTGTGGTTATGGACACATCCGGCCTTTAAGAAGGTGCAGGCTTTATATTGTTTTCTTGTATGAGATAATGCTTTGAACAAAACAAAACTTCTAAACTGCATTGTGCTTATTTGGCTAACAGATAGTATGTGGAAGCCTAACTAGAATGAGTTCTTTCTCACACAAAAATGTGGAAGGTATTAACAGCCGAGAATACTAAGTATATCTGATGGAGCACTGGCATCTTTTCCTTTACCATAGAATGTTGCTTTATATTTGGTTATATTGTTGGTCCATCTAGCATGATAATAAAAAGGAAAGGCTTTGCAGAATTTTGAACGAAGATCTTTCACATAACTAGTCAACAACATTCTTCACTGGAATTGTAAAAACCTTAGGGGTTTTGTGTGTGTGTGTAGAGAATGTTTGTACCTATGGCCTCTTCTGAAAGTAGTAGCTAAATTATATGAACAAATTCAGAAAGAAAACATTTCTCTTGGTATGGTAGAAATGAAGACATGCTCCACATATTGTTAGGTAGCTCCATTTTTATGAGCATGGCTTCTGTTGATAGCAAGACATAGCAAGTCAGGAGAAAAATGTTCAGATTTTAGCTATTGGAGATAATGGATCATGACCTGTTAAGATCACTGATCATGGGGTATAGATCATGAACTGTTAGGATCACAACCTAATCAGGGTAGCAGAGTTTATTTGATAATGGATGATCACTGGGCATGCAGATATTTTGTTTTAGTTTGATGTTTTCAGCAGACAATGATGCAAGCAGACTTCTCAAAGATTACAAGTTTTGTTTACTGATACCTTCATGTATTCAAAGATACAGGCACATTTCTTTTCAAGGGTTAAAAACTTCAGTAAAGTTTCAGAGAGTTTGTAGCTTGAATTTATAATCTCTGACAGTTTCTTCATAAACTATTTTGCTTTATACATCTTTCTGTAATAAGAGTTTACTTTCAAATAAAACACAAGCCTCAACAGTTTCTAACTTCCTAACATGAGCTTCTGCACTCTGACAGACTTCTATACTCAAGCTCATTCAAAGATCAACACACTTTTCTAACAGTCATTCCTCAACTGACATTCTCTAACTATCATCTTGTTTAAACCTGATCATTCTAAACTGTCACTGAGTCGTGTGACCTGCAGCCCCTCCCACTGCTTTAGGTATTTAGAGATAAGGAAACTGCAAATCAAATAAGACTTATACTTCTGGTTATAAAATGACACATTACAAAACAGACAAACATCATATAGAGGAGGCTTGAGAAGGCTGCTTCCCCCAACAGTAGGCTAACAGAAAACACTGAGAGTAAGTCATCTAGGACTATTTTTTTTCTTTGCTGAAACTTTAAAATAGAACACCCATTCACACTTGAGCCTTCCTTCACATAATGTAGGATATACTGGATGAGTTGAAAACAGTGTTCCAGTGTTCAGAGCCCATGGAGACCTGTAATCCTGAACCAGTTCCAACATTACCTCAAGAAGAAAGTAAAATGGACGTTGCTGAAAATGTTGGCAAGAAAAGGAAGAGGAAGCACCAAGGAGGAGAAACTCTTGCTGTCCCAGTGAAAAAAATAATTGGTGATGGGACCAGAGATTCACGCCAGCCCTGTTGCTGGACATCACAAACTACTGGAGTTGTAATAAGGTAATCGCTATACTTGACCAGATCATCCTAAAGCTCTGTCTATTTAGTCTGTACTGCCTCAGAATTGTACATTTAAACATGTAACTCTTGTCTATTCCAGTGACTTGACAATGGAGATCCTCAGATACCGATTGATTGGTCCCCTCTCTCACTGCGTGCTCACAGAGGCACTCAAGGTTGCATCTTTGCATACAGTAAGTAGACCAGGAGTTGGCACACTTGTTCTTGTGTTCTTCTCAAGATAGTATTGCCATTCTAAAATTACAAGGCTCAAAAGCTAGGATCCATATAGAATTGAAGTAGTTAATCAAATTTATTTATAGCAGCATATGATTTCATAAATTGTTGAAAGACAACTGGCATGTTTCGTACTGCCATCAATCTTTTCAGCTTTTTTTCTATAATATTCTGAGTGAATGTTGAATATAGACCTAGATTGTAGAGCCTCTTTTTAAAATGAAGGCAAAATTAAGGAAATTGGTTGACAAAAGTTCCATGTTTGGGCCTTGGTATTTCCAGGTAAGACTCTAAAAGACTTCCATCAGAACCCTTGCAGAGTTGCTGTCAGTTAAATGTGGGCAGTATTGTGTCAATTTGGTCTTTTGACAGATACAATATAAAAGGCAGCTTCCTTTGTTACAAATTCAAATAAATGTGTCAGTGGTGTACATATTTTTAAAAGTGTGCCTGGCAAACAGCAAGTCACCACTTCTGATAACTAATGGTACAATGTTGTGTCACATTATTTCCTGGAAACTACTTAAACATATCATCATCCTGTACAGCAAATGAAAGAAGATCAAAAGATAATGTATTGTCCTGGTTCCTGCTCTCTAGGCCAGTATGTTGGAAAAGGAACTGCTACTGAGTTGAGAAATTCAAGTGGATAAGTGTGGCTTTGCATGTCTGGCAAACTTTCTCAAACTTGTCTTCAGGGTTGAGTTTCATGGCAGTACTGTTTTTGTAGAGATATAGTTATCTCCAAAGACAACTTTTATCACTTTAACTTGGCTCAAGATGAATAACAAGGAACAGGTTATTTACGGAAGGTTGCAGTTCACAACACCTTACAAGGCAGCTTTGATTTTCTAGGAAATGGATTCTAACAATTCTGAAATTACCAGCTGGTGGAGAGAAAAATGCAGAGACTCTGATCAGGTGTCGGTTCATCTCCGTCAGGAAGCCACCTTTGAACTGCTGCAAGGTAAAATTCTGGATGTGCTCCTCTCCTTTCTGTATGGCATTCTGTTAATGGATTCATTATAATTCACTGGCACACAGTTCTATTGCTTGGCTTTTGATTGCTGGGGCTAGGTAACAGATGGGTTCTCTCTGGAGCTATTGAGGTGATTCAGGGATGAAGTTCTATCATGGATTAACCAAGTCGTTATATGCAATGGATGAAATTAGAACAATGTAGCAGAAATTGAATTGACAGCTATATTTTTATAATGCCATGTGGGTCATGAGTGTGGTGAGGAGATATAGTTTTGAGAAATAAAAGAAAATTTTAAAAGGTTTTTTGAAGGTAGTTATGTAAATGAGCACCAGTTGATACCACTGTTCTGGGTTTGATGCCATAGAAAGGATCAGAAGTTTGTAGTGTAGAATTAGATATATGCACAGATATAGTCTTTGTATTTTTGCCAGTCTATGACAAAGGCGAGGATGCAATAGAGAATATCTTTGTATACTAGTGATACTTGCTGACTTTTCTTTTAAAGGCAGGTACATCTGTTTTGTTTTGTTTAAGGGTTAAGTCCATCAGACATTCCTTCAGGATCTGTACTGGGTTTGACAGTTGGTGATCCTCGAGTGAATTTTCCAAAAAAGAGATCAAAGGCCATGCCAAATCCTGAAAAATACCAAGGTAAAGTATGCTATTATTCACTGTGTTATTGTGAAAAAAATAAAATAGTCTCATTCATACCAGGTTAAGTGAATGCATGTTCTATCCAGTCCATTTATGGCTAAGTATTCTAGTCAGTAAACTAAAGTAGATGTGTACTTACTAATTGTGGTTATGTAGCTACTGTGAGGAAGGGACTTTGCACCAAACTGGTCTTGTGCTCAATGGAAGCCTCTGTTAAATGGTACAGATGATCCAGGTTCGAATCCTGGCGAGGCCAACAGGTGCTACTACCTCAGATACAGCGCTTCATTTCCACTTGCTTGAATTTTCTTGTAAATGTACCCTTTAGGGGGAAGTGTGATGAGTTCTTTCTAGTATAATAGAGTAGTGTTTGCCCTGTAGTGTTTGTATGGATATAGAAATCCTTCTCTGTAATTGGAAATATAATTGTGAGTATTATAGCTAAGTACTGTATCTATTTGCACATTACTGCATTCATGACTTCATCCTTTTCCTTCTGACGATTTATTTGCATGGAGTTGTCTGCTTCCTGTTAGTGTGATTTGAGGACATAACATCTTTTAAAACCCAAATTCTTTACACTTCCACATTTTAGCAGCTGTCTCACTTGAGATATCTGCATTTCTGCCTCCTTCAGTGGATTTAGCTAATTTAGGTACCTGGTCTATCAGACTAGTATCTTCTAAGCTCCGTGGCCTAGGATTAGAAATTAAGAGACAAATACCTGATTTGACTTCATGCAAAGCATGTGTTTTGTTGCTTATTTGTGACGCTTCACTGCCTGGGGCAGTGGTTCCCCTTTGTCAGATTCCTTTCTCTGTTTCATACTCATGTACAATGATTTTCAGTTCTTTTCTTCTTGCCTATGCTCTCACACAGTTGTAGTTATTGACACTCATTGAACCATCGACTGTTGGATTCACAAATGCATCAAGGTCCGGATCAGAATTGTGGATATGTGAGGCAGAAGGAACATGCCAGCACCTGTAAATAATCAGTTGCAACCTCTTGAGTCTTTCACTTTTTCTTTTGACTCTAACAACCCTTTCTGTTTTGAGACATTCTGCAGGCAGTGCATGCTTGCAGACAGTGCATGCAAGCCAGAGTTGATGGAGGAAGAACAAGGGCTAGAAAGAGAAGATTTTAAATGGATGCATGTGGGGAAAACAGCAATGGCTTGGATGGCTGAAGACCCCTTTTGCAAACAGCCAAAGGGGAGATAGCATCTAAAAAGAAAAATTTGAGGACACCTGGTACTCATTGGGATAGTCATTCACAGGTTTTCTTTGAGTCAGCATGGTCTTCGCAAAGGAAACAATGCATTTGTTTTCTATATATTTTGCAAATTTAATGTCCACTATAATTGCTGAGTATTTCATTCTCTTGGCAACTCTAACTTTTGCATTCCAAGCAAGGTGTTTTATTCACAAAGGTTGTGCAGTATCTCTGAAATAGCTGGAAGAGAAGCATTTTTCGTCTCATCAAAATTTGTCATTTTTGGTTTTTGTTTGTTTGTGGAATTCTTCAATTCTACAAACTCCTGGAAACAATATTATAGCTTTCATTAGATTACAGAAATAATTATGGTTCATATTTTTTCCATCTCCTAATATACCTTTATTTATATTCTTTATTTTTTTTCTCTTTATCCTCTTGATCTAAGTTGAAAGGTTATTATCATCTTAAGATAAATATGTGATGTTATGAACTGGAAATTAATAAGGTTAAAACTGTCAATAATCTCTATACAATAATAATAATGTCTATACAATTTACTGTCACATATTCATGTTGCCCGTGAAAGTGTATGTCAAATAAAATGTGTTAGGCATTCAGGTGCCAGCAGGACTTCTTGATTTTCTTTATGCAAGCTCCTAACCTTTCAGCCGTGATGGATGTCTCCATTTCCCTTTTAGAGAATCAGGAAATGAAACAGCTGATCTTAGGAGGTGTTCCTGCAGAATGCGCTCAGAGTTTTCTCTGGGACCAGAATATTCGTAAAAGTGTCACAGACACCAAAATGCCAGAACAGGTAATTTTAATGCAGTTATGCTTGTTCTTGTTTGTATATGTTAAACCACT
This sequence comes from Anolis sagrei ordinatus, assembly GCF_025583915.1. Taxonomy (NCBI): domain Eukaryota; kingdom Metazoa; phylum Chordata; class Lepidosauria; order Squamata; family Anolidae; genus Anolis; species Anolis sagrei. The sequence continues at coordinate 220,678,608 of NW_026847438.1, forward strand.
TCATTTTAAGACACAAAGTCATCCATATATTTGAAATGTTTGCTTGTAAGCTTTCTTGTTATGGCGTGTCTTTCATAAATTGGGGAGAATCATGTTTAAATTCATGCTCAATTCAGAAGTCAGTCTGGGTTGCCTAAAATACCCAATCTGACTTTAGGATGTTTTGAAGATAATGCAAGTAGATTGTAATGCTGCTGTTGATACTTCAGAGGAAAAGTTGGTATATTATTCTTTTTCAATTAAAACATGTTTGCACTCAGGATGTTCAACTGGTATTAAAATAAGAGTAGGTCAAAGGGTTTACAGTACATCACGAGAAGCCTTTCATGTGTTGTTCAATTACTTCTCTCTCTTTTTAATAAGGAAATCAAGCTTACAGTGCTCTGTTTCACCCATTCTTCTTAGGAATTGAATCGCCTGAGAAGTGAACTCTTGGTACCTGGGTCACACCTTGACTTGGGCCCTCAAGAATCCAAGATTCCTGTACTCTTGGTTCAGCACCCTGGGAAAATAGCTGGGGAAGATCGACCAGGATGGGGAAGTGGATGGGATATTTATCTCCCCAAAGGCTGGGGCATGGCTTTCTGGCTTCCTTTCGTAAGTGGACTATTTAACTTTGTACATAAATTCACACAAAATGAAACTCTTCCAAGATTTTTGATACTTGGTGGCCACAACTGCATATTTAAAATGTGAGAAATAAGCCAGGGTGAGTATTTAGGAATTGCTTGATATCATGCAGCCATTGGCTTGTTCCCAAGCCACCTGCAATAAAATCACTTCAGGCCTCTGCAAGGGTAATCTCTTCCTTATAATGCTGCTGCTGAAGATACCAAATGTCATGGTGTTCTGCAAAGCACTTTGTACAAGGTAAACAAGGCATATTGTGACAGCCCACCTGGTTTTTAAGGTGGACTTTGATATTCTTGTTAATGTTTTTGGAAGAGATTTCTGTCAAGAATTTCTCATGTGCTGGAATTTTGAATTACCTTTTAACCCTGTCTATAAGTCAACTTTATGATGAAAAAGGTAATAGGTGGTTGGATCTGGAGTAGAAACTACTTACCTAAGGGTGCATCCACACTGTAGAATTAATGCGGTTTGCTGTAACTTTAACTGCAGTGCTTAAATCTATAAAATGATAGGAGTTGTAATTTTACAAGGTTTTTATCCTCTGCTAAATAGTGCAGGTACCCCACTAAACTACAACTCACATGATTCTGTAGCATTGAACCAAGGCAGTTTAATTGCTGTAAAATTGCATTAATTCTGCAGTATTTATTTATTTAGTTATTTATTTATTTATTTACTTCACTTGTATACCAAAGCGGTTTCCAACATATTTATGGCAAAATGTAATGCCTCAAATACATATGAAACCTAACATAAAATAACAATAATATATAACTATCTATTAGATCATAAAAGGTAACATTTAAACATTAAAACATGGAGTTAAAAGCATATTAATATAAACATTAAAATCACATAATGTGAAAAACCCCTCCAAAAATCCAAAAAGTAGATGCAACATATGAATTTTGTCTGACTTTCTACAGCTGGAATCTTCCAAGACATGATCATGTTTTGCTTTGTAGATATACCGAGGTGCACGCATAGGAGGTTTGCAAGAGGCTCTGAAACATTCCCTTTATAAGAGAACGCCTCATGTGCCACATGATTTTCCGGACTGTCCTGCTGGTGCTCAGTTTGCCCAAGAACTAGAGAGCAATCTTCTTGAAAAATTTAAGAGGTAAATGACTCAAATGATGTCAGAAGTGTAGTTCGATCATGACGTTTAGTGAAACCTTCTCAATTTACTGCTAATTTGTTTAGTAGACTACATTTTCTCTTCTTAATTTTACTTGCTTGAGATTTGAAAAAGTAAAAAGTAATCCCTCTGAATCAAGATCAAAATGGCTAACAGGCAAATCAGAATCTTTTTTGAAGCTTTGTGGGGATTTTCATAAATATTCTATGGGGAGCAGAAGCTATGCTTTGGGAGACAAGAAATAATTGAAGCACCTGCTTAAAGTTCCCTTTGGATACTGGCAGTTGTGTGTAGGATTTAGACACAGGGTTCCTGGAAATAAGTGGAATCAAGGTTGCTTACCTTCAAGTGACTTAAATTAATTTACCATTGCACATTCTTTTGACAGAGTCACGATTCAGAAAATACAATTTCAGTAACTCAAAACAAATTAAAATATATGTGAATGAATGAGGATGTAACATGCATCCCCATGATTTCTTTTTACTTCTGTTGATTTAATTTTTCCCGAATTGTTGTGTGTTTATTATTCTTTGGGCCCCTTGGTAGCACAGCGGTTTAAACCGCTGAGCTGCTGAACTTACTGACTGAAAGGTTGGCAGTTTGAATTCAGGGAACGAAGTGAGCTCCTACTGTTAGACCCAGCTTCTTCCAACCTAGCAGTTCGAAAACATGCAAATGTGAGTAGATCAATAGGTACCACTTCTTCGGGAAGGTAACGGCGCTCCATGCAGTCATACCGGTTAAATACATTGAGGATTAGAAGAAGTGATAAACCACTCCCGCCCCGCCCCCCGCCGCCCCAGCTGTTTAAGTTGCTGAGGGGAGAAAGGAAAAGGACTGAAGCCAGGAATTGTGGGAGTTGAAGTCCAAACACCTGGAGAGCTAAAGTTTGCCCATGCCTGATCTATGCTAAAGACATTTAACATTTTTCCAGCAAAAAAAGTGTTTATATATTTGTTTCAGTAAAGGTGTGTAACTTCATTTTGCACTACATGCTACTAAACGGAAAGTATGTTTTGTGTTTTTTAAAAATTATAGGCGGCCTCCTGCGAAAAGGGCAAATTATGTTAAACACGGTACTTTGGCCCCCTTTTCCTGCCCCTGGGGGAAGCTCACCCAGGATTGGGAAGCTAGAAGCAAAAAGACAAAAAGCATGGATGCTGTGACCATAGAGAACGAGCCTTGTGCACCTGAAGAACAGATTTCTTGTGGCCCCAGCTCTGAATCACATGCTGAGGACTCTCCTGCGATGGATGCATTAGATCAACAAAGAGAGATGTCCTCCCAAAATATGGAGATAGAAGAGAAGGCAACCAATGTATGCAAGAAAGAGGAAGCCACATCAGGCCAGAGCTTCTGTGTTCTCAGGTGTGCAGAACTCATTGATAACCTCATAAACAAAAGCTGCCATTCAGTTGTCCTTCTTGTAATTGATTGCCTAGTGCTGATGTAAGCTGTCATTTCACCTTACTTTCTGTCCCTCTTATAATCGGATTTTGAAAAATATAGCTTGTTTTGGAAATTTGAAGTTGATTTCTCTCACTTCCTTTTGTCTTACCTCCTTCTTAAGTATGAGTCATTTGTAAGTCAGATGTTTGTAACTTGGAGACTGCCTGTATATCAATGGTTCTTAACCTTCCCAATGCCACAACCAGTTCCTCATGTTGTGGTGACCCCCAACCATCAAATTATTAATTTTTTTTGCTACTTCATAACTGTAATTTTGCTACTGTTATGAATCATAATGGAAATATCTGATATGCAGGATGTATTTTCATTCACTGGACCAAATTTGGCACAAATACCCGATACGCCCAAATTTGAATACTGGTGGGGTTGGTGGGGATTGATTTTGTTATCTGGGAGTTGTAGTTGCTAAGATTTATAGTTAATCTACAATCAAAGGGCACTTTTACCCCTGCCTTGAAGGGACACAAGACTCCCTCCAGCCTTGTGCGCTCTCCCTCACCTGCACATGCGCACCATACTGCCATGCACTAAGCACGCCTGTTCTCCCCTCCCTGCTTGGAGTACCAGAAACAACCCTTCCCTTGGCTGAGAGGCTGGCCAATCACAGTAGGAGGAGGGCTTTGGTTGAGAGGATTTGCCATCTGTTTCCAAAAAGGAAGAGAAGGACTGGCGGAGAGATCTTCAGCCTTCCCTTCCCAAGGGGTTCCTACTAGGCCTGGGTAACAATGGAAAAAATTGTTTCTAAAATCGATTTGTATTTGGGGGGTTTTTTTGTTTCGATATTTAAAATAATTACAAAATTTTCCTTTTAAAAAGTTCGATATTTACGAAATTTCGTAAATGGTAAAAAAATTACAAAACATTAACGAATCGATTTCCGAAACAATAACGAATCGATTCGTTAATGGCGGACGCGACCGCGAAATACGCTAAAAAACCTCCAAAAACTTCTGAAGCTTCCCTCTCCCTCTGTTGTTGACTGTTGGTGTGATATTATAATTTTTTTTCATTAATTAAACCATAAAACTGGCCCAGACATGCGGAAATAATAACGAAACGACCTCAAAACAATAACGAAACGAATACAATATCGAAATACGAAGCATTTACAAAACGTTTTTGAAAATTCGCTTTTTTTAATAATTGCTCCAGAATGGTTCGTTATCGTTTTGTAATTGAAAAAATTAACGAATTATTAACGAATTACGAATTAACGAAACGAAACCGCCCAGCCCTAGTTCCTATGACCATCAGAAATATGTTTTCTGGTGGTCTTTGGCGACCTCTCTGAAACCCCTTGCAATTCCCCCCAGGGATCCTGAACCCCAGGCTGAGAAACGCTGCTGTATATGAAATCACAATGTGTGTTCTTTTTTTTATTTACAGGAGCAGGAAATTATTAAAGCAAGTGGCAATCTGGTGTCAGCCTGCATCTCGCAGAAACCGTAGGATACAATGCCTTCTTTCTAAAGCAGATCAGAAGGAACTGGATGAAGATGCCCTCTTGCCAATCTATCAACGTTATCCCAGGGCACTAGTGTGGATCAGTCTGTCCCTTCTCAAAAAAGGTAGCCCTGAATTGCACACCATGATTTGCATCCCCACTGAAGAAGACCTGTCACAGCTTGACAAAAGTCAGCACTTCTTTGGTCCTCAGGAGCCTAAACACAGCGACAGATTTAAAGGGAAGGTGTCAAAACAGAAAGGAAGAAAAAAGAGAGTGAATTCAAAGAAGGCAACGGAAAGTGGCGCTCCTGATACTGTGAATGAACATCAAGATCTTGTTCTCGGCTTATGGCCTGACCCTTTGCCAGACGTGCCATCGCACTGTTCCAGAGTCCTTTTGGGTTTTGTCACTCAGGGGGACTTTTCATTGGCCTCTGGTTGTGGGGAAGCTCTTGGGTTTGTTAGTTTGGCAGGATTGCTGGAAATGCTGATGTTTCAACCAGCAAACAAGAAAGGCCTTGTGTTGCTTCGCAATCCAGGCTCTCTGCAGTATAGATTTGCTAGGCTTACTGTTGAAGTCTGACTTGACTTGCAGTTCGATTGCACCAAAGAAAACTTCCAAAAGAGAGGACACAACTTAATTCAGATTTAAAGCTTCCCAAAATAGGTGCCAACTTTGTTCATATGTAGTATGAAAATAGGCTTTGAAACCCTTCAGCATACCATGATATCAAAGCAACCATTCCCTTCTCTTGAAAACACACTTGTTTTCTGATGTGTATACATTTTATTTTTTAAAAAACAAGCAGTCAGTGTTCGTTGTACATTTAAACAATTCCCTCCTTTATCTTATTGAGAGGTTTGCTTCAACAGAGATTCCCTTTTGGGTTTTGCAGCTGAATCAACTATCATGTATTTTGGAATAGTTATCTTCTAAGCATGTTTACTGAGGCTGTAAGATTTTCTTGTGCTGCAATTCCCAAATCAAGATTTCTTCAGGCTCCTAGTAGAAAACGCCCCCGAAGAAGCAATGTGGTTTTCTCCCACTACCCTTTTCAAATAATACCAGGAGTTTTTTTGTCTAAATCTACCAGAAAAGCTTAAATTAATCTATAAAATTAAAAAAAGTTTTGAACGGATAGGTACATGAAGGATTGATCACCCAAGTTGGCTTTCCTGAAAAAAATATGTGTTTTCAAATGCTTTAATGGCTGAAAACACTGGGTTACTGTGAGTTTTCGGGGCTGTGTGGCCATGTTCCAGAAGCATTCTCTCCTGACATTTTGTGTGCATCTATGGCAAGCATTCTGAGGTTCTGAGAACTCACAGCCTCTGAACATGCCTGCCATAGATGCAGGTGAAATGTCAGGAGAGAATGGTTCTGGAACATGGCCATACAGCCCGGAAAACTCACAGCAACCCAATAATGTATATGTTTTGCTTCTGAAGAATTCTACATAGTTAAGTTGCACTGACATCTGTGAGGGAACGCTGCTTCCGAACTGTATTACTTTGAAAACAAAGTAATATTTTGCACTCAGTATGTGCCTTGGGACATGTAAAAGGCAATAAACTCTATCACAATGTAAGATTCATATTTGTGTGTGTTTGGGTGTTTTGAACTCACATACCAAGATATAATGAAGGGAACTCTGCTTTTACACTACATGGAAAACATTACGCGAGACATTAAAAAATGACTGCTTTGATACTGGATTGATCCTCATGGCTTGTGCATGGATGGCACACTTAATTCACACTTCATGGGGAGTGATTGTCAATACATATGCAAATAAATAATACTATTGATTGAAAAACTTAGGCTGCATCTACGCTGTAGAATTAATGAAGTTTGGCACCACTTTAACTGTCATGGAATCCTGGGATTTGTAGTTTGGTGAGGTTCTAGCACTTTTTCTTCAATAGAAGCAGCTACCGATTAATTTCTTATGATAATTAGCAATAGTCAACACTGGAACTGGCCACAAGATGTCCCCACAGGAGAAACAATGCTTTATTCAGAACCTAAGGAATTTTGTGAATGGATGATATTGCTATGTGCAGATGTTAACTAGCAACAACATGTTTTCTCATAATATCAACCAAGATTTTCCATTTTTGTTGCAGAATTTAGTCTCCTTTTTTTGTTTCCTTCTTTTTACAAAATTAGCTTTTCCCGTTTGTGCCATAAGCTTTGCTACTTAAAAAAAAAACAAACCTAAATGATTTAAGTTGGGTTATCCCTGCATCTTTATCCCTCGCTCTCCCAGATTTTGACCAGTACTGAGGACTTCAAGAATAAAAGAAAGTACTTCAAATGCTATTGTCTGCAATAAGCGTTTATCACCGTTTTGGCTAGGGATTGGGGGAATCTGTAGAGAGCAACAGGCTGGGGAAGGCTATAAAAGTGAAGCTGAGAGTGCTGGGTGAAGCAGTATTACTGTTGCACTTTGGTACAGATGTCCATGTATGATCCATGCATTGCTGACCTCTGTCCTAGGGCTTGTGTGCCTTCAAGTCATTTCCGACTTATGATGACCCTATTAAAGGATTTTCTCGTGCTTAGAGGGCTTGACTTATAATAATATACTTTATTTATATTCTGCTCTATCTCCCCGAGGGGACTTGGGGTAAATTACAGAACACATATACGGCAAACATCCAATGCTGTTATACAATTAACAAGGACAGACAATAAATAGGCATGGGTTCTAAATGGTTCTAAAATACTTACAAAACCAGGAGCTGCTGGTGCTTTGCTTCTGAAGTGTTTTTGGTGGTGAAAATTTCAGAACTCTAACAAAACTTTCAAAATTTCATTAGAAATGGCAGTTCCTAATTGGTTCTGTCATAAAAATCACCAATAACGAAATTTTGAAAGTTTTGTTAAAGTTCTGAAATTTTCACCACCAAAACTTTAGCAACACTTCAGAAGCAAATCACAAGCGTCCCCTAGTTTTGTAAGTACTTTAGAATTATGCCTACCCATGCCTAAAACAGGCTTTCCCATCTCTTCCATTTTCGGCATCTTGATTCTGTGCTCAACTATGGCCATGGGCTGGTGCTGTCGCTCCATCTTCCATGCAGAGAGAGCTTTGTAGTCCATATACGTCCTCCTGATCGAATCACCGGCAGGTTCTTATGGTACCTTTAAAAAAAATAGTTTTTATTAAAGTATTTGAAAATTACAATGAAAGAGGGTGAATATTTGAAAGAAGATAGAACAGTAGGAAAAGATAAAAAGTACTACTCCCCCCAAGGTTCCAAAAGTCACAAAAAAGAAAGAAAGAAAAAAGGTACCCACTAAAAGCAGTAACTATCTAGTCACATTACTGTTTTCAATCTGCTAGGTTGGCAGAAGCTGGGCTGATGGTGGGAGCTCACCTCAACCCGGGCTTGAAATGCCAACCTTTCAATCAACATGATTTTCTATAGCTGGAGGCTTAACCCACTGTGCTAAAGCCCGGCCCTTGCCCAAGATCACCCAGTACATTTCCATGGCCAAGTGGGGATGTGAACCTGGTTGTAAGAATTAAAATGGGAGATGGCTCCTTTACCTTTAATGACTCTGTAGAAGAAGAAATTTCACCAGGTCTTGCTTAGCTGTTTTCAGCCTTGCAACTCTACCCTGTCTATTAATTTAGGATCACTGGGTTTTTTCATCATTACTGTGGTACTGTCTGATAAGATAACTTAAATTCTGAGAAAAGCGAGAGAAAGTGCAATTGTGCAGTTGTGTTGGGTTTCTCTGAAAATGAGGCAGTCTTCTTGGGCCTCTGCTGAGATTTTTTTTGGAATGGAATATTTGTATTTGTATAAACTTATATAATGTGATATCTTGGAGATGGGACCCAAGCCTAGACACATTCTTTGAATTTTAAAGCATTTTGGAATTTGGATTATAGTTCTCTGGGATGTGCTCAGTTTGTATTTTGGTCTGAATGAAGTGTTAAACAAGAATCTCGGGGGACATTCACATACAAGTCAAGTATTTATTACACTGTAGGTCTTGCCATGTCAGGCAGACTGGGTGTTAAGATTGTCATAAGAACTTTAATTAAACCTTGACCAGTTTGTAGACAGCACAGATGTGGTAGAAGGCTTAGTGTGAGAATCAGATGATTTGTAGAGAAAGTAGAATTTGTATGAATGGCCACTTCATTTGGGGGGTGGGGGTGGATACAAACTTCAGTTTTGCAAATATCGCAGATTTACCCCAGTTCCTTACATACACAGACACTCATGATTCCATTTTCTAGCATGGTTTGACTTGACTTCAAATTAGAAGTTTGAATAAAATACTTATTTAACTTTTTGAAACACTGCTGTGCATTTCAATATAGAAGGTTTAAGCAGAGAAACCTAGGAGAATTGTTGAGCAGAAATATAGTCTATCTTAAACGAGGGCTTCACTGAAGTGATATGCTCCTTATGGCTACCAAAGTCAGCTGAAAATGCTATATGGTAGTGTTTTTCATTTATTAAAGTGGCAGTTTGGCATAGACCACTTGCTGTATTTCTTTTGAATGGAGCAACAGTTGAGAGAAGTATCTCATTCAAGAGGAAATGGCGTGAATCTACAAGCACTTATTCCCCCTTAAGTGCTGTAGGTTACATTTCAGAGGAAGATAATAATCCCTGAATATCCTTTACCTAAGAAAACCCTATGACGTTCATGGTTCTTCCATAAGTTTATGTAAACACCTATACCAGTTCCAAGTTGTTCAGATCACAGGATGTTTGAGAGTGCCATTAGCACTAGTGCATCCCAGGTATCTCATCATTTTCAGATAACTTGAGTAACTATCAGTCAGGGAGAAAAGATGAGATAACCATTGAGCCTATTTCATCAGATATGGATTAACTAGCTCAATAGTTAGATTTCTATAAGGCAGTGGTTCCCAAGCTTTTTTTGACCAGAGACCATTTGACTAGAGACCCGGGTCCATTCTCCAGTTCCAATACCTAAACGGTTATGAATCAGGTTTTGGTCAACTTTAGATTTGGTTTGGTTATTTGGGGTGCTGGTAGGGAAAATTGCATTGGCTAGATCACATCAGCTCTAGTTTCTGATATAGAACATATGCCATCCTGTAGTTACTGTCTGCTTGCCCACAGAAAACCATATTTAATAAGCTTTGATATTATAAGAGGGTTTCGTGAGACCAGTCGCTCTCATTGCAACAGTGTAGTAATGGTGGGGCCGCGGACCATAGTTTAGTTCTTGGGAACCACTACTATCAGGCTTGGAGATTTGTGGAGATATTGCTTTGAAGGGTCATGTTAGCATAAACTAATACATTCTCTACATCTGGATTAAGATTTAGTAGTGTGTTACTCCTGTCTTCCACAGCTTCTATCAGCAGAATTAAAACTTCCTTCCCTCTCTTCTGTATTTTCCATGTTTCTTGAAATCTGCCCTGGAAGGTTTCTCTGTCTTATTAAAGGGGTTGCAAAAGGGAAGGAGATACAACCCTTTGGTATCCACTGAGATTTGGTTCCAAGATTCACTATGAACACCAAAATCTGTGGATGCTCAAGTTCCATTATATACACTGGTGTAGTAAAATAGTGTCCCTTAAATAAAAGGGTAAAACCAATCTTTGCTTTTTGAATTAAAAATAGTAAGTTGAATCCATGAATGCAGAATCTGTGGTTATACAGGGCCAACTGGACTCTGTTCCATTTTCTAGACCAAACAGTGGGATCCAAAAGAAATATTATTATGCTTCCCAGTTATTATGCATCTCTCTCATGTGCCTTTTAAAACCTACATGAATTACATGAGCTTCTGCGAGTTACCCAGAACATCCTTGCAGTCTATATTGATTGACATGTTTTCCTGGAAGTGAGCCCAACTTCATTCATTCTAGTAACCAGAATTACATTGAGTTTAATAAATTCAGTTGATTATGCTGCGGTTGTAATATGCCCTTAAATTTTTCCCTTCTTGCCTCTTACTTGTGATGTAACTCAGTTGTTAAGACCCAAAGGGGCTGCTTTGAAAACTGGCAATTTTACTTCCTTGGCTTATTTGAGGGTTAACACATGGCATATGTAGCAATGCAAAAGGTGGTGGTGTCAGGATGTGATTCATATGCTGAGATAAGCCCCTTGTGCCGGGTCTCACGCGTTACTCAGGGCAGCTCACATTCGTTACACATTTGTTTCATTTGGGCTCAGCTTGACCAAATCCATTTATATCTGATCTGGGCTCATTATTGATATTCTCAGTAGCATTTTCTTGGAGGTATGCTGGGTCCAGGTACACTCATTGCATGCAGAGCAGAACACACTGGATTAATATCCTCAGATGCAAAAAGACTTTCTAAAGACGTGACTGATTTGCTGCGGTAATGCAGGCATTTCAACTGAGGTGTTTAGTCTGTTGCCAAGATGAAAGAGTTAATAAAACTATAACTTCTCTGCAAGTCATTTTGTCAGCATATTAATTGTCTCCAGGCGTTCTGAATATTTTCACAGTGCAATAGCTCATGTAAGTTAGTTGGCAGATATATCAAGGGTCCTCAAATTATATCACACAAAATGTATCAAATTAGCTGAGAACTATAACCAGATCTTTCCAAAAGGAAGCAGATGAAAAAAGGGGTTGAGACGTCAAGGAGAACTTAAATATATGCTGCAATCAGGTTTTTAAGTTTACTTATAATCCTACAGATATATGCAATCTTTAAACCTGTGCGTCTTACTGGTCTATCATCCAGAGGGAGGCAACAGCTATTGTCAAATAAATGTGAAGCCCATAAAGCTGAATGGCATTAATGAATTAAATTTGGACAGTACAGCCAGTCCCCAAGATACAAACATCTGACTTACAAATTACTCATAGTTAAGAATGGGAGTGAGACAACAGGAAGTGAGAGAAATCTACGCCTTGGAAGGGAAATTCAATCCTGTGAGACTGGACTTCCAACCAGCAAGGTATGTACTAACTAGAATGTAGAAAAGTCTCATTTTGGAATGCAACTTCAAGTGTCCCCTTGTCTCCAAGGCCATATTCACTGGCGTGTTCTGGGAGTTGTATTCTGAAAAAAGGAACATCCCAAGATCTACCACTACTACTACGTTGTGGAAATTCTCAAGAAAGTGGCTGGTGTCTCTGTCAATTCTGAATTTCCATGACACTGAAAATTTCCCTTTAACTTGGAAGTAGTAAGCTGTTAAATAACACCTTCAAGGAAGCAAAAATGAAAAAAGGCTACTGATTTCACATCCTGCTTGTTGGAATAATTAAACCAGAGTGGGACTTTACAGCATTCCAGTAGTTATGCCGATGGAGCATTGTGTGTGTGTGTGTGTGTGTGGAGCAACTTGAGAAACTGCAAGTCACTTCTGGTGTGAGAGAATTGGCCATCTGCAAGGATGTTGCCCAGGGGACGCCAGGATGTTTTACCATCCTGTGGGAAGCTTCTTTCATATCCCCACATGATAAGCTGGAGCTGAGAGATGGGAGCTCACTCTCCTCCCAGGATTCAAACCACTGACCTTTCAGTCAGCAGTTCTGCTGGCACAAGGGTTTAACCTATTGCACCACCGGGGACTTCGCCAATGGGGCTGAAGTTTCAACACCTGGAGAGCACATCATTTCCACACTTGAAATGCCATAGGCAGTTTGTCTGATTGAATTGAGCTCTTCTTATGTTTACTACTACTACTACTACTACTACTACTATTCAGTACCATTTGCTGTATATTACTCCACCTTTCCTGGAGGGATGGAGCCATGTAAGAATGGCACTGAATGGGGTGTGGATGTGGATATGTAAAAATAAGCCATGAAGCAAGCAGGAAACTGTCTAGGAACTGTCTGAATGTAGTAAATGATGGCTTGAGCTTTTTTGTTTTGTTGTTGTTGTTTTTTGGCCCATCGGTGGTATCACTATAAGAACAAACTTTCTTGACATGTATCTGAAGCTTATTGATTCTGGGGCTCTATGGGGTAAAGGTAAAGGTTGGCTTTGCAGATGTTTTATTCTACATTCCATAGAAATGCTCAGTACTGGTCAGGCTGGCTGGAGCTTTGGGAATGTAACATCCAAAACATCTGGTCAGCCAAAGGGGTTTCATCCCTGTTCCAGAATGCATTTTTTGTGGTTGAATCCATAAGAAAATGTCTGGTTGATGGCCTGGCTTTATCCTGGAGGCTTGTACGTCGCTAAATATCAGGAAGCAAAAGAGTTAGTGAACTGAACAAACATGACCATATTTTTCTTCTTAAGCAGTTCCATGGTGAAACCCAAAGCGGAAAGAAAAGGAGCCACACATTCCTTTGGGAAACTTAGACTGCCAAGGTATGGGTTCTTCGTATTTGGAAATTGCTAACATGAAATGGAAGCAAACTCATGGCTGAAAGATGTCTATATGCAGATAGTTACATCTTGGCATCCACATGCTGGGAAGGCTGTTGCTTCATGCTGCAGATGGTTTGTCTAGGTCTGCTGGGGAATATGCAAATTACTTATTTATGGTTGCACAAGGTTTTCAAAACATGTAGATTTTAAATCCTCAAAGGTCAAGCATGGCTTCTTTGCAAAAGATTAGACTTTATGTAAGCCCTCTATTAGGAAAGCAGACGTTTGTTTTTTATTTAGACAGGGAATTTTAATTGTGTGCCATATTTTATCTTGTAAAAGATCTCCATTTGGTTCTCTTTTTTATTAACAGAAATGCATCATTACTGCCTGTGGCTACATTGTTGGAATAATATTGTAGATGGAGCAAACAGACAAACAGATCACATCGGAGCCCCTTTTATTGCTCCAAAAGAGCCAGGAAAGAGCAGTGCTACAGCCTCGGCCATAAATTTTAAAGCAAGCGCATTAAAATACTGGCTTGTCCCAGTTGTGCCTTTTGGAGGAGGGCAATTTTAGCATATGTAGATCTATCTGGCAATGAGGCAATGGAATACAGCAAAGGGGCTTTTATAACCAGTAAAGGTGAAATGTATTTCACCAGCTGGATCTCTTCTCCTGTTCTAAAGATGGTGGAGAGTCCAGTCACTACCCACTCGGGGCTCTTCTTTTGCGATTCTTCCTGTTCCATAGGGGATTGTATAATCGCTAAAGTCTTCAGGATTGTAGTCAGAAACAAAACAAGGAAAGAGTGTTTACTACTTTTCTATAAGCTGCGCAGAACTTTGCAAATGCAGAATTGAACAGATCAAAAGCCAGCATCCCAAGAATTGCTATAGTTCTCTGACTGACATAAAAATGTGCCTTACTCCTGCTGTTGCTGTTGGCTATTAAACAGAACTTGGGAAAGTTGCCTTTTGGGGGCTAAAGGTTTTGGGACCTTTAGTCAACCTGGCCAAAGTCGCTGGACAATTCTGGAAGCCGTAATCCAGATAATAACTTCCCAGATTTATTACTAAGGACCATTCAAACTTTGCCTTTCCAGGTGTTGGATATGTTTACGATACTGGCACACAGAACACATGGTGAAGATTTTCTTAAAACTGACTTTATTTTTCCTTAAGACTGACTTTCCTTTCTTTTTTATTACAGGAAAACACTTGGAGAGCTACAATTGCTACACTTAGCTACATACATAAAAGAGAAAGAAAAAAAAGAAGTTCTCATGAAATTATCAGTTTAGTTAAGCTAGAAACAGACTAAGCAAAACAAAGAAAAGATGTATCAGCTTGTTTGTCAATGCCATATTGTTCCTGTGGGCACTATCTGTTGTGCAGACATGGGTACATGCCACTTTCAACATCAGGCATTGAGCTGCACCCTGAGTTGTTAATAACAGGAGTTAGACTCAGTTTGGCTCTGGGGAGGAGAGACCTTTCTCTGGTCTATCTGATTTTTTTTTTTTTTGTCTTTAGGATTGTGGATAAAATTCTATATTCCCATTTTGCAACTCCACTTTTCAGGACGTGCCATTTGGCCAAGGACTTTATTGTAGGTTATTGCTACTTACTTATCTAACATGCTTATCCAACATAAACGGGGCAGCAGAACGTTGGATAACCGAAAATGTTGGATAATAAGGAGGATTGAGGAAAAGCCTATTCAATGTCAAATTACGTTATGATTTTACAAATTAAGCAACAAAACATCATGTTTTATAACAAATTGACAGAAAAAGCAGTTCAATACATGGTAACATTATGTAGTACTTACTGTATTCATGAATTTAGAACCAAAACATCACAATGTATTGAAACAGTTGTGGATTTGGGCAGTAAGCTGACTGCGTTGGGTAATACAGAACATTGGATGAGCAAAGGGCGGATAAGCGAGACTCTACTGTATTTCACATCTTATCACACACCTTCGAACATTTCACAGATGAATGCTGGGACACATGTAGCAAAATGAGTGGTTGGTCAAGATGGCAAGAAGTATTAATGAGGAAGCGCTCACAAACTGGGAGATGCTGCAGCAGTTTATCTTTTCCTGACCCTACTAGGAAAGGCAAGAATCAACCCACACCTCTAGTCCTGCTGAATTTATTGATTGTGAATGACTACTTGATGCTTGAACTTAGTTTGGATCTATTAAAGTGATCTGAAGAGAAAGGGAGAAAATGGGAAGAAGAGAAATAAACTGTCAATATCATAGGTCTTGTCAATCCTTTTCCATATGCCTTGTAACATTGAATGATGGGATGTGCTATGCAGTTGATGATGTTGAGAAAAAGATTGTGAGGGATTGTTTTTCATCTACATCTTGGGATGATGAGCAGCTGTCCAGGGGATGAAAACTGAGCTTCAAACTGCTATACCTGTGAGAAAGTAGATATGAGCAGGAAAGAGGGGAAAGGTCTGGGAAGACAAAGTCTTTTGTTTGTTGTTAAAATGGATGAAAGCCTGCAGAAACATTTGACTTGCTTTATGCATTTGATATACTGAAAGGTTTCCATCCTGACAACAATGATGTGCTGTAATCAGCTTGGTTTTCTGAATGAAGCTATATGTGTTGCTGAAAGCTTGTGTTTCTGAACTGGGATTAGCCAGTACATTACAGAATCTGGTGCCTTCTAGGATCAGCTGAAAAGGTGGGATGACAAAGGAGTAATCAGGACAGCCCCTGCTAATGGAGAGAGTTGCAAGGTGTGTCCTATTTCTCTCCTGAACATGAAAGTACTGGAATGAAACTTGGTGCCCATGTTTGGGGTTCAATTTTGTTGAAATCATATTCATGTTGGTTCTTTAGAGTATAAAAATTATAGCTGCATATTGGATAGCATAAGAATCTTATTAGTGTTTTTTTATTTTCTTTTTAAAGTGCCTTTAAAAAATCAATGTACATTTTTTAAGCTCTGGGAAAGTGGTTTTGAAACCGCATTTTGACCTATATGAGGCAAGGATTTTTTTTCCTTTTTCCTTTTTTTGCTTTTGAATGGTTTTCAGATCACTGGGCAATTGCATGTTCCTTGCCAATTTTAAGACAGCAACTTGCTTACAAGTTTCCTTCTTATATATGTGTGCACAGACACACATCTCTTTCCCAACAGCTGGAATTGGAAGAGATTACCCAAAGCAATAAGACTCATGATAAATTACTTTGGCAACTGCCTGTAGATGGTTCTATAATGATAATGCATTCTTCTTAGACATCGAACAAGAGGAGCAGCATGTTTTCTGGTGCCCTACAGACTAAGACATTGAGCAATGGATTCAAATTGCAGGATAAGAGATTCCACCTAAACATCAGGAAGAATTTCCTGATGGAAAGAGCTGTTTGACAGGGCTGCCTCAGAGTGTGATGGAGTGATGGCAATATATCAGTAGTGCTTTGATTGTGGGTTCCTGCATGGCAGGGAGTTGGACTAGATGGTCCTTGGGGCCTTTTCCAACTCTTAAGCTAGAGGTGGTGAAAAACAGCCTGAAATATAAGTCTCCCCATTCACATTACAATATAGTACAGCAAGGAAGAGTGGGTGAAAAGTCTGGCCAAAAACTGCCAGTGAGGGCAGTGTTATGTTTCCCAGGTGGACTTGAATGGAGCATACAAGCCTGCATGGAAGAGCATCACTCAGCCAATGGGTCACCTCTGATTAGTCAGTTTTCCCATATCTGGGAGCTAAAAAACAGCCCTGGATTGTGGGATGAAGATGCTGGACAGGTAGGTGCAAAGAATGATACCAAGCTCCTGCTTTGCCCAAAGCATCACAGATTGCAAAATGGGTTAATACATCTGGGGCTGTTTCTTTTAGAGCAGGCCTTCACACCCTGTGGCCCTGAAGATGTTTTTGTGACTCCAACTCCCAGAAGCCTCAGTTAGCTTGTCCAATGGCCAGGAATTCTGGAAGCTGAAGTCCAAAACACCTGGAGGGCCACAGGTTGTGTCAACCTGTTCTAAAGTGCACTCTCACTTCTTATGGAGTGACCATGAGATCTTTCAAGCTTGCTCCACATGGGTTCTAGAAAAGAACATGGATTCTTGCAAAGAGCCAAGAGATATATGGTGTTGCAGGTGCTATTGAACTATAATCCCACCCCATCCTTCACAATCTGCTCTTTTGACTAGGGCTGATAGCATAGGCACAACATCCCTCACGGTCCTTTCCTGTTGGCTGTGCTGGCTGTAGTTTCTGACAGGCTAAGTCCAAAATATCCAGAGGACCAATGTTTCTCCACTCTAGATTTGGAGGCTGTTCCCAAACATGCTTCCTTGGAAGCAGCTTTCACATCATTAATATTTGATGTGTTGTTGAAGGTTTCCATGGCTGGAATCATTGGATTGCTGTGAGCTTTCCAGGCTGTAGAGCCATATTCCAGAAGCATTCTCTCCTGACGTTTCAGTCATATCTATGGCAGGCATCATCAGAGGTTGTGAGATCTGTTAGAAACTAGATAAGTGAGGTTTATATATTTGTGGAATGTCCAGTGTGGAAGAAAGAACTCTTGTCTGTTTGAGGAAACCATGACTGTTGCAAGTGGCCATCTTGATTAGCATTGAATGGCCTTGCAGCTTCAAAGCCTGGTTGTTTCTTGCCTGTTTCTTTGTTGAGAGATGTTGGCTGGCTCTGATTGTTTCTTGTCGGGAATTCCCTTTTTTCTGAGTGTTCTTTTTATTTACTGTCCTGATTTTAGAATCTTTTAATAGCCAGATTTTGTTCATTTTCATGGTTTCCTCCTTTCCGCTGAAATTGTCCATATGCTTGTGGATTTCAGTGGCTTCTCTGTGTAGCCTGGCATTATGGTTGTTAGAGTGGTCCAGCATTTTTGTGTTCTCAAATATTATTCTGTGTCCAGGTTGGTTCATCAAGTGCTCTGCTATGGCTGACTTCTCTGGTTGAAGTAGTCTGCAGTGCCTTTCATGTTCCTTGATTCATGTCTGGGCAATGCTGCGTTTGGTGGGCCCTATGTAGACTTGTCCACAGCTGCATGGTATACGGTAGACTCCTGCAGAGGTGAAATAATCCCTCTTGTCCTTTGCTGAACGTAGCATTTGTTGGATTTACTTAGTGGGTCTGTAGATAGTTTGTAGGTTGTGTTTCCTCATCAGCTTCCCTATGTGGCCAGTGGTTCCCTTGACGTATGGTAAGAACACTTTTCCTCTGGGTGGATCTTCGTCTTTACTCTCGTGGCTTGTTCTTGGTCTTGCAGCTCTTCTGATGTCTGAGGTGGAGTCTCCATTGGTCTGTAGAGCCCAGTTTAGGTGATTCGGTTCCCCTTGGAGGAAGTGGGGTTCGCAGATTCTTTTTGCATGGTCTGCCAGGGCTTTAATTGTGCTTCTTTTTTGACTTGGGTGATGGTTGGAGTTTTTATGATAACTGCAATCAAAACATCTGTAGGACCAAAGTTTGAGAACAACTGGCCTACATCATGCAGGGAAGTCAATATAATTGTTCTTCGGTTTCCAAGCCCCTTGCCAGCATAATGGATGTATGAACATAGTTTAAGGTCAGCGGTTTAGGGCCTTTGAGACTAAGAGAAAGAAGCTGGTAGCATAAGCTTTCATAGATTTAAGTCTACATCAGATGAATTTAAACACATTTTTCCAGTTGTGCTTAGACATTTCTCTCTCTCTCTCCCATTGAGGGAATCCTGTTAAAGGATGCATTTGTGACCCTGCCATGTCAGCCAAAAGCCTCCCTGAGGAAACTCTTAACTCTACCTCGAAAGATCTGGCCTAAAACTGACTTCTGGCACATTCTTACTGATTAGCTTAAGTTTCTAAAAATAAAATATTTTAGTACAAGTAATTCTTGGCTGGAGACCAGAAGTGGAATGCAGGACAGATTAGCATAGCAGCTTATTTTAAAGTATCATGTTGCTCTGTGTATGTGTGCGTGCATGTGTACGCACATACATGTGAGTTTCCTTTTTACCTTCACTCTCACCCTGCTCTTATTTACTGAATACGTTCTTAGTTTCTGAAATGGCGACTTGGTGTGATGGGAGAATAGGTAGTTTCATTTCGAACTTGGGGTCTGACTCTTTTATTTGCTTGCTTTTGGCATTGCATGAACCCCTTTTCTGTTTTTGTTGCAGGGGCAAAAAAAAAAAAACCCTCCAACAACCCTGGGCTAAAGGCTGCAATACTCTGTGGAGAATAGAATAAATGGCACACCAGCAAATGGAGTGGAAAAGAATGCCAAGGTTGTCACTCCCCATCAGTGGTTTGGATGGATTTCCTCCTCGGAGAAACATTTAGAGTGCTTGGGGCTAAATTGTGCGCAGGCAACAGGTGGTTTGCTTTACCAAAGGGCATGTGTAATGCTTAAGTGAACGAGAGCCAAGCTCCAGCAGATGTGCTACAGCTCACTCGACTTGGTGGAAGGATATTTTTCATGTTATGTGTGGAAAAGATCAGTAACCCTGGTTCCCTAGAAAAGGTCCTGGTCACAAAATAGCCATTAGCAAATGAGTCATCCCAGTCATAGAGCAAACCACTGTGGGTTCCTCATGAGGCACATGCTAATGAAGGTATACCAAAGGAAGAACTGTTGGAAATTTAGTCAAACTTACACATTTTGCTGCCTACATCACCAGTCTGCTAAGGCAGATAGCTTGCAATAGAACCCTGGATATTCTCCAGTCCCATTGAATTGCATGTATTTTAATGGATTCTCAGGGCACTAATGGAGCTCCTCATATAAATTGCCCTAAAACAGATCAGGGCAAGGCATGGTCTTGAGACTCCACAACTTTTAGCCTCCAATCGTCTCAGACTACATTATTTTTAAAGGAAAACAGCATGTGGATTGCCTCTCTGGAACTTTTCCAGCAGCAAGAATCTGTATGTTAAAGAAGTCAAACTTCAACAGTTTGAACTGTACTGTTCAGCCCTTTTTAAAGCCTGTTTTTTCCAAAATGTTACATGACCTGTCAGCCCATTCTATTGCCCACCTTGATGTCATTTTTGGTAAAAAAAAAAAACCAAAAAAAAAAAAAACCCAAAAATACCCTCTACCTCCCTAGACCTGTCAAAAATGGCCGGACCATGTTTTATGCAATGAATGACAACAGCAGTCATTTGTGTGGCTGGGCAAGGATTAAGTTTTGCACCAACATGGGGGGAGAAGGAAGTCATAGAATCATAGAGTTGGGATAGACCTTATGGACCATCCAGTCCAACCCCCTGCCAAGAAGCAGGAAAATTGCATTCAAAGCACCCCCGACAGATGGCCATCCAGCCTCTGTTTAAAAGCTTCCAATGAAGCCGCCTTTACCACATTCTGGGACAGAGAGTTCCACTGCTGAACAGCTTTCACAGTCAGGAAGTTCTTCCAAATGTTCAGATGGAATTTCCTTTCTTGTAGTTTGCAGCCATTATTCCGCATCCTAGTCACATTCTTGTGCTACTTTTAGGTAAGGACAAATATTGCAGCACAACCAGCTGCAGGTGGGGTGAATACCGAACCTTTTCCCCCAGGTTATGTGTAGCAGCCCTAAGCAGAGTGGAGTTTAAAGCAAGGTTTCCTGTCTCCTCTTGATCATAGCCTTGGTGGCTGTGGCATGACATTCTGCAATACTTGCTGAATTGTGTCTTAATATTTGCACTAAAATGTGCGATGCAAGGCCAGAAAGTTATTTTTGTTCTTTACAATATGTTCTGTCTACTTGATCTTTATGAAACAAATTGCATTTTTGGAAGAAAAAAAAAAGGGTGGATCTATGCTTGAGGACTAAATTTGAAAGAAAAGGGTGGATCTATGCTTGAGGACTGAAAGACCTAAACATGCAGGAGACTTGACTGCACATCGGCTGGTTAAGGCCATTGGTTAAATGCAATGAAATACATTGTCAGAAATATTAAAAATTAACTAGGTATTTTTAATTACAAAAATGTGAGTCAAGCACTGAAAGAGTTAAATGGATGCAATCACTCAGCAAAAGCTGTAGTTCTATATAAGCAGGTGGGCCTGTTAAAGCTTAAAGCTCAGTTGGAGGTAGGCCTTAGTCTGTGTGAGAAGCCTCTGTGTGAGGTATTTATTTATTTATTTGCAGTATTTATATACCGCCTTTCTCACCCCTGGGGAGACTCAAAGCAGATTACACATAAATAATGGTAAAATTCAATGCCTTACATTGGGCCTCACAGTGTGGGATAGTTTGTAGTCTATGAGAAAGCTGAGTGTGAGAAGGCCTGGTGTGAGAAGCTTCAGTAAGAGAAGCTCCAGGCTGAAGGCTTCATGTGTAAAGCTCCAGTATAAAGGCTGCTTGTGTGTAAAAAGCTACTTTGTGAAGCTCCAGTATAAGTTCATTGTGAGAGAAGGCTCTGTGAGAGCGAAGCTGCTTATTTGCATGAGGAAGAAGCCCAGCGTGGAAACAAAGAAGGAAGTATAAAGAACCTTATTTGTGTTATAGAAACTTTGTTCTTGTAAATAGTGCAACCATATTATTTTACTACAAAGAAAAGCCTCCTATGCAAGAGATAACATTGGTCTCTGTGTTTTTGTTCTTTTTGTCACTTTTGGCTACTGGTGCTGGGTCACACTGCTGCTAATAAGTTACTCTGTTTTGCATTTATGAGGAGGGCCTTTAGTTAATAAGCCTACTTGCCCAACATACATGACATGTAATTAGATCCAATAGAAGGATGTCTACATCTTAACATTTTAACATCTTAAGCTGGATATACTGTTGTTGTTTTAAAATAATTGGTTAGGTCAGCTTTTTGCTGTTTCTGGAAAAGTATAATAAGGGATGGAGAAGAAGCCTTTTTATATTGCTGTTAATGGCAACAGGATTCTGAAGCAGATGTTAGTCCTATAAAGAGCCATTTTGTTTTATTTGTGGCTATTCTGCATCTGGGGAAGATCAGTTAAGAAAAAGGTGAGACAAAGGGCAATCCGCACCAGAGATGCCAATTTCTGTCTATTAAGGGTTGTTTGCCAGTTCTTCAGCAAGTGCCTGCTCTTGGTTCCTTTTAACAGCAACTTGATCTGTAACTATTAGGAGGTGATAATACTTATCCTCCATGCCATGAAAACTTTAACCTACTGGCTTATGGAGATGAAGCTACTGTTAAAAGCGCAGGGCCATGCTGAAGTCATTCCATGCAGCTCATTTGGGACGCCTATAACATTATGCCAACAGAAAGATGTGAACCATTGGCAGCGAGTCCATGGCTGGTTCTTGCTTTTTGGATCTGCATTTATGAAGACGTTAAGACGTTTATGCTATACTTCAGGCATCTACTAAGAGGAGGGAATAATTTGACTCATTGCACTGTTATACTAATGTTATAGAAATGAACATGACTGGAACATAAAGCTACTAATAATCAATGCTTTATAAAAGTTACTTTTTGAAATTGTAATTCCCAGAACTCCCAGCTGGCATGGGCAGGGAGTTATACCCCACAAAAACTAACTTTGCTGACAGAACATGTGACGGTGCGAGTGGCGCCACCTATGTATAGAACTGTTAGTTGCAAGATTTAAACTGTTGTATCATGCTTAATCCTGCCCTTTTACCCTGCTTATGTATAGTTGTATGGATTGGTTACTTATAGCTATCAATCAGTACTGTTTGGCTCCACCTCTTCCTGCAGGAGGGGAGTGCTTCCTTTTTTTTTCATTCTGCCATCAGAGTTCCTACCATATGGACGTAAGAGACTTGACTCTAAAAGACCCTGATTTAAGTTACCTCTTAGCATCAGTTCTGAGGTTTTTTACCCTTGAGACTTGTGCTTCATGTTCAGACCAACCTGAACGACGTTGGAAGTCTCAAGCACCTTCAAACCAGTTCTTTTGGCACCAAAGGAAGATCCTGAGTCTTCAAAACATAGGCCATCTGAACTGGGGTTGTGGTTTGCTCTGGCATTCACAGCCATTGAGTAAAGAGGAAACTTGGTGAGGCTTCTCAGCTTCAAACACCTTGGACCCAGGACTAATTGAGACTGTAATGTATATTTTCCTTCACTCCTCTGAAGTTTCCAGTTTATTGTTTTAAGAAATAACTCTTTGTGATCAATAAAACTTATTTTGAGTTATTTACAGCGTTTTGGACTTTTGAGAGTTCCAGTTTCTTAAAGGAGGGCAAGAAGCAATCCCTTGGGGGAAAGATGCCATGTCCATCCCTCCTTCATTAAAAATAATAGTCTCCAAGCGTGACGGCACAGAACAGATGCAGATTCTTGAACATAGCTGTTAGAAGTGTGAAGTAGCACATGGCTCATTTTGCAGATTAAGTCCCTAAAATTTTCAACTCCCAGTGCAAACCACAGTTCTAACAAGAAATTTATCCATAATCAGAATCTATAAAAAAAAATCTGGGGCCAGTCTGGTGCAGAAATGCTCTAACCTGGCCCTGGTGGTTCAGATGCTCTGTCCTCAACCAGTAGCAGTGATGGGGTAGAGTCCAGTTGATCCAGTCAAGTCAAAACTAACTGGATCAACTGGATTGGGGCCACAGTAGCACAGGAGGTTAAACTGGTAGCTGCAGAAAACTTGGTGACTGTAAAGTTAGCAGTTCGAAGCCGTGGGTCAGGGTGAGCTCCCCTGTTTTGTTTTCCCTGTTGGCCCAGCCCACTTATAGTTGTGTAGCAGGCCTCGGAAATAAATAGCTTCAGGTCCCACCCTGACCATTAGACAGGACCATGCTGGCATTTTACCCACTCCCCGGACCCTAGTCTACTTCATCATACTAGCCCAGTCCTCTTATAGTTGAGGCCCACTCTGGAATTCTGGCCATTGCCTGATGGAATTAGTTCTGAACTGGCTTTTAATTTTAAATATGTATGGCTGTTATATAGTATTATGTTTATGTTTTCATAACAATTTTCTGTATGTCTTTATGTTGATAATTGCAATAAGGCATGTAGCCGGGGGGGGGGGGGGGGCCTCGGGGGGCTTCAGCCCCCCCCCCCCGAAATTTTCATGGTGGTTCGCGAAAAGGCCTTATTGGTGAATTATTTAAACTGTTATGTTTATTCATATCATGATCTGATCACCATACTCAATATATCCCATATGCATGGGGGTATTGGGGTAATGATACAAAAGGTTTGCTAGGCTAGACCCTCTTTCACTCAGACTCAGCCCCCCCGAAACTCAGCCCCCTCCCCCGAAACTCCCCCCCCCCCGAAACGAAATCCTGGCTATGGGCCTGATTGCAATACTTTACCTATGTTGGAAACCACCCAGAGTCCCCTTGGGGAGATAGAGCAGTATACAAATAAAAGTTATTATTATTAACCCTAGCTTCTGCCAACCTAGCAGTTCAGAAACATGCAATGTGAGTAGATAATTAGGTACCACCTCGGCGGGAAGGTAAAAGGCGCCCATGTAGCCATGCCAGCAAACACGATCAGGGAGGCCTATGAACAGGCTCCTCGGCATGGAAAAATGGAACAAGAGCACCTCCCCATGGCCAGAATTGAGCATTGCCTCTAGACACCGAAGACAGAAAGGAAAACCTTTGCCTTTGTTTGTGTATTGTATGTCATTGTTCACTGTATAAAAGTCATTGAATGTTTGCCTATATATCTATATAATGTAATCTGCTTTGAGTTCCCTCGGGGAGATAGAGCAGAATATAAATAAATACATTATTATTATTATTATTATTATTATTATTATTATTATTATTATTATTTTGGCCTGGTTGGCCTTTCACTCTTACAGTTGCCACAGCAACTGGTCAAAATACTCTGGAGACCTAATGGCCATTGCCAGGCATCAGGTTGGTCAGAGAGAAGGAGGTGAGCTCAGTTCACATTAAAGAAGAAAAGTCCTGGACGTCTAGTTTTCAATTGTGGTCCACTTTGGGTTACAGGGCTGGTGTAGACAAGCCCATAGACTCACATACAAAACCACCATGGCCCTAGGGAACAGCACATTCATTCTGAGTAGCTCAGCATGTCCACAAATACGTTAACACTCAGTATATATAATAAATATGCTGAAAATGGATCACAGATGAAAAAGACTACTTATAAGAATTCTGCTGGCCGATCATAAATGCATAACAAAGTTTGTATTGTAGTTAGTATCTGAAACATAGATGGCGGGAAAGCTTCTGCCCCATCTTCTTCTCTTTATGGAGAGGGCCAGCACAGTCAGTGGTGAGGAATGATAGGGGCTGGATAGCGGATGAAGATTTCCAACCCTTTCAAGGCCTATTGTAGGCAAATACTTAGAAGTCATTATGATGAATGGCTGAGGGTGAATTTCCACAACTAGACTTACAATCCAAATACATGTGGGGTTATTCATACACTATCTGGAACTTGGAAAAATCACTTCTTCAAGTTCTGACACTGTCAATGCAACATCCAACAGTTGTCAGCTCTGATAAATAGTTGGGTGTGTATGCCATAAGCATTAGTTTTTTTACAGTATGCATGGCCAACTTATCTCATTTGACTTAACAGAACCACTTTTAAGCCTATGGCATCAGGGATAACTCTGCACCATATTGTATTGTAATTAACGTCAGTGTTTGCAAAAAGCAGTCGGCATGTGACCCAGCTGTATCTGTATCTCCGCACATTTGGCTAGAGAAAAGAAAGCAATCACAAAAAGGGCCATTGCACAAGGGAAACACCCAAGTCCGTTTAATGACAGCTTGCTCCCCTTCCCCGAAGTACAATAGCTGGCTTTGGTTGCAACATATTTGTGATAGTCAGGGGATCCCCAAAGAGGATTACATTGCCATAAGAGCTGTCAGAATAAAATAGCTTGACACATAATGAACATGTGTGATAAAAGGGTGGTGTTGAATCTAAAGCAAATAAATGGAAGGTTTTTCTTGTTAACTGGAATTTAAGATGCTCTTTTCTCTTAGCTTT
This sequence comes from Anolis sagrei ordinatus, assembly GCF_025583915.1. Taxonomy (NCBI): domain Eukaryota; kingdom Metazoa; phylum Chordata; class Lepidosauria; order Squamata; family Anolidae; genus Anolis; species Anolis sagrei. The sequence goes on from NW_026847438.1 coordinate 220,704,513, forward strand.
GAGTCTTCACAGGGTTACTTTCATTACATAAAGAGCCGTAGGATAAGCCATTTGAATCTGGTTGTATTTTCTGCTCCATCTTCTTCCCTGTGGGATTAAAAGGAAAAGTAATATAAAAATGCTTAGAGCAAATATGACGAATCCAAACTAACAGATTTAATTGTTTTCTCCCCCAAAAGATTTTTCACCACAAGGATCGCTTTGTTTTTCTATGATAGATTGTGACAACAGGATAGAACTAATTCAAGATGATTTCTTTCAAAAATCAAGTGGAAATAGGAAAATAAATTAAGTGAAAATCAATTTTCATTAAAAATGATGGGAAGAGGCTTGTGATGTGGTTTTTCTTTTCAGCTTTTCCATTAATGGATGGTTTTCAGTTGCATGACTAAGGATGACAGGCAAAATAGTTCCACCATTGGAACTTACCAGGAATGTGTCCATGGTCAATATAAAAGCTTGTCAAACATTCCTTGTCTCGATTCCTGGTGAGTATAAATACGCCGACAAATGACAAAAAACACCTGCAGAAGCATTGTCAAAATAATGAAAACATGTATCAGCATCCCTTGTATTAGAAACAGACTTCTGAAGAAAGAAAGAGACCAGATAGAATAGACTCAATCTCTTAGGATGCCCTTCTGACATTGTATTAATGATTTTGAATCTAGTAATGTTTGGATATTTGAACCATGTGGCCATGGCTTTTTGGATTATCATGGCTATGCTCACTGGGGAATTTCTAGAATCCCAAAAAGTAACTTTTCCAACCTGTGCAAGACTGTGATGCAACTTCTTCCACAGCCCATTGATGTTCGGATAGAGGGGAAGACAGTAAATCCTTTGGCATAACCCATGACTCTCACCCTAATAAATCATAGCCTGTCCCAACAGCATTCCAAACTTTTAATCAGGCTGTCACACATTGTGGTGATGCAATGGGTTAAACTCTTGTGCTGGCAGGACTGCTGACCAAGAGGTCAGCGATTCAAATCCGGGGAGACTGGGTTGAGTTCCCTTTGTCAGTTCCAGCTTCCCATACAGGGACATGAGAGAAGCCTCCCACAAGGATGGTAAAACATCAAACATCCAAGTGTCCCCTAGAAAATGTCCTTGCAGATGGCCAATTCTCTCACACCAGAAGTGACTTGCAGTTTCTCAAGTCACTCCTGATGCAAAAAACAGGAAAAAATCAAATTATTTCTTCCGTTGGAAAAATAATTGGGAATGTTAAACCGTAACCCTAACCAAGCATGCCCAGTCTACATGCTAAGCTTCAATCCATTGAAATGCTTAGATAATTCTCCAGAATTTACACAAGATGTTTTCTTTAAAAATCTTGAAGCACAAAATCATAGGATGGGAAGAAACCACAAGGGTCAGCAAATCCAATACCCTGCAATCCATGAACACAGAATCAAAGCACCCCTGACAGATGGCCATCCAGCTTTGGCTTAAAAACCTCTAGAGCAGGAGACTCCACCGCACTCCGAGATAGCACATTCCACTGCTGAAACCATCTTCCTATTATCAAGTTCTTCCTCATGTTTAGGTGGAATTTCTTTCCCTGCAATTTGAATCTATTTCTCTATTATGTCCTAGCCTCCAGAGCAGCAGAACACAAGCTTGTTGCACAGCAAGCAGATTCTAGCCAACGTCCCAAGCCCAAATGCAAAAGACTCACAGACCAGAGGAAAAATGAACAGAAAAAATATTTACTCTTAATAGCAGAGATGAAAAATAAACTTGCAATGTTGGATACAAAAAACAAACAGTGCAAGAAACTTACATAGTCTTTGTAAGTAACACAAAATAAGGCATCTTCATCTTAAGTCAAATGAGAGAGCAAAACATAAACCTTGAGTAAACAACTATTCCACCATAGCCTCCTTTAGAGCAGCATAACAGCTTCTCTCCAACCTGCTCCCTGGAGCAGAGCCTTTGAGCATAGACCTCCTCAGAGAAAAAGCTCTCTACCACCCCACTGTATTTTAAAAAACCCATAGTTATACCCCATCAGGTGTGGCCCAAGCTTGCTGGTTGACCTACATTACCAGCTGCACATAATGATTACCATCATAAGGTTTTTTCTTCAATACACACACACACACGGTCCTGCTACAACTTATTGTAACAAAACTTGTACCCTCCTCGATGAGACATACTGTACTTTCAAATATTGTAACATACTTTCAAACACAAGCAATAACATCAACAGATTGAACACGTACCTGCAAATAGTTTTCCAGTGGTCTTACTTACCCAAAGAAAAACATGAAACCATTCAGCAAGCCTGTGTCTGCAAATTCCTGATAAAATATGCCCCCTGGATTAAGACAAAACCCCAAATATTACCTCTGGAATGGCAAAAAATTGCCAAGAACTGAACACATTCTACAGGGTGTTTAAAAAACATGGGCATCATTTGAAATCGCTATATTTTTGCAAACACAAGCCACCCATGAATTGTACTTTTATCACTTGAAAGGGAAGGGCATAGATTTTCAAATGATTACTGTGTCAGTGGTTCTCAACCTGTGGGTCTCAGATGTTTTGGCCTTCAACTCCCAGAAATCTTAACAGATGCTGGCTGGGATTTCTGGTAGTTGTAGCCCAAAACACTTGGGGACCCACAGGTTGAGAACCACTGTGTTAGATGCTTATCCCAGCGCATAAACAGCCCTTAGCCTCAGTCATTCACAAAATAGCAACCACCATCTTCCTTCTTTTTAGTTCATCTTTAAGGTGCTGCAAGAGTTCTTTATTATAGACTAACATGGCAAAGTCTTTAAATATACATATTGTTGATTTATTGTTGTTGATAAGGATGATGGAATGTGAACCTTGGAAAAAGGAAGAGGGGAACAATATGCCAGAACAAGAGCTTCCATCAATCTCTGCCTCCTTGGATTAATTTTGACAAAATGAAAACTTTAGTTTATTAACTCGCATATTACATTGCCTGAAACAGGCCTCTTCCTTGATTTGGGATATTCCAGAATACAACTACCAATATTCCCTAGCCGGCATGACCAATGGAAGATACTTTTGGTGCCAAACATCTGATGGGCATCAGGTTAGGGACATCTGGATTGAAGGCTGATGTGTGAATTGCCATTACTAAATTTCATGCTGATTTGTCACCCAGTCTTAAAGAAATGGAGTGCTAAGCTTCAGATCCGGAATAACCATACTGACACTAATCCTGGAGTGGCTGGGCCAGGATAATGACCATGGATAAGAGCATATGCCTGTTTCTGCCGCTTCCAGCTTGTTATTCCATTTTTACTGAATGCCCAGTAATTGCATGTAGCTGGCAAGCACATATGCCAGCAGACTGGGAATGCTTCCTAAGACTAATTGATTTGCAGAGGAGCACTTTCCGTGGCCAATAATTAATAATGATACCAGTTTTGCATTTACAAACCTGGCATGCATGGCCTAAGTTTCTTCACTTTGGCTTTTAATAGGACTTTATCCAGGTCAAATTCAGTATGAGTGAGGATATTTAGGAGTTGGCACAGCAGCGCACAAAATCAAATGCTCTGTTTAGTTACATCATTACAGCTGTTTTAGGTCACTCTTTCCTCTGGATCATACAGCATAGGGCTATTTTAACCCAGCTGCTGAACCAATCCATATTTTTTTAAGCTTTGGTGAGCTTCGAATAAGTAATTGACATAAACTAATGGAATTTTTGTATGCAGATCTCCTGAAAAAAACAATGACAGAACAGCCCCTTGTGTGTGTTAAAGGGGTAATAAAAGTTATAGTAACAATAACTTTTTGGCTCACTGCAAAATGCAGCATATTGGTCCCACTTTGCTCGCTTTTTCTTAGCACAGCATACAATTTGAGGGAATTGGAGTCTCCTTTCGATTGTATTTGGTTCAAAAGTTCTCACCCAGGATAAAATCTTAATAGCTTAAAATGGGCTTTGGATTCATTCTAATTCCTTCTTTTTCACCTGGTACATACAGCCTGCTGAAACAAAATATGCATTCATCTACAAGGCACAGCTGGTTGCTATCTTAGGGGCTTGCTTCGTCATTGGTGAAATTACTTTAGCAGGTAAGAGAGAATGAGAAGCCAGAGAGTGCATGGGAAAACCATTCATTGTATGTCAATGCAAGTACCTGTAATAAACCCGTAAAACAGCATAGATGGGAAATGTCAACCCTGAGAAAACTACATTTTGATGACATTAGATTTTGTCCCCACGGAGGACCTGGTTAACCACTTTTAAATCCTGTTGGTTTCAATGGGGCAGTTAAGCACAACCTTTTTTCTCTCCCTACCACTGCAATCAATGAGACTTAAAAGGGCTTAGCTTTGGCTCCACTGTGTGCTTTTATATATTACACAAGGGGAATGCTGAGCTTGGGAAAGTTACTGTTTTGGACACATGCTCAAATCCTGCAGCCAGCTTGGTAATTTTTCCAACCTTCAGGGCAATGTTCATCATTTTGAGAGGCAGCATGTATTTCAGAGTGTCCTTGGGGAATCCTGCGAGAAATCTCTGGGCACTACATCCAGCAAAACAGAAGCGCTTCTCCTTAGGGACAGTTTAGGAGTTTCAGTAGCGGCCAGCCACTGCAGTTTCAGGAGCTCTGACCCACGAAGAGATATTTTGTCCCCATTGACACAGTGTCCTCAGAGGAATGACCAGTAGCCATTCACTTGGAAGATAGTATTTTGATGAGACAAAACTGTATTCCATATGACCTGTCCTTCATAAATCTCTGGTCATCAATAATCAGAGCGCTGGAAGACCATGCAGACCAACCCCATTGAGGAATACACCATTCAAGCCCTCCTGACAGGTGGCCATCCAGTTTTTGCTTAATATTATCCAGAGAAGGAAACTTAACCTGACTCCAAGGCAGCATATTCCATTGCCAAACATTTCTGGCTGTCAGGAAGTTCTTCCTAATGTTTAGGTGGGCTCTCCGAAGGCTATGCAGACCAACACTATTCAGGAACACACTATCCAAGCCCTCCTGACAAATGGCCAGCCAACCTCTGCTTAATAACCTCCAGGCTAGACTCTATCAGACTCAAAGGCAGCATAACCCATAGTCAAATGGCTCTAACCCCATTGACACAGTGTCCTCAGAGGAATGACCAGTAGCAATACACTTGGAAGATACTATTTTGATGAGACAAAACAGTATTCCATGTTACCTGTCCTTCATAAATCTCTGGTCATTTGCCCTTTATAAATCTCCTCTCCAATTTCTCGTGGAAGAGCAGTTTATTTGTCTTCTCCCTTTTAAAAAGTTCTCACCTATTTTCTTTTTCTTTCCCCAATAAGGGATCTAAATACAACTATTAGTCTATTAGAGTATCAATTGAATTCAGCACAATTCTATTCTATAACAATTGTATTTAGTCCTAACTGGAGTAGAAGAGCGAGTGTGGTGTAGTTATTTCAACCTTGGGCTATGATTTTGCATACTAGGATTTGAGTCCATGAAAACCCACTGGTGACTTTGGACATGTCACACTCTCTTTGTTAATTATGACAAAATGAAAACTTTAGTTTATTAACTTGCATATTACATTGCCAAACACATCTAAACAAATATTGCCAAGAAAATCCCATGATAGGTCTGCCAAAACTTGGAAATGACTTGAAGGCACACAACAACAAACTACAGTATACACAATGAATTAGGATTTACTCATTTTCTGTTGATTCTGTGGGTCTACTCAAGCTGAGAATAACAATATCATTTAGACTTTTGGAAGCAACTGAGACCTCAACTCATTTTGGTAAGTCTACTTGAATTTTCACTGCTTGAGCAAGTTAAAGGAGGAGAAAGAAGGCTCATTGCAGGCTTTCTCTTGGTGCCACCTCCTTCATAGTAACATTTGAACATAGGATAATGTCTTTTCACTGACTTCTCCCAGGGCCTGAAACTTTTCCCTTAGAGAAGCTAGGAAAGATTCCTCTTTGCTTTCCTTCTGTCCACTGGAAACTTTTATATTCCCACAGAGTTTTAGGAATTGACTGCAAGGGATTTTAATGGTGTGTTATTCTAAAGACTTTTATATTTTGTCTCATCAATGGATTTGTTTTAAATGGTTTTGGATTGTCTCATCATAGGTGTTTTCATGGTGAAAGACAATCAGACTCGATTTGTACACTGACCTGCCAAGATAGCACTAATAGTGAAGAACATATAGTTGATTAGGATGACTTCTCCAGCATCATAGAGCTTCATTGCTTGGTCCAAGAACCTAAGAGAAGATAGGAAATACATTTTACAAGCATGTCAATAGGTATGCAAAACCTAAGTGAAGCTTCCACAAACTGGTATCCTCTAGGTCAGTGGTTCTCAACCTGTGGGTCCCCAGGTGTTTTGGCCTACAACTCCCAGAAATCCCAGCCAGTTTACCAGCTATTAGGATTTCTGGAAGTTGAAAGCCAAATCATCTGGGGACCCACAGGCTGAGAAACCCTGCTCTAGGTCGCCAGTTTAAGGCCAACAACTGTCGTGGGCTGAAATCACATTGTGCAAGATCCTACAATATTTGTGCTCAGAGTGATATTCCGAAACAGTCTGGGATATGCCAATGTCACACAAAAACTGTGCAAAATGATTGTCACAGTATTATTCCTGTAATGACGAAGGCTTTCATGGCCAGAATCACTGGGTTGTTGTGAGTTTTCTGGGCTGTATGGCCATGTTTCAGAAGAATTCTCTCCTGATGTTTCATCTGCATATATTACAGGCATCCTTAGAGGTTGTGAGGTCTGTCAGAAACTAGAAAAATTGGGTTTACATATTTGTAGAATGTCCAGGGTGGGGAAAAGAATTCTTGTCTGTTTGAAGCCAGTGTGAATGTTTCAATTGGCCACCTTGATTAACATTTAATGGCCTAACAGTTTCAAGGTCTGGCTTCTTACTGTCTGGGGGAATCCTTTGTTGGGAGGAAATTAGCTGCCCCTCATTGTTTCTTGTCTGGAATACCCCCTTTTTGAGTGTTGTTCTGTATTTACTGTTATGATTTTGGAGTTTTTTAAATACTGGTAGCCAGATTTTGTTCATTTATATTTTTTGTTTGCATTCCACTGCTATATATACCACATTTTCCTAGTTTCCAACAAACCTCACTATCCCTGAGGATGCCTGTCATAGATGCAGGTGAAACGTCAGGAGAGAATGCTTCTGGAACATGGCCATACATCCTGGAAAACTCACAAAGCCCTTATTTTATTCTAAGCACCAGGAATCTTATCTGGAAAATACTGGGCAGTTACAAATGTGTAACCAAGGGTTATGAACTCTTAATTGTTTCATATTCACAGTCCCAGTTTGATGATCAGTAATTGACAGAATACATACAGACGATGATAACCTTCTAACCCCAAATTCCTGGGTAGCAGCTGCTGCAATTAATGAGGGTCTGCTTCCCTGTTGTTTTGGATACAGTCAGGTGATGGTCCCATCTTTGTGCAAGCAATCTCCATCATGAGAAGGAATTGTGACCAGGATCCTGATTCTGTCTGTTGCACCAGAAATCGCTCACAGCAGAAGGTGGGAATGTCAGTCACTTGCTTCACAACCAAAAGGGGAACAGACCCCCACCTCCATTGATTGCAGTGGCTGTTGCCTGGTAAGTGGGGATTACGGGGATCAGGACAGGATTGACTATGTATGCATTCATGGATCCCCAACAGGATTTTGGCACTCATTTTTGCCCATAAAGCAAATAAGTGCATGTGTTCTTTCCATCCCCATCACAAACTCAGCAGATCAAGTCTTTCAACCTCACACACAAATCCTCTGTATGGGTTTACTGCCAATCAGAGCAGAAAATACTCTGCTAGGTGGAGAAATGATCTGACCCAAAGTAAAAACGAATTCCTTCATTTTCCTGATAATACGTCTGGACCTTACAGAACTGATGCAAATTATTGGAGTGCTACATTATATCATTATTGATTTGGGGGTGAATGTGGATAGTTATTTCAAAATTTTATCAAAGTTCTGAAGCAGAGAGGAGAAACCACTAAAGCTTGAAAACTGTGGGAGACAAAGGACAAAGAAGTTGAATCAAGACCTTACACTCGAGGTCGAAAATATAAATATCGAAAATGTTTGAATAGAGGAACACTAGAAATGGCTCGCGATATGTGTAAGACCAGCTCCTAGTCTGTTTTAGACATTAAAGAGTGACTGCATGGCTATTTCATCAACTGCTGAGCAGTCTCCATGGAACTGTAAAAATAAAATAAAATCCTACATATTCATGGATAGTCAGGATTTCAAAGTCACTGCAACACCTCATTACTTTTGGCCACTTGTTCCAATGTCAGCCTGAAGAAATCCAACACAAATGCATGGAGATGTTGCAAAAGGGTGGTGGATTAAATGAATTGCTGTAAATGAGGTTTGGGTTAGGTTTGGTTGCAAGCTATTATTGAAAGAAACCAGAGAAGTCAGCCATAGCAGAGCACCTGATGAACCAGCCTGGACACAGCATATTATTTGAGAACACAGAAATGCTGGACCACACCCACAACCACCATGTCAGACTACACAGAGAAGCCATTGAAATCCACAAGCATGTGGACAATTTCAACAGAAAGGAAGAGACCATGAAAATGAACAAAATCTGGCTACCAGTATTAAAAAACTCAAAAATTATAACAGCTAAACAACAGAGAGGAAAACCAGGCACAGATTAACACCTCCCAGCAACAGATTTTCCCAGACTCAGGCAGGCCTTCAAATGCTAATGAAGGTGATCAGCTAAACATTCACACCTAACTGCAGCAGGGAAGAGCTCCTTGCCCCACCCCAGCCATTCCACAGATATATAAACCCATTGTCCTAATTCCAACAGACCTCACTACCTCTGAGGATGCTTGCCATAGATGCAGGCGAAACGTCAGGAGAAATGCCTCTAGAACATGGCTCTATAGCCCGAAAAAACCCACAAGAACCTATTATTGAAAGAGCTGGACCAGTAGTTAAAAGTAAAAGAGGCAAATAATAATAATAATAGTAATAATAATAATAGTAATAATAGTAATAATAATATAATCTTTATTTATACCCCGCCAACATCTCCCCCAACGGGGACTCAGGGCGGCTTACATGAGGCCAAGCCCAAACAACAAGTCCCTGGTTCAAATCTTGTCATTACTTTCTACACACAGGATGGTTTTAGGTAAGTTGCAGTTAAGAACACAAGATCCACTAGCTCTATATTCTGTTTCTTACCAACCAAATCCCTGAAAACAAGCCTGCGCTATTGTTTTGTTTTGTGTTGAGAAGGGTGATTGCAGTGGGGACACTCTTGTAAAGAGCATTTTGGATGTTTGAACGTGTCGCCCATGATTAAAGGCAGAGCCGGCCCTAGGTAATTTTCAACAGTAAGCAAACAGTATTTTGCCCCCCCCCCCACCAATCATTGATATATATATTCTGTTTCATTGTGGGAGTTCTGTGTGCCATATTTGGTTCAATTCCATCATTGGTGGAGTTCAGAATGCTCTTTGATTGTAGGTGAACTATACATCCCAATAACTACACTTGCCGCACTTGCTCCCTTGCCTGGCCCGCTTTGGGTCCGGAGGCGTGCCTGAAGACCCCGGCGTGTGCACCAAAAGTCACCTCTTCTCCTGACTTTCTCCTCAGCCATTGGGACCAAGAGAGAGAGAGAGAGGTGGAGATGCCCACCTTTCCTGAAGGTAGGCGCAAAAACAAAGGAGGGAGCGGAGGTGGGAGATACCTCCAGCCGGAGGGGCTCTCTCTCTCTCTCTTGGTCCCAATGGCTGAAGAGAAAGTCAGGAGAAGAGGCGACTTTTGGTGCGCATGCTGGGTCTTCAGACACGCCTCCGGACCCGAAGCGGGCCAGGCGCGGCGGCTCCGCCCCTTGGCCCACCCGCGGATTGGGGAGAGGAGAGGAGGCGGGTGGAGCGCCGGGGGATCAGGAAAGGGAGCCGGTCATGGGGAAGGGATCGAACGCGGAGAACAATTGAGCGCCATCTCTGTTCGCTGTTGTGAGCTGAGGGGGCGCTCCTCAAGTGGCGGTCGAGGGGCATTTACAAAGGCGCCTCTGTGCCCCTGGCAAAAAAAAAAGTGTTCTGCGACCGCTTACTTCGCGTAATGGACGAGCCGCCCCTGATTAAAGGTAAAGGTTTCCCCTTGACATTAAGTGTAATCGTGTCCAACTCAGGGGGGTTGTTTGGGCCTGGCCTCATGTAAGCCGCCCTGAGTCCCCATCGGGGAGATGGTGATGGGGTATAAATAAAGATGATGATGATGATGATGATGATTATTATTATTATTATTATTATTTAGTTCTAATATAGCACAACTCCAGTATCTGCAGTTTCATTTATCCATTTCTGTCCTCTCTAGGTATTTTCCAGCAAAATCTTATTATATTATTGGGCCAGAAGTCCTTCATTTAAATAGGGTTTGCTGTTATTTATGATTTCACATATCGACACAAAGTCCAGAAACAGGTGCCCCATGGATATAAGGGCTGTGCTGTATACATAGACTCTCATAACTTAACAAACAAAAATTATTTCATCTGTATTCATCTGTTCTATGGAGATCCAGTCAAGAAATAAAAGTGTATCTTGCTACATTCTGTGAATGCAGAGCATTGAGAGAGAGAGAGAAAAATCAGCAAAAGTAGATCTGGGTGTTAGTGATGAACAGTAAGGCTATGAGCAATAGTAAATGTCAAAGTAAGAAAGCAGCAGGAAGACAATAAAGCTCAGCTGGCTTGAAATGTGCAAGTGCATTTAGGAAAAACCTGCATGGCTAGTTAACAGTGAAATAAAGCATCATGATCATAAATCAAACTGAGAAGTGAACTTATAATCATGCATCTGTTCCTGAAATAAGCAGCACTGAATATGGCAAAGATTTGACTGTATTTCTAAGGCATAAGCCTAATAATTAAATAAAAATTAATGTTTATAGCTGGTGATGGGAAAACAAGTTAAGACATGAATGTATATATTTATAAACACATACACACATTCTTAAAGAAAACTTACTTCATTTGAAACACACAAGTTACTACCATGAGAATGAGCATGAGGTAAAAAATAAGGTAAGTCAACTGCATGTTCCCCTCCACAGAAAGCGTTATCATGGCAGCCACAGCTTTCACTGAAATGATGGTCATAGATGCTGGTGGGAAATAAACAAACAAATAAGTGAATATACACACAGAGTGGGTCCTTAGTATCATCTGGGGCTTGGTTTCGGAATCCCCTATGGATACCCAAATCTATAGATGATCAAGTCCAATTATGTACATTGGTGTAGTAAAATGGTGCTCCTTATATAAAGTGACGAAATCAAAGATTTAAAAAGAATTTAAAAGCAATTGTTGGGTTGAATCCATGAATGCAAAATCTATGGAAACAGAGAGACAACTGTACACATACAAATAATCCAACAGACCTCACAACCTCTGAGGATACTTGCCATAGATGCAGGCAAAACGTCAGGAGAGAATGCTTCTAGAACATGGCCATATAGCCCGAAAAAAGTACAACAACCCACAGAAATACTCCTGAATGCTGAGCTGGTTCCTATCTCCTCACTTTCAGCCAACTGGCAAAGAGCTTTTTTTTTAGACAAGAAATTAAACAAATAACATTTGGGGGGAAAAAAACCCAGAATGGAGAATATTCCAATGGATATTCTCAATTTTAGCTTCAAGACCTGTTTATTTATTTACTGTATATATTTGAGTATAAGCCTACTTTTTCATCCATTTTTTTAGGCTGAAAAAGTCCCCCTCGGCTTATACTGGAGTCAAGGTTATTTATTATTTTACTTTGTTATAAATACATAATAAAGGTATTATTATGATTACATGTATTATTTTATTATTGTTGTTGTTTCATTTATTATTTTACTGTATTTATTATTGTTATTACTACATTATTTTACTCTATTATTGTTATTATTACATTTATTATTTTACTCTATTATTAGTGTTTTGCTCTATTATTATATTTATTATTTTACTCTCTATTATTGGAAGGATACATAAGCACATTTACATTGAAGAAGATTAGAATAATGGTTTAATCAGAGTTGGACAGAGTTATCTTAAATCACGATTTTATGTATATATTCAAAAACATTTAACCTTCTGATGCCTAATTTAATGTAATTTTATTGACATCTATTTTTTTAAATTTTACCAGTAGCTGCTGCATTTCCCACTCTCAACTAATACTCGAGTCCCAGGTTTCTGTGGAAAAATTAGGGGGTTTTTTTGTCGTGTCAGGAGCGACTTGAGAAACTGTAAGTCACTTCTGGTGTGAGAGAATTGGCCGTCTGCAAGGATGTTGCCCAGGGGACTCACGGATGTTTTGATGTTTTTACCATCCTTGTTGGAGACTTATCTCATGTCCCCGCACGGAGAGCTGGAGCTGATAGAGGGAGCTCATCTGCGTTCTCCCCGGATTTGAACCTCAATCCTAATCTAAAATTAGGTGCCTCAATTTATATTCGGGTTGGCTTCCATTCAAGTATATATGGTACTTCATTTTTATCCCACCTTTCTATGGATATAGGGATTTAATTTGGCCAGCAATAAATATGACACAATGCAAATCAAAACAATGTTAATGCATTAAAATATGACTATAAAAATATAAAACAATTAAACCCTTGTATTCAAGACCCTTGCCTTCTGTTCAACTTGGATGCCAAGGTGAAAAATAACAGGAGAGAAATCCTGACAAGTTCCCTGCTGGCATGTGGCTTTGTGCAAGCAGAGTCAAATGGTGTAAAAAAAATAGTAAAAAAGAATCCAATAAAATTCGCCATTTCCGTCCTTCCTGCTGACAGCTATATTGCTGGAAGGTGAAGATATTAAAGTAGACAGCATTATCAGCGACTGGCGGGGCCATTTCCACCCAGCTTCCATATAAGTTTAACAATCAGGCATAGGAAGCCCCTAAGAGCCTTTTAAAAATATTAAATACAGAAATTTGTTCTCCTGATGAACGTGAACCAAAGAAGGGGGTGAATTGGCTTTGTGGGCTCTGATAACGGATCTCATCTATTGAGTGCTACAGCAGCTGAAAAAGTGACATCATTTGTAACAGCAGGAAGGCCAGAAATCCTGGTCGCTTGTTCTGTATTGTAAACTCCAGATTAGCCATGAAGAAAGGTGGTTCTCAAGAAGCCAGTTTCCAGAGCTGCGCTTTATACGAACACTGCTCTGCTCCCATTCCAGGGGAAATAAAGCCTTCCCTGTGCCAATGAAACACAAGCCATTCTGGTTATTATGATTAGTGTGGCAGACATGTGTAAAGCCTTGTGACTTCTGGCAATTTGTACATAAGGATAAGAGAGGAAGAAAGAGATGCAATAGAGCTTTCACTGAACTAATTCACAACAAAATAACATAGATTATCTTGCAGGTTTACTCTTTGAATGCAGATCATGAGCAGCTGGGGAGTAGCAAACCCTCCAACTGTCCCAATTTGGCATGCTACTTTTTCAGATGCTTTTACAATGTCCCAGTTTCTCTCTTCTTTTCATACTTCACTCATTTACTTAAGTTGCCACAAACTTGAGTTCAAAGTAGTTTGTCGTCAATTAAGAATAGGGCGAATCTTGATCTTCCCAAGTGAAAGCCAACTGCTGCAATGCCTCCTAGCTTGCGTATTATTCCTCATTAGTTTTTGCTATCTTATTGACACTATAATGTTGTTTTACTGCACATGTTCTGGTTTCCAGTCAATTTTAAGTTATGAATTTTAAATGCACATTCTATCTCTATTATGCAAGTTAATATATATATTTATTTGTTTTAATATATGTATTTTAAGATAATGTGTTCTTTATTTATTTACAGCATTTATATTCTGCTCTTCTCACCCCAAAGGGGACTCTGGGCAGAACACAGAACAAAAACACGGCAAACATTTAATGACATTAGACATACAGGATAGACAGACAAATAGAGGTACGTGTCATCTTTTTTCCAACTTTAGCATCCTGGGGGTTATGCTTGATTCCGGCCACAGGAGGGTGCTGTCGCTCCATCCTCTATGACGACAAACCTAGACTTTTCTCCTGTTATTTGATCGCTGGCTTTTTTAAATGGTGCCATAAAATACCTCCCCACTTAAACGATGCCTAATTTCCCTACTCACAGCTGTTTTCAAACTGCTTAGGTGGACAGTAAGCTAGACTGAAGGTTGGGTGCTTACTCCAGCCCAGGCTCAAACTGCCAACATTTCAGCTAGGAAAGATCTATTGCTGCTGGTGATTAACAAGCTCTGCTAAAGCCCAGCCCCAATTCTAACTGTGGTGTACCCTGCCTCAAGCCATAAGAAGAGATGAGTAACAAATAAAATTAAGTTGTTGTTCATTTGTGAAACGTTGGACGCTAAGGAGTAGAAAATGGTGCAAGAGTACACACATTCCATTCTAGGTTCAGAAACCATCTAAATATGCATTTTATGCCAAATGATGTTCAAGACACCATTCTTTTCTCCCTCTCTGAGCAGGACAGTTCTCCCATTAGTTAAGAGGTACGTAGAAACGGTGTACTTATAAACTGCATGCAGCCCAAAGGTGGGGAAATCCAATCTTGCTCTTTGGATTCAACTTTATGCTCCTCAAACAGTTTTGATCAACCAACTCTATTTTACACTTAAGAAGTCCTTTTGAAAGCTGGTTGCATGCTGTTGAGCTGGGATGGGAGACCTCCCATATTGAAAGAGCTAAAAATAAAAACCCCTCTGGGAAAACCAACATCAGAGTCAACTGGAAGTGATGCATCCTATTGCCCAAAAAGGCAACCACAGAAAAGCACTACAGAACTCTGAAGGAGCCAAAATCAGCAGGGGCAATCTTCTCAGCTCCAAATTATGCCTACTTCTGTATTAGGTAGAGTAAGGCCACTACTTCAAGAAACAATTATGGATTTTTTGACTGAGTAGGATTAAAATTGTTGTTGTTGTTGTTTTTATGTTTATTTATATCCTACTTTTTCTCTCCACAATGGGTCTCAAGCAGCTTATATTAAAACAACTTTCCTGGCTTTGGGCCTCCCCTTCCTTTAAGTATGACTTTAGTTGAGGGCACCAAAACACATCTCCAGGGCCCATCAATGGTCAATATGAGCAGAAGGTAGGTGGGTCGAATACAATGTGGCATAGTTTTGCGATTGGAAAAAAAAAAAGGAAGAATTATCTCCATCCATATCTGAAAGAGCAATGGCTGCTTCCTTTTTCTTGTTGCAAGAATACATTTGGATCATGCTTGGGATGGAGTCCCAGGTGGCGCAGTGGGTTAAAGCCCTGTGCCGGCAGGACTGAAGACCGACAAGTCACAGGTTCAAATCTGGGGAGAGGCGGATGAGCTCCCTCTATCAGCTCCAGCTCCTCATACGGGGACATGAGAGAAGCCTCCCACAAGGATGATAAAAACATCAAATCATCCGGGCATCCCCTGAGCAACATCCTTGCAGACGGCCAATTCTTTCACACCAGAAGCGACTTGCAGTTTCTCAAGTCATTCCTGACACAACAAAAAAAAATGCTTGGGATCTACATGCTCCTACGATACACTGCCGCTGTCAGATGTGGCTGCATCCACTAGATCAGCCTGGCAGGTCCCCCGGTGTTTTGGCTACAATTCCCAGAAATCCCAGCCAGTTTACCAGCTGTTAGGATTTCTGTGAATTGAAGGCCAAAACACCTGGGGACCCACAGGTTGAGAACCACTGTGCTAGATGGTCATTTTGAAGAAGATACTGAATATCTCCTGCAAAAACTTTAAATGGACATAATCTGACATAGCAGGGGGTTACACTGATGTATGCCACCAACAGGATTTTGGCAATATATGCCTAGACACCGGAAGATAGCATGGGGATACATGTAGCTATCATACATACTTTGCACATTTCTTTTGGGAAATAGCAAGGTGACTCAAGCCACTGAATCAAACATGCATCTTGAAAAAGTTGTGAAAATACTCTACGACACTAATCTCTCTCTCTCTTGGACAAGCTAAGTTCAGTAGGTGAGTTCAACACAAAAGATGCATGACTTCAAACACTTTTGAAACTGTTGCCAAAATTTTCTGCCTTAGAGTGCTTGATGTCATCCTAAGGGGAAAAGAAAAAGAAACCCCCAACAAAATATTGGGAATTGAGACCATCTGCTAATGAATAAGTGCAGTGATGTATGAAGTCAATCCACTGAGTAACCTAAGCTTAAGCTGTTAATTATAATGTGTGGCTCTGAAACATGTGTGTTTTAAGTCACCTGCCAACCTATGGTAACCCCGTGCATTTCATAGGTTTTTCTTAGCCAGGAAATACTGAAGTGGCTTTTCTAGTTCCTTTTTCTGAAATATAGCCTACAATGCGATATTTATTGGCCATCTCCCATCAAAGTATTAACCAGGGCCGATCCTACTTAGCTTCTCATATCAGATAGGTGCCTTTAGGATATTTAGGTTCTATCAGAAACACAAAATAACTTTTTAAAAATTCTATAACTCAGCCAAATGTTTTGACATAATCCATCAAGGCCACTCAATCACACATGGCCAGATTTGGGGGGAAAAAATACTTTTTTAGATCACTGCTCTCAAAACCTGCCAGCCAATTTGGCCATGGATTCTAGGATCTGTAATCCAACCAACTATTCCAAACTCGGCATAGGATGTGAAACAATGAGTATCTATGGCCCTGTGTCCAATTCATGGTGCATTATCTATAGGCCATTAATATCAATGGATTTTATTCAGAACAGTTCTCAAGGGACTATTGCATATGCCCACACCCTAATTCTTCTGGTCTGAACAGCACTTTGCTGTGCAAACAACAAAATCATGTTTCCATCTAAGTGTATCATGACGCACACAAAGCTGTGCGCAATGCTAAATCTTTTATTTGCATTGGCTCTCACATCCAAGATGGAAATACGTATTAAAATGAGAGTGCAAACACAAAAGAAAAGGATGTCTCTTGGTGTGCATATACAGCCAATAGCCCTGCAGTTTATCTATGCTTCTGCTGGGCACCTAGACAGACTTTGGCTTTTATGAATGGGGTATTAAGTAAGGCTACTTCATCTAGTGCTGGACAACATTTCTAATTTACTCCTCCTGTGAAGAATTGGTAAAGTAGTGAAGAGGCAATTCAGAGAAATCCAACTGCAACAAGCTTAACTGTGGTTTCTGATTACACATGTAATACTGCACTGGCATGGGATAATATGGAAGAAACAAGAGCTGTAACTCACTTTGAGTAAGCCAAGTGTGGTCCCCTACATGGTAGTATATTGGGAACTTTGTATAGGAACAGTTGAATAAATAAAGTTTGCCTGGCATACTGTGTGCATTTCTGGACACTACTGTTCAAGACAGATATTGATAAGATGGAATAAGTTCAGAAGAAGATGACCTCAGTGGTGAAAGATCTGGAAACCAAGTCTTATGAGAAATGGCTTACAGAGCTGGATACATTTAGCTTGGGGGGGGGGGGCTGAAAATGCATCTACACATTAGAATGCAGCTTCACACCACTTTAATTGCCATGGCTCAATGCTATGGAGTTATGGGAGTTGGAGTTTTACAAGGTCTTTAGCTTCCTCTGCTAAAGAGTGCTGGTGCAGCATCAAACTACAAGTCTCAGGATCCCACAGCATTGAATCACGGCCGTTAAAGTGGTATCAAACTGCATTCATTCTACAGTGCAGATCAGGAATGTGCAAACTTCAGCCCTCCAGGTGTTTTGGAATTCAACTTCCACAATTTAACAGCCGGTAGGTAGGCTATTTTTGAAGGTTTTCATGGGCAGAATCACTGGGTTGTTGTAGGTTTTTTTGGCTATATGGTCATGTTCTAGAAGCATTCTCTCCTGCTGTTTCACCTGCATCTGTGGCAGCCATCCTCAGAGTTTATGAGATCTCACAACCTCACAACCTCTGAGGATGCCTGCCATAGATGCAGGCAAAACATCAGGAGAGAATGCTTCTAGAACATGGCCATATATCCCGAAAAACCTACAACAACCCAGTAGGTAGGCTGTTAGGAATTGTGGGAGTTGAAGTCCAAAACATCTGGAGGACCGAAGTTTGCCAGTGCCTGGTGTAGATGCACCCTGAGACATTATATGATAGCTATCTTTAATTATATGAAGGGATAACAGAAGATGGGGCAAGTGTGCTTTCTGCTATTCCAGGATCTAGAACAGTAACCGATAATTCAAATTACAAGGACCACTTGACTATAAAAATCATAGAGTAGGAAGGGCCCTAATGGAACGTCCCTGAGTATTGGTTCAATTACCAAACCACTCTCACTATCAAGAACGCCCTCTAACATCATCTCTATTACAGTCCCCTCACCAAGGTTGTGGGATCAATCAGTACGAAATATGGTTGTACAATAGGAATCCAAGGACCAGGATACAAGTAATCCATAAAAAATGTTATGGACAAGCCATATTGAAATCTATTCTATTGAAATCCATTCTCCTGTAACTTAAAACTATCAGACCTAGTTCTGTCTGCTGAGGGAGCAGAGAACAAGCCTGCACCCTCCTCTTTGTGGCAGCCCTTGAGGTATTTAAAGAGTGCAATCATGCCACCACACAGTCTTCCCTTCACTAAGTTGAACAAGCCCAGCTCCTTCAATCTCTTCTCGTACATTTTGGCATCCATGCGCTTATCATCCTCATTGCCCTTCTCCAAACCCACTCAAACATGTCTAGATCCTTCTTAAAGTAAGGCTGACAGAAATGTACATCTATAGTGCCCCAAGTGTCCATGATCAAAGAGAAAACGAGCTGAAGTAGACATCATTTCTATTACAGTCCCCTCACCAAGGTTCTGGGATCAATCAGCACAAAATAAGGTTGTACAATAGGGATCCAAGGACCAGGGTACAAGTAATCCATAAAAACGTTATGGACAAGCCATATTCTATTGAAATATATTCTACTGAAATCTATTCTCCTGTAACTTAAAACCATCAGACCTAGCTCTGCCCTCTGAGGGAGCAGAGAACAAGCCCGCACCCTCCTCTTTGTGGAAGCCCTTGAGGTATTTAAAGAGTGCAATCATGCCACCCCACAGTCTTCTCTTCACTAAGTTGAACAAGCCCATCTCCTTCAATCTCTTCTCATACATTTTGTCATCCATGTGCTTATCATCCTCATTGCCCTTCTCCAAACCCACTCAGACATGTCTAGATCCTTCTTAAAGTGAGGCTGACAGAAAGGTACATCTACAGTGCCCCAAGTGTCCACGATCAAAGGGAAAATGTGCTGAAGTAGACATCATCTCTACTACAGTCCCCTCACCAAGGTTCTGGGATCAATCGGTACGAAATATGGTTGTACAATAGGGATCCAAGGACCAGGGTATAAGTAATCCATTAAAAAAATGTTATGGACAAGCCATATTCTTACCTAGCAGTGCCACCATTGTTAATAAAATCACGATGTGCTTAATTTCTCTTCTCTTATAGAAATACAAAAGAATGCAGAAGGCTATTATTCCTATGATCTGAAAAGATGGAGGGGGGGGGGGGGAGAGAGAAAAAACTTAAGTCAAGAAAAGACAGAATAATGTTTTTAGCCAAGTATTTTAAATAAGGTCAAATATGTACTTCCCCCTTTAAAAGGAGGAGTAAAAAGAACAACCTTTCCGCCATTTATCAAATAATCATTCCCATAAACCTTGTCTAAACTAGGAAATGTTCACATTTTGCTGTCAAGTTTTCTTACTGCTTCAAATGCCTGTTTTGTTTTTACAGCCTTGAAAGGATTTAAAACAAAGGGTTGCGGGAGAGGAAGAGGATGTGTGTTTTGCAGTAATAATCTGGCAAGGAGAGGCATCCAACTATAATATAGAACTATGTATCATCTTGGTTAGGAAAAGTAAATAAAGGAATGCCTGTCATGATCCAGCTGCAATGAGACTACTCCAGTTTAAGTGACCTGAAAATTGCAATCCTAAAATAAGGCTCATCTTACTATCATTTGCATTAATTAACTTCATTTGTTCTTCTGTACTACCCTAAACAATAAGACTTGGACTAAACATACACTTCTGTTCGAAACACCTGCAATGAATTTGTAACTGTATACCGGCTTTCAATCATGGCCTAGCCAACTACCTGTCAAAAGTTTGCATAATAATAAAATAGACCAGCAGAATTTAATGGGATACTTAAAAGAGGCTGTTTTGCAAGACATTTTGCAGATGGGATTGCCTTAATATTGGATGTAGCCCAGCCCTGATGTTTCATTGTCATCAGGACATACATGTTCCTCCTTCTTCAAAGTGGTTTCTATCGGGCTATAAACTAAGAGGTTGTTGTTGTTTATTCGTTCAGTTGCTTCTGACTCTTTGTGACCTCATGGACCAGCCCATGCCAGAGCTCCCTGTCGGCTGTTGCCACCCCCAGCTCCTTCTAGGTCAAGCCAGTCACATCAAGGATACCTTGCATCCATCTTGCCTAAGACTAAGAGGTACATGGAGGCAATTGCTTTAAGTAGAAGATACTGGAGGCAACAGCAGCATCACTACAAAGGCTTGCTCTTTGCTTCCTCCAATGACAAGCAGCCTTTGTTGGAGGATGGGGTTTGGTTACTTAGATGCATTAAAGCCAGCTAACTGCCCCTGGGCATGGGTAGGAGTGCTAAGAATTGTAGAAGATGTCAGCTAAATCATCTAGAAGATTAAAAGTTTCAAAATCGTGCTCTGGAGGATAGGCGAGCTGAACAGTTAATGAAGTCCCAGATTGAAAACCAACAAACAGACTGCAAACTGCCCTAAGTAAACAAGCTGTAGCACCATATCTGTACTGAATGATGGCCAAAAAGGAAGGGTAATACTTTAATGGCAGAGTGCAGATCTGCATGCAAAAGGTCCTGCTGTTGAGTTTCCTGCTAGATGCACTTAATTGTTTTTGCTTTTGTATTGTATTGATGGCATCGAATTGTGCCGATATGTAGACCGCCCTGAGTCGCCTGCGGGCTGATATGGGCGGGATATGAATGATGTAAATAAATAATAATAATAGAGAGAAAAAAGCAAGTGAAAAGGACCTTGGATGGAGATCAAGGACTATTGGAGTCTATCATGGCAATTTAATGAATGATAGACCTCCATCAGTCCTAGAATCATAGAATCATAGAGTTGGAAGAGACCTCATGAGCCATCCAGTCCAACCCCCTGCCAAGAAGCAGGAAAATTGCATAGCTATCCAGCCCCTGTTTAAAAGCTTCCAAAGAAGGAGCCTCTATCACACTCCAGGGCAGAGAGTTCCACTGCTGAACAGCTCTCACAGTCAGGAAGTTCTTCCCAATGTTCAGATGGAATCGCCTTTCTTGTAGTTTGAAGCCCTTGTGCCGCATCCTAGTCTCCAGGGCAACAGAAAACAGGCCTGCTCCCTCCTCCCTATGACTTCCTCTCACTTATTTATACATGACTGTCATGTCTCCTTCTCAGCCTTCTCTTCTGCAGGCTAAACATGCCCAGATCTTTAAGCCACTCCTCATAGGGTTTGTTCTCCAGAACCTTGATCATTTTAGTTGCCCTCTTCTGGACACATTCCAGCTTGTCCTGGTTCAGAAAACAATAATAGCTACTTTGGTGGGACTTCATACGATGGAAGACATGATATGCATGGCAGTAAAGCCCTCTTTAACTACCTCTGAATTAAAATAAAAGCTCTCTTAGGCCAGGTCAGATTAATAGCTCATCTGGTCCAGTTGTGCTTTCCACCTGCTTTTTCACTTCAGCAGAAAACTCAATTGTAGAAAATCCCTGCTATTGAACCTAGGACCTTTTGAATGCAGACCTATATCCAGCCATTAAACTATTAATTTTTGGTCACAATTCAGTGCAAATGTGGTGCTACAGCGTGATCTGTAGGGCTATTCATTGATTCATTCACTAGTGTCAATCTGGCACCTAATTAAATGCCTAAACCCATTATCCTCCAG
Organism: Anolis sagrei ordinatus; assembly: GCF_025583915.1. Taxonomy (NCBI): domain Eukaryota; kingdom Metazoa; phylum Chordata; class Lepidosauria; order Squamata; family Anolidae; genus Anolis; species Anolis sagrei. The sequence continues at coordinate 220,726,500 of NW_026847438.1, forward strand.
AGCAGGCATGGGCAAACTTCAGCCCTCCAGGTGTTTTAGACTTCAACTCCCACGATTCCTAACAGCCTACTGGCTCTTAGTAATTGTGGGAGTGGCCCAAAACACCAGGAGGGTGAAATCTTTAATCAGTGGCTGAAATCTCCCACAATCCCTTACCGATGGGTGAGGTTAGTAGGAGTTATGGGTCAAAACTATCTGGAAGAAAGGTTCTATTTTAAAGGAGGCCGAACCTATACAGTGCAGGTTGGGTTATCTGGTGGACATAAGCCTACCTGTCTTGTGATCTTTGGGGAGGCCCTCCTCTCTCTCCCATCACCCTCACAGGTACTTCTGTTGGGACCATGGAAAAGGGCCTTTTTGGTGTTCCTCCCAGGCTCTTAAGAAATTACAACTTGCATCTTTTTCTGCTGTCTTTTTCCAGGGAGGTAAACTCCCTTTTCTTTCAAAAAGCCTTTGAGGATTAACTACTTGAGAGGTTCTTTATATTTACTGCTGTTTTCAAAGGTTATAATTTCACTGCTTTTAGTTTTATTACTATTTTTATTCTGTCTGATGTACATTTTGAGATATTTTAATATTTGTAAGCCATCTTGAGTTCCACTGGAAAAAAATCAGGAAATAGCAGCAACAGTAGCAGCAGCAGCAACGATAACAACATCTCTCCAAATCCTTCAGTCAACATGCAAACACACTGATATGGGTGTAGCTATATCATTGGGAGGCTATGTAGAACATCTAGGGGTGCACTGTAGAATTTAAGCAGTTTGACACCACGGCTCACAACTATGCAGTCTTGGGTTTCGCAGTTTGGTGAAGCCCTGGCACTCTTTGGCAGAGAAGGCTAAAAATCTTATAAAATTACAAAGCCAGAATTCCATAGCATTAGGCCATAGCCATAGTTTCAAACTTCACTAATACTTCAGTGTGGATGCACCTTAAAATTCATTTAAGATCCAGCTTGAAGCTAAATACAATGACCACTGACTTTACTTGGTCATAGGTTATGTCCTGCTTTCTAACATGGAAGGTTTTAAAAGGGATTAAAGTCTTTATTATGTGGGGCTGGGAGGCTGAATAAAGGGGAGTTATCTGGCACTGAAACAGGAGAGTGGATGGAAGTCACTCCCTTCAAAGTGTGCAGCTACATTGAAGAGGAACAGATGTCTGTTGTAGTGAGCAAACATTTCAGGGTTTGGGTTTTGTTTTTTTTTTTACAGATAATGTGAAGTAAATGCACTCATTCCAACTGCAAAGGGAGCTCCTATCATGACAAGGTGCAAGCCAAACGAGCAACCGACTGCCAAAAGGGAAAGGGATTTGCCATAAGAAGAAAGCAATCTGCAGCTTAGAGATTTGAGGAGCTGCTATCCAAAAAACTTTCTTCTTTACAAGTGATTCAGAATATTAACTAGCTTGCAATTCAGAAAGCATATTTCCTCATTTGGTCACAATCTGAGTCCCTAAAGTATCTCTCACAAGGCACCAATCACAGAAAAGTAACCAAACAGTATAATGGCTAGTTTCATATGAATCTCAAAGGTGCAACTGGATTCTTTTAGGTATTTTTTTGCTTAAACAGCTCTCTCTTTCAACATGTTCCTGCATTCCGCAGTAAGACCCAGAATAGAAGAATGGGATAAGGTATTTAAAACATAATGGCAAAATACAAGGGTCAGCGGTCAATTGTTTGCAAAACTGGAGCGGGATGGCTGAACAGGGCTCTCTCTCATCTGTTATGGACCAAAGTTACCATAAAATAACCTATTCCTTGAATAAGTGTCTACCTACCACACATTATAGCCAAGAACTTCAAATGGAAAAAAGTATATGTCATAGGATGTTTAAGTATGTGTCATTAAATATGATGTATGGTTTGAATTGTATGAAAGGTGTATAAACGGGGCCTAATAGAATTGGGCTGAAGACACAATTCTTAAATTATGAGGAAAACTACAAGAAGGAAGTGAAGAATTCATGGACTGTAATTAAAAGTTGCTGAACTGCTGACTTGGATGACCAGAGACAAATTATTAACTGCTGAACTTTTGGGGGAAAACATATTTACATTTTCAGAGACAATGGCTCTTTAAGTTAAGGAAATGTTCACAAGGTTCCTTACGTTAAGAAGGAAGTCAATACAAGGCTCCTTACATTTACCTACACCAATTAAGAAGAGTCAACATCTGACCGCATCTCTGCCTATGAACCCACCAGGACTTTGAGATCTTCCGGGGAGACCCTGCTCTCGATCCCGCCTGCTTCTCAAGCTCGGCTGGCGGGGACGAGAGATAGGGCCTTCTCGGTGGTGGCTCCTCGGCTGTGGAACGCCCTTCCTACGGACATTAGACTAGCACCATCTCTAATGGTATTCCGCAAAAAAGGTGAAGACCTGGATGTTTGTGCAGGCGTTTGAGTAATTTAGTGCAATCTGGTAATGGAACATAGGAATGGAACAATGGACGACGAACCTGGACTACGCTTGGATGATGAGAAGATTGGGTACGGTTGTTTTTTGTAATAATTGTGCATTGTAATTGCTTATTGGTAATTTATGGATAATGTGTTAAGTCAATTGTTATATGTTGTATGGAACCACTGCTGTTTCTACTGTTTTTACTGTTTGTGAACCGCTGTGAGTCGCCTTCGGGCTTGAGATACAGCGGTATATAAGCAAAGTAAATAAATAAATAAATAACTGAGTTGAAGCCAGGATGTTTCAGGCTGGAAAAAACATCTATTATCCATTTACAACTTTGGAACAACATCAGCAAGAAATATTGCTATATTAGAGACCTTATTACAATCCTAAAATTGTGGCAGACCTAAGGAGTCTGGCCCACCTGCTGCTCTTCTCCTTGGGAAAGAGAGAGGTGGTGTACCTTTGGGATTGGCAGATCTGCAATGGAATGCAGTCTGGTCACTTGCTCCTTTTCTCACAGGAAAAGAAAGGAACATTATTTTAGAGTCATGATACATTTGCAGGGAGTCAGTTTTTGCTGTAGGAAAAACAGAGACCTGATCCTTGGCATTGTTCTTAGGGGAAGAAGATGCATTTTGGTGTTTTGGAAGTTTTGGAAACCTGCACTGGCAGGCTGCAGGGAAAACAGGGTCTGGCCTAAGCAAGTGCTTCTCCAAGGTAATATTTGGTTGCATGAGGATGAATGAATGTGTATGTATAATGTGAATGCTGAGTGAAAATGTAAGTCCTCTTTATTTGTTAGCCAGTGTAACTGTAGGTTGTTTGTGGATTGTGGATTGTTAGTTACATAGAATCTGTCTGTATGTCCAATGTCGTTCTTTATGTACAAGTGTAAAAGTTCTCATACCTGCTTTAAAGTTATTGAAAAGTTAGTCATAAAATTGACAAAATGCAGGTTTGGATGAGACCCTCACAATATTGTTAGCACTCTTAGCTTCCGTAAGACCTAGCTAGCATTTTCAGATGCCAGGGATGCTAAACTCTGTAGTCCAAAAGCATCTGAAAGGTCAAAGTTCTCAACCTGATGTAAACAAATGCTAACTTGCAAAGACAGATGATGGAACTGTTGTGGAAAAAGTAATAAACACTTCACAAAAGAGACACTGAGTTGGAATATGGATACTGTAAACATGATTTCCTATTATCTGTTCCAGAGAATATCCTACCACTAAGGAATCATGAGAGATTCTCCATTTTAACATTCCCTTTTCTATTAAGTACACATTTTTTAAAAATTTCACCTCAATCCCTGCAAGTGAGTTGATCAAAGTAACTGAAAAAGGCATTTTTCCCAAAAAGGTTGAGATAAACTTGACACAAAGTATGCGGTGGATTGCTTAAAACAAATTGGCTGATTTTAATCATCTGTGTTTTGTTATATGATTATGCTGTTCCCTCAAGATTTTAGGCATCTGTATTGTGTTCCATTTATATATATTGGTATATATCCAGTTTTGTTATGGCTTATGGAGAAAGAATGAGAGAAAACCGAAATACATAAACTAAAGAGCCAATCAGGTGTGAGCAATCTGTGGCATCCGAGCTTCAAAATGTGTGAAATACTTTCCCCAATATGTTCAAACGAGCAAAGACAATTCCCCATATTTTACTCCACACATAACTAATAAATGCTCACAGAATATGCTCAAATGTATGCTTAAGTGCTTTCCTGGATCTGAGCCTAAACATTTAGGCAGTGAAGAAAGGTTCTTTTTGTCTTAACACGTCTATGATTTTAAGAAAATGTTAATTCATTGAAAATGAAGGGATCCTTTTGGCATGGCAATTCATCTTAAAAAACTAAGAAACAAAGGACTTTTTAGTCTTACACCACAACAACTTTCTTAGCTTTTTAGCCATTAATAAGAAGAGTGCTATACTGAATTATTTGGTTCCTCTATTGCTTCGAACAGAACTGGGAAAATGTGTTGTCAAAAGCTTTCATGCCTGAATCACTGGGTTTGCTGTGACTTTTCCAGGCTGTATGGCCATGTTCCAGAAGCATTCTCTCCTGATGTTTCACTCACATCTATGGCAGGCATCCTCAGAGGTTCTGAGGTCTGTTGGAAACTAAACAAGTGAGATTTATATATCTGTGCAATGTCCAGGGTATGAGAAAGAACTCTTGTCTGCTTGAGGCAAGTGTGAATGTTGCAATTGACTACATTTATTAGCACTGAATGGCCTAGCAGCTTCAAAGCCTGGCTGCTTCTTGCCTAAAGGTATCCTTTGTTTGGAGGTGTTTGCTGACCCTGATTGTTCTTGTCTGGAATTCCCTTGCCTTTTGAGTGTTGCTCTTTATTTACTGTCCTGATATTGGAGTTTTAACTCAGTGGGGGGAGAAGACAGGAAGAGGGTTAATCTTGCCCTTCCAACTAGGTTCAGATATTGCAAACTATTGTAGTCTCTCTTAGCTTTTAGTTTCTTTCTCAATTATAGCGATAGCCATCTTGGCCACACTCTGATAATTCTTGGCCACATGGGTCCTGCATGAAGGTATCCTTTGTTGGGAGATGTTTGCTGAAATGACAGAACATCCCAAATATTTGGCCAGTTCTTCAACCATAGGCTTTCTACAATCTAAAACGTACGATAGATGGCATCAAACCAAAACCCAAAGGCACTAAATTTTATCCAGACAATAATCAATCAGGGCCAGCTAACACCTCCCAACAAAGAATCCTCCCAGGCAGCAATCAGCCAGGTTTTGAAGTTACAAGGCCATTCAATGCTAACCATGGTGGCCAATTGCAACATTCACACTTTCCTCAAGCAGACAAGAGTTCTTTCTCCCACCCTGGACATTCCACAGATATATAAACATCCCTTGCCTAGTTTCCAACAGACCTCTGAGGATGCCTGCCATAGATATGGGTGAAATGTCAGGAGAGAATGCTTCTGGATCATGGCCATACAGACCTGAAAACTCACAGCAACCCAGTGATTCTGGCCATGAAAGCCATGAACACCGTTTTATCCTAGTTTTTCACTGCCATGCTGGATACAGCCTTTCTTTGCTATGCTGTGGTTATTTCCATATAACTTAATAGAGGAACTCGAAAATTCATACTGTATTTGACCCAAGGAACATGGAAGAAAAGCAGATGGACTGAGCAAAAGGCAATGTTCTTGCTCTAAACAACGATCTCTCCCATAGGAAACCATGTTGACTCTGTGCCTTGCAATGCAAACGGAGAGTACTTGATTTATTCAACATAGAGTTAGGGAACTCCATTCTCCATGTGCTCATTGCTACAGATCCAAAACAGCAACACAGTTTTTAAAAACCTAAATTTATGAGAAACCTAAGCTTTGAAAAATTACAAAGATATTAGGGAAACACTTCAAGTGTGATGGAGTTGTTGCATGACACGCTTGTATACACATTTCACTTACCGCATAAATCAAGAACTCCCAGCTAACCAGGTCTGTCTGTATCTTTATTGCATTGGGTTCCTGTGTGACAAGCGGAGCAAATGCCACCAACAAAAAAGCCCCTGCAATCGTCACAGTGCCACCTTTAAAAGAAATACATTTAGACAAACCGGTTATTACATTGTAAGTCTCAAACAGCCATGGGGAAACTTGGGCCCTCCAGGTGTTTTGGACTTCAGCTCCCACAATTCCCAACAGCCTCGGGCCCGCTTAAGCGGCTGAGGGGAAAAAGGAAAGGGCCCGAGGCTGTTGGGAATTGTGGGAGCTGAAGTCCAAAACATCTGGAGGGGCCAAGTTTCCCCATGTTTGGTCTACAAGTTAGTTCCTACTAGCAGTACAATGTATATACTTATAAATGCTCTGTTCTTTTTGAGTGACATCATAACCCAAAATCCGCTGGACGAATTGCCATCAAATTTGGCCACAAGACACCTACTCACTCACAGAGTGATCATCACTCAAAAAAATTGATTTTGTCACTTGGGACTTGTAGTTGCTGGGATTTATAGTTCACCTACAATCAAAGAGCATTCTGAACTCCACCAACAATGGAACTGATGCAAATTTGGTACCCAGGACTTCCATGGCCAACAGAAAATACTGGTTTTGGTGGGCATTGACCTTGAGTTTTGGAGTTGTAGTTCTCCTATATCCAGAGAGAACTGTAGACTCAAACAATGAAGGATCTAGACCAAACTTGATGACCAACAGAAAACACTAGAATGTTTTGGTGGGCATTGACCTTGAGTTTGGGTGTTGTAGTTCTCCTACATCCAGAGAGAACTGTGGACTCAAAGCATGAGGGATCTATTTGGGCACGGATACTCCATATGCCCAAATATGAACACAGATGTGGTTTGTGGGAAATAGACCTTGACATTTGGGAGTTGTAGTTGCTGGGATTTACAGTCCACCTACAATCAAAGAGCATTCTGAACTCCACCAACAATGGAATTGAACCAAACTTGGCACACAGGACTCCCATGAGGAACAGAAAATTCTGAAAGGGTTTGGTGGGCACTGACCTTGAGTTTGGGAGTTGTAGTTCTCCTACATCAAGAGAGAACTGTGGACTCAAACAATGAGGGATCTATTTGGGCACGGATACTCCATATGCCCAAATATGAACACAGATGGAGTTTGTGGGAAATAGTCCTTGGCATTTGGGAGTTGTAGTTGCTGGGATTTATAGTTCATCTACAATCAAAGAGCATTCTGAACTCCACCAGTGACAAAATTGAGCCAAACCTCTCACACAGAATCCACATGACCAACAGAAAATACTGTGTTTTCTAATGGTGTTTGGCGACCCTTCTGACACCTCATTGCAACCAACCCAGGGGTCCCGACCCCCAGGTTGAGAAATGCTGCCTTAAAGCCATCCAGTCCAACTCCCTCCACCAGGGCAAGAAACCATAATCAAAGCCCTCCTGACAAAGAACCATCCAGCCATAGCTATAGATAGGTATATATGATTCACACACATACACACATGTATATATGACAGATATAGTATCACAGATTTGAAAGGGACCCCTAAAGAAGGACAATTATATGTTGCATGTCCCAGAGTAGGCAAACCAGGCAATCTCTACATCAACACTGACAAAGAAACAACAAGAAATACTGTTTACTCACAAGCATAAAGAAATTACATATATTAGAAACCAACACTTTCTCATTACTTTATTTTCCAGATCATCAGACTGGACCACAGCAACGCATGGCAGAGGATGGCTAGTGTTAATATAAAACTGATCATGCACAAATGTATATAGAAAGTATAACAAGAACAGGACTGTTAAATAAAAAGATATCAGCGTACCCTAGTTTCCATTCATCTCCCAGGCCACACTGTTCTCAAAGAACAATTGGAAGGAACACATTGTCAACTTTTAAAAAAAACTTAGTCAAATACAATGGTCGAGTGATGCCATTTTGAATCTGACACATGCTACAGAAAAGATGTGAGGACTCTGTAGGACTACGCAGACAGGGATCAGAATTACAATATGATACTCTTAAACTCAAGCAGAGATAACATTCAGATTTAATTTGAGACATATGGCCTCCAGAATTTTTAGGCTGCTATTCCCATCACCACCAACCATTGTCTATATTGGCTAAATTGTAGTTCCAACCATACGGATAGCATCAGGCTCAATAAGACTGTCATGCATAAGCAATGGAAGGCTCAAATACAAAAAGGATAGTTAAAGTAAATGTTTCCCCTGAAATTAAGTATAGTTGTGTCCAACTCTGAAGGGTGGTGCTCATCTCCTTTTCTATGTTGAAGAGCTGGTGTTGTCCGTAGACACCTCCAAGGTCATGTGGCCAGCATGACTGCCTGGAGTACTGATACTTTTCCGCAGAAGTGGTACCTACTGATCTACTCACATTTGCATGTTTTCAAACTGCTAGGCTGGCAAAAACTGGGGCTAACAGCAGGAGCCCACCCCATCCCCCAGATTCAAGCCACCAACCTTTTAGTCAGCAAATTCAGCAGCTCTGCGGTTTAACATGCTGCACCACAAGGGGGCCCTACAAAAAGTCTATAATGAATTTAATCTAGCATGGGGAATGAGAAATATAACTCTGAAGGATGAAAAAAAACTTGATTTTTTTTTTACAAGTTGCGATGACCATTCCTGGGAACACTGCCCAACTGGCTACCAACTGAAACAAAATGGCTACTGCTCCTGAAAGCAGTCAGAATACCACCCAAGGCTAAGACTGTGTTCAGCTCTGGACACTACAACTCAAGAAGGGTATTGACAAGCTGGAACATGTCCAGAGAAGGGTGACCAAAATGATCAAAGGTCTGGAACCCAAGCCCTATGACGAGTGGCTGAGGGAGCTGGATATGTTTAGCTTGGTGAAAAGTAGGCTAATAGGGGGCATGAATCACAGAATCACTGAATCATTGAGTTGGAAGAGACCTCGTGGCCATCTAGTCCAACTTCCTACCAAGAAGCAGGAAAATTGCATCCCCAACAAGTGGCCATTCAGCCTCTGCTTAAAAGCCTCCAAAGAAGGAACCTTCACCACACTCCGAGACAAAGAGTTCCACTGCTGAACATCTCTTACAGTTAGGAAGTTCTTCTCTTGTTCAGGTAGAATCTCCTTTCCTGTCATTTGAAGCCATTGTTCTGCATCCTAGCCTCCAGGGCAGCAGAAAACAAGCTTGCTCCACCCCTCCCTATGACCTCCCCTCACAAATTTATACATGTCCCTCATCATGTCTCCCCTCAGCCTTCTCTTCAGCAGGCTAAACATGTCCAGCTCTTTAAGCCACTCCTCATAGGGCTTGTTCTCCTGAGCCTTGATATTTTAGTCACCATTCCAGTCTGTTAACATCTCCCTTAAATTGTGGTGCCCAGAATTGGACACAGTATTCCAGGTGTGGTTTGACCAAGGCAGACTTGAGGGGTAGCATGACTTCCCTGGATCTAGACATTATGCTCCTATTTATGCAGGCCAAAATCCCATTGGCTTTTAAAACTGCAACATGATATTGTTGGCTCATGTTTAACTTGTTGTCCATGAGGACGCCAAGATCTTTTTATGTTTAAATATTTGAAAGGATGTCTGTTGAAGAAGGGGCAAGCTTGTTTTCTGCTGCTTTGGAGACGAAAACATGGAGCAATGGATACAAGCAGCAGGAAAAGAGAGTCCACCCAAGCATTAAGAAGAACTCCCTGATGGTAAGAGTTATTTTACAGTGGAATATGCTGACTTGGAGTGTGATGAAGTCTCCTCTTCTGGAGGTTTTTAAGCAGAGGCTGGATGGCCATCTGCCAAGAATATTTTGTGCATTTCTACAAGGCAGGGGTTCTATGATTAGAAGTATGAGTCTTCTCCCTACAAATAAGGACCATGTCTGGAGTCTTTATTTGTTAATGTATGTATTTACAAACCTGTATTCTATGTGTATGTTGATTTGCCAGTTTGACTTATCTCTTTGGTGTGGGAGGGGTTACAGACATGTGATTGTACTGAGCATGTTCAGACTCAGGACTCAATTTGTATTCAGTGTTTACATCAGATCTCAGTGGAGGTGGATGCATGTGTTTGCTCTTCAATGGACACAGTATGACTTACTTCAGTGAGTACAGCTAAACTATGGACTATTGATAAAGAGGCTCCTTCTATGGAGGCTTTTAAACAGAGGCTGGATGGCCATCTGTCAGGAGTGCTTTGAATGCAATTTTCCTGCTTCTTGGCAGGGGGTTGGACTGAATGGTCTCTTCCAACTCCATGATTCTATAATAATACCCTCTGTACTCAACACACAGAGAAGAAACTACATCCTATTTATAACTCAACTTCAATTAGAAATGTGCCTGTACGATGAATTAATACAAGATGTTTATGAGTAATCACATTTGCCAAACGGATGTGACATCATTTTTACCTTTTCAATAAGGTTCTGGTGCAGTCATTTCCAATAGGTTATGGAATTTCCAATATTAGGAGGTACTCAAGAGCAGATCTTGGAAAAGTTGCTTCTAAAAGTAATTTTTCCAAGAACTGCTCAACATTACAATGCAGAGAAGGGCAGAAGAGTGAGAAAATTAACCAATATAGGAAGCATTACCCCAATTTGTATCCAACAGTTCCCAGGGGCATTATATATTTTTTTGCATCATTCATAGATGTAATTGCAGGAATAATTGCCTCCATGTGAAATGGGACGCGAGTTTGCGACAGAATGTACTTGAACGTGCAAGTGTGTAGAGACATTTGCTTCTTTGTATAAGGATGTCTTACATTTGGTAATGCCGATGGGCCAGTTCAAAGAACTGGCAGTAAAAATGACTCTTAGGATTGGTGGGGCTGATTTTTAAAAAAATCAGAATAAAATAAAAGGTTCCCTGCCCCCCACCATCAATGCTGAACGTGAGTTTCTGGAGTACAGAAGACTGCTGAGAACATTAATGGGACACTCATTTCAAAGAAGGAAAAAATCTGCAGTAGTCTATATTTATGTGCGTGCACAAAGCTCCCAACAATCATCCTATCTGCCATTGTACAGCTAACTCCAATGGAATGCAGCAACTTCGTTTTTGAAAAACTCTTCCATGGCAAAGGCAAACTCAGAGAAATAAATCAGCACAGAACTCTAGTTAAAACAATGTGTGGCACACACACAAGGTTGAGGGGAACATGATCAGCTAAGGGAGGAATTCTCCATGTATCATTTAGATTTTAAAAAATCATAAATACTGCAGGAGAAGTACAGCAGACTTGAATGTCTTCCTGCAAACGCCCTCAACAGCTGGGAAGTTACAGTGCGCCATCTGCTTGCTGGTTTGCCCAAGGAACCCAAGGCCCTTCTTTCTATTTTGCACAAATGGGGGACATCTCAAGCAAGACACATGCACAGGAAAAGATGCACGAACAATGTGCGAACTGCCTTATGTGGGAGAGGATAGACACCAATTTGCTGTATTTTGAGAGCAAGAAGCACTGGCAAGCTACTTATGAGGATTCAATTAAATGAAGTCACATATCATGATAAGGGAAGACTAGCTTTTTGTCTTTAGCCTATTTGGGGAGGGCAGCTATTGGGTTTCATCCCTGACTGCACAAGTCTCCAGCCCTCAATGAGTAGTTAGCCTAGATAAATTAGAATGAGGGATTCCTTCCCAAATTGCCTATGAATGCCTATCTCAAGAAGGAGCTTAGAACAGGGGTTGTCTTACTCATCCTGCATGCCACTATCTCCTCCCTTTTTAATTACTTAGCAATGCGATATCTTCAAGGATGATGTAATTTCCTTTTTTAAAAGGTATTTTTATTGCTCTGGTGAGGCCATGTGGTCAATTCTCCATTTTGGCCTCTCTCTTTCCTTTGTTCTCCTTGAGTGAGGACACATCTTGCCATTCTCGAGACAAGATGTAGATGAACGTCTATTTTTGTTATTTTACCTTTTTCTTTTTCTTAGAAGATAGCTCAGTGAATCTAGTTAGCTCCAAGAACCTTTCCTATCCAGAATGGATTTCTTTCACCTTATTATCTTTAGAACATATGAAGTTGTGGCTCTGCAATCCTGTTCCATCCTGCTGAATGGAAACTAATCCTTGCTCTCTGCACGTAAGCTTCTGCTGGCTATGAATTGTGCTTCTGGCATTCTGCTATATTTTTGTGGAATCACCCCCAAGAGAGGGTTATGCTTGAGCCTAACAGCTCTTGATTCCTAACAGCAGCAAATGGGATATAAATAAATGAAATAATAATATTTCAAACAGCAAACTATTGCATGCAACCAGATCTCTCCACTGCAGTCAGGACTATCTTTCTGTGCTTTGCTTATAGTGACTTCTAAACCTGCTCTTTGGCTTGTCTCCCCCAGAAAAAGCCAGAGTACTACTATAGAATCGCTAAATTCTTGCTGAACCTGAAGAAGTGGATTTAAATCCACAAAAGTTCATACAAAAAGATCCAGATAACCTTAAAAGTGCTGTTAGATTCCTTCAACACATCCACCTTTCTCCCCTTTTGATGCTGCAACAGATTGTATTGTTGAAGGCTTTCATGGCTAGAATCACTGGGTTGTTGTGAGTTTTCCGGGCTGTATGGTCATGTTCCAGAAACATTCTCTTCTGACGTTTCGCATACATCCATGGCAGGAATCCTCAGAGGTTTTGAGGTCTATTGGAAACTAGGAAAATGGAATTTATATACCTGTGGAATGTCCATGGTGGGAGAAAGAACTCTTGTCTGTTTGAGGTAGGTGTGAATGCTGCAGAAGTCAGACCTTGAAACTGTTAGGCCATTAAATGCTAAATAATAAATAAACAGGAACTCTCAAAATCAGGGGAATTCAATACAAGGAACAATCAAGGTCAGCTAATCAACTCCCAACAAAGGATTCCCCCAGGCCAGAAGCAGCCAAGCTTTGAAGCAACAAGGCCATTAAATGCTAATCAAGATGGCCAATTGCAGAATTCACACCTACATCAAACAAACATGAGTTCTTCCTCCCACCCTAGACATTCCACAGATATATAAACCCCATCTTCCTAGTTTCCAACAGACCTCATAACCTCTGCGGATGCCTGTCAAAGATGCAGGTGAAACATCAGGGGAGAATGCTTCTGGCCATATAGCCTGGAAAACTCACAGCAACCCTGCAACATATTAGCATTGTGTTTTTGAAACTCATTAGTTACAATAACTAAGGGTCACTGTGCTTAGCTGTGCTGTGCTCTAGCTTTTAAATCTGGGGTCAGCCAGGAGCATTTATGTAGACAGCCTAACCTGTTGCAATGGTGCATCGGCCCTGCTGGATCATCACCTCAACCCCAGGCAGCACCAACTGTGCGCTAATAATTGTATGTGCTCCTTCTGATGTCAGAAATATGATGGCCAAGAGTTCAAACAAATATCTTTAGCTGGCTGGAAGTAGCTACTCAAGAGCAGGGAAAGGTGATGGTACAGTGTCCATCTGGACACCGAATCAGTCCAAACCAGACCCAATTCAGCTGTCCAGACTGCCATGATGTTCTGGGATACTTTCTAATCTGGAGTTTTGTGAAAAGCAGAACAAAGTCAATTCAAACTGAAAAATTCTGAAAATCAGCAAACATAATTAGGTTTTGTTGCCCAACCCCGAGGCCCCTTTCACACAACTGAATAAAATCCTACTTTGTCTGCTTTGAACTGGAATATTCAGCAGTGTGGACTCAGATAACGCAGTTCAAAGCAGATATTGTGGGATTTTCTGCCTTGATATTCTGGGTTATATGGTTGTGGAAGAGCCCTAAGTCTTGCATGAGGCATTTCAACCATTTAATATAGAGAGATGACTACTCAAAAAGTGGGGTCATGAGCATCTGGGAGAGTTTAGAGGTCTGGATTTGGCCCTGAGATTTCCCATCAAATATAATGAGAATGAGATGCACACCTCCCTCTCCAAAACCTGCAAATCCCGTGAGTAATGGAGGTTGAAAACAAGCAGACTTCTTTGCTGAACTAGCTTCCTAACTTTAGTCCTGAAACTTTGCTGTGAGAAGAGTGGGAAGCAAAAACAAGAACTCTGCCAATAATATCTCCCAGTATACTCGCTGAGTATTACTCTGGCCAAACAGATTGCTACAGAAGTAATGATCATTTTGACTAAGCATGAGAATACACAGTCATCTTAAATATGTCAGCAACATTTAGCATATGGGTAATTGGCCAGCATAGCTTCAAAAATAGCACCAGACTTGTTGACTTATGTAAAGCAAACAAAAATATTTGCTTGAATTAGTCGCTGAGTAATAAACGAATTACAGAGCATGGTAATTTGATTTGCAGAAGTATTTATGATGGAAATAGAAAGCCCAGTTGGGTTTTTTTCAATGAAAAATGATGTTTTCCAGCAAAACATTACTAAAATACTTTTGAAAATCATCAAATCAGTATAAAAGGAATGAAATGTTTGCTTTTAATTTATTTATTGTTTAAATAAAGGGAACTGGCTTGCAAATATTAAGAGACCTTAGAGAAGGATGTGATCAATTAAATCATGTCTTTTCAACAATAACAATGTATTAATGTCACAATACATATATATAAAATATAATATACAAAACATTCATTTCCCAGGCAAACTATTGAAGAAAAATGGCAATTTAACAAATGCATACATATAGAAACATCTCCAAGACTGTTAAATCAGTTTCGTTTTAATAAATGATAAAAAGTGAACTAGATAAAGGTAAAGGTTTTCCATGACATTAAGTCTAGTCATGTCCAACTCTGGGGGGAGGTGCTCATCTCCATTTCTAAGCCGAAGAGCCGGCTTTGCCCATACACACCACCAAGGTCATGTGGCCAGCATGACTCCATGGAGCGCCCTTACCTTCCTGCAGCAGTTCAAAAACATTTTGCATATTTTTGAACTGCTAGGTTGCAGAAGCTGGGGCTAACAGCAGGAGCTCACCCCACTCCCTGGATTCGAACCTCCGATATTTCAGTCAGCAAGTTCAGCAGCTCAGTGTACAATTCAAAATGGTTGAAAATGTGGATTATTAAAAAAAAGGGTGTCCAAAATCACTGTATACCAAATATAGTTTTGAACTTACCTAATATGCCTTCAGACTTAATGTGCTCCTTTAAATATAAGACAGATATAACAGCACTACCTGGGGGAAAAAAACATTCATTCTTTAATGTCATGGAATAAGATCATAGATTACAGACAAGCACAGTATTATCAAGGGGAAATCATTTGTTGGGAGGTGATTAGCTGGTCCTGATTGTAAATAAAAGACCAACACTCAAAAACAGGGGAATTCCAGACAAGAAACAATCAGGGCCAGCTAATCACCTCCCAACAAAGAATTCCCCTGAGCAGGAAGCAGCCAAGCTTTGAAGCTGCAAGGTTATTCAGTGCTAATCAAGGTAATCAATTGTAGCATTCACACTTGCCTCAAACAAACAAGAGTTCTTTCTCCCATGCTAGACATTCCACAGATCTATAAACCCCACTTGCCTAGTTTCCAACAAACCTCACAACCTCTGAGGATGCTTGTCATAGATGTAGGTGAAATGACAGGAGAGAATGCTTCTGGAACATGGCCATACAGCCTGGTAAACTCACAGCAACCCAGTGATTCTGGACATGAAAGCCTTCAACAACACATTGGTCATGTTATTACTTTCAAATAAATAGAAGAGAAAGTGAGAACGATCTCTAGAAAAAGCACTTTCCTTATTGTGCCAATTTAGCTCTTGTATTTGTAATGAAGAATGTTCTTCTGCTTCAAACATCATTCTGCTGCATACAAAGGTCAGAACTTATGCTCTGTCATAAAATTAAAGTGGACTTCACCCCAAATTTAAATTAAATTAAATTAAAGTGACCCCCCAAAATATTTTTTCTCAGATCTCTATGTAAGCCCATATTGAAATTCATGACTTCTAGTAAGAAAGACTATGAATACAAAAATGGCCAAGTTCTCCACTGGCTTCTGACAAGTTTCTGGGTTCAATTCAAGGAGCAGGTTACTACCTTCTAGTCTATCTTCATGAACACATCTCTTTCTACAAAACTGGCAAAGGCTCAGAGATCGACAGGGGAGGCCCTTCTCTCAGTCCCATCACCGTCTCAAGTGTGGTTGGTGGGATGAGAGAGAGAGTCTTCTCAGAGAGTCTTCTCAGTGGTGGCCCCCTCAGTGGTGGGATTAGATTAGCCCTCGCCCTTCAATCCTTCTGTTCCAACCTGAAAACATGAATGTTCAAACAGGCTTTTCACCTGGAGTAGGCTGAATGGGCCCAAATGAAGTTAACACATAGCACTTTTATCTACTTTTGTTTTTAAATATTGTATTATTTTGATTTTATGCTATATGAGTTGACAGAGTTGTTATATTTTTATGTGACTTGTTGTATACTTATGTACCATTTTAACCTGTCGTATGTTATATATGCAACTTGGAGTGCTTTTGTAAACCACCCCAAGTCCCTTCGGGGAGATGGTGGCGGGATGTAAATAAAGTTTACTATTTATTATTATTCTCATATTATAAAAAAGGATCAAGTACACTTCAATTCTATCAACGGCCCGTGAAACAGCCAATGGGAAAACTGGCGTGCACAACAAGAAAATGCATAGACGGTGCATTGAATTACAACACATTTGTTAAAATCAGTATCCTGTTTCCAATGCTGCCCAGGGATTAAGAAAGGATAAACAGCAGCAGGCATATTTGCTTCATCAGCAGGAAACCTCCCCTCCTGGAGGAAGCATAACATTTCTCTTGCGATGAAGAGTTTAAGCATCATTGCCATAAAGATGACACGAACCAATGTGATAATGTGATTACAAAACTTTGAGGTGCACTTACAAAATGTATCTGTTTAAGTCTGTCATTTTATGCAAAACACACTAAAATGAGAGCTTTCATAAGCAAAAGGTGCCAGTATCCAAGCAACACACAGCTGCAACTATATGATGGGAAAGCAGCAGGAGGCAAAGGGAGCATTCACACTATATAAATTACAGGTCTACGTCAGCAAAAGAAAAGTGGATGAGTCCTGAGCTTTACTTTGTAAACAGAAAAATTAGTACTTAAATAACAGAAAAAACCATGGAAAGGGACAGGACCTTGTACCACAAAACAGAGGAGTAATTCAATATGCTTCAGCAAACTTTTCATCCAAAACTAACAGGATGCAAAGTGGAATCATAGAATCATTGAGTTGGAAGAGACTTTGTGGGCCATCCAGTCCAATACCATGCCAAGAAGAAGGGAAATCTCATTCAAGTGAAAAGTAACACTGGGTTGCTGTGGGCTTTTCGGGCTGTATGGCCATGTTCCAGAAGCATCCTCTCCTGATGTTTCACTCCACATATATGGCAGGCAACCTCAGAGGTAGTGAGGTCTGTTGGAAACTAGGCAAGTGAGGTTTATTTATATATGGAACTAGCTGTGCCCTGCCACGCGTTGCTGTGGCCTATAGTAAAACTTATCAAAGTTGAGGTAGATATCTGGACTATTATGTGTGTGCAGCGGCGGGGGGAATGATGGAGCCTGGGGTTGCGTGTGTGTGTGCGGCGGCGGGGGGGGGTGGGGTGCGTGTGTGTGTGCGGCGGCGGGGGGAGTGATGGAGCGTGGGGTTGGGTGTGTGTGCGGCGGTGGGGGAGTGGGGTTGCGTGTGTGTGGCGGCGGGGGGGGAGTGGGTGCGTGTGTGTGTGCGGCGGCGGGGGGAGTGATGGAGCGTGGGGTTGCGTGTGTGTGTGCGGCGGCGGGGGAGTGGGTTGCGTGTGTGTGGCAGCGGAGGGAGTGATGGAGCGTGGGGTTGCGTGTGTGTGTGTGCGGGGGGGAGTGATGGAGCGTGGGGTTGCGTGTGTGTGTGTGGCAGCGGGGGGAGTGATGGAGCATGGGGTTGCGTGTGTGTGTGCGGCGGCGGGGGAGTGATGGAGCGTGGGGTTGCGTGTGTGTGTGCGGCGGCGGGGGGGTGATGGAGCGTGGGTTGCGTGTGTGTGTGCGGCGGCGGGGGGAGTGATGGAGCGTGGGGTTGCGTGTGTGTGTGCGGGGCGGGGGGAGTGATGGAGCGTGGGGTTGTGTGTGTGCGTGCGGCAGGGTGTGTGTGTGTGCGGGAAGCGGCGTGGCGGGGCTTGGAGTAGGCATGGCTTCTGCAGAGGGAACGTTGGCCGGAAGGCTGTGTGCGCGCGCCAGTGAACTTGCGGCTGGGCACCAATGCGCATGCTCAGTTGTTTTGCCGTTTTGTGAGTGTGTTGTTGTGTTGTTTTTCATTTTGAGTAGATATGTTTGTACCTTGTGGGTTGTGTTATGGGCATGGGAATTTTGGTTAAGTTTCGTTGGGGGTTGAGTTTGTTGTTTTGCCGTTTTGTGAGTGTGTTGTTGTGTTGTTTTTCATTTTGAGTAGATATGTTTGTACCTTGTGGGTTGTGTTATGGGCATGGGAATTTTGGTTAAGTTTCGTTGGGGTTTTGAGTTTTGTTGTTTTGCCGTTTTGTGAGTGTGTTGTTGTGTTGTTTTTCATTTTGAGTAGATATGTTTGTACCTTGTGGGTTGTGTTATGGGCATGGGAATTTTGGTTAAGTTTCGTTGGGGGGTTGTGGAGTTTTGCTGTCCGGTTGAACCAACCTAACAGATTTATATATATAGATGAACACATTTGACAATCACTAATAGGCAAGTGTGAATGTTGCAACTGGCCACCTTGATTAGCATTGAATGGCCTTGCAGCTTCAAAGCCTGGCTGCTTCCTGCCTGGGGGAATCTTTTGTTGGGAGGTTTTAGCTGATTGATTCTTGTCTGGAATTCCCATGCTTTTGGAGTGTTGCTCTTTATTTACTGTCATGATTTTGGAGTTTTTTAAATACTGGTAGCCAGAATTTGTTCATTTTCATGGTTTCCTCCTTTCTGTTGAAATTGTCCACATGCTTGTGGATGTCAATAGCTTCTCTGTGTAGTCTGACACTGTAGTTGTTAGAGAGATTCAGCATTTCTGTGTTCTCAAATAATATTCTGTGAGGAATGGATTTGCACTTGGGGAGAAATGGTTGAAATTGTTGGGATCACCTTGCACAAACAGAAATGCCTTCAGTTTTAGGAAGAATATGTTTTGCTGTCCACCTCCACCATAACACTTATCTGGACCTTTGACTTTATCACTCCTCTTTTTGACTAGAATGCTACTTGTTCCAACAAACTTGTCTCTCTAAAGTAAAGGTAGCGATTTTCCCTTGGTATTAAGTCTAGTTGTGTTTGACTCTGGGGGGTGGTGCTCATCTCCATTTCAAAGCCGAAAAGCTGGCGTTGTCCATAGACGCCTCCAAGGTCATGTGGCCAGCATGACTGCATGGAGCATCGTTACCTTCCCACTGAAGTGGTACGTATTGATCTACTCACATTTCCATGTTTTCAAACTGTTGGGTTGACAGAAGCTGAGGCTGACAGCGGGAGCTCATCCCACTCCCTGGATTTGAATTGCTGACCTTTTGGTCAACAAATTCAGCACCTCAGTGGTTTAACCCACTGCACCACTGGGGGCTCCTCTAGAGACCTCTTTTATAAGCCTGTTCTTTCAAAATTTGTGCAATTCTGACAAAGATAAATTATGTTTATTTGTTTCCCTAAGAGACATGAATACAATTTGAGGAGACGGGAGTCTTACCTACGACAGCCATGCTTCCTAGTGGAGCAATAACCATGACTGGAGCAAATCCATAGGCTGCAAAGTTCCCTGTTTCTCCAATCCCCATAAGCACCATTCCAGACCACCATAGTTTGCTCCTGTAACATGGCTTTGGAGTGGCTTGGCACTTCAGTCGAAGATGAGAATATTTCTAGAGATTGGAAAGAATGTAAAAATGTAAGACATGGCTCTACAAACACCTTTATAAGTTATTATAGAAACTTTTTCCATCCTGGGTGAAATAATGTTGCTATTATGTAATGCTTAAGAAATTACATAATTCTCCAGTCTCTAAATAAACACTTAAGGAACAAAAATGTCAACATGCACTGAAGTTAACATGCCGAGTAGGTGGTTTGCAATGCTTTGGATATGTAGGAGCTACTTTCAAAATATGAGTTTTTAAGAAACTTTGAATTAAGAGAGCAGCCTTAGAGCAGGGCCAAAACAAACCCTCCTGTCATTTAAGAAAACCAAAAAGGAATGAAGCTCCAGACATGTGCCAGTTAGAACTGGCAAGGCATTCTGCACACACTCGTTTGAATTATTCACAAATACAGAAAGTGGGGAAGAGCAGAGAACTGAAATGCAAAGAGAATGTCAAAAACTAAAAACTTAAAGGGAATATTGGGTTTGATTCAATAGCGTGTCTTCGTCTACAGAAGGTTCTTTGATCTTGCAGAAACTTCCATCAGTGGAATGAAATAGGAGGCAATTAGTGCAGCTTCCTGAGCTAACACTCATTCTCCACACTAGGGTCTCTCTAACGTAGATGAGAGGAGCAGTAGGGCTAAAAACTACTGTTCGGTGAAAGAATTTGCAAAAAAATAAAATTACTTCTCATTTTGCTGAGGTTGCTGACAGGTTAACATATTGTTCTCCAGGGTTTAAACTGGGATTTTCTCACAATAAATAGGAGAGGCCAGGTTTTAAACCTGGAATTTTATGTTGGAGTTCAACCACTGGGCGAGGGAGAACCTGAAGTCTTGAGAGGTTTTCATAAATTATGGTTCCCTACCCAGAAGCTGCTAAAAATGACTTGTGTCAGTTGCCATTCCACATAGTAAATTTGAGAATTAAAAGCCCATTTGGATAGGTTACAATCTAATCATGCAAGGTATCAATACGACCCGGGAACTATACCATGCTGGCATGGAAAATCACAAAGCAATTAGAATTAACGATATGGCCAGCTGCTTTCAAATAGTAGTGCTATTGTA
Source organism: Anolis sagrei ordinatus (assembly GCF_025583915.1). Classification (NCBI taxonomy): domain Eukaryota; kingdom Metazoa; phylum Chordata; class Lepidosauria; order Squamata; family Anolidae; genus Anolis; species Anolis sagrei. The sequence goes on from NW_026847438.1 coordinate 220,747,293, forward strand.
TCACGCGCTTCCATGTACAAGCAGTTTCCAACAGCCTCCACATGGGAGCCATAAGATTCAAACTGGTGGTCAAAAGAGTCTTTCTGCTGGACAAGGATTGCTGTGTGTGGCAAGCATTGATTTCATGGCAGAGTGGTAATCCGATCCCCACTCTGGAGGGCATGCCATTTGCTCGACTCCCTTTCAGGCACATTGTCTTAATACTACAAGCTGTTGGAATCAGAGAGGGCGAGAACGTAGTGGGAGGCACTGACAGGAAAGGAAAATAAGTCTGTCCTGTGTGGTTCTTGGTCATACAGAAATGATGGTACAGCTTAAGAGCTTTGGCTTTGTATGTCAAAACCCATTAAGGAACAATATGGAATAAGATTTGCCAGAAAAGAACTCCAAATTAAAAGCACATTTTATGACCACCAAATATAATATATTATAAAAATAATAATTGAAGTTTTTCCATTTCCATTAAGACCCCCATATCCACGGTGAATATGGACTTATTGTGGAAACATGAAATTGTAAACCATACTGCAATGTACCACTTTGTGTGGAAGCACACCATAGAATCACATCTCTCCAGCATTTCTATGTCCCTCAACACAACTCTATGGTGAACTTCCAGCAAAAGCATACTATAGAATTGTCTTTCTGGACCTAGACAACGCTAGGACAGAACATCTCTCTAGCACAGTGGTTCTCAACCTGTGGGTCCCCAGGTGTTTTTGGCCTACAACTCCCAGAAATCCCAGCCAGTTTACCAGCTGTTAGGATTTCTGGGAATTGAAGGCCAAAACACCTGGGGACCCACAGGTTGAGAACCACTGCTCTAGCATTTCTAGGTCCTCCAAAATGACAGTATGGTCAGCTTCCAGCAAAAGCATACGACAGAATTGTATTGGCAAACCCCTATAGCAGTGGTTCTCAGCCTGGGGTCCCCAGATGTTTTTGGCCTTCAACTCCCAGAAATCCTAACAGCTGGTAAACTGGCTGGGATTTCTGGGAGTTGTAGGCCAAAAACATCTGGGAACCACAGCTTGAGAACCACTGCCCTATAGCAATTCTAGGTTCTAGGCTCTACGGTCAATAGCCAGTGGACAAATACCATAGAATTATGCTGAATTACCTACAAAAGGCTTAGGGAGAATGTATCTTATCAGACATGGTTAAATGAAGCAATGTACACTGGTCCTGTCTATATTGGGGGGGGGGGTCATACTGTATTTTTAAAAAAACTTGATAATTAAATTCTGCAAATAAATAACAAAACTATTCCAAAACACATTGTGATGTAATTGCAGGCTGAGCATCCCTTATTCAGAATTTTGCTTTCTGGTGGTTCAATGTAACCAAACTTTGCTTCATGCACAAAATTATTTTTAAAATATTGTGTATATATAGCACTTACCTTCAGGCTATGCACACGAGGTGCATATGAATCATAAATGAATTTCTTTTTAGACTTGGGTCCCATCTCCAAGACATCTCATTACATATGCATATGAAAATACAGGTACTGTATTTCAAAGCCTGAAAAACTCCAAAATTCAAAACCCTTCTGACCCCAAGTATTTCAAATCAAGGATACTCAGCCTGTAGTGGTTGTCATTAGAATCTTGACTACTACTGGGAGTTAACAGCAATCAAGTGCTTCTCCAGATGTGGTTAGACTGCAGCTCTCAGCATTCCTCAACATTTGTGTGTGTGTGTCAGGAGCAACTTGAAAAACTGCAAGTTGCTTCTGGTGTGAGAGAATTGGCCACCTGCAAGAATATTGCCCAAGGGATGCCTGGATGTTTGATGTTTTGCCATCCTTGTGGGAGGTTTCTCTCATGTCCCCGCATGGGGAGCTGGGGCTCACAGAGGGAGCTCAACCCACTCTCCCAAGATTTGAACCGTTGGCCTATCAGTCAGCAGTTCTGCTGGAACAAGGGTTTGACCCACTGCACTATTGGGGGCTCCCTCAGCACTGGTAATGCTGACTTGTAAACCAACCACATCTGGCGCTGGCCATGGGATTTCCACACCTGAATTAATACAAGATAATGTGACTGTAATCTTGTACAGAGATCTACAGTTTAGCTGGTGCTGCAGTCCACAATGTTAAGGAGATGCTCATACCTGCAGATTCAAAGCGATGCTGATCACAACATTTCCCGTGATTGCCAACAAGATGCCTAGGAGTAATTTCTGCAAAAACAAACAAAACAAAAAATAGAGATGTACAATGAGGCAGAAAGTGCAGAGAAGAAGCCAGATATTTATATACTTGCACTTATTTACATAATGACAAATGCCCAGGATTTATGTTCATTCAAATTCATCACATATTCACAAGTATACACATACGACCAAGCTATATGTTCTTTCTGGGAAGGGCAACCCCGATTCATCCTCGCTCATCTCACTTTTCCAGCTGCTTTTAAAAATGTTCCAGTTTCGTTCTCCTTCTCCCATTTCCCCCCATTTGTCCTCAGCTTACTCCAATTGTTGCAAACTGATTTCAAAGTGCAAAAGTAGTTTGCACTCAAAGAGTATGCAAAGGAAAAGGCAGAATCTTCCCTTTACCAGTAAGCTCAGGCAGAAGCAAACCGCTGAGTCTCTCCTAGCTTGTGTGGTTTTCCTTTCTGGCAATTGAATGTTTTGCCTTATGTTGGAAACTGCTCTGAGTCCTCTTGGGGAGATAGGATAGTATATAAATAAAGCTTATTATTATTATCATCTCATTAATAGCTTTTGCCATCTTGACCATATTCTGATGCTGCTTGGCTAAACATATACTGGGTTGTTGTAGGTTTTTCGGGCTATATGGCCATGTTCTAGAAGCATTCTCTCCTGACGTTTTGCCTGCATCTATGGCAAGCATCCAAAGTTTCACCTGAAACATAGTCCAAGCACCTGCTATTCATTGGTGGTCCCCCATCCAAGTCCTCATCAGGGCTGTTCCTACTTAGCTTCCAAGATTAGACAAGATCTGCCGCTTGTAGGGTGTTCAGGCCCTCAGGATATGATATGATGACTTCTCAGTAAACCATGTAGCAGTGCATGTATACTACATTAATGAGCTTTCCAGCTTTTCCAATAGATAATCACCAAAGGTAAAATTATCAACTCAATTCAGATCATGACAAAATTGTTATCAATGTATATTATACTCCACCTGAATGGACTGAGGATGGTAAAATTATATGGCATAGTTACTACAATGGAGCACTGAAAAATGGAACACAACGAAGATGATCTTGAGAATGCCTAGTCCCTAGTTGTTCTACGTAATAGTTATGCAACCTTGCACTTTATCCATGCCCTCTTTCCAAGATTACAGCCCTGCACTTATTCTCTTCCCTTGCCCTATTGTTTATAGCCTGGCCACGTTTACAGCAGCTTACTGCACTGTTTGATGAGCGTTATTTTAATTGAGTGTCTAGATCCACGTAAGTCATGCTACCTCTCTATTTTGCCTTGGTCAGACCACACCTGGAATACTCTGTCCGATTCTGGGCACCACAATTGAAGGGAGACGTTGAGAAGCTGGAATGTGTCCAGAGGAAGGTGACAAAAATGATCAAGGGTCTGGAGAAAAAGCCCTATGAGAAGTGGCTTAAAGAGCTGGGCATGTTTAGCCTGCAGAAGAGAAGGCTGAGAGGAGTCATGATGAAGGCCATGTATAAATATATGAGGAGAAGTCATAGGGAGGAGGGAGCAAGCTCGTTTTCTGCTGCCCTGGAGACTAGGACGCAGAACAATGGCTTCAAACTACAGGAAAGGTGATTCCATGTGGACATTAGGAAGAACTTCCTGTGAGAGCTGTTCAGCAGTGGAACTCTCTGCCCCGGAGTATGGTGGAGGCTCCTTCTTTGGAAGCTTTTAAAAAGAGGCTGGATGGCCATCTGTCAGGGGTGATTTGAATGCGATTTTCCTGCTTCTTGGCAGGGGGTTGGACTGGATGGCCTACAAGGTCTCTTCCAACTAGGATTCTATGATTCAGGATATGATATAACTTCTCAGTAGACCATAATGGAGCAGAACATGTATACTACATTGATGAGCTTTCCAGCCTTCCCAATATTATTATTATTATTATTATTATTATTATTATTATTATTATTAAACTTTAATTGTACCCCGCTAGCATCTTCTAAAGGATTCGATGCGGCTTACACAGGCCGAGGCCTCAACACACAACACAACAATACAATCTAAGCAAATCAAACAATTAAAACAGAATAAAGCAAAATAAACTACAGGCACAATACAGTAAACACAATAAAACTGGGCCGGGCCAGAGCAATGGGTACAAGATTAAAAGTGCTGATGTGACAGGAGGTGTATATAGGGCTTCCAGGGCAAGTGCGATGTGCGATGTGCAGCAATCATTGGTTCTGACAAAGTGCTTATGGGACTTGGTGGTGGAGATTTCCTAATCTGGGAAGGCGCATCGGAAAAGCCAGGTCTTCAAGTTCTTTCTGAAGGCAGCCAATGTAGGGGCCTGTCTAAGGTCTTTGGGGAGGGTGTTCCAGAGTCGGGGGGCCACCACGGAAAAGGCCCTGTCCCGCGTCCCCACCAAGCGCTCTCGCGACGCAGGTGGGATCACGAGCAGGGCCTCTCCAGATGACCGAAGAGAGCGTGTGGGTTCGTAGATGGAAATGCGGTCACGCAGGTAGGCTGGTCCCAAACCGTTCAGGGCTTTGTAGGTAAGCACCTGCACCTTGAAATGGGCTCGGAAAATAAATGGCAGCCAGTGGAGCTCCTTGAACAGGAGGGTTGACCTCTCTCTGTAAGGGGCCCCAGTTAGCATCCTGGCTGCTGATCGTTGGACCAGTTGGAGCTTCCGAGCCGTCTTCAAGGGCAGCCCCATGTAGAGCGCATTGCAGTAATCCAATCTGGAGGTGACCAAGGCATGGACCACTTCGGCCAGATCCGCCTTCGCAAGGTACGGTCGCAGTTGGCGCACGAGTCTCAGTTGTGCGAAAGCCCTCCCAGACACCGCCGACGCCTGAGCCTCAAGCGTAAGCGTTGAATCCAGAGGACTCCCAAACTGCGGACCTGTGACTTCAGGGGGAGTGTAACCCCGTCCAGCACAGGTTGCCACCCTATACCCCGATCCGGTTTTCGATCTACCAGGAGGACTTCTGTCTTGTCGGGATTGATCTTCAGCTTGTTCCTCCTCATCCAGATAGACACAGCGGCCAGGCACTCGTCCAGCACCCGAGAGGCCTCCTTGGAATTAGGTGGAAAGGAGTAGTAGAGCTGTGTGTCATCTGCATAGAGGTGGCACCTAGCTCCAAAACGCCGGATGACCTCTCCCAGCGGTTTCATGTAGATGTTAAAGAGCATGGGAGACAGAATAGAGCCTTGCGGGACCCCACAGGTCAAAGGCCAGGGGGCCGAGCAGGCGTCTCCCAGCTTCACCATCTGGGATCGACCCTCCAGGAAGGATTGGAGCCACGACAAAACCGTGCCCCCGAGACCCATCCCAGAGAGTCGTCCCAGAAGGATACCATGATCGATGGTATCGAAAGCCGCTGAGATGTCCAAGAGAACCAACAGAGTCACACTCCCCCTGTCCAGCTCTCTACGGAGGTCATCCACCAAGGCGACCAAGGCTGTCTCGGTGCCGTGACCAGGCCTGAAACCAGACTGTGACTGATCTAGGTAGTTGATGTCATCTAAAAAGCCCTGGAGCTGGGAGGCAACCACCCGCTCCAACACCTTACCCAAGAAAGGGAGGTTGGAGATCGGTCTGAAATTGTTCAGCACCGTGGAGTCAAGGGAAGCCTTTTTAAGGAGTGGACGAACCACAGCTTGTTTCAGGAGAGATGGAAAAGACCCCTGCTCCAATGATGCATTAATGATCAACCCAAACCAATCAACCAAACCCTCCCTGGCCGATTTAATTAGCCAGGACGGGCAAGGATCCAGAGCCGAAGTGGTTGCCCTCACAGCCCCAAGGACCTCCTCCACAGTCTCAGGAGGAACAAGCCTAAAAGAATCCCACAAAGTTGGACAAGCAGATGCCTCAATCACCTCCTCTGGCACTGCGGTGAAATTGGAGTCGCGCTCAAGGCGTATCTGAGCGACTTTGCCTGCAAAATGGTGTGCGAAATCGCTACACCGAGTTTCCGGATCGTCAAAAACCTCCTCCACCACAGGTGGCTGAAGGAGCTCCCCAACGACCCGGAACAACTCCGAAGATCTATTTGCTGCAGACGCTATACGGGTAGTCGTATAGGACTCCTTGGCTACCCGTATAGCCACAGTATACGCCCTAAGAGAGGCTGTAGCCCGTGCTCGATCAGACACGTCCCGAGATCTCCTCCAAGTGCACTCTAGCCCCCTCCTCGCATGCTTCATCACAGCCAGCTCCCCGGTGAACCAGGGAGACGGCTTGTCATGACGCAACGTGATGGGGCGTTCGGGAGCGATCGTATCTATCGCCCTGGTCATTTCCCTCGCCCTGGTCAATAGATCAGTCACCAAAGGTGAATTTATCACCTCAATTCAGATCATGACAAAATTGTTATTAATGTATATCATACTCCACCTGAATCAACTGAGGATGGTAAAATTACATGGCATAGTTACTACAATGGAACATTGAAAAATGGGACACAATCAATAAGATCTTCCCAAATGCTCCAAGGGAGGTTGGCGGTGGACTATGAGCATACTCCAGATGACTTTTAAATAATTTTCCTCTCATAGATTCATCAGAGAAACTCAGCATTACATAAAAACAAAAGATGAGCCCTGCTGGATCAGATCAAAGGCCCTCCTTGTCCAACACACTGTTCCCACAGCAGCCAAGCAGTTGCCTGTGAGAAGCCCACTTGCAAGACATGAATGCAGTGCCACCCTCCCACTCATGTTCCCTGGCAACATACTGTCTCTGAATATATAACTACGATGACAATGATGTTGGTGTTTTACATTTTTAAACAAATACGTTATAGTTAAAGACTCAAAAATCAGCATTAAAATAGAATTAAAACCATTGAAAACGTACAATTAAAATCTTAAAAGGCAGTCTTTAAAAGCTCTGTACAGTTAGAAGATTTCAACACATTCTTAGTAGGAACTTCCATTCTAAAGTCTGTCAAAATAAAAGAATATTTGCCTGGCAAAAAAAGGCTGGAATAGATATTCCACAAATATATAAACCCAATTTTCCTAGTTTCCAACAGACCTTACAACCTCTGAGGATGCTTGCCATAGATGCAGGCGAAACATCAGGAGAGAATGCTTCTAGAACAGGAGTCCTCAAACTTTTTAAACCGAGGGCCAGGTCACAGCCCTTCAAACTGTTGGAGGGACGGATTATAATTTTAAAAAGCATGAATGAATTCCTATGCACACTGCACATATCTTATTTTTAGTGCAAAAAACACTTTAAAACAATACAATAATTAAAATGAAGAACAATTTTAACCAATATAAACTTCTTAGTATTTCAATGGGAAGTGTGGGCCTGCTTCTGGCTGATGAGATAAGATTGTTGTTGCTGTTGTGTGCTTTCAAGTCATTTCAGACTTAGGTTGACCCTGAGAGAGGACCGAGTAAAATAACTTGGAGGGCTGTATCCGGGCCTTAGTTTGAGGACCCCTGCTCTAGAACATGGCCATAAAGCCTGAAAAACCAACAACAACCCAGATACTACTATCCTTGAATTTTCCATAAATTTGTCATGGAAGTCATTCACAAGAGGAACTCCCATGACAGCAAGTTCCACAGATGATTGTTATGTAAAGAAGTTCTGTTTTTATGCTATGAGTCTTCCACTGTTTTGCTTCCTTAAGCTTGGGTTCTAGTATCAGGACAAGGGGAAGGGGGAAACCCTCTTTCCAGTCCACGTCTTAGTTACTTCAAGTCTGGACTACTGCAACATTCTTTATGTGGGACTGCCTTTGAAGATAGTTTGGAAGTTGCAACTGGTTCAGAGATCGGCAGCCAGGTTACTAACTGTAGCGCTGTACAGGGAGAGAACTACTCCCATGGGTTGTTGTAGGTTTTTTCGGGCTATATGACCATGTTCCAGAGGCATTTCTCCTGACGTTTCGCCTGCATCTATGGCAAGCATCCTCAGAGGTATGGACTACCTCTGAGGATGCTTGCCATAGATGCAGGCAAAACGTCAGGAGAGAATGCCTCTAGACCATGGCCATATAGCCCGAAAAAAACCTACAACAACCCAGCAATTCCGGCCATGAAAGCCTTCGACAATACAACTACTCTCATGTTATGCAGCTCTGCTGGCTGCCAGTCTGCTTCCAGGCTAAATACAGGGTGCTGGTTATTACCTATAAAGCCCTAAATGGTTTGGGCCCAGACTATATGTAAAACTGCTTCTCTGCGCATAAACCAGCACGAGCACTGCGGTCCACGGAGGAGGCCCTGCTCTCACTCCCACCCCTGTCGTAAGCGTGGCTGGTAGGAAACAAGAGAGGGACCCTTCTCTGTGGCCGCTCCCCACCCCTGGAACTCACTCCCAAAAGAATTGAAAATGGCCCTTTCCTTCATCTCTTTTAAGAAGCTGTTAAAATCTCACCTATGTACTCAAGCTTACAAAGAGGAGAAGGATTAGCACTTTATTAAACACACTCTGACTTAGCTAATGGAAATCTACCTCAGTCCGGGTGGGCCTGTTGCAAATTGCCTAATACTTTTAAATGTTTTAACTGTTTATTATTATTAAATTTATTAGTGAAATCTGTCCCAACTCTTTTATTTGTATATCTAAATTTCTAATTTTGTTATTTTTGAGTTGTTTTGTAAGTATACCTCCCGGTGGCGCAATGGGTTAAACCCTTGTGCCAGCAGGCAAGACTGAAGACCGACAGGTAGCAGGTTTGAATCCGGGGAGACCACAGATGAGCTCCCTCTGTCAGCTCCAGCTCCCCATGTGGGGACATGAGAGAAGCCTCCCAGAAGGATGGTAAAACATCAGAAACGTCTGGGCGTCCCCTGGGTAACGTCTTAGCAGACGGCCAATTCCCTCACACCAGAAGCGACTTGCAGTTTCTCAAGTCATTCCTGATATGAAAAAAAAATACTGACTTTTTATGATTTGATGTGTTTTGTTATGTTCTGACAGCATTGAATATTTGCCCATTTTTGTTGTTAACCGCCCTGAGTCCCCAGATTGTAACCGGCAACCTTTCGGTCAGCAAGTTCAGCAGCTCAGCGGTTTAACCCACTGCGTCACCTATTAGGAAAATCCACCTGTAAACCTGGAGTGACTGACAACCCTCTAGATATTTTTGGACTGCAAATCTCATCAGTCCTTGATAGCACAGCCAATGGGGAGGACTACCCACTTCCTCAATTGGACACAAAGTCTGCTTCCTGGGAAGTGAATCCAAAAGATAAAGACGATCCTGAACATGAGAACTAGAACCTGTTTGGGAAGACTTCTATTCAGAGAGAGTGATTCAAAGGCAGTATAGATCAGGCAGGGGCAAACTTGGGCCCTCCCTCCAGGTGTTTTGGACTTCAGCTCCCACAATTCCTAACAGCTGGCGGCTGTTAGGAATTGTGGGAGCTGAAGTCCAAAACACCTGGAGGGAGGGCTCAAGTTTGCCCCTGCCTGGTGTAGTTGGCCCCATTTTTGGGGCCGAGCTGAAAGGAGTCTCTAGCTTACCTGGTTGTCGTGGTACCATCCCCAAGAGAGCAGCGCCCCTCCGGGCCCTTCTACCGCGGAGCTGTCATAGGAGGCAGTTTGGGGGTCCCCCAAAGGGGCCCCGCGGGTCCCCAGCCACGCCATGAATGCGCCACGGGAGCAGCCGAGGAATCCGGATCCCTCCGGGCCTCCCACTTCCTGCTTCGGACTGGGTTTGGGAGGAGGAAAGGGAGGAAGGGAGGGAGGGACAGTTTGCTCATGGGACAAGGAGGCGCCGCTCTCCCCACCAGGAAGCCCAGAAGAGAGAAGAGGGGGGACCCAAGGCACCAACCCCTGGGAGACTAACCGGCTGGAGGCACAGCATTCCCTTTGCTGCAGCTTCTCCTAAACTAGAGGCCCTTCCACACAGCCCTATATCCCAGGATATCAAGGCAGAAACTCCCACATTATTAGAGTTCAAAGCAGATATTGTGGGATTTTCTGCTCTGATAGTCAGTGTGGAAGGGCCCTGAGTCCACACTCAGATAATGCGGGATTTTCTGCCTTGATATCCTGGGATATAGGGCTGTGTGGAAGGGCCCAAAGTTATTGCATAGGGGAAATGCAGAGTTTCAAAGGGACACTGACAACTTCTTCATACTAGAGACTGCAGCAGACTGAAAGCCAAAACCAAGGTTACAACAGCATCTGTTATAGAACTCCAGTATGCTGATGACAACGTTGTCTGTGCACTTTCAGAAGAAGACCTACAAGCCACACTAAACATCTTTGCAGAAGCATACAAGAAGCTCGGACTGTCATTGAACATCAAGAAAACCAAAGTCCTCTTCCAATCATCAATTTATTATTTATTTATTTATTTATTATTTAAACTTATATGCCGCCACTCCCCTGGGGCTCGGAGCGGCTTACAAGAATAGCTAAAATCTAACAAAATTTAAAAGCAATTTAAAACAATTTAAAAACAACAATATCAGACATTAAAAGCCTGTCGAAACAGGTATGTCTTACATGCCCTGCGGAAAGCTGGTAAGTCCCGCAAGGCACGGACTTCAGGTGGCAGAGTATTCCAGAGTGATGGTGCCACTGCTGTGAAGGCTCTGCGTCTGGTTGCTGTTAGACGCAAGGTCTTGACACTGGGGACTTCCAATAGATCTTGGTCCTCAGAACGGAGGGATCTCTGGGGTTGGTAGGGGGTGAGGCGGTCCCTCAGATACATCGGCCCCAGACCATGCAAGGCCTTAAAGGTGAGTACCATCACTTTGAAAGTGATCTGGTGCTCAATTGGTAACCAATGCAGCTGTAGTAAGATTGGGTTATGTGGCATCTCATCGGAATTCCCGCAAGAAGCCGAGCAGCTGCATTTTGTACCAACTTGAGCTTCCGGATCACCGACAGAGGAAGGCCAATGTGAACATCCTGTGGCTCCTCCATGATGACATGATGGCAAAATTGTGAACATCCTGCGGCTCCTCCATGATGACATGATGGCAACAGTCCTGGACAGCAGTGGCTCCCAAAGTGACCCATTTAAGCTGGAATCATGTGTCAAACAGGGATGTGTTATTGCCCCAACTTTATTCTCCATCTTCATCGCTATGATACTTCACCTTGTTGATGGGAAGCTTCCCACTGGAGTGGAAAAGATGGCAAGCTGTTTAACCTCAGCAGACTGAAAGCCAAAACCAAGGTTACAACAGCATCTGTTATAGAACTCCAATATGCTGATGACAATGTTGTCTGTGCATTTTCCGAAGAAGACCTACAAGCCACACTAAACACCTTCACAGAAGCCTACGAGAAGCTCGGCCTGTCATTGAACATCACGAAAACCAAAGTCCTCTTCCAATACTCACCAGCCAACCCCTTTCCAATGCCAGAGATACAGCTTAATCGTGTAACATTATAAAAAGTTGACTATATCTGCTACATTGGCAGCAACCTCTCCACAAAAGTCAACATCAACACTGAAATACAACATCTCCTGAGCTCTGTGAGTGCAGCATTTTTCCGAATGAAGCAGAGAGTGTTTGAGGACCGGGACATCCTCAAGGGATACCAAGGTACTTGTTTATAAAGCTATTATCCTCCCAACCCTGCTATATCCCTGCGAGACGTGGACTATCTACAGACGTCACATGCAATTCCTGAAATGATTCCATCAGTGTTGCCTCCAAAAAATCCTGCAAATCTCTTTGGAAGACAAGCGGACAAATGCCAGTGTGCTGGAAGAAGCAAAGACCACCAACATTGAAGCGATGGTCCTCCGTCATCAACTCCACTAGACTGGCTACATTGTCCGGATTCCTGATCACCGTCTCCCAAAGCTGTTGCTCTACTCCAAACTCAAGAATGGAAAATGGAATGTTGGATGACAGAAAAAGAGATTTAAAAATGGACTCAAAGCCAACCTTAAAACTTCGACAAAATCCTTTGATATACAACGGTATAGAATGGGCCTGGGAGAAAGTCACCCTGAAATTAAATAGTGACTAAGTGAATAAATCAGAAATTTTCACACTACATAAGCCAGGGTAGGTATTGTGTGATCCACCAGATGTTGAAACATTGCTCCAGTCAAGGTGAGTCAAGAGTGATGAAGACTGGGAGCTAGATTTAACAACATCTGGAGAGAAGACGGTGCCCACAGAACTGTTTTGTTCATGTCTGGTTGTCTTGGTCCAGATTAGACTGAGCTTCAGGTGGGCAGATTTTACCCCACACAATAAACCTTGCAAGTGCAAACAGATTCCCACCATTCAGAACTATAGCTTGGGTTCTTGGATTTCAATTATGTTTTTACACGGGTATTGCTTGGTATGCGACTGACTGCAAGTTTGCAACCACAAGTGGATGTATGCAAGTCAGAGTACTATTTTTGAGTCTGAATAATTCCTTGCTGGAAGAGATGCTAAGAAGGAGGAGGAGGAGGAGGAGGAGGAGGAAGAAAACAGTTCTCTTCATGGTTAATACATACATCTCTATTCTTGCAAATTTACAAACAAACAATAGTTCTGCATGTGGCAAAGATGCTAGGCAGCTATTACTCTCCCGCTCGTTCCATATATTTCCATATATTCATTCCTCAGAATTTACATTTTTATTACCCACTAAAAAGGTACTTTTAAAATCATGTCAGAAATACATTTTCACATCTTGTTGTCAGAAGAAGACATAAAACCAGTATCATTGTTGAGACTAACTGGGGAAAACGAATTTCTAGCATATGCTTTCACAGATTGCGGTCCACTTCATTCGATGCATTTGATGAAGTGGACAATAATCCACAAAAGTTTATGCCAGAAAAGGTTATCATTTCGGTTAGTTTCAAAAGCCCAGCTGGGTTCATTTAAATCCCATTCATCTCAAGGCTGAGAAGTGTGGAATCAGGAAATATTTCCCCCTTTTCTTCCCAACATGTTGATTACAGCCAAAGTGATTTATAAATGGGAGCCTCTGCATTTGTGGAAACCCAAAGAGCAATGCCCGCATGTTAGTTTAGTGTGGGGACACCTATAATCCTCCCGTTTCCTATAAATCCCAGCACCCATGACCAGCAGTCAAGGATGATGGGAACCGTCATCTACAGTAACAACATCTGGAGGGCAATGGACCACTGGCTTAATAAAATAGGCCAGTAAAACTGAAGTGAAAGTGTTATACAAGAGTGGGTCAAAAAGTTTTGCATCCTGTGTCATAAAAACATTATGAATGAACATATAACAGCAGAAGTTGATACAGATCATAGCCTGAACTGTCCTCTACACAAAACTACATTTCAACATAGTCACCATCAATGTGTACACATTTACGCCATCACTTAACCCAAGCATCCAAACCATTTTGGAAAAATTTCAGGTTTTGCTTCGTGACCCAAGGTTTTAAAGCTGTTTTCACGTCATTCAAGTCATTGAATCTGCAACCACATAGGTTCTCTTTCAGGGGTCCAAAACAGGTAAATGTCAGAAGAGGCCAAATCACAAACATTCTTCAAGCAATTATGGATTTCCTTAGGTGCCCAACCGTCTTTTGTCAGAATTCAATGATGACTCTTTCTTTTAACTTCAGATTCATGGCTCTAATCAGTCAATTGGAAAAAGAAAAGTAAAGTTACCACTATCATAGCATGCATAGATAGTCCAATAGCTGTGAAAGAATTAAAAGTTAGAGTGATGGAGGCATTACTTTTTGATCCACCCTCGTATTTAGGTAACCGGTATTTTATTTATCGTATCAGAAGTGAACTGAGGGTACAGTTGTAATGTATTTTAAAAGCACAAAGTTTTTTAAAAACTTGGTATTATACTAAATGTCCTTTGATCAGTAGCTGGTTACTTGGAGTGCCTCTGGTGTTGTTCATTGTGCACGTGGCAGAGCTCAGACTGCATTTCAATAAGTGGTCTGTGGTTTGCCCTTCTCCACACTTGCATATTGTGGACTCCACTTTGTGTCCCCATTTCTTAAGGTTGGCTCTGCATCTCGTGGTGCCAGAGCGCAGTCTGTTCAGTGCCTTCAAGTCACCCAGTTTTCTGTGTGCCCAGGGGGGAGTCTCTCATTTGGTATCAGTCATCACTTGAGATTCTGGGTTTTTGCCTGCCACTTTTGGACTCTTGCTTGCTGAGGTGTTCCTGCGAGTATCTCTGTAGATCTTAGAAAACTATTTATTGATTTAAGGTTTTAGTTAGGTCAGGTGGTGCAATACCAGCTAAAGAGTATAATTTTTCCAGTGGTGTATGGCGTAGACATCCTGTGATAATGCGGCATGTCTCATTAAGAGCCACATCCACTGTTTTAGTGTGGTGAGATATGTTCCACACTGAGCATGCGTACTCAGCAGCAGAGCAGCAAAGCGCAAGGGCAGATGTCTTCACTGTATCTGGTTGCGATCCCCAGGTTGTGCCAGTCAGCTTTCGTATGATATTGTTTCTAGCACCCACTTTTTGTTTGATATAATGCTACATTTTATTTTTAATTGGTTTCTTTTTCTTTTCTTTTTTGACTCCCTCAAAGTAACAAAGTAAATATTGCCTGTTGCTTTTAGAAAATGCAACATTTGACATTGTCATGCTTAAAAGTAAACTCACTGACAATTGTTACATTTTTTAGAAAAACATTATTACATTTTACACATTTAACCTATACTCTGGAAAGGGCTTTCAGAAGAAATGCCTCTGTTCTTTGGCTCCCGCTGCTCAACTCTCCCCACCTGTAAGCCTCCTGGGGCTCAGGCGGCGTTTGAAGGCCATTTCCATAAACTGGCACAGGAGGAGACCATATTGTCAGGCAACACTCTTTGATTGAATGATTGGGTTGGCAGCCTGCGCTCATTCCCGACTCCCTCATCCAGGTTTGCTTATTATTAGTGCTGGGCAGCATTCCCAGAAACTCAAGCCATACAGCTATAAGAATAGCAGCATGCCCTTCTAATATATCTCTGCTCATTTACCGTGAGAAAAAACTCATGGCCACATTGGCAAGGAATGCACATTCTACTACCATTGAGGAATATTTACAATTATGAGAATGGGAAACAGGGAGAGTGGAGAACAAAAATGAAGTAGAAAGAAAAGCAAATGTCTCTGGCCATTAACCTGCCAGATAATGATAAATGTTCGCTGAGGAAACTTTCCCTCCCAAAAAAAGATTATATCCATGTTATGTTGATCATAAATGATGTGAGTTGTAATTCAGTATACCAGGTTGACACCAGCTTGTGAATGGCTGGGCTGGCCACATTCATAGGATCTGTTGGTATCCAAAGGCCAGGTATACAGATCACCTACAACTCATGTGGCCATTTTCTGAACTTCCTGTTCGTAACTAGGGCCCCTTCCACACAGCTGAATAAAATCCCACATTATCTACTTTGAACTGGGATATATGGCAGCGTGGAGTCAGATATTCCAGTTCAAAACAGGTATTGTGAATTATCTGCCTTGATATTCTGGGTTATTTGACTGTGTGAAAGGGCCCTAGGACTATTTCTGTTTGTGACAAGGACATAGAGCAATGGATTCAAATTGCAGGAAAACCTTAGAAAGAACTTCCTGTCAGAGCTATTTAACAATGGAATGTGCTGCCTTGGATCATTGTAGAGCCCCCTTCAATGGAGGTTTTAAGGCAGAGGTCATATGGCCATCTGTCAGGAGTGATTTAATTGTGTGTTCCTGCATGGCAGAATGGAGTTGGACTGGATCCTCTTTGGGGTCTTTTCAGATTCTATGAGCAGTCTGTTCAGTGTTGGAGGCAGTGTCCTGGTCTAGTTGGTCTCTTACAGCAAAAAGCTTTTTGTGGAAATAATTTTATTTCTTTTGCATGACGGTAGGCTCTCCACATTTATGGGAGTTAGGGGCCAGAACTCCTGCAAAAGTGTAAAAATCACAAATAAAATACTGCTGATTTTTTTAACCTTGAGAGAAGGAATCTCTACGTCCTCCAAGGAAAATCTATGATTAACTGGTGCCAAAAGTTTATCATAGTATTGCACTAGAAGACTTAGGGATTTCTAGAGAAATGGTTGGAAATCAGAGCTGTTAGGCTCAAAAAATAACCCTCACTTGGGGTGATTCCACCATACATATAGCAGAGTACTAGAAGAAAACTTCATAACCAGCAGAAACTTATGTGTGGTGAGCCAGGATAAGCTTCCATTCAACAGGATGGCACAGGGTTGCAGAGTCACAACTTTCAAAATATTTATTCAAGAAAAGAAATACATTCTAGATAGAAAAGGTCTTGGAGTTAATTAGCTTACTAAGCACATCTTCTAAGGAAGGTAATGTTGTGGCTCAGTCTGAGTCTGCATCTGAAACTGAACTGTTTGGGACTTCTGGGCCTGGGCCTTTTGAGCCTGAGCCTGATTTTCTGCAGGATGATGAGGAGGTTGATGGGTTGCAGATTCCTGTATATGCTCCAGAAGGAGCTGATAGTGTGCCTTCTGAAGAAGAAACAGGAAGCCTGTTCCCCGGGGAAAGGAATGTGCCTTTAGATAGAGACAGTGAAWTCCCACAAGTGTAGGTGGAGACTCCTTTCCGTCCCCAGAGTGATCCGGCCCAGCTGGGCCGAGATAAGGAGTTGTATAGCCTTGAAGATAATGGTGAATTAATGAGCAGACAGGACCTTTTGRAATTAAGGGTTCGCAGAAGCACACGCCTTGCTAACAAGAGGGAAGCAAAGGTCAACGCAATGCTTTCATGTCAGGGAAGCTTATTTAATGTTGTAGCTGACAGGCATTTCTTGTCAGTCCAATGTTGCTTCTTACCCATTAACTTCTGTGGAATTGCCTTGGCTTTTGCGGAATGCTTCTGGCTTCTTAGAGACTGGGATTCTGATCCTGATTTTACCTGTTTGCCATAGGCTCTTGTTTGACCATTGCTAAGAGATTATGCTTCATGTTATTTGCCTGTGGATCTTGGGAACCTTGCCTTTGCATTTAAGACTCTGTTTTGCCTATTGAACTTTTGCATCTTTATTTCTCTGTTTTGATTTTGCTTTTTTCTCAATAAACTACAAAACTACAGCCTTGGTGTGTGCTGGTGTCTTTAGCAAGGTGAAAACTACCCTGAGTTGTGATAGGTAAAATGATAAAATATCTGAAGTATCCATGCAGCTACATTCTGGAGACAGGCAAAATGTGTCCTCAATGGAAGAGAGACCAAGGCAGAGAGAGGGCAATGGAGAATGACCACATGGTCAAAACCCAGGGTAATAAAAATACCTTTAAAGAGAAAGTTACTTCATCCTTCACAGAGATTCCATCTTCAAAGGGCGGAGGAGATAGTGGCAAGCAAGAAGACAAAGCCCCTTCTGGGAAAAACATACACAGGAATATGGGGAAAGGAATCCCTCACTCTAATGTCTAAATCTAGCTACTCATTGAGGACTGGAGACTTGTGCAGTCCAGAGATTAAACCCAAGAGAAATGTTCTCTCTGGGGATCTCTAGGTCAACTTCTGGTGTAAGGTGAACACAGAATCATCCTAGAGAACTTAGAGATTCCTAGAGTAAACATGTTAACCAATTCAGCGAATAATTAAAACCACAACACCCACTACACAAATTTGACTTCTTACTTTGCCTGCTGTAAAATATTACAGCTTAAATCCAATTGTATATTATTCAGCACAGGACATTGCTGTGACCTAATTCAAGTGCTTGAATCACAATCTCATCTGTGTTAAAGTCTTGAAGATGTCTTAAATATTCAATCTGCCATTCTAGATAGCTTGGTTTGAGAACTGTATTGCTGCATTTTTAATGCAACCAAGCTATGACCCCAGAGGAACATCACATCGAATTTAATAAACAACAGGCAATTTGAGTCTGGTAACAGCTGCCCCAGGACTTCGTACTAGCTAGGAAAAATTTAGGGAAAATCCTCATTGTGTTTAACGATTGTGCCCCATTGAGTTCATGCCGAGCAGCAATATAATAGCACACTAAACGATCAAGGTTTGAGAGGGATATTATTTTCCCATTTTCATATTTCATGTCTGTCACATTTTCACTTAGCCATGATCTCAGTAACACTC
This sequence comes from Anolis sagrei ordinatus, assembly GCF_025583915.1. Taxonomy (NCBI): domain Eukaryota; kingdom Metazoa; phylum Chordata; class Lepidosauria; order Squamata; family Anolidae; genus Anolis; species Anolis sagrei. The sequence goes on from NW_026847438.1 coordinate 220,765,434, forward strand.
CCCCAAACCATGTATTCAGCTATGAGCATTAGATGGAAAACTCTCATCGGCACCAAGGGGAAGTTTTCCTAATGCTAAAAGCAACATGGGACGGGGGCATGGTTTTTATTGAAGGCTAAAGAGGGAAGGCTTAAGCATGCTGTGTTACTAGTAACTGTCTTTTGTGTTACCCAGTACTTCATTTATAACCATTTTGATGATTGCTAATCATGGTATTAATTGGGGGGAAGGGGGAGGTTTGTCAAGTCCCATAACTGAAAACTAGCATTTACCAAGGGTGAAAATGCTAGAAATTGTAGTCCAACAACACCTTGCTGCATATTTTCCATGCCAGCATTAACTTCACATATAGGTGTACTCCAGTTATCCTGACTAAAAGTGACACCATGCATCCTTTCCATTGCAAAGTTGCCTCTAAGGCGGTAGTTTACACACCCCACACTGCAGAAGACAAAAGAAGGCATACGTCTGCATAGAAATTGCATGTGTTAGTTCCAATCCATAGGTGCAAATTTAGAAATACAGTGATACCTTATTTTAAAAGTTTAATTTGTTCCATGACTGAACTCTTAACTCAAAATGCTCTTATCTCAAAGCTAATTTCCCCATCAAAATGCTTAAAATACTATTAATCCATGCCGCCACCTCCCCCAATCCTCCCATTTTTTGTTGGGGGAGGTGGGGGAGGTATTTTATATATGATACATAATGTACACATGTACATTCACATGGAACAATAAAATAATACAATAAAATAATGCTCCAACTAGTCCAACGGGCGGCAGCCATGATTCTAACAGGAGCAGGGCGCAGGGAGCATACAACTCCTCTGCTGAACCAGCTCCACTGGCTGCCGATATGCTACCGGGCTCAATTCAAAGTGCTGGCGTTGGCCTTTAAAGCCCTAAACGGTTCTGGCCCAACTTATCTATCCGAACGTATCTCAGCCTATCAGCCCACCAGGACCCTAAGATCTTCCGGAGAGTCCCTTCTCTCTATCCCTCCAGCTTCAGAAGTGCGGCTGGCGGGAACGAGAGACAGGGCCTTCTCTGTGGTGGCCCCCCGGCTTTGGAACACCCTCCCTATAGAGGTACGATCAGCCTCTTCGCTAATGGTGTTTAGGAAGAGATTGAAAACATGGTTGTTCAAACAAGCATTCGGCTAATCTGTGGCAATCGAATCTTGATGACTAAGGACAGGAAAACATGGACAACGAATTCTGGATTATGATTTTAATTCAAGATATATGGGATTATTATTGGTGGCCCAATAATTTGAATTGTATGTGTATATGTTTTTAAATTGGAGATTGTTTTTAATTGCTGTAAACCGCAATGAGTCGCCGATCCAGGCTGAGATATTAGCGGTATACAAGTGTATTAAATAAATAAATAAATAAATAAATAAATAAATAATAATAAAATTTTATTTATATTCCACTCCAAAGGGGAAAAAAGATCACCTTTAAAATGGTAGAAGCACAAAATTGTAGCAAGGGAGAACAAAGCACAAAGTAAAGAGGAAGAAGCATCTTTCTCTTTATGCTGTACTCATTCCAGCCTGCCTCCCTCTCTTTCTTACCTTCTCTTTCTTCGTGAAGCCAAACATACCAGGAATCACCTCACTACCTCTGAGGATGCTTGCCATAGATGCAGGTGAAATGTCAGGAGAGAATGCCTCTAGAACATGGCCGTATAGCCCAAAAAAACCTACAACAACCCAGTGATTCCCACCATGAAAGCCTTCGACAATACATACCAAGAATAAAAATCACGCAAAACCAACTAACCCAAAGTTCCTCAAAGCAGACGAGAGCAAAGCAGATAGCAATTTCCCAAAGCAGACAAGAGCACGAGGGACAAAGGCTGCTCCCTTGGAGCCCCAAAGGCCTGTCCTCTCGTACTAGCTCTCCTTCTGTCGCTAGCTCTTAACTCAAAATGCTCTTAAGTTGGGAGACTCTTAAGTTGAGGTTCCACTGTACATAGTTGGCTTTTAAAAAAGAACTGCCATTCATCTAGAGAAATGGTTCCCAACTTGTGGTACATGAATCACCATCCCAAATAACCAAACCAAATCTGAAGTTGACAAAAAATTGATTCGTAACCCTTTTGGTACTAATGTTGGAGAGTGGTCCCTGGCCAAGTGGTCCCTGATCAAGTGGCCCATGATCAAAAAAGTTGGGAACCACAGATCTAGAATAAGGGAGAAGGCAGTGACCACCTGATCCATGTGCCTGTGCTTTCTTATACTCAGATGCCATAGCAAAGAGAGCGATCACAGATTTTGAGATGATATTGGACTGTGGCTTCTATCATACTTTCCCATTGGCTGTGTTGCTGATAGGAAAAATCCAACAACATCTGCTCACATGTTTTCCATGTTGGTAGGCAATGTCAAAGTCTGTGTTCTTCTTTCCTGGGATGCTTTAATATTAAACTGTAGTTGGATAGGATATTCCTTCAAACAATGTTTCTCTCTTCTGAGAGCCCTTCAGTTTTCTGATAGACTTTGAAACAGAACTGTTCTCTGTCAAGAAAGACCCATTGTAAATCTCTTCTAGACATGCCTGCAATGTCTCCTTGAGTTGCACAACTAAGAGAGGTCCCTGTGAACTTGGCAGCCCTGGCAGAGAAGTGCAGATTGGGAGGCCGACTTTGCCTTTGTGGCTGGAACCAGCCCGGTCACCTCCTGTTAACCTCTTTCACCACAGCTGTGCAGCATTTTAAATACTTTTCTTTCCAATCTTTACAAACTCATGCCAACCCTTGAGGTAAAACTATACAGCATGCAAACAAAAGATGAAAGTGTTCTTTTTAAAATCTTGCCTTCCCAGTTTCATTTCCCAGTACATACTTAGTTTTTTGGATGGCCTTTCTATTAGGAGCAATCCCTGGCCAACACATCAGGCCTTAAAAATTGACTATTTCCTGTTGATTTCCACATTAGTAGTGACTTACAGATTGCCCTGGTTCATATCTACACATCAGGAACCTAGCCAATGGATAGAATGCTGGTTATAGGGATTCCAGGAGCTGTTGTCCAAAAGAACAATGTCACGGAAATCTGCTGTTTGCTCAAGGTTACAGAGTTTCAACTTGCTCTTCCCTATTCTTTCAAAGGGAAAGGGTGAAGGTGAGCACATTTGTTCTGTTCTCTCTAGCAGTTCCTACCTTTGGTTCTCACTTTGTCTTCAATGTGAATTTCCGCAGCAGGAAGCATCTTCTATCAGTGGGAGATCCCTGAAAGGTGTAACATCCATGCCATTAAGGTTCAGTAGCCCTATCTGTGGACACAAAAGCTTTCCCACTCAGAGAATTTTCCTCACAGTGATGGCTTACATGTCAGGATTGCAGTAAATCTGTGACCCGACCATGTTTGGTGAGCATGGAGTAAGGGTGGATGAAGTCACAAGTGTCTTCCATGTTATGGTTGTGGTTAGGTAACTCTTGAATTTTATTTTCTCCAAACAGGTTCAGCACCTTAGATAGCTTTTTCACAATCTGGGAGATATGATTCAAAAACTTGGATAGCTCTTTAAGATCCACTGTGTAGATTCCCCAAATATCACACCAATAGTTTTGCACAAATCAAATGACTTTGGGAAGCAACAAGAATAATTTTATTGATTAGCTCTTAGGCCATATCACAATACCAAACCAAACAACAAATCTTGATAAGACCTGATTGCACTCTATGTAAAGGTAAAGATTGTCCCCTGACATTAAGTCCAGTCATCTGTGACTCTGGGGTGTGGTGCTCATCTACATTTCTAAGCCGAAGAGCCCACATTGTCCATAGACACCTCCAAGGTCATGTGGCCGGCATGACTGCATGGAGCGCCTTTACCTTCCCGCCGGAGCGGTACCTATTGATCTACTCATATTTGCTTGTTTTCAAACTGGTAGGTTGGCAGAAGCTAGAGCTGACAGTGGAAGCTCATGCCGCTCCCCCGAATTGAACCTGCGACCTTTCGGTCAACAAGCTCAGCAGCTCAGCTCTTTAACCCACTACACCACCAGGGGCTCCTTATGTAGTAAGTTAAAATAAGACACTTATAACAATACCGTAAACAAATATGATAAAACTGAGTAGATGCATCATATTAACTTATCACCCCTATAATTTATCCCAATCAGCCACACATATATGGTTCTCAAATGTATTGTTTTGCTTAAATACAAAGCTGTTTTATATGTTTGGGAATCAGATTTTTCCTGTAAAAGCATAGACTCTTAGAACCATCATTGGAAAAGACCCCCAGGACCACCCAGGCTAACCCCTGTCGTGCAGGAACACACAATCAAAGCATTCTCGAGAACGATGGCAATTCATCCTCTACTTAAAAACCTCCAGAGAAGGAGACACCAGCATGCTCCAAGGCACCATATTCCACTGCCAAACAGCTCTTACCACCAGACAATTTTTTCTCATTTTTAAATGGAATCCCTCCTGCAATTGGAATCCATTGCTCTGGGTCCTAATCTCCAAAACAGCAGAAAACAAGCTTGTTTTCTCCTCAGTTTGACATCCTTTCATATATTTAAGCCTGACTTTTACGTCTCCTCTCAGCCTAAACATACGCATCTCCCTCAGCTGTTCCTTGGAGGGTTTTCTTTCCAAATTAGACACATTCTCCATGTTTACCTTTGTTATGATATAACAATTTGTAGAAACTGAATATCAATTATTTTCTCCACTTTTCATCATGCAGTGGAAAGATCCATATCTTGTAGAACTGTGAAGAATCAAATTGGTCCCCAGATTCCCTGAGTTCGCCCACCCACCCTTCCTCAATACTGCCTGGTAGCTGGCATGAGCACCTGGATATTGAATGCTGATCAGGATGCCAATAACACACAATTGGCATTCTTATATAACAACACAACAACAACAACAATAATAATAATAACAACAACAACACCAACAACAAGGCACTTTATTTATATTCCACTTCATCTCTGCAAAGGGACGCAGAGTGGATTATAGTTTTACATATATAAGGCAAGCATTCAATGTCTGTTTTACACAATACACAATGATATACAATACACAGACAGAGATAAAGGACTTCCCCTTCCATCTCTGGTACCTGGAGGGAATGCTCACTCCAACCATGGGGAGGTGCTCTTGTTCCATTTTTCCATGCCAAGGAGCTTGTTGTCCATAGACTTCTGTGATCGTGTTGCTGGCATGTCTGCATGTCTGAATTGGGGCACCCTTTTACCACCTTGACGAGGTGGTACCTAGTTTGATCTACTCACATTACATGCTTTTGAACTGCAAGGTAGGTGGAAGCTAGAGCTGTCACTGCGGCTTCAAACTTCTAACCCTCTGGTCAGCATAATTCCTGCAACTAGCAGTTTAACCCGTGGCTCCTCTAGCTAGTGTATGACACAGATTAGAGTTCTTGAAGCATTCAATTTAACACAAAGCAAATCAGGTTCCGACAGGGAGAACCTGTGTTTTAGTTAAAATAATCATCAATCCAAAAACCTGGGTTGATTTATTCATGGGTTCATTGTTAGGGTTTAACCCTTATAAAAAAAATCTCTTTCTCTAAAAAGAGTGGCAAGAGCTTGGGCTTTTCCACACAGCCATATAACCCAGCATATCAAGGCAGAATAAGCCACACTATCTGCTTTGAACTGGAATATCTGAGTCCTCACGGCCATATATCTCAGTTCAAAGCAGATAATGCTGTGTGGAAGGGGCCTTAGTTTATTCAAAGAAGCAGCAACCAACTCTAAACGAAGTAACAACCCACTCTATTAACTCTGCTATGGAATCATTTATAGTATTTTTGAATGCTTGGAAAGGTTAATGGTGGCAGGAGCAAGGGTGGTTCTCCTCTCTGTGGCGTTACTCCTCTCTGTGGCGTTAACTGTATTATCTACAGTTCATATCAAAATCCATAATTCTGGCCCCAAAATCTGTCTGCAAATTATATATATGAATATATATATATATATATATATATATGGCAGATAGATTCAATAGAAGATACCAAAGAAATAGCTAGATCCATTGGGATGTACATGTAAGTTCATTGGCAAATTCACTGAGTCCAGTAAGATGTATTTCTGAGTAGGATTGTGCTCTAAGGCTACACAGTTACATGAATGCTAACCCCACTGAAACTCAATACAGTGGGACTTTTTTCTGAGTAAACACAGATAGGATAGGTCTGGAGGAAAGCTATCCTTTTCTCTTTAACAGGCTTGCAACCTATCTCTTCAAATGTGTATGTTACCTGTGAAGCCGAACAGTTATGTGGTTTTTATTATTCCTACAGTAGACTATGGTATCCAAAGTATACACCATACATACTTCTTTGCTTACGAGCCAAACATAGCTATGTAAAGTGAGCAGCTTGTTTACAGTAGACCACTATACCAGTATGGACCTATGCTATCAAATTAGTGGGAAATCAGTATTATAGTAAACAGAGGTCAAAGATCAAACCCGCAATTTCATATAAAATTCCAGTCCATGTACACAAAATATTAAAATAAAAAATTCCAAGTCATAAGACCATCAACTATTCTTAAAACTTAATCAAAAGCAGGGTAAGTGTACAGGAAGCGAAATTTAAATGTAATTTTAATCCAAAATTTAATGCAAGGAACAGCCATATAATGGATCTCTTTTAAACCTTGACAACCAGCTGTCAAACAAGCCCTTTTGTTTAATTTCTCTCTTCTTATTCAAACAGTGCCTTTAAAATGTCACTTGTGATCACTTTTACATTTCTAAAATTATTGAGATAGTACTGCTCCTTCTTGAATTACAATGCGGAGTTTGGGATGAAATGGGGAAATCTGCCACCGATTGTAAATAAATAGAAAAAGGAAGCCCGTTATTCCTCAAGCTTAAGCAACTGAGGGAGAAAAGGAAAGGGCCTGAGGCTGTTAGGAATTGTGGGAGTTGTAGTCCAAAACACTTGGAGGACCCAAGTTAGCCCATGCCTGCCATAGAGAATATTACCCAAAATCCTAAATCCCCATTGTATAGTGGTACATTCCAAAATATAAGCATAATGACAATCCCCAAAGTCACACTCCTCAAGGAAAATCCAACAAATGGAAGTATCTGTGCTGAATAATATCTCTCTGTATATGTATATGGAGCTAGCTAGATACGAGGGGCATTCATTAAAGATTCCCCTGACCCACTTCTATTTATCACAGGACACTGAAACTGCACATGTGTAATGGTATAAGTCTCTGTAGGTTACATGCCAATTTACAGCTCAGAGCTGATAAAGGTCTTGATTTTACAGGTTTTGAAGGGATATGAGGTTTGATAATGGACCCAGTGGAATACACTGCAGTCATCAAGTTCCTTTACTTGAAAGGATGCACACCAAATGAGATATTTGATGAGATGAAAGAGGTTTCTGGTGATGATTCTCCATCATATGATGTAGTCAAGAACTGGCATTGTCAATTCAAATGTGGTTGCACTTCGGTGCAAACAGCTCCAATTCCCGGGCAACCCCACTTTGCTATTGATGAACACACCATCCAGCAAGTGGAGGTCACCATTTTGGAAAATCACTATATAACCATTCACCACCTAGCCCAAAATGTCAAGATTAGTGTGGGTTTCATGGGGGAAAAAATCATCCAATACCATCTTCACATGCATAAGGTATCCACTGGCTGGGTTCCCTGGCTGTTCACACCTTTCCAGAAGCAGGAACAAGTTGAATACTCTCAGGCTCTATTGATGATGTGCCATGGAAACCAGGCGGGCTTTTTCAACAGACTGATAGCACAGGATGAAAGCTAGTTCCATCACTATGATCCTGAAACTAAAGTCCAGTTGATGCAATGGAAGCATCATAACACCGCCTCCAAAGAAGGCACATGCCAACTCTCGGCAGGCAAGGTCATGCTCATAGTATTTTGGGAGCAGCACAAAGTAGTATTGATGGATTTCCTAGCAAAGGGTAACACGATCACTATGTTTCACTGCTGTGGAAATTGCAGGATGCCACCAAAACCAAGAGATGTGGCATGCTCACCAAAGTTGTCCACCTTCTGCAAGACAATACACCAGTTCACAACTCACATGTTGCCTAAATGGAAGCATGCTCCTGTGGCTTTGAAATTCTACCGCATGCCCCTTATTTACCCAACCTTGCAACATTGGATTTGCACCTCTTTCCAACAATGAAGTTATTTTTTAAGGGCAAGCATTTTTCAGATGACAAGACTCTGATTTCTGAAGTCACAACGTGGCTTTTGGAGCAACCTGTCGACTTCTACAACCGAGGTGTTTACAGTTGCTTAAAAAGATGGGAGAAGTGTGTGTTACCGATGGAGAGAAGGACTCAGAACTGTGCCAAGTTTCATTGCTCTCAGTCCACAGGAAGTGGGTCAGGGGAAATCTTTAATGAACACCCCGATAGATAGATAGATAGATAGATAGATAGATAGATAGATAGATAGATAGATAGATAGATGATAGATAGATAGATAGATAGATAGATAGATAGATAGATAGATAGATGATAGATAGATAGATAGATAGATAGATAGATAGATAGATAGATAGATAGATGGCAAGTTATTAGATTGGCAATGCTGTCATCGCTTTACATTTGTTGGATTTATTTTTGTGGATTTGATTAGTCACAGATTTGATTAAAACTTTCCCTCTAGGCATCTCCAGGTTTTCTCACCAAACAGCCCAAAGCTCTTACGGTATATTTTAAAAGGGAAGACTTGGGTAATAATTTTCAAAACTGGTCACATATTTATGAGCAGAACACAGTAGGATGTCATTTGAAGTTCTGTAAATGATAAGAGAAAACAAACCGCCAAATAATAAATGTTGAAGAGAAAAATTGAGACTTTGTATTGGCTGGGCTTTTTCTCTTCTTTACAAAAGGTCTCGTTCTGAGTGCCACAAGATGTCAGCAGACACTACATGACTGAGAATATAAGCACAAGATTTATAGCAATGACAGTCTAAAATATAAGCAGGTTTTTAAATCTAGGCATAGATGTAGAAACTGGGTCCTTTTTTCCCCAAAGGCTGAAATAATCCGATCATACCCCTTCCATTTTCACATTTGTTTCTGAACTGCCTCACAAAGCTTGTCCAAAGGTCCATCTACACTGCAGAATTAATGCAGTTTGGCACCACTTTTAACAGCCATGACTCAATGCTATGGAACCTTGAAAGTTGTAGTTTCATGAGGTCTTTCATCTTGGGTTGTTGTGAGTCTTCCAGGCTGTATGGTCATGTTCCAGAAGCATTCTCTCCTGACGTTTCACCCACATCTGTAGCAGGCATCCTCAGAGGTTATGAGGTCTGTTGGAAACTGGCTAGTGGGGTTTATATATCTGTGTAATGTCCAGGGTGGGGGATATATAAACCCCACTTGCCTGGTTTCCAACAAACCTCACAACCTCTAAGGACGCCTGACATAAATGTGGGTGAAACATCAGGAGATAATGCTTCTGGAACATGGCCACACAGGCAGGAAGACTCACAGCAACCCAGTAATTCCAGCCATGAAAGCCTTTGACAACACCTCTTTCATTTTCTCAGCAAAAGTGAGGTGTATCACCAAACTACCAATCCCAGAATACCATTAAATTGAGTCATAGTAGTTCAAAGTGGTGTCAAACTGCATTAATTCTGCAGTTTAGATGAACCCTTAGATTTACCTCAGAGCTACAACACATCTGGAAAGAGAGAACAAGGCGGACTATCTTTTCTTTTAAGCTTTTTCAACTAACCTTCATACCTTAAGGATAAAATTCCCTTTGGAATTGGTATGTTGAGATCATCCCAAGAATATATCTGGATATTAGAATTCGCATAGCATTGCAAAAAGACTAAAAAAGGTTCTCATAAGTTCAGATAGCCAGTGCAGAAATCCATTCAGTCAACTAGCAAATAGAAACATGTATGTAAATATCACTAATGGAATGGCTTTACTCTAGTTGGAACTGGCAGATGGATTTATTTCATTTCATTTATTCCCCATATGGGAACCAATGCAGCTTACGGTGTACGTTAGAGCAACCTGAATGCAAAAAAACAAACAAACAAAAAAACAAAAAACATCAAACAACAATCCATTTAAAAATATTAATTTCGAAAAGTTAAAAACACGTTAAAATCTATTATATATTAAGACCTGGTGCACTACCCCAACTACTTAAAAGCTGCAGGCCTGTTTAAATAAGAAGCCCAACATCTGGTTCACGCACTTTTTTTTGCTTTGATTTCTTTACAAAGAAACCCCTGTGTGTTTGCCACTGAATACTTCTGTGTGAGCTTAAGTACCTTAAAGGTACAGATCCCATCTGATCTCAGAAGCTATACAGGGTTGGTCCAGTTTAGTACTTGAATGGTAAAATAATATGAAATACAGTAGACTATGGCTCCTTCTACACTGCCATATAAAATCCAGACGGGGCGACTCAACCCATTACGCAAAGTTAGCATTTGCAGTATAGTTGATTTTGCCCAGGGGTGCTCTTGAGGCGCTCTTGGGGGGAAATAGACCTTGACATATGCGAGTTGTAGTTACTGGGATGTATAGTTCACCTACAATCAAAGAGAATTCTGAACTCCACCAATGATGGAATTGAACCAAATATGGCACACAGAACTCCCACAATGAACAGAACATATATATATCAGTGATTGGTTGGGGGGGGGGGGCAAAATACTGTTTGCTTAACATTGAAAATTACCTAGGACCGCCTCTGAATCCAGATTATCTGCTTTGAACTGGATTATATGGCAGTATAGACTCAATATAATACAGTTCAAACCAGATAATGTGGATCATCCACTTTGATAATCAAGATTATATGGCAGTATAGAAGGTGCCTACTTTTCAGAGGAAAGAACTGAGCAAACCAGGTACTGAGCAAACTGAGCAAATTCATGAGCTGGCAGGCAAATCTCAGCCTAAACTGTTAATTAGAATATTCATGAATGGACAAACTCACTAACTTTCTTTCTTCTTCTCTTCTTCTTCTTTCTTTCTTTTCTCTTTCTTTCTTTCTTTCTTTCTTTCTTTCCTTCTTTCTTTCTTTCTCTTTTCCTTCTCCCCCCTTCCTTCTCCTCTTCCTTCCCCTTCTTTCTTTCTTTCTAGCTTTTCGTCATTTTTGGTGGGGATGCTGAAGCATGTACATCTGACTGGAATACCCCCAACATATAGTCAAAACATACAAAAAAGGCAAACATTGATTGCCTGAACATAACAACTAATAGACACATAATAACTCCGCAG
>NW_026847438.1:220776944-221143191 GCF_025583915.1 Anolis sagrei ordinatus
GGGGGGGGGGGGGAGGATGAAGCAGGTACATCTGACCTGGAATCACCCCCAACATTAATAGTCAAAACATCACAAAACATGGCAACATTGAATGTTTGCCATATATATGCTGTGCTCTGCCCTTAGTCCCTTTCGGGGTGAGAAGGGCGGAATATAAATATTTTAAATACATAAATACATAAATAACATATTTTGACTGATTTCTGAAACAAGAGATGATACAGAAATGAAATATTGGGGAGTGTTTAGTAGCTTTCTTGTGTGGTAGGGTCCAAGGAAGGCTCTTTCAACAGTGTTCTTAAACCACCACCTAGACGTGTTTGAACATTGCCAAGCTGTAGCAAGGTTTTACTCACTCCCTCTACTGGCTTGGCCAGTCCCTCTCTGGCTTTTTTAGTAGCAAAGAAGGGGAAAGGTCTGCAATCCATGTAGTGAAGGCATGGGCAAACTTGGGCCCTCCAAGTGTTTTGAACTTCATCTCCCACAATTCCTAATAGCCTCAGACCCCTTCCTTTTCCCCTCAGCCCTCCTTGGACCCTACCATACAAGAAAAGGAAAGGGCCTGAGGCTGTTAGGAATTGTGGGAGTGGATGTCCAAAACACCTGGAGGGCCCAAGTTTGCCCATGCCTGATGTAGTGGCTCTCTCTCCCCACAGATCCTGTCCATATCCTGAGACTGTACAGATTGAAATGTATCCTTGGAGAAGCAGACTAAGAGCAGATCTGAATGAGTTTTTCGCAGACATTATTCACAGCAGTGTAATATTAACATCTCCTCTCATGCACTATTTTTGCCTTTACAGAAGCTGCTTTTATGACCTTCAGAGTAGCCAAGTGTGATATCCAAAGACCAGAACTTGTAAATCTTTTTTTGGATTACAATGCTGACTGCGGGATCCTGGAAGTTGTGTTTCAGAGTGGCAACATTTCTAAGTCCTACCAAAGGTCAAGCGTTTAGACCAGGTAGGAAAAGGGTTTGGTTGCTATCAGAGGCGGCCCTAGGTAATTTTCAATGGTAAGCAAACAGTATTTTGCCCCCCCCCCCAACCAATCACTGATATATATTTTCTGTTCATCGTGGGAGTTCTGTGTGCCATATTTGGTTCAGTTCCATCATTGGTGGAGTTCAGAATGCTCTTTGATTGTAGGTGAACTATACATCCCAGTAACTACAACTCGCATATGTCAAGGTCTATTCAAGGGCCCGGCCCCTTTGGGAAGAGGATCGCCCGGCAGCGAGGCAAGAAAGCCGAGGCTCCCCCCGGACTGCTAGGGCTGTTGTGAGCTGAGCGGGCGCTCCTCAAGTGGCGGTCGAGGGGCATTTACAGAGGCGCCTCTGCGCCCCTGGCAAAAAAAAGTGTTCTGCGACCGCTTACTTTGCGTAATGGATGAGCCGCCCCTGGTTGCTATGAGATACTAAGTTCTATTTATTGTCAAAGTCTTTCATGGCCGGAATCGCTGGGTTGCTGTGAGTTTTCCGGGCTGTATGGCCATGTTTCTGTCTATTTGTTTGCTTTAGATTATATCTCAAGATTACTTTAGATTATATCCCTTGCTCTACCAGTTTTCCATATGTCATATTATACCATCCCATAAGCAAACAGTTATTTCTCAACAGCTGATGGAAAGAAAAAAAAAGAAATGATCTGAAAGCAGGGTAGTCTCTTATACATTGCCCAAGAATGGGAGAAAGGGGAAATGCATCACCCAAAATGGGGCGAAGAATGCTCAACAGTGCCTGGAATTAGTATTCATTTGTATGTGTAGATGTAAATTTAGAGAGCATTATGATAATGTGAATAAAAATACAGTATGTCTTGCCTGCTCACTTCAGGTGTCAATTGGTAATGGAATACTTCAAGACCCTTTTCTCAATTTAGGATTAATTAGTCGTCAACCACAAATGCACCACATAGCCCTTCCAACAAGAATAATAAAATCATAGAGTTGGAAGAGACTGTGTGGGCCATCCAGTCCAACCCCCTGCCAAGAAGCAGGGAAATCACATTCAAAGCACTCCTGGCAGATGGCCATCCAGCCTCTGTTTAAAAGACTCCAAAGAAGGAACTTCCACCACAATCCAGGGCAGAGAGTTCCACTGCTGAACAGCTCTTACTGTTAGGAAGTTCTTCCTTATGTTATTTTCCTATAATTTGAAGCCATTGTTCCATGTCCTAGTTTCCATGGCAGCAGAAAACAAGCGTGCTCCCTCCTCCCTATGACTTCACCTCACATATTTGCACATAGCCATCATGTCCCCTTTCATCCTTCTCTTCTGCAGGCTAAACATGTCCACCTCTTTAAGCTGCTCCTGATAGGGCTTGTTTTTCAGACCCTTGATCGTTTTAGTTGCCTTCCTCTGAACACATTCCAGCTTGTCAACATCTCCCATCAATTGCAATCCCCAGAACTGGGCACAGTGTGATTCCAGATGTGGTCCGACCAAAGCAGAATAGAGGGGTAGCATGACTTCCCTGGATCTAGGGCTCATCCAGACAGTACCTTTCTCCCAGGAGCTTCCCTTTAAACACGGAAGCAATCACTACAAAAGGCAAAAAAACACGAGATTTCCAGTTGCAGGAATATCACAGTTTTGTGCCAAATATCTGCATCTTTGAATGTCTGTATGTCCCTGCAATCGGAAATCATAAGATTTTGTATCTAGGTTTGTTCCTGGGTTTTAGATGTTTGTTCCTGATTGGTTGGTTCCTTAAAACAAGTTCACATTGGAGTAGAATGTGAAAACTATGTTTGTGTGCCAGAAACTTCATGAAACATGTGGAGGGCACAGTTTCTCTTGCCAAGACAAAGAATGGGACTTTTGCAGTGATCCACATACCCGGACCTCCATGCATCTCCATATCCACATCTTGGGGTTTGTTTTTTTTTAAAAAAAAAAAACCTGCCAAGGTTTCTGGTGGAAGTCCTGCGGCGGCCATCTTGGAAGCCTCTAAATCTTGCAGCAAAGCATCAAGTCTGGACAATGGAGTTAGAAATCCCGGGACCAACAGATCTGTATGTGGACCTCTTCTGAAGTCCCAGGATTTTTTGCCCCTGTTTAAAACCCGTGATTTAGTGCTGTCTGGAAGCGCCCCTAGACACTATAGTCCTTTCAAGAAGGCACCTTCAAATAAAGAATTGTCCACAGACAGGCCTTCAAATCATCTCCTGTCAAATAGTTTATGAGACTGGATCTACACTGCCCTATAATTCAGTTTCAGAATGCAAATTAACTACATTGAACTGTGTTATATGGCAATGTAGACTCACATAATCCAGTTCAATGCAATTAATCTGCATTCTGAAACTGGATTATATGGCAGTGTAGATCCGAGTGCATACATACTCCACTCACTTCAAATACACATGTGCACACAGTATGCCCACACACCAGTTTTTTGTTAAAAATGTTAGCGAAGCCTTTTTGAAAACAACCAACCCATTAAATATGTTTTCCAGAGATGCCTTCAGGGGAGATACATCTTTTCTTGTCATGAGTTTGATTCTGTGTTTAGAATCTGCAGGACATTCCTTATCATATTTATTATGTTTTCACCATATTATAATAATTTGGAAGTTAAAAGGTCATCTAGTGTGTTCCTGCCTTCCATGGCTGTGTCCCTTTTCCGACTTGTTTAGGCATCAGGAACTGATCTTTCTTTTGAAAATAACTCTCTTTCTGTGTGTGAAAGGTCATTTTATATACAGTATTTAGATACTGGCTTTTTACTATGAATATAAACACACTGGGAAGAGAAGAATAATATATTTTTAAAGAGTGTCCTAAATTGAAATCAAGCTGTACCAGACAAGGGAGTTGATCGTAGATGGAAAAGATTTATGGGGATTTCAATCAGAGAGGCCGATGGGCGGAACACATGGAGAAAGCTTGAATTGGTTGTTGTGGATCATCTTGTTCCATGTCCAGTTTTCACACATATGGAACAAATGGAATCCACCCAAATTCCAGGCCCCCAAGGCTTTCTTCGGCTTTGTAATTTACTCTTACAAGAGGTTTTTTTCTTCTTCTTGAAGGACTGTAATCCCACCACATATGCATAGTTGGGGGAGGCAACTCTTCTTTCTAGTTGATTGAGAATGGTTGGGTTGGATTTTAAAAGAAATAATAACGCTGAGCAGCGTGGGGAAATACATGCGGAATCGATATAAATCTAGTGCAGTCATTTCTGTTCCATAAAAGAGGCACCGCTTGGTGAGTTCAAGAATTTCTTATTCAATTATCATAGGTTATACTGTTACTGTTAAAGTATAAAGTATACATAAAGTACAGTTATTAAAGCTGGTATTTTTGTTTTCCAGTAACTGGGATGAATGGTGCCCCCTAGAAAGGGGGACAGCTGTTCATCCTGTTTTTTGCCAGAGAACATGCAACATGAATGTGTCACATGTGAATCCTTTCCAAAAGCCAATCAGGTTTGTTTGGACTTTTCTTTATTCTTTTACAGAAAGTATGAGCAGGCACTCAATTGCAAGCAGAGCTCAGGCATTATATTAATCCACTTGTAGTTTTGTCTGAGGAGCCTCCAGTGGTGCAGTGGGTTATACCGCTGAGCTGCTGAACTTGCTAACTGAAAGGTTGGTAGTTTGAATCTGGGGAGCAGGGTGAGCTCCCATTGTTAGCCCTAGCTTCTGCCAAGCTAGCAGTTCAAAAACAGGCAAATGTGAGTAGATCAATAGGTACCACTCTGTCAGGAAGGTAATGGCCACATGGCCACATACTGGCCATGTGACCTTGGAAGTGTCTATGGACAACGCTGGCTCTTTGGCTTAGAAATGGAGATGAGCACCACCCCCCAGAGTTGGACACGACTGGACTTAATGTCAGGGGAAAACATTTACCTTTCCCTAGTTTTGTCTGATGAGGGCCGAGCAAAAGATGTCATGGCAATGTTTTTATTCTGTTCCAGAGCTTTGAAAAGTTACCTTTGAGGTTATAAACTCAAAGAATTTATGCTGGGTGGATAGCCTTGAAAAGTAAATTTTCCACACCTTAATAATGGAGCCCCTGGTGGTGCAGTGGGTTAAACACCTGTGCCGGCAGAACTGAAGACCGACAGGTCGCAGGTTCGAATCCGGGGAGAGTGCGGATGAGCCCCCTCTATCAGCTCCAGCTCCTCATGCGGGGACATGAGAGAAGTCTCCCACAAGGATGATAAAACATCAAAACATCCGGGCGTCCTCGGGCAACGTCCTTGCAGACGGCCAATTCTCTCACACCAGAAGCGACTTGAAGTTTCTCAAGTCACTCCTGACACGACAAAAAAAACCATAATAATAATAATAATAATAATAATAATACTTTATTTGTATTCTGCCCTATCTCCCCAAGGGGAAGCAGGGCAGATTCCAGCCTGCACAGCACAAAGGCAAACTTTCAGTGCCTAGAAACAATGAAATACAGATACACAGATAAAGGTAAAGGCTTTCCCTTCTGGCTCTGAGGGGTGGTGCTCATCTCTGGCTTTGGGGGATGGTGCTCATCTCCATTTCTAAACTGAAGAGCCTGCGTTGTCCATAGACACCTCACCTCCTAAGTCATGCGGCTAGCATGACTGCATGGAGTGCTATTTATCTTCCCACTGAGGCGGTACCTATTGATCTACTCATTTTGCATGTTTTCAAACTGCTAGGTTGGCAGGAGCTCACCCCATCCTGCGGATTCGTACTGCCAACCTTCTGGTCAGTAAGTTCAGCAGCTCAGCGATTTAATCTGTTGTGCCACCACAGCCCCATAGTAGTATTAAACCACCTCCTTGTAATCAAATAAACTGTGCTATGGGATGCCTTGGGACACAAATCATTTGGGGGGCAGTGTGGGCAAGACATATTTTATCCCTGGGTCTTAGCATATTGGGGTCATATTGATAGCAAGTATATTATCCTTGCAGATACTGCTGAAATATTTTATTCTGTGTTATTGTTCTAAGAAGTAAAAGTGGTTGAATGTATCAAGAGAGATACATTCTAGAAGGTAATTTGTATCTTTATGTTGACAGGTGGCTTTTTCTCCCATTCTCCCATCATCATTCTCCCCTTTCCATATAACAGACTTTGAAAAGTGATTTTTTTCTTTTTTTTAGCAAACCTATAGGAATAAGGTTCCAATCAGGATTCTTAGTCTCTCTCTGTATGTTCCTACTTTGAAACTCTGCCATCTTCAGGGTTTTTCAATGTACGTTTCTTACATTGCTTTGCATTATTGAATAATTAAGGGGTAGATATAGCTTGATTTTGGGGTAAGTCAACATTTATGTAAATTCTAAGGATTCAATGGATCTACTTTAGCAGGGACAAATGATTGGATTTAGCCCCTTGACCCTTCCACCCATTTTTAGCTAGTTAAGATATGGAGCCATAGTGGCACAATGATCAGAATCTGTGAGACAGGGTGAGCTCTCACCTGTCAGCCCCAGCTTCCCATGCGGGTACATGAGAGAAGCCTCCCACAGGATGGTAAAGCATCCAGGCGCCCCCTGGGCAATGTCCTTGCAGACAGCCAATTCTCTCACGCCAGAAGCAACTTGGAGTTTCTCAAGTTGCTTCTGACACACAAAAAAGCTAGTTAAGATTAATGGGACCTAGGTAAGTCTGAGTCAATCTTTTGGGTTTTATGATTTCATTTCTGGGTTATTTCTCTTCTTTCTTTCTTTTCTTTCTTTCTTTTTTTTTTCTTTCTTTCTTTCTTTCTTTCTTTCTTTCTTTCTTTCTTTCTTTCTTTCTTTCTGACTAATCCAAGGAACTGGCAATTCCATAGCCATTTGTCAAATGCAATCTATGGCAATCTTATCTTTAAAAACCACTACAATGGTATGCAACGTATTAAAATGTAATATTGAGAACTACTAACGCCCTTGGAATCCCATCCACTGTTCCCAGGCCTTGAAAGCATTTGCAATCATGGATATCCTTGGCTTGGTTTTCGATGCCTTAAGGACTCCTCCTGTGATGCATTGTTTCCCCATCCACCTCGATACGTAAATGTTTTCCAGTGCATGTGAGTGCTGCTGAAGCATGAGAGATGATGTTACAATTGTAAAAAGGGCAAATGGCCTTTGAAGTGGCTTTTGATGAGATTCTGCTTGATGAGATTTTGCATGACACTAACCACAAAGGAAAACTAAACCACACATTGAAAAGAGAGAGTTGTTGTTTTTAAAGTCAGAAGCAGCAGCAATTCGAGCTCAGGAACATAGAGGCATCATTAAAACCTGAACGCACTACTCACAGCTGCACAAATTGTATGAGGAGTTTGCTCCATGTTTCAAATTACTCAGAATTAGTCTTGGATGGCCTACATGTACATTTTAATGTCAGTGTAGCTGCCTCAAACCCACTCACTTGTTTGTTTGTTTGTTTGTTTGTTTGTTTGTTTTTAAAAGAAAGTAACATTTGGCTTCTATAGACATTAGGTGAATGGATACAAACACGGTTTCTTTTTTATGTTTTAGCAAAATAGTCATGCAAGGCAATTAGCAGCAGGGCCAGACTTACTATTAGGTTATGTGAAGCAACTGCTTCATAGAATCATAGAGTTGGAAGAGACCTCATGGACCATCCAGTCCAACCCCTGCCAAGAAGCAGGAATATTGCATTCAAAGCACCCCTGACAGATGGCCATCCAGCCTCTGTTTAAAAGCTTCCAAAGAAGGAGCCTCTACTACATTCCAGGGCAGAGAGTTCCACTGCTGAACAGCTCTCACAGACAGGAAGTTCTTCCTAATGTTCAGATGGAATCATAGTATGAAGCCATTGTTCCACATCCTAGTCTCCAGGGCAGCAGAAAACAAGCTTACTCCCTCCTCCCTATGACTTCCTCTCACATACTTATACATGGCTATCATCATGTCTCCTCTCAGCCTTCTTTTCTTCAGGCTAAACATGCCCAGCTCTTTAAGATGCTCCTCAGAGGGCTTTTTCTCCAGACCCTTGATCATTTTAGTTGCCCTCCTCTGGACACATTCCAACTTATCTACATGTCTCTTCAGTTGTGGTGCCCACAATTGGACACAGTATTCCAGGTGTGGTCTAACCAAGGCAGAACAGAACAGTAGCATGACTTCCCTGGATCTAGACACTATGCTCCTAATGATGCAGGCCAAAATCCCATTGCCTTTTTTTGCCGCCACATCACATTGTTGGCTCATGTTTAACTTCTTTTCCATGAGGACTCCAAGATCCTTTTCGCACGTCCTGCTCTCGAGCCAGGATTCCCCCATTCTGTATCTTTGCATTTCATTTTTTCTGTCTAAGTGAAGTATCTTGCATTTGTCACTGCTGAACTTCATTTTGTTAGTTTTGGCCCATCTCTCTAATCTGTTTCAGTTATCCTTTGTTTCAGCATTATTTTGCCAAATGCCGAACACTACACTGATATGTAGGCATACCCTACTATAGGCTTCACAGATTCTCAAGCTCTTTCCAGCACTAGTTTGAGTTGTTCACCATTTTATATAAAGGATACTATTTTATTACACTATTATATATAACAGTACTTGAGCATGCACTGATTTTGGCATCCAGAAGGGATCCTGGAATAACACCTTGATTGATAACAAGAGCCCTTTGCACATTCGGTCAGTTGCCTCCCTATCTACTCTCAGAGCTTAGATCTATCTCTTCTGGAAGGCCTACCCAGATAATTTTAATGATGAAAGGAGGGCCTCCCCTGAAGATTGAAGAGTTTGGGCTGGTTCATGGAGAGAGATACGATAACAAAGATAGGCAGATCCCAAACCTTTTAGGGCTTTATAGGTAAGAACCTGTACCTTGAATTGGGACCGGAAAATGAATGGCAGCCAAAGAAGCTCCTTAAGCAGGGAGGTTGACTGCTCCCTGTAAGTCACCCCAGTTATTAATCTGGCTGCCAACCGTTGGACAAGTTGTAATTTCCGGGCCGTCTTCAAGGGTAGCCTCACATAGAGTGCATTGCAGTAATCCAGTCTAGAGGTAACTAAGGCGTGGACCACCATGGTCAAGTCAGCATCCAATGTCTACAGCATCCAGTGCCCTTTGAGTAGTACTGATTTACAGAACATGTTTTATCTTGAAGATGTGCTCATCCTAATCTTTTTTGCTGTCTGCATAAATGAGGCTGTGCTCACATGTGTGTCACTCTCTATATCTTTCCATTTAAAACATCATCACTAGCTACTCTTGACCTCACTAAACAAGTGAAGCACATTCTTATCTTTATGAATATATATAGCGCTCGTCATTTTCAATCTGATCTGTAGCCCACAGCAGACCTGCACATGTGTTGTGCTGTACTGAAGCCATATATCTGAACAGCGTTCCAAGTTTGCAGCTACTTTTATCTTTTCCCCTTAAAGCCTTTGCTGTTCACCTTTTAAATTATGCACATGTTGAGGAGGCTATGAAAAGAAAAGGTGCTATTTCATGATCTGCATGACTGCGGTGTGAAAAAATGTGCATACACAAGCACATTCAGGCAGCCACCATTATGATGTATATTATTGCTGTGATACAAACATTAAAATAGTCTTCCTGGAACCGAATAGAGTTTTTCTTCCAAAAGCACTCAGCCAGATGCCTCTAGAATAACTCTCCCCAACATGGATCCTTCTAGATGTTTCAAACTACAAAATCTATCACTTGTGACTGGCTGCTGCTGGAAGATGGTAGACCAAAATATTGGGGAAAGCTGATTTAGAAGTTTGCAAGAAGGGCTTGAAAGACATCTAGTTGCTTTTACTCATAAACTGGTACTCGGTGGTAATGTGCTTCAATACTTACAGGTTTCTTTTGACTATCATGACAAATCAGGGCCAAAATTTTGTTGTACCTGACAATGAAGGCCCCCTTTCTCAGGCTTCCCCAAAGATGGCAAGGTAGACAAAGTCTGCTTGCTCTGAGCAACATATTTCCAGTGCCGTGTTTTCTTCATGCCTGCTTTAGCCATGTCATTTTTCCTCTTAGGTTCCACACCTTAGTTGGGGTTGATATGTTGGCATAACACACTAAGAGAAATCAAAGTAGAGGTGCATGATAATAATATAATAATAACAATAACAACAACAACAATAATAATAATACCCCGCCACCATCTCCCCAAAGGGACTCAGGGTGGCTTACATGAGGCCAAGCCCGTCAAATACAAATGCAACAATATATCAGCAACAAGGAAGTAAATAAAACAATATAAATAATACAGTTGAACATATAAATATTTGAAAACATTATGGCCGGGCCAGATGTAGATTAAAATTTAAAAACCCTGGGCATGTACAGAGTGGGGTATGTCTAGGCATGGGGGTTTTAAAGAGTGATATGGGGGGAATCAATCCAATGGATAAAGTACTTCAGAGGACATATGGAAAGAAATTGGTCAGATCAGGCATTATTTCCTTCATTCAGGGAAGGCATACTGGAACAGCCACATTTTCAAGCTTCTCCTAAAGACTGCCAAAGTGGAGGCTTCTCTGATATCTTTAGGTAGAGAGTTCCAGAGTCGGGGGGGGGGGGCACCATAGAGGAGGCCCTCTCCCTCATCGCCACCAATTGCGCCTGCAAAGGGGGCGGGAGCAAGAGCAGGGGAGCAGGGCCTCTCCAGATGAACGAAGAGATTGTGTGGTTTCGTAAACAGAAATGCAGTCACGCAGGTAGGCAGGTCCCAAACCATTCAGGGCTTTGTAGGTAAATTAAATTGGGACCAGAAGATGAACGGCAGCCAATGGAACTCCTTAAACAGGGGAGTTGACCGCTCCCTGTAAGTCGCTCCATATTTATGTTGACCTTTTAAAAAATCACTCAAAAACTTAAGTTATCTGGTTTACAATCCAACTCTCAGAATCTCTTCAAGAAGTCTTTTGAGGATAACTTCTCCTAAAGTCACCTCTCTAATAAGTAAAGGAAAAGGTTTCCCCTTGGCATTAAGTCTAGTCATATCCGATTCTGGTGCTCATATCCATTTCTAAAACAAAGAGCCAGCATTGTCTGTAGACACCTCCTAGGTCATTTGGCCAGCATGACTACATGGAGCACTGTTACCTTCCCGCCAAAGCAGTACCTATTGAGCTACTCACATTTGCATGTTTTCAAACTGCTAGGTTGGCAGAAGCTGGGGCTAACAGCATGAGCTCATCCTGCTTCCCAGATTAGAACCACCAATCTTTTGGTAAGCAAGTTCAGCAGCTCAGTGATTTAACCCGCTGTGCTACTAGGGGGCCCTATATGCAGTGTCTGATATGCAGTGCCAATCTTTTAGTTTAACCTTTATCTGTTTGCTACTTTATCCTGAACAAGTCCCTTATCCTCCCATCTATGAAACGAAGCCATTATTTGTCAGCCTGTCTCCTTCTCTCTTCAGAATCAGAGACAACATGCCTCTGAAACAACAGCTGGAGAAGCCTGTTGCTCTTCTGTCCTCCTTGTGGTCTTCGCAGAGACAAATAGCTGACCCTGCAGGGAACAGAGTTCTGACTAAATAGGCCTTCAATCTGAAACAGTAGGACTTTTTGTATGTCTTTGGTTCAGTCCATCCCTTCCCATGGGTTGAAACTACTGGGTGGTTGGTGAATTTACTCTGGATTTTATTCTGGATTTGAAAAGAGCTATCCATGGTACTGAACCTAATTTGTGAGGAAACTACTTAGACTAAAATCCAGTAAAGATTGACTATCTTATTTACATGGAAGATGTCAGTATCCACTGAAAAAGTCAGTCTCTCAGCCTTAGAGGAAGGTAATGGCCAATCCTCTCTGAACAAGCCTTGCAAAGAAAATCACAAGAAAATCTTAAATTCACCAAAGGACTGGATGGCTCTTAACTCCACCAATTCTATGATGCTATGACTTGAAGGCACACAACAATGCTGTCCAGTTACACACACTCTCTCTGGCATCCAGAGCGCTCCAATGTCCATAAAGGACTCAAACCTTTTTACTATTTTGCAGCCTGTTATGCTTGGATTTGCCTCCTTGAAGCCTAATGTGGCTCCATCCTGTATGTCCTTTGAATCCTGTTTTTCCTCCTTTGGCACCATCCCTCATGCCCAATATGTCAACTGTAGCTTAGCCTATGCAAATACTAACCAGGGCTGGCCCTGCCTAGCTTTCAAGATCAAATGGGAGACGGTGCCTTTAGGACAGTCATGTGGTTGCCACAAGTCAATAGAATACACATACACACATGTAACTAACCCCAGTTACATGGAACTAGAGTTTCATATCTATACTTCCTTTGTTTACCCTTCTCTTCCTTTCCTTTGTTGACTCTCTTGTGCAGAATTTTAGACTGCAAGTTCCTTAGAATGAGGATCTGTCTTCCTGGACGTTATGATGGTGCGCAATAAACCAAAACAAATACATTGTGATACAAATCAACATTGTGTCCATTTGTTTAAAAAAGCATGGAAATACTTCTTTGTGGATGTTCATTTCCCAGAATTCTCCTACCAGCATACCCCATGATTGTGATGACTGGGGACTCTGGAAACGAATCTCCAGAAAGTAACATTATCAACTTCTGAGTGAAACGGATGCCTCCTCTGAGAATAACTTTGTATTTGCCAGCTTTTCTAAACTGTGAAGCCCAAATCCCTTTAGCCTTTCCTCTGAAGGAGGCAAACTGGGGCAAAGGAACAGCATCGGCCTCCCCTGGTACGTATTAGACACAATTAACCTAATACAGAACATGTCTAAACAGATCTCTAATGTTACCCCATTTAAAAAATCAATCGTAAGAGCCCTATTTAAATTGTAAATTGACAGTACTTATGTACACAGTTTTATTTTCCTTCACAGCTGCCAGATGGTGTGGAGCGGCCGATTCTCTGCTGTTGAAGAAGGCCTGAATTTTAAACAGCGGAGAACAGAGCACTGTGAGCAGCCTTCACAACCACCACCAACATTATTCCTTTTGTCTTTGAGTAAGAGCAATAGGTATCCATTTGATCCTGGTATCCAGCTACTATAAAAACCTGCAGACCCATCCTTCCTTGTGTGCGCTGTTGCCTGAGGCAGCTGCCAGAGCAAAGGGAGACGAGGAGGTTGGTGTCCTTTCATTTTCTTCACTTGCTGTTCAGGAAGCATTTCAGGAGACATTCACATAACCAAAAGGAAAAACGCCAGCTCAGAAATAAATTGACATTGAATTGTGCAGCTCCCTTGTGGGCTGTAATCCTAAGGCATGATCCTTCTGGGAAGTAGGCCAACCGTTTTGACTGGTGACATTTCGCCGGAGTTTCTGCATCTGGTCATGACAAATTGCTGAAGATCATCTGTATGGGTATCAGACTTGCTTTGGGTCATGTACAAACAAACATGATATAATTTTCCCAGTGCAAACAAGCTGATCTGTTGTCACTTGCAGCTTTGAACTCCGTTCTTCCCTAGGAGCAAGTTGCAGTGCTCTTTTTTAAACAAGGTGCTCTGTGTAGTTCAGGGTCCTCCTCTGCTGTTTTCCAAGTTCCAAAATAGTCAGTTCTGTTCTAGTTACAGACACAACATGCTGGAGGACTGTGTTTCTCCTTTGCCCTCACTCTAGTCAGCAATGAGTGTACGAAACCTGCACTGCTTGTTTAAGGGAACACTCTTGGGAGTATCTTCAGGTTTCACAATTAGAGAGCCATCATTCCATTTTAACTGCCATGGCAACTTCCCATGACATCCTGATACTTTAACTTTTTCAAATTCTCAGCCAGAGATCATTCTTGTCCCATCCAAACTACCAATCCTAGGATCTGATAGGATGTTGTCAGTTACAGTAGAAGATAGCACCATAATTATGTAAAGTGAAAAGACTATAATTAGAAAGGGAAAGTGACTGCTTCAGGAGATAATTTGTTAGTGGAGTTGTATCAGTGTTGCACTCCAGAACAAGAAAAGCCCTCTGACTTTAAACACCATTGTTAGGAAAAACAATCCTTTTATTGAAGAAAATTAAAAAGCAGTAAAGTAAAAAGCACTTTAAAGAAATAGGTAAATCCAATTAGGTAAGAAGATAAGCAGGAACAAAGTAGTCCAGGGAAAGTAGTCCAGAAAAGTCCATGAAAACAAAATCAAAACTTCTCTAATAAAATCCAAGAAACCAGGAAACATGAATCCAACACATGAATATAAAATCATAGAGTCCAAGAATCAAACCATGAAACAAAAAGCACTTAAACATGAATCTCCCAAGCAAGGCTTCCATGAAACGAGGACGAGAACTTGACTTAATTTCAAACGATGCTTCATCTGACTATATATCTGGTACTTGGGACTTTTATCTCCTCGTTAGCTATGTCCCAAGCACTCAGAAATTGGTTTCACTTTACTTTAGAATCTCTTATCTTTTTCTCTCGGCGCCAAAGCCATTCTTCAGCTTTTCTGTTTTGACTAATCTCCTCCCATCTATCTATTTGCTCATTAATTTCTGCACTTGGTGCCAAGCTGTTTTCCATCTCCAAATCATGGGAACTCTAAGGCAGCAATCCAGGGAGCACACCATCATCTCCACATCCTTCAGGGACATTCTCATGGGAAACTACACTTTGAACAGGGATCTCCTGGTCATTCCCTGTATCAATATCATTGCCATCTTGAAACTCATTGACATCATTCTCCACATCCAAAGCACCCCGATCCTGAAACACAATCACAGGCTGAGCTCCAACAGTCAGCTTCTTATTCAGGACTATCAAACCATGGAATTTGATCCCATTGTTATACACAACTAAAAGAGAGCCTTGGAATAGACAGGATTGAAGAGTGGAGCAAATTATATGTTGCTCCACACTTCAACATTGATTCGATGGGTTTACTCTAGAAGGGATGAACCGATCACTTCATCCCATCTTGGGGTGCATCTACACTGTAAAATTAAGGTGGTTTCACACTGGTTTGTTGTGAATTATCTGAGCTGTATGGCCATGTTCCAGAAGCATTTTCTCCTGACGTTTCACCCATATATATGCCTTCCATATATGCAGGCGAAACAGCAGGAGGGAATGCTTCTGGAACATGGCCATACAGCCCAGAAAACTCACAGCAACCCAGTGATTCTGGCCTTGAAAGCCTTCAACAAAACAGTTTCACACTGTTTTGTACTGTCAAGACTATGGAATCTTGGGAGTGGTAGTTTTATAAGGTCTTTAGCCTTCTCTGTCAAAGAGTACTAGCTTCTCATCAAAGTGCAACTTCCAAGTTTCCATAGCATTGAGACAGGGCAAGTAAGGTGCTGTCAAACTGCATTAATTCTACAGTGTAGATGTAGTCCTGGAAGGGATTTCAGTGATCATCTGAGCCTGGAGCCCTTTCAGACGAATCAATTTTAATGCAATGATTCTACTTCAACTGCCTTGGCAACATTCTGCCAAATCCTGGAATTTGCAGTTTAGGGAGGGGTAGTTTACTCTCTCAGCCTCAGAGGAAGGCAATGGAAATGCAAACATCATGACGCATCTGCCAGGAAATTCATGGCAGAACATGGCCCCATCTGAATTCCCCAATAGATAGATATGCTTACGAAGCCTAAAAGTCCAATGAGTTCTTGGTGGCAAAGACCTCTTCCCAAGATGTAATAATGGAAAAATTCCCTTCAAGAGCTGGTGTTTAGACCTCACAAAAATGCACAGCAAATTGCACTGTGATTTATTTGTCAATGTCTTTATAGGCTGGGCGTTACTTTACCCCACAGCTGGAGTCAATTTTTAATATTTAAAAGTGGAAAGAAAGCAAAACCTAAACACATACAGATTTGTCTGTTTTAGATTGTGCCTTCCCCAAACATTACTGTTTAGAACTGAACCCTGAAGATATTTCTCCGAGGGAGGGAGCAACTGGCATTATAACTGAGGCTGGACAGATGGCACACAAAGAAATCCACAACTGCCTTTGCTCTGAACTGGGATCCATAACAGCTTCAGTGGTCAGCCCTTTGCATTAGTCTCCTTTTCTACTAAAGGGCAACAAGCATTGTCCACGTAGACCTTCCATGTCTAGTCTCTTGTGGCACATCGACTAAACATACTAGGTGTGGTGCAATGAATTGTGCTTGAAAGTCAACAGTTGTTTGAATGACTGCCAAAGGAAAAAAATGAGATGGCAGTGTTGATTTACATCAGTCTTGAATCACACACAATTAGAGCAATTGCTACAGCATTGTACAACAAGGAACCTTTCCAGTGCCCTTCCATGTTATTTGCTTAGCCAGCAGATGCAAACAGTGTAACAGCCCCACTGACGCATAGATCCAACTGAAAAGCATGCAGTTCATTCCTCAACAGTGTTTGGAGTCTGATTCCCTATTGTGTTTACAAAAAGATCGGTGTTGAGATCTATGAGCACCTTTTACTCTTGGGGCTAGATGCCTTTCCCCTCTATCTTGACACTAAGCCAGAGCTCAGAAAAGTTCATTTTTTGTCTTCCCCTCCCACTATCCCTTCATCAATAAGCCAGCTAGAAGAGACCCATAAAGCAAAAAAGTCATGACATCATGGAGTTTTACATATATTTATTTATGTTCAATGACCAGCACCAAGAAATGTGAAAACGTCACATAAATATATATGTATATGTAATGCATATACATTTAGGCATTAAAAAACAATTCTGCCTGCATCTATGGCAGGCATTCTCAGAGTTTGTGAAGACCTCACAACCTCTGAGGATGCCTGCCATAGATGCAAGCAAAACATCAGGAGGGAATGCTTCTAGAGCATGGCCATATAACCCAAAAAACCTACAACAACCCAGCAAAGATTTCCCTTTCCATATCTGGTATCTGGAGGTAATGCTCAACTCTGGCCATGGGGAGATGCTCTTGTTCCATTTTTCTGTTCTGAGGAGCCTGTTGTCCATAGACCCTCCCGGTTATTTTTGCCGGCATAGCTGCATGGGCGCTCTTTACTTTCCACCGAAGCTGTACCTATTGATCTACTCACATTGCACTTTTCGAACTGCTAGGTTGGCAGAAGCTAGGGCTAACAGAGGGAGCTCACACCAACCCATGGCTTCAAACTGCTAACCTTCCGGTCAGCAAGTTCTCTGCAGCTAGTAGCTTAACCCACTGTGCTACCAGAGCTCCCTGTACTTTATCCTTTGAGAGTTTCAGATTTGGATCCAGTGCAGAACACATTACTTCTAGTGCAAGGGAAGTGAAAGGTGTTATATCAGAGATCCACTAACTGGAAATTTCAACAAGATTTCCTTCTTCTAAAAAGCAGGGATACATTCGAGGTGGTGAAGAGTTTGAGGATTTGTGGAGATGGTAATGAACGTAGGATCCAGTTCATAGAAAAATCCACATTAATAATCCTTACCTCTTTGTGTGTTTGTACAATGAACTGAATTGTATAAGCTGCAAATCTAGTATTTATTCACCCCCCCCCCCCTGTTCTGTCTAGAGCATATAGCTTGTAATGCTGTTTTTACAAAGTACTTAATTATTTGTTACTCACTGTGTGGGTGTAAGTGAAAAGATAAAACATTAACATACCCATCAATTATAGAGTGAGGGATACATTGTGATGCTTCTTTCTAGTGAGCTACTCTTTTGTTACTTTTACATGTATTTTTTCAATATCCTTAAAATACAAAAAGAACTCCAAGTGTCCCACAAACAATGCTTTAAGAAATTCGTACTGGGGACCATAGCCCTAATATTGACCCGACTTGGTATTTAAAAGGTTTCTATTTCAGTCTTGGGCGTCTTTGCATAAAGCAGAGAATGGTCCTTTTCTAGGGAACCAATCATTGTGATAGATAACACTGAGCTTCATGAATTCCCTTCCAGAAGAATTAAGATCTGCCCCGTCCTTGCTAACTTTCCAAAAGGGTTTAAGGACCTTCCTATTAAAGAAGGCTTTTAACTGAAGTCTAATTGTATACTCCAGAGCTGGGTTAAGTTTTAAGTTAAATTCCTGTATGTTGAAGGAGTTTTATACTGGTTATACAGTATCTGTGATTTTAAATATGTTTTTAACTTTTCTATTGTATGTTGAAACTTTTGTATTGTGTGCATCTTGAAAGAGGATGCTGTCAAGGTGATGCATGCCATATGCCAGCAAATATGGAAAACACAAGAATGGCCATCAGATTGGGAAAGAATCAACTTATATTCCCATAACAAAAAAAAGGGAAATGATAAAGAAGGCTCAAACTTTCACACAATGGCGTTTATTTCACATGCCAGTAAGGTAATGCTCAAGATCCTGGAAAAATTCTGAAAGTGCCTTGGACCGCAAAAAGATCAAACCAGTCCATACTCCAGGAAATAAAGCCCAACTGCTCATTGGAGGGAAGGATATTAGAGGCAAAGATGAAGTACTTTGGCCACATAATGAGAAGGCAGGAAAGCTTAGAGAAGATAATGATGTTGGGGAAAATGGAAGGAAAAAGGAGGAGGGGCCAACCAAAGGCAAGATGGATGGATGGTATTCTTGGATTGGCTTGACCTTGAAGGAGCTGGGGGTGGCCATGGCCGACAGGGAGCTCTGCCATAGACTGGTCCATGAGGTCATGAAGAGTCTGAAGTGAATGAACAAATAAACAACAACAATTGTATATGTTGTAAGCCACCCTTGGTCCGCTGGGGAGAAAGGTGAGGTAAACATTTTGTAAATAAATAAATAAATAAATAAATAAATAAATAAATAAATAAATAAATAAATGTTCTGACTCAGTATAAAGCAGCTTCCCAAGTTTCTAAATAAATTAAGTAGCTATAAAAAGAACATCTATAAATGCCATATGAATCAGTGCCATCATATGATGTTCTTTGCAGTTACAAAGAAAATAATGTGATGGTACACAGATACACAAGCCACCAATCTGTAGTCTGAGTATCAGTCTGTATCCACACTGCAGAGTTATAGCTGTTTGACATCACATTAATTGGCTCAATGTTACTGAATTCTGGAATTTGTAGTTTAGATATAGATGCCTCTTCTTGCTTCCCAAAACTACAAATCCCAGGATTCCATTGGATGGAGGCATAATAAAGGGGTATAAAACTGCTATAATTCTGCAGTGCAGAAGGTCAGTGCGCATTATAAGGGGTTAGCTATCACATTGAGAATTACATCATGGCAAAGAAGTATTTATACTGTCACCAAGTGCAATCATCATGAACATTCTCATAAATGTATAGATTGGGATGGGGACCATGAATCTCCCCAATTGCTGAAATGCAGCTCCCATCATCCTGCCACATTAGTTATGCATTTTAGGACTGAAAGTCATGGGTGATAACATGTAAAAGACCACGCACTGCCCAAAGTTCAATGAATTTCAGTTATTTTCCCACTTGTTTATTTATTTATTTACTTTGTTTTCTATCCTGGCCTCTCTCCCTCATAGAGGGACTCTACTGAACTGTTTCGTCTGAAGTTTGTCATTGAACCCCATTTAAATGGATCCTATTTGAAGAAGTGGAGTCCTCTTTGCCACTTTTTACTTGTCCAACCTCTTTCCCCTAATGAATAACTGGAACTTTTAAAAACTGTTCCTTGGTATTAAAACCAGCATGTCCATTTAAAGTGAAAGCCTACAAACAGGGAAATATTAGAATATTTCCCCAGATTTCAAGTTTTGTTAAAAAAAGAAAAGCCTCAAAAGACATCAAAAACAGTAGCTTAGCTCAAGCATTGGAGGCTATGACAGGTAACTTTACACTGATAGCAGACATGATAAGCCACTCTTTTACTCAATTGCAATTATGTCTGGGTTTCTTATAGTATCCTGTTCAATGAGACCAATAACCTTATGATTTCCATTGCATAATGGGATTTATCGCACCACAGATATGTGGCTCCACTTGCACAATAGTTGCATAGACATAGCGACTATCTCTGCTATGTTCCGGAGAATACAGATGTTCTGCAGAAGTTACCATTTTCCTTTAATTGCTTGTAAGTCAGTTTATGGTGACATAAATACTGAACAGTATGCAAGCCAGCATTTGCCACTTGTGGCCTCATGTGTCTCTATGACTTCTATTTTACTTGTAGATTGTTTGATTTGGTGACACAAACAATGCCTTTTGAATGAAGCAGAGAGTGTTTGAGGACTGGGACATCCATAGGGAGACCAAGGTGCTTGTTTATAAAGCTATTTCCTCCCAACACTGCTATATGCCTGGAAAATGTGGACTGTCTACAGACGTAACAATCAACTCCTGGAATGATTCCATCCAAAGACCACCAGCACTGAAGTGATGCTCCTACGCCATCAACTCCGCTGGAATGGCCACATTGTCCGAATGCTTGATCACCATCTACCAAAGCAGTTACTATACTCCCATGTAATGTTCAAGGACATGTATTGTTCAAGGACAGGAAAAGATTTAAAGATGGGCTTAAAGCCAACCTTAAAAACTGTGGCATAGACACCAAGAACAGGGAAGCCCTGGCCCTTGAGTGCTCTAACTGGAGGTCTGCTGTGACCAGTAGTGCTGCAGAATTTGAAGAGGCATTAAAAGGAGAAACCTGTCAAGAGGAAGGTGCATTAAGCCAACCCTGATCAAGATCGCCTTCCACCTGGAAACTGATGTCCTCACCTGTGGACTCACCATCAAGACACTACACTTCGAGGACCATCATCCTTGGGCTATGAGGGATCACCTAACAACACCAACAGCTATGCCTTTTATAAAATGTCTGCTCTAGCTGTATGGTTCTCATTCAAGGTAAAAAAATAAAAAAAATGGAAGAATGGTTTTTCATATTTTTGTCTTGCTGCCTCAAATGCCTGTGTAACTTTTTAAAATGGAAACA
Organism: Anolis sagrei ordinatus; assembly: GCF_025583915.1. Taxonomy (NCBI): domain Eukaryota; kingdom Metazoa; phylum Chordata; class Lepidosauria; order Squamata; family Anolidae; genus Anolis; species Anolis sagrei. The sequence goes on from NW_026847438.1 coordinate 220,797,679, forward strand.
ATGCAAGACCCACAAGCATGGAGGATCCTAGGTAAAGGTAAAGGTTTTCCCCTGACACTAAGTCCAGTCATGTCCGAATCTGGAGTGTGGTGCTCATCTACATTTCTAAGCCAAAGAGCCAGTGTTGTCTGTAGACACCTCTATGGTCATGTGGCCAGCATGACTGCATGGAGCGCCGTTACATCCTAGCATCCTCAAAAATAGAGCCTTGAAAGCCTCCCCACCCACCACTGGGAGGGGACCAACTGCTAGCTATTATTGTCATGGAGATGATACCATGCGAAGCAATACAAAAAAGCCTTGCACTCATTCTCAGGCTTCCTCTTTTCCCAGTCAGATGCTCTGTTTGGTAGGGGATTCATGCCAAATGACAGCCGCTTCCCGCTCCACAGAGACGTTCTGTGTTTTAGTAAACTGCATATGGAAACATGAACACATTGGGAAAAACAAAGGCATGCGCCTTTGCATGGCATATCACACTTCATGGCCAATTTCAGCCTTGGAGCTCCATTGTTCTGCTGGTGATTGGCACCGGTTCCCCTGAAGGCTGCCATGGGTGTGTTTACCAACACGGCTCTCATCTATAACATACACCATATGTAGGAATCGCAAAGATGATGAAGAAGGATTCCATTTGGTAATGCTGATTGGGCCTTTTTGCTTTCTTGGCCTGCATATTCTTTCCTCCCACGGAGTCAAAAATGGATGCCAAATAGAGCCCGAGATGGATACATCAGGAAAGCTGCCCGCTAGCCATAAATTTGTCTTGCTCAAGCTGGGAAGAACTGCAGAGAGCAGCAATTTTTCAGAGATTTATATACATAAATGGAAGGTGGTCTGAAAGACAAAGATTTGACTACTCAGCCTGAAACCAGGAGTGTCTCTTCTCTGCTTTACTTGGTTTGGTGATAGAGGATCCTTCCACGCAGCCATATAATCCAGAATATCAAGGCAGAAATCCCACAATATCTGCTTTGAACTGGATTGTCTGAGTCCACACTGCCTAATATTCCAGGTCAAAGTAGAAAATGTGGGATTTTGTTCAGCTGTGTGGAAGGGGTCTCAGATTATGCCTTTTATAAAACTAATGTGAGGCACAGAGAGAAATAATGACAGCTGTCCTATATTGCTGGCTGGGGCAGCCGGTGACATCTCATGGCCCTTAAATAGTGAGGTATCTTCCTAACCTGACAAGAGTCCTTGCCTGCCCTTGACTGTTATAATTTTAGAGTTTTTTAAATACTGGTAGCCAGATTTTGTTCATTTCCATGGTTTCTTCCATTCTGTTGAAATTGTCCACATGCTTGTGGATTTCAATGGCTTCTCTGTGTAGTCTGACATGGTGGTTGTTAGAGTGGTCCAGCATTTCTGTGTTTTCAAATAATATGTTATGTCCATGTTGGTTCATTATGGCTGACTTCTCTGAATGAACAAAATCTGGTTACCAGAATTTTTAAAAACTCTAAAATTATAACAGAACAACACTCAAACACAGGGAAACTCCAGACAAGAAAAAAATCAGGGACAGCTAATCACCTCTCAACAAAGGATTCCCCCAGGCAGTAACAAGGCACACCTAAAAACTGTCAGGCCATCAAATGCTAATCAAAGTGGCCAATAGAAACATCCAACAGACAAGAGTTCTTTCTCCCGCCCTGAACTTTGCACAGATATTTAAACCCAATTTTCCTAGTTTCCAGGATGCCTGCCATAGATGCAGGTGAAACATCAGGAGAGAATGCTTCTAGAACATAGCCATACAGCTCAAAAAACCTACAACAATGCAGTAATTCCAGCCATGAAAGCCATCAGCAATACAGCTCTATAGTCCATGGAAACTGAAGATGCCTGGAATGGCTGAGAGCAATTCAGTAAGGAATTATATTGTGGGAAAATGAGTTGATTTTCAGTTCAGACAAGATAGAAGTTCTGTCAGTTAGCAATTAATCAGGAATACTATTTATTTTAGATAGAGTTGCCTTTGAAAGTCTGGGAGGATGTACTTATATCATGCATCCCACTTACCTTCTTCAAGTTGTTTCTTACTCTGTTTAGCCACCACCTTCTATAACCTTTAATGGAACTAACTCTTCTGTGTCTTTCTGACTGATGTAGAAGGGGTTCCTATTTTTCCAAGCTACATCAGCAAGCTCTATCCTCATGAGTGCTTACATCCATTCATGCCAATGATTTTTTTTAACAATTGCATAAATTGATTCTTTGTGGGCTTCAGAAACTTTAGACTTAATCTTAATAGAGAGGTGAACTGTGTATTGCCAAGGCCAGAATATGAGCAGATTTTTAAAAATGAAAATTGATATGGACACCCAGATCTCTCAAAATGGCAGTAATAAAGGGAAATTCTAGAAGAGAGAACTAATGAAATGGTATGCAGAAAAGAAACATCTCATTATGAAAGTGTGACATGGCTCGATGCTATAAAACTGCATGGTTGCTCAATTTTTGAAAGCATCACGCACTTTAAAGGGCATTCATGGATGAAAAGGCAGTCACAGAGGTGATGCAGAAGACTGATTATGGGACTTTGAATCACCAAAACTCTCCCCTAATGCAGAGAGGATGTGTGAACTGTTTCAATACCAACAATACAATTGTTGCAATACAACAATAAAGCCATGAGACATAATAATAATAATAATAATAATAATAATAATATGCAAAAAGATCGCGCAGACAGACTACAAGCAGAGGCATAACACTGTTGCTCAGCTGATTAAATGGAACCTGTGCCACAAATACCATCTGCCTGCAACAACTAACCGGTGGGATCACAAGCCAGAAAAAGTTACAGAGAATGAACACGCCAAACTCCTCTGGGATTTCTGGATTCAGACAGACAGAGTTTTGGAGCATAATACTCCTGACCTCACGATCATGTTAAAAAACAAAGTATGGATCGTCGATGTAGCAATCCCAGGTGACAGCAGGATTGCAGAGAAACAACTAGAAAAGCTGACACTATATGAGGATTTAAAAATTGAACTGCAAAGACTCTGGCACAAACCAGTAAAGGTGGTCCCAGTGGTGATTGGCACACTGGGTGCAGTGCCTAAAGACCTTGGCCTGCACTTAAACATAATTGACAAAATAATCATCTGCCAGCTGCAAAAGGCCACCTTAGTGGGATCTGCATACATTATTCACCAATACATCACACAGTCCTAGACACTTGGGAAGTGTCCGACGTGTGATCCAATAAAACAGCCAGCAGAGTGTCTGCTGTGGACTCATCTTGTTGTGTTTCAAATAATAATAATAATAATAATAATAATAATAATAATAATAATAATAAGCCTTATTTATATTCTGCTCTATCTCCTTGAGAGGACTCAGAGTACATATATGGCAAACATTCAATGCCATTATACAATTGACAAAGACAGAAGTACATAAACAAAAATCAGGCTTCCCTCTTTTCATGTCTGGCATATGGCTGTGCTCGACTCGGCCATGGGGAGGTGCTGTTGTTTCATTTTCCATGCTGAGGAGCCTGTTGTTCATGGACACCTTTTCTGCTTGGATTTTTGCCGGAATGTTTTTTCACACGCCTTTTACTTCCCCGCCAAAGCAGTACCTATTTATGTACTCACATTGTTGTTTGAACTGCTAGGTGAGCAGAAGCTGATGGCGGGAGCTCACCCCAACCAGGGCTTGAACTATAGCTGGCAGTTTCACCACTGTGCTAGGGAGAAGTTACAAATCCATCCATGCCACTCTTATGAGTAGCTAAAAACCACTACATATCTAGAACGTTTAGCAATATATCTTGACCAAATGGAGCAAAAGTTCTCTCTCTGAAAAGCCTCATTACGCACCTCCCCAGGGAGGTCCATCATTTTGTTGTCCAAAATTAAAATAGCCTGCTTTGATCCCATGTGTTTGTGTTGTGTGTGTGGTTTTATTACAAGAAGAAGTATGTCTCAGTTTTGGCACCAAGAATCCAAGGCCCATATTTGTGGTACATTCTTTAGCCGCTCAGTGCATGGGGGTGTGGATCCAGTTTTTAGGTTTATCGGCCAGAAGAAACAGTTCTAATCAAAACTTGAATTAACATTCATGAGATGTGAATGATAGATTTACAAGAAATATTCAGACTAGGAATTTTGAATCAGAATCAACGGAAAGGCTGTATTCTGGATTGCACTTTAATGTGCATCAGACCCCTGAGACAAAGAGCGCTCTCCTTATTCTGTGTGCTACAAATGAAAAGTTATTTTGAATTGGGGAAAGATGTAGTCTGGTGAAGCGTGGGCTCAACAAAATGAGATCTACTTTTGAATAAACGGCACATAAAGTCCAGGCACAATTCCCTGCAACAACTTAACTGGTGTTCCATTTTACAAGGCTTTTAAAATATGCTACAAACACTATGTTCAGCAAGGGACAAGAGGGATCCTCTCACCTCTGCAGGAGTCTACCATATATCATGCAGCTGTGGACATAGGGCCAAGTCTACATAGGGCCACGGTGGTACATGCTCTGGTTACATCCCGTATAGACTACTGCAACGCTCTCTACGTGGGGTTGCCTCTGAAGACTGCCTGGAAGCTACAACTAGTCCAATGAACAGCACCCAGACTACTAATGGGAGTGGGGTACAGGGAGCATACTACTCCTCTGTTGCGTTAGCCCCACTGGCTGCCAATCAGCTTCCGAGCACAACCCAAAGTGCTGGTGTTGACCTATAAATCCCTAAACGGCTCCGGCCCTATTTACGGATTCTCCTCTATGAACCATCAAGGTTGTTAAGATCTTCTGAAGGGGCCCTGCTCTCGGTCCCACCTTCTTCGCAATCGCGTTTGGTGGGAACAAGGGACAGGGTCTTTTCGGTGGTGGCCCCTCAGCTCTGGAACTCCCTCCCGATGGAGATTAGATCTGCCTCTTCCTTCCTGACTTTTAGAAAGCTGGTAAAATCATGACTTTGGAATAATGCATTTGCAGAATGATGATTGAATCCATAACTGTTGACCTTTCTGGCGGATGGCGATGAATTTGTGATTCACTCTGACAAACTGACTTTTTTGTAACTTGTATGAATTGTATGAATTGTATTTTAATGTATTTTATATTGATGATGTATATTGTTTTTTTCTTATTGTATTGAATCTTATGTTGTTAGCCGGCCTGAGTCCCTCCTCGGAGGTCGAGAAGACCGGGTTATAAAAACTCTAAATAAATAAAAATAAATAGGGACCACTAAACGCAGCATTGCCGAGATACGAATCAAGTAACATGAAAGGCACTACAGACTAATTCAATCAGAGAAGTCAGGAATAGCAGAGCACTCAGTGAACCAACCTGGACACAGCATATTATTTGAGAACATAGAAATGCTGGACCACTCTAACAACCACCATGTCAGACTACACAGAGAAGCCATTGAAATCCACAAGCATGGGGACAATTTCAACAGAAAGGAAAAACCATGAAAATGAACAAAATCTGGCTACCAAAAAAACCTCTAAAATCAGAACAGTAAATAAAGAGCAAGACTAAAAAAAAATAGGGGAATTCCAGACAAGAATTAATCAGGGTCAGCTAAAGATTCCCAACAAAGGATTCCCCCAAGCAGCAACCAGCCAAGCCTTGAAACTGCTAGCCCATTCAATGCTAATCAAGGTGTCAAATGGCAACATTAACAGGTACCTCAAGCACACAAGAGTTCTTTCTCCCTATCCCACAGATATATAAATCTCAGTTGTCTAGTTTCCAACAGACCTCACAACCTCTGAGAATGCCTGCCATAGATGTGGTTGAAATGTTAGGAGAGAATGCTTCTGGAACATGGCTGTACAGCCTGGAAAACTCACAGCAGCCTGCTTTTTAATAACTTAGTTACACTTAGTTTCAAATTTATTCCAGTCCCACAGTGCAGCAAAACATGCCCTATACTAGCAGAGCTTGGAAAAGTTACTCGTTTTGACTGCAACTTCCAGAATTTCCTAGCCAACAAGTCTCACAGTCATATTGGGTGGAGGATTCTGGGTTATATATATACTAAGAGGATTCTGGGTTATATATATACTAAACAAGAAGCAATCTTCTGTTCATTTGTTAGACTCCTATGTGGGCATTTGGCTCAATGTAAAACTTTTTACCTGTACAGTCAGCTTGCCATATTTTCATTTGTTTCAGAGTTTCTGTAGCTTTGTGCAGTTCCTTAATTACAGCAAACCAAAAAATCATATAGCACCAAAAAATCTGTTCCCAGCTTTGCTCCATTGTTTTAAGCAGCTTCTGTAAAGAAGTTAGTCAAGTTGTAAGATAAAAAGCAATCCAGTGCAGTGTGTCATTATATAGGACAGATTCCCCTCGTCCACACCTTTTCATGAAAAGAATAGAGACCACCCCCTCACTTTATCTGAGAGGAGAGCAAACATATGGATGACATAAAAGTTCTATACTCTTCCTTGAGCCAGTCAAAGTTCAGGAACATTTAAACCCACAAGTCCCACCAGAAAAGGTACAAGCCAAATGTGAAAACTGATCATCTAGGTCTTGGGTTGTAATCCAAAAAGCAACATCTCCAAGTTCTGTTAATTAACGGTTTTTAAAACCCTTCCAAGTCCATGACCAAGATGGGGAGAAATCTCTTCAAAACCACAACAAAGGAATAACATTTCTGAAAGCAGAACTGAAAACTTAGATCCCTATGTAAGCGAAAGGGTCTCAAGGGACAGTCACCGAATCCAACTGAATGCTCAGTCCAGCAATATTCCAAATACAGTACACTTGGCTTTCTGTAGCCACAGATTCTGCATTTTCAAATTCAACCATCCATGCCTTGAAAATAAAACTTTGATTTTGCCATTTTAAAAGTTAGCATTTGATTATGTCATTGGTCCTGGAACCAAATCCCAGCAGATACCAGGGCACACTGTATACCTCAGACATAATAATAAATACTTAATAAAATACTGTATTTTTAGACTGCCCTCTCTCCCCAAGGGAACTCAGAGCAGTTTACATACAAAAAGAAGAAGACAAACATTCAATGCTGTAATCAAATTCACATAATTCAAAATGATACAAAATAACATCAGCATACTTATAACTATAACTATAGAGAAAATAGAATTGAAATTATGGTAATAAAGAAGAATGCAAATATTTGAATAAAACATAGTTACACTACTAAAACATAAATTACAGTGAAAAGCATGTGCCCTAAACAATTAAACGACTAAAAGACATTAAAATGTGCCTAACATCAGGTGAGTTAAAACATATTGTAGCAGCCCATAAGATGCGACTAAATTTGCTACGTGATTGGCTTTATATGTGCTAGTCCTCCTTCTCTCCATACACTAAAGTGCATTAGTGTGTTTTCAGGTGTTCTTTTAAGGAGAGGAGGGTGGGGACCATTTTTATTTCTTTGGGAAGGGTGTTCCAGTGATCACGGAGAAGGCCTCCTCTCTCAAGCCCGCCAACCACACTTAGGACGGGAGTGGGACCGAGAACAGGGCCTCCTCCGCTGGCTGCAGTGCACATGGACTCGAACCATTTAGGGCTTTATAGGTAACGACCAATACTTTATATTTAGCAGAAGCAGCCTGGCAGCCAGTGGAGCTGCCGCAACATGGGAGTGATTGTCTCCCTGTACGGAGCCCCAGATAGTAACCTCTCTGAAGTAGCTGTACCTTTCAAACTATCTTCAAAGGCAGCCCGACGTAGAGAACGTTGCAGTAGTCCAAATGGGATGTGACTAAGGCATGGACTACCATGACCAAGTCAGGTGTCTCAAGATACGGGCATAGCTCTCTTCTAATCTCTGTTTTTAAATTATCACCAGTAAAGTCCAAGTTAGGGTCTTCTGATGTTGAAAAGCTTTTAACAGTTGAAAGTTTCTTTTCATGTTTTCTTTTTTCGTGATAGTGGGATAGTGACTCCTCTCTGCATTTTAGTCTTATCTTTAAACCAGCTATCCAAGGTGCTGACCCAAAACCAAGGTTCAGCACCTTAACTGGCTCCTTAAACCAGGGGTCCTCAAACTAAGGCCCAGGGGCCGGATGCGGCCCTCCAAGGTCATTTTCCCGGCCCTCGCTCAGGGTCAACCTAAGTCTGTAACGACTTGAAAGCACACAACAACAACAACAATCCTATCTCATCAGCCAAAAGCAGGCCCACACTTCCCATTGAAATACTAATAAGTTTATATTTGTTAAAACTGTTCTTCATTTTAATTATTGTATTCTTTTAAGTGGTTTTTGCACTACAAATAAGATATGTGAAGTGCGCATAGGAATTCATTCATGTTTTTTTCAAATTATAATCCGGCCCTCCAACAGTTTGAGGGACTGTGACCTGGCCCTCTGTTTAAAAAGTCTGAGGACCCTTGCCTTAAACATTCAATTTAAAATGCAGAGTGGATTCACCATTCTGCCGGGTTCAATCATCAAACTATATTTGACTGAATAGAAACAGTATGTTTGAGAAATGCAGTGGCTGAACTCAAGGACCTGCCAGAAGCAACCAGGAAACTAACATGCATAGAATGATGACTTATATATCAGAATAGATAATTCACCCAACTAAACCTGTTTGGTCTTTTTGATGCCTGTTTCCTTCTCAAATCACCTGTTGGCTAATATTTTCAACTCAAAATATCAGGAATTGAAATATCATCCATCTACACTAGGCATGAGCAAACTAGGGCTCTCCAGGTGTTTTGGACTTCAACTTCCACAATTCCTAACAGCCTCAGGACCTTTCCTTTTCCTTCTCAGCCATTGTTAAGAATTGTAGGATATGAAGTCCAAAACATCTGGAGGGCCCAAGTTTGCCCATGCCGAATCTATATGCATGTTACCATAATATGTTATGGTTTTCCCCTCATGCAGCAAGAGACATTTCTTCCCAAATATGCAAAGCTTCAAGCAAAATTGAACTGACCTACATATTGGAAAATCTACACTGCATCAGTAGTAAAGCCCAGTCTTTGATAATAGCTTTGAAAATATTCTGAAGACTGGTATCTTTACTGACAATCTGTGAATTCACTTTGGTATAACTAGTTATGCTTTTGAAGTGATCTTCTTTTTTTTAAAAAAAACCCTTGGTTTGATCACTTTTACGGCATTATAATAACAGAAGCACTTCATTTATTTTATTTGTAAAATATTATCATTTGAAAGAAATCAGCACAGAGAGCTGGGTTGGGAAAAGAGCAAGATCTGCATGGGTGGGTGGATGGAGCTAGAATAACAAATAACCGTGCTAGTAAATGTTACCCAGACAGTAAGATAATGTCATTACCTGTCAAGCTCTGAGTAGGATTAAGACAGCCTCTTGTCTGGATTTTTAGAAAGTCATTGCCATAAGCAGAGGCAACACCAAGATAGATGCAATAAAGATAGGTATGCTTAAGGATTTGATTTGGTCGGCATGTTTAAGCAAACTGGCCTGATTAATTCCCTCAGGACTAATATGGGTTTAGAACATAGTGTTCACGGGTCCAAAATATACCAAAATGTGTACAGGTTGAGCATCCATTGTCTGGATTTCCAAAATACTTCAAAATTCCAAATTGTCTGCAAAGGTCTCTGAGATGGTGATATCTTTGCTTTCTGATGGTTCAGACTTTGCTTTTTTCAGTAAATTATTAAAAACTAGCTGTGCCCTGCCACGCGTTGCTGTGGCCTATAGTAAAACTTATCAAAGTTGAGGTAGATATCTGGACTATTATGAAAGAGAGGTCCCTACCTATTCCTTCCCCTTTTCCTCCCCCTTTCTCTCCTTTCCTTCTCTACCTCTTTCTTTCTTTCACTACTTGGTTTCATCCTTCTCTCTTTCCTTCATTCCCTCCCCCTTTCTTCCTTTGCCTTTCTTCCCTCCCTGTTTGCTTCCTTCTTTCACTTTTTCTTTCCTTTTATTTTACCACCATCATAACAATAACAATAATGCAATGCATTGCCTCTGGGACCTGACACCTCTCCCATTCCTCCAGGGTCTCATAGGAACAATAGCATAATAATAATAATAATAATAATAATAATAATAATAATAATAGAAATAACAACCTTTACCCGCCACGTGTTGCTGTGGCCAATCTTCCCTCTTTCTCTCCTTCCTCTTCCTTCCTTCCTTCCCTCCCATCTTTCCTTCTCCTCTTCTTTCTCTATCTCTTTCCTTCCTTCCCCCTTTTTCTTTCTTTTCTGCTGTCTCTCTTTTCTTTCCTTCCATCTTTCCTTTTCTTTCCTTTTCTTCTTCCTTCTTTCTCTAACTTTCCTTCCTTCCCCTTTTTCTTTACCTCCCTTTCTCTTTCTTCCTTCTTTCCTTCCTTCCTGTCTTTCCTAGATTTTGACAGGGCGGGAAGGGGCGGGGTGGGGTTTGGAGGTGGCGTGAAGTAAAAGGAGGTAAGATTGGGGTGGGGGAGTGATGGAGCGTGGGGTTGTGTGTGTGTGTGCAGCGGCGGGGGGAGTGATGGAGCGTGGGGTTGCGTGTGTGTGTGCGGCGGCGGGGGGGGGTGATGGAGCGTGGGGTTGTGTGTGTGTGTGCGGCGGCGGGGGAGTGGGGGTGCGTGTGTGCGTGCGGCGGCGGGGGGAGTGATGGAGCTGGGGTTGCGTGTGTGTGTGCGGCGGCGGGGGGAGCGGGGTTGCGTGTGTGTGCGGCGGCGGGGGAAGTGATGGAGTGTGGGGTTGCGTGTGTGTGTGCGGCGGCGGGGGGAGTGATGGAGTGTGGGATTGTGTGTGTATGTGCGGCAGGGGTGTGTGTGTGTGCGGGAAGCGGCGCGGCGGGGCTTGGAGTGGGCATGGTTTCCGCAGAGGGAACGTTGGCCGGAAGGGCATGTGCGCGCGCCAGGGAACTTGCGGCTGGGCGCCAATGCGCATGCTCAGTTGTTTTGCCGTTTTGTGAGTGTGTTGTTGTGTTGTTTTTCATTTTGAGTAGATACGTTTGTACCTTGTGGGTTGTGTTATGGGCATGGGAATTTTGGTTAAGTTTCGTTGGGGTTTTTTTGAGTTTTGTTTTTTTGCCGTTTTGAGTGTGTTGTTGTGTTGTTTTTCATTTTGAGTAATATGTTTGTACCTTGTGGGTTGTGTTATGAGCATGGGAATTTTGGTTAAGTTTCGTTGGTTTTTTTAGAGTTTTATCCTTTTGCCGTTTTGTGAGTGTGTTGTTGTGTTGTTTTTCATTTTGAGTAGATATGTTTGTACCTTGTGGGTTGTGTTATGGGCATGGGAATTTTGGTTAAGTTTCGTTGGGGGGTTTTTGAGTTTTGTTTCCTCGTTGGATGCCCCTAACAAATTTATATATATAGATAAGGTGTAAATGAATTGCATGTTTAGACTTGGATCCCATCTTCAAGGTATCTCATTAGCTATTGCAAAATTTGAAAAAAAATGTTCCAAGCATTTCAGATAAGGGATAGTCAATATGCTGGCTTTAGCCTCCAAAGCCCTAAATGGTTCCAGCTTACCTATCCAAATGTATCTCCTCCTATGAACCATCGCAGAGATTGAGATGGTCTGGGAAGGCCCTGCTCTCAGTCCCACTTTCTTTGCAGGTATATCTGGTAGGAACGAGAGACAGGGCTTTCTCAGTGGTGGCCCTTCAGTTGTGGAATTCCCTCCCAAGTGATATGAAAGCAGTTCCCTCCCTCCTGGCCTTCAGAAGGAAAGTGAAAACTTGGCTCTGGGGTCAAGTCTTTGGAGATTAATCTATAGTGCAATAATAGCCTCAAAATATATGCAACTGATCTTTAGACCATCCCTGGATTGTGACTGAGGATGGTGTGATTTTAATAGTGAATGCAATGTTTTATATGTTTTAATGTGCATTTAATTTTAATTTTTAAGTTCTGTTTGTTGTCCAAAGGCATTGAATAGCTGCCATATGTAAAGCTGCCTTGATTCCCCTTTGGGGTAGAGAAAGTGGGATATAAATAGAGTAAATAAATATTGAAATGGATTTACAATAATAATAATAATAATAATAATAAAACTTTATTTATACCCCGCCTCCATCTCCCCAAGGGACTCGGAGCAGCTTACATAAGGCCAAGCCCAACAGCACATCAAAAACAACAAGCAATAATAAAATAACCAGCAATAAACAAAATAAACAATAAAATTAATATAACTCATAAATAGACAATAACACACAAGAGTTTAAAAAATGTTAAACAATTAAAATGTGTGCAAACAAAAATGGCTACTTGGTGAAAAACCATACCTTGGGATGCAGATTGGGCATCAATGCATTAAATTACTATTGCCTTGACTGGATTTAAGGGCAGCTTCAACACTTCTTGTCCATTCACTTCTCCTGCCTTATCATAGTATTTAAAATATTTTGGCTTGAATCTTGTTGATGGTCCCACAAGACAAGGCCAATAGGGTTGTTTATTGATCCACAATCGATTTAAGAGTTTTCCTCTAGCTATGAATAACCAACAAGATTCAATCCTATGCTGAATGCACTGACAGATCATCAGTGCCATTACTCAGAGCAAAAAGATCTGGTTCACTGACAGTGTTTAAGTCATGGACTCTCTTCTTTCTTCTCAGATGCTGGAAGATGCCAGATGATAGGTAGTTAGAAAGCTGTGCACTTGAAGCTAAGCAGCTTTAGAGAATTATCTTCAAATACAATTATTCCAAAAATAGTTCTTGAGAGGCAAGGAATGCAGTATAAATAAAGATTGGTGTTTATGCCCTTTCCCAAGGAATGTGGAGAGTTGAATTTAAATGAGTTTGTTTGTTTGTTTGTTTAAAGTATTTTCAATCTGTCTTGTATTCCAGAACAGTAAAAGCAAACAATATATGAACCATCATGTGCTCAAATATAATAAATAAATATATGAATCAATATAATGAGATCAGATTAGAGGCTAAGCTCAAGCCACTATCTCAGCCTGCATCCACACTGCACTGTGATAACAATTTGATCCTGTTTGAATTGCCATTGATCCTTCCTAACGATTTCTGAGATTAGCAACTTGGTGAAGTACTTAGAGTGTATTTATTTATTTATTTATTTACAGTATTTATATTCTGCCCTTCTCACCCTGAAGGGGACTCAGGGCAGATCACAGAACACATATAATGGCAAACTTTCAATGCCATTATACATTGACAAGACAGACAACTTTACATAGATAGAGGTACACATAGGTTTTCCCATCTTCAGCATCTTGGAGGCCTGCACTCGGTTCCAGCCACCGGGGACTTTGTACTGTCAACCTTTCAGTTGGCAAGATTTACTGCAGCTGGCAGTTAACCCACTGTGCTAAAGCCCGGGCCCGGAGTTCTCTGTTACCTACATCTAAAATACAGCATTAAGTTCTCATCGGAAATCCTGATTATTTTAGCAAACTACAAAGCTTAAAGTTCATAGGATGGAGTCTTCTTCCATGCCTAGTTGGAAGTTATTCAGCACCATCAACTCTGGAAAGGTGGCAGAGGACAGCTACAAAAATACAGACTTCCTCTGTCAAGTTGCAGCAGGCTTTCTTTGGTAAACAGTGAAATAAAGCTTGAGCTGGGAAAGTGTTCGACATGTGATCCAATACAACAGCCAGCATAGTATCTTGTTTGCTGTGTATTAATCTGGTTGTGTTTCTAACAACAACAACAACAACAACAACTGTATTATGCCTCTGCTTGTAATCTATCTGTGTGATCTTCTTGCAACAGCTGAGGATGTGATCTATCATTTCATTTCATCTGCTTCCTTGCAGAGTCTACACTTGGGATCTGATGATGATTATGATGATGATTAATTAATGATTAAAACAGTGGGTATGGCTCTCAATGGGATATGCTGCATTATCACAGGATGTCTACAGCCTACAGTACTGGAGAAATTATACAGCCGGTATTGCACCACTTGACATCCGTCGGGAAGTAGCAGCCAATAATGAAAGGACCAAGACATTGACATTTCTGGTCCATCCTCTGTTCAGATAACAGGCAGCAAGCCCATGCCTTAAATAATAAAATAGCTTCCTAAGATCTACAGAGATACTCGCAGGAACATCTCAGCAAGTGAGAGTCCAAAAGTGGCAGGTTAAAATCTGGAACCTCAATCAGTGGCTGAGACTGGATGAGAGACTCCTCCCTTCCGCTCTCGGGCGACTTGGAAAACGCTGAACATACTGTGCTCTGACACCACGAGATGCAGGCTACAAAGTGGAGTCCACGACATGCGAGTGTGGAGAACAGCAAACCACAGACCACTTACTACGATGCAGTCTGAGCCCTGCCACATGCACAATGAGGAACCTTCTCACAGTGACACCAGAGGCACTCAAAGTGGCCAGCTTCTGGTCAAAGAAAATTTAGTATAACGCCAAGCTTTTAGCTTTTTTTGTGGTTGTTCTATACATCATAACTGTATTCTCAATTCGCTTCTGATACGATAAATATAAATGAATACATAAATAACTTTGTACAGTTGGCCATCTGTTTTCTGAATCCATGGATTCAACTGTACGTGGCTTGAAAATATTTTCAAAAGTTCAAAAAAAAAAAACCAAACCTGGACACCGTTTTACTACTCCATTACATACAATGGAACTTCAGCATCTATGGATTTTGGTATCCACAAGAGGCCTTAAAACAAACAGCAGCAAATACCAACACCCACTGTGACTAGTTTGCACCCTGTGTCATGTAGTCAGTGGTAAAACAGTGGTACATAAAAGCAGATTGAATATGTAGAAAGCTGCAAACCTTTCTTTCTTGAAATTTATGAGGAAGAAACTGTTTCAGAGAATTTTGTACTATTCCTATTTTCCCAAGCCTAACTTTCACCGCTACCTAAATCAACTTGACAGTGTCCCATTAAGCTCTTCATGATGTGAATTCTTTCAAGTTATTGTTCACTTGTCTGCTTTTCATTTATGTTCCTTTTCCTTCAATGTAACTACAGGTTGCTTTACTTTTAATATTGTTGTAGCACGCAAGCTATAAAGAATGACATGTCTTTCAAAACTAGAAGTCTTTTTTTTCATTTTTAATAAATAAATAAAAATTAAACAAGCATAGGCTTGTAAGAAATGTGGCATGAATAGTTGCACCTATCTGATAAACCACATGTCTGTATACAAAGCAGCCTGGGTGCTACAGTCAGCAGATGAGGCCTTGCTCTCAGTCCCACCCCCTGCCTTAAGCATGGCTGGTGGGAATGAGAGAGGGGGCCTTCTCTGTGGTCGCCTCCCGCCTCTGGAACTCCCTCAAAAGGAAGTAAAAACTGCCCCTTCCCTCCCCTCCTTTAAAAAACTACTCAAAACATATCTCTGTTCTCTAATCTATGGAGAGGAGGACTTGGCCACGGTGGTCCACGCTTTGGTTACATCCCGTTTAGATTACTGCAACGCTCTCTACGTGGGGTTTCCTATGAAGACTGCCCGAAAGCTCCAAATAGTCCAACGTGCGGCAGCCAGAATGCTAACATGAGCAGGGTACAGGGAGCATACTACTCCTCTGTTGCGCCAGCTCCACTGGCTGCCAATTAGTTTCTGAGCACAATTCAAAGTGCTGGTGTTAACCTATCAAGCCCTAAATGACTCCGGCCGAGTTTACCTGTCCAAACATATTCTCCCCTATGAACCATCTAGGTTGTTAAGATCGTCTGGAGGGGCCCTGATCTCGGTCCCACCGCCCTCTTAGACGCATCTGGTGGGGACGAGGGACAGGGTCTTCTTGGTGGTGGCCCCTCGACTCTGGAACTCTCTCCCACTGGAGATCAGAACTGCCCCCTCCATTCTGTTGTTCAGAAAACGGGTGAAAACCTGGCTATGGGGTTTGACTTTTGATGAGTGAATCAATATTTCTGTGATCGGAAAACTGACAATGAATGATGGACTACGAATTCACTATGACGACTGACCATTGTTATTATGTGATTCCATTTTGCTGTTATAATGTTTTAATTGAATATGTTATATGATTTTTTAAATGATTGTTTTGTGATTTTATTGTTGGAAACCGGCCCGAGTCCCCCGATAGAGGGGAGAAGACAGGTATACAAAATTGCTAAATAAATAAATAAATAAATATTGGCTGAAATCTTTTGGCACAGCACCCAGTGTGCCAGTTACCACTGAGACCACTTGTACTGGTTTATGCCAGAGCCTTATTATTATTATTATTATTATTATTATTATTATTATTATTACCACTTGTGGTGCAAATTTTCTTTTACAAAAAATAACAGCAGAGCATTAAGGGCTAAAAACAATCAATTCTGGGCTGGACCCAAACTATGTCATAAGTAGGGGGAGTCTGACTCAGTCATGGGAAAACTTCAGCCTACCAGGTGTTTTGGACTTCAACTCCCACAAGTCCTAACAATTCACTAAAAGGGATGCTTACAGGCACAGAAGTAATTTTGTCATGTTTTCTTCTGGATCTGGATTATTTTAAGCCCAGGTGGTTTTATCAACCAGGAGGAACTCATCCTCTGCTTTACTTTCAAGGCAAAAAAGAAGAGTAACATTATCCTCATGTCTCCTATGAGCCCTTTTAGAGGGACAATCTTCCTCCAAAAGGAAAAGATTTGGGATGTGAAAATGTCAGCAATGAGCAAAGCTCGTCAAGTTAGACCAGGAAGAGGCAAATTTTGGCCCTCCAGGTGTTTTGGACTTCAACTCCTACATAGAATCATAGAGTTGGAAGAGACCTCATGGGCTATCCAGTCCAACCCCCTGCCAAGAAGCAGGAATATTGCATTCAAAGCACCCCTGACAGATGGCCATCCAGCCTCTGTTTAAAAGCTTCCAAAGAAGGAGCCTCTACCACACTCCGGGGCAGAGAGTTCCACTGCTGAATAGCTCTCACAGTCAGGAATTCCTGCTCCATCTGTTACTATTTCCCCAAGCACTCCCTCCACTCATGTGGACCATGAGCCACTTCTATCACAGTCAGTGATATATGGCAGGATGCTGCCCGTAATAGATTGGTTCTATGTCATTGCTGCTTCAAGGGCAGAATTAATTTCTCTGAATGGCTGGATGTGGCCAGGTTAGGTGGCAGAGTTGGAACTGCCATGGTGCTCTGCGGCCAGTTCTCCTTGGCTAGCTCTGCTTTCAGGGTGTGGGATCCAAGCACTCGAATCAGCAGCCAATGAGATTGAACTCAACAGTTCAATCTTAATGGCTGGCTGCGGTTGACTGCAGTGAAGACTGGTCTCTAATTCTGGTCTGACCAGAGGATATAAAAATGCCTGCCAGGAGTGGACACATTTACAGTATCCTCTGGTAGCAAGGGGAAATGACCAACAGGGTCAGATGCCTACGTGCTCACTCTTGTTGTCATCTCATAGTTTCCAGCGTTGGGCTGGAATATCGATCAACAGCAGGTTGGTAAATGCTGAGATCCAAGACTTGTGGGCCAGCGCTATTTCAGCTGTAACCAATAAAGTTGTGGCCTTTATCGTTCCAATCTATCTGTATATATGTTTGGTTTTGGATGGAACTGACTCAGGCCGTTCATGCAATCATCTCCATAGCAAGCAGTTACATCAAGGAGCCCCGGTGGCGCAATAGGTTTAACCCTT
The DNA here is from genome assembly GCF_025583915.1 of Anolis sagrei ordinatus. Lineage (NCBI taxonomy): Eukaryota > Metazoa > Chordata > Lepidosauria > Squamata > Anolidae > Anolis > Anolis sagrei. Next base: position 220,815,199 of record NW_026847438.1, read on the forward strand.
GTGCCAGCAGGACTGAAGACCGACAGGTCAGAGGTTCAAATCCGGGGATAGCACAGAAGAGCTCCCTGTGTCAGCTCCAGCTCCCCATGCAAGGAGATGAGATAAACCTTCCACAAGGATGGTAAAACATCAAAACACCCGGGCGTCCCCTGAGCAATGTCCTTGCAGACAGCCAATTCTCTCACACCAGAAGTGACTTGCAGTTTCTCAAGTCACTCCTGACATGAAAAAAAAAACCCTCAAGGTTTCCAAGGGAGGTCTTTCTCATCAGCTGCTGCCTTTTAACCCAAGATATCATGGATTGAACATGCAACCTGTGCTCTATATCTAAACTACAACAAAACTGGTGGCTTGTCTTGAATTTTTTTGAAAAATTCAATGGGCAAATAGGAAAATGTTATCAACAATCCTTATTAAAAAGGCTCACAGGATCTTCTATAGAAACAACAACAAAATGGATACCTGCTGTAACAATGTACAGATCTGGATGGATATATATATATATATATATATATATATATATATATATATGTGTGACTTAGCAGTGGTGTGCCTCATTCTATATGGGAAGGGGGGCAAAGTGTGCCTGTCTTTGAGTAACTGATGGAAACCATATTGATAGAACGAGGTAATGTATGGTTCTGAAATGCATACCGTTTTACTTGCTTGAAGATTATGATCAGCTGCCATTTTCTTGTTATTTTAAAGTTACTGTATATGAGAGAGTGTGTGAGTGTGTGTATGTGTGTAAAAATTTATTTCAAGACCAGTGTGATTGAATGTTCACTGCACAGCTTTCTTTGATTGGAGAGCCCTGCATCTGTATTATATCACTGACAGCTATAGCAGTTACTGCACAATGGTATGGAAGGGTCATGATTACCCAGAGAGAAACATAAATGTGTATGCACTTACTGGCTTATTTGACTTGGAAGCACACTGTTAAGTATGGCTGCCCTGAGCGATATAATTGGTATAAGAGAAGCTGCTCAAGGAGTGCAATCAATTTAAAACTCTTAAAGAGAAACATGCAGGACTAAGCAATCTATTGTACTTGCCTTCAGCAGACTAGCTGTTCCCCATAACACCGCTATGAGCAGTAACCATCACTTACAAGATATCCTGGGGTCCATTGTCTCAAAAAGAGCAGCTGGTTTCACATAAAACAGAGTTAATAATAAAGCGATTGCCCTTTTTGAGTTCTCTTCTAAATCGTATTTATTCAGACAGCAAAAGGGAATCTCATCTTGATTGATTTAGCTGCCTCAGCATCACCACCCTCTACAACAATATTTATGTTTGTGACCCATTCATTTAAAATCAGCAGAGGATTGACATCCTAGAGAGGATATTGCTTTCATCTTTTCAGTGGCCATGCATTCTCTCTCTCTCTCTCTAACACACACTTTAAAAATTGGTTTGATAAACACTTTAGGTCTGTTGCAAAATAATTAACTAGATTTCTGTGAGTGATTTACAACAACTTAAATCCAATTAAGGCTACCATAAGATACCCAGTAGTGCAGCAAGTTAAACTGCTGAGCTGCTGAACTTGCTGACCAAAAGGTCGGTGGTTTGAATCCGGGGAGCTGGTTTCACATAAAACAGAGTTAATAATAAAGCGATTGCCCTTTTTGAGTTCTCTTCTAAATCGTATTTATTCAGTGAGCTCCTGCTGTTAGGCCCAGCTTCTGCCAACCCAGCAGTTCGAAAACATGCAAATGTGAGTAGATCAATAGGTACCACTTCTGTGGGAAGGTAACAGCGCTCCATGCAGTCATGCTGTCCACATGGCCTTGGTGGTGTCTATTGACAATGCCGACTCTTCGGCTTAGAAATGGAGATGAGCACCATCCCCAGAGTCAGACACAATTAGACTTAATGTCAAGGACAAACCTTTACCTTTACTTATCATTCCAGTTGTAGAAACTGGAATTATAAGCAGCTCCCTCCAAAGGTATCCTCCCAACATGGTCCTTTCCTTTCCCAAAGATCAATGGAAATGCCTAACTATTTTTCCTGTAGCTGGACATGCTACTAAGATACTATCCTGCTTCCAGGAAATACACAGATAGCTCTACACTGATCAACCTCATTTTTGTAATGATCGATCTGGGGACTTGTAACGTTTAAAAGGTGGATGTGAGGATAGCACCAGGAGATGAAGCTGCAACAGATCCTCCAATATTTTGCAGATGGAAACTGAAACTTGTGTAGCAAGCAACATCAAGTTGAGAAAGAACACAAAAGCTAAGATGGGCTATGACTATTTGCTTTTGCTTGAGCCTACAAAAGGTTTCTCCCCATCTTCACTCTCTCTGCTGCACCTTGAATTCCATTTGCAGACATTGAGGTAAGCTGAGAATGAAAGAAGAAAGTGAGAGAAGCAGAAAAACTGGGACATTTTAAAAGAATCTGGTAATGGAATGATGTAAGATTTATCAGTACTTTCATTCCCAAATCAAGAATATTTGGAGAGTTTGTCACAGAGATATTGTAATGTATCAGACATAACTTCAAAATTCCAGTAAGTATTCCTAAATGTCTAAACATTAAATTTCTAGCACATTTCTGAATTTGCAAATGTAATAAAACCCAACAGTGGGAATCTTCTGGGAAGCACTGATTTCCCCAGCACACCACAGTGACATGGGGCTCAAACTCACTACAGAAGCACTTTTGGTTTATTGCACCACATGAAAATACTCTGATAACCAATTCAATTTTGAATCCGACAGTAAAGATGCCTCATGACTGTCAGTATCAAACTGATGAAAAGATGCAACAGAAATAATAATACTTGTTAAAATGTATCTGATATATAAATTTAAGTAAAGGGAAAGTCTAAACAGAATTAAATTTAATGATTTCATTTTTCAATCAAGCAGACAAAAATAAGTAATCAAATAATGTACTTTTGAATTAAATACATGTATTTTCTGGCAAGCGAGATCATGTTGGTATATGCATACATACACACACACACGCAAAGGGAAGAACAAGACATGGGATTTCAAAAATGAATTGCACTGGCAAAATAGATTAGGCATCTAATAACCAGGAATAATTGGGGTGGGGAGAGAAAAGAATAAGTTACATGTTTTCAAACACACTTGTAAACAAATAATAAACTTATAAACAGATGCTAAAATTAACAAATTAGTGACAAACACAAACAGACGATTAAACTTGATTACACAACAAGACAAAAGATTGAGAAATTAAAAGAGAAGAGCACAGAGAAACTAAACATGGATGACAAGCAAAGTACTTATGTCCTCACCACATCTCTTTCAACAATCAACAATGTGTTAATAAAAGCTAAATCTAGCAGATGAGCAAAAAGAGGCAGGAGACAATTGTGTCAGTGAACTCACACAATGCTTCTACATAAATGCTGTGATCAGAGAGTGTTGGCGAGGTTTTTCCTTTAGATAGCATGTTAGAATTGTCAGAAACGAAAATCCTTCGACTACTTGTGTTGGTGACAGGCTAGAAGAGTGGCCAACCAAGGGCAAGGTGGACTTTAAAGGAGCTGGGGGTGGTGATGGCCGACAGGGAGCTCTGGCGTGGGCTGGTCCATGAGGTCACAAACAGTTGGAAGCGACTAAACGAATAAACAACAAAACAAGGAAATTTGGCGAAAACTGCCCCCTCTCCCCATGTTTTACTCACTTTCATAGTGGGTCAATAAGCAAGGCCTTTACATCTTGGGCAAGTCCTTAAGGATATTGACAGCCTCTCCAAGATAAGTCTCAGCAAGAATCTTGAAAAGGGGAATGCTACAGTTGATGGAGCCCAGTTTGACTCAGCAGGATCCCTTATATCTCTTCATACTAGCAAGTGAAGTTCTGTATTTGCTTCTCTCTTTTCTTTTCCCTCCTTTTTTGTCAACACACCATCGCTTTACTGTATTTTCCTCCTGCTTTTGCTCTCACTGAGGTTGTTGTGTGAAGCAACAATGGATATAATTGCCATCCTATATAGGAAACCTTTCTCAAGACCCTGCCTCTATTTTTGCATCCATACCCAGGCTTCCCTTTATGAGAAATCTCAGACCTTTGGTTTGACTTTGATTTTTGCTAGGAGTGGGAAGATTTCCTGTAGCAAGGGCTTTTTTTGGCCACTAAAGATGGCACACATCAAAACACTTGTGCCTTATTTATAGCTTTTGCTGTCTGCTTTCCACAGGGATGTAAATCTCTGTAAATTACTTTCTTGCAGGCAAGAACAAATACTTTTACCATTTCCCCTTCACCGAAAGAAAGTAATAAAACAGTTTTCAAATGCTATTTGCATTTGGGACTTATTCTTTGTTATAAAACCGGCACATTTCATGAGGAGGGCAGAAAAGGGTAGCTGAAACTTTATTGGTTAAGCTCCACTTTGGCAGAAAAAACAAAATGCAAAGATACAGAATGGGGGACAATGCCTGGCTTGAGAGCAGTACATATGAAAAAGATCTTGGAATCCTCGTGGACAACAAGTTAAACATGAGCCAACAATGTGATGCTGCAGCTAAAAAAGCCAATGGGATTTTGGCCTGCATCAATAGGAGCATAGTGTCTAGATCTAAGGAAGTCATGCTACCCCTCTATTCTCTTTGGTTAGACCACACCTGGAATATTGTGTCCAATTCTGGGCACCACAATTCAAGAGAGATGACAAGCTGGAATGTGTCCAGAGGAGGGCAACAAAAATGATCAAGGGTCTGGAGAACAAGCCCTATGAGGAGCGGCTTAAGGAGCTGGGCATGTTTAGCCTGAAGAAGAGAAGGCTGAGAGGAGATATGATAGCCATGTATAAATATGTGAGAGGAAGCCACAGGGAGGAGGGAGCAAGCTTGTTTTCTGCTTCTCTGGAGACTAGGACGCGAAACAATGGCTTCAAACTCTCTGTCCCGGAGTGTGGTGGAGGCTCCTTCTTTGGAAGCTTTTTAAACAGAGGCTGGATGGCCATCTGTCAGGGGTGATTTGAATGCAATATTCCTGCTTCTTGGCAGGGGGTTGGACTGGATGGCCCATGAGGTCTCTTCCAACTCTTTGATTCTATGATTCTATGAATTAGAGTAGACTCATTGAATCAATTGACAAATTGTGAGCCAACACATAGGTAAATCCTGTTGTTTGAATGTCTCCACCAGCGCAATGGGTTAAACCCTTGTCCTGGCAGGACCGCTGACCGATAGGTCAACGGTTCAAATCCAAGGAAAGCAGGTTGAGCTTCCTCTGTCAGCTCCAGCTCGCCATGAAGGGACATGAGAGAAACCTCCCACAAGAATGGTAAAACATCAAATATCTGGGCATCCCCTGGGCAGCGTCCTTGCAGATGGCCAATTCGCTCACACCAAAAGCAACTTGCAGTTTCTCAAGTTACTCCTTACACAAAAAAATAATTGCTTCTGTGTGCCTTTTCAATTTGAGATTAATAAGAAGATTTAGGCTGGCATTTTCTGTGAAAAAGTTAATGTACAACACAGAGTAACATTTCTGTGGAGACAGCAACATTCCTCCAAAGGAAACAGTGTCTTTTTGAAACAGGGATGTTTTCAGCATAGAAAATATTGTTTTCTGAACAAGAAACATTTCTGTACAGATATGTAATTTTCTCCACAGAATAAGTCTTGAATAAGCTTTGCCTATAGTACTCTCTTCAGTAAGTTTTCTCATGCTTGAGAACCCTTTTTTAAAAAAAAATAGTTGTTTTTTTACTATTTTCAAGAAGTTTTTCCACTTCTGTATTCCCATTACTACTGTGGTTTAGCCCTAGCTCCTTTTCCTTTAAGATGAAAACCTATTTTAAAAATCATTACTGAATGTATTGACAAATTAAGGATAAGGAATTAATTTTAATGAATTATTTCCAAGCTCTGAAAGTAAATCTATGCCATTTCTGTGAAGACTGCTCCCTTGTCTGTAAGCAATCCTAGAGTCACTGAACTATTTCAGGATTATAGTTATTATTGAAAGTCACTCAGTTCTCTTTTGCAGAATTGGTTGATTAATAATTCTAATATGTCTCCTTCGGGAGAGATAAAGCCAGGTATAAATAAATATAATAATAATTCTGGTTAATAAAATGAATGTAATGCTCACCGGTGATTATCATTTCCAGTGACAGAAAACATGATGAATTAACCTTTTGCCTCAGTATCCAATCCATGCAATCAGAGCAATTTAGAGTTGAGAGGCCACGATGGAACAACGGGCTAAATCTCTGAGCTGCTGTACTTGCTGACCAGAAGGTTGGCAGTTCAAATCCATGGGACGGGGAGCTCCAGCTGTTAGCCCCAGCTTCTGCCAATCTAGAAATTCAAAAAAATGCAAATGTAAGTAGGTCAATAGGTACCACCTTGGCATGAAAGTAATGGGACTCCATACAATCATGTCTGCCACATGACCTAGGAGATGTATACGGACAACGCAGGATCTTTGGCTTAGAAATGGAGATGAGCACTTCCCCACAGAGCCGGAGATGAAAGGGGAAGCCTTTACCTTTATCTGTGTATCTGTGCTTCATTGTTTCTAGGCATTGAATGTTTGCTTTTGTGTCTGTATGTGCTGGAATCTACCCTGAGTCCCCTCGGGGAGATAAGGGCGGAATACAAGTAAATTATTATTATTATTATTATTATTATTATTATTATTATTATTATTATTATTATTCTAGTTTATAATAATAGTAGAAAATGTAACAAAATGTCAGCTAAATACAGTTTGAAAGTATTTACATCAATGCAAGCCAATATTTTAAAACCAACTGCAGTGCAGTCCTACACATAACTGGTCATTGTTCATGTGCCTACAAGTTGCCTGTTGACTTATGGGACTCCTATGAATTTCTATTAGGTAAAGAATATTCAAAGGGGGTTTTGCCTGTTCCTTCCTTGGAAATATAGCCTTCAGCACCAGTATTCATAGGTGGCCCCCTAACCAAGTACTAACCACTGGTAGAAGCAGGATTCAAAAACACAGTGCCATGATGGGATTGGCAGGGGAGGACCCAATCTTTATTTTTAGAACAAGATTGGGGAAAAGGAAACCATAAGAGCCACTGATTTTGGTTGTTTTACGTTTTAAGCACCATGTACATTGATGTCATACATGTACATATCAACAACCGGGTTGGTCTTGCTTAGTTTCCAAAATCAGACTGGATCTAGGACTTTGGGATATTTAAGCCCCTATGTGCACTTACCAGAGAATAAAATACATTTAATTTAATATCATCATTCTATTAGAATCATAGAGATGGAAGAGACCTCATGGACCATCCAGTCCAACCCCCTGCCAAGAAGCAGGAAAAACACATTCAAGGCACCCCCAACAGATATCCACACAGTCTCTGTCTAAAAGTCTCCAGAAAAGGAGCCTCCACCACACTCCAGGGCAGAAAACTATTAATTCCAGAAAACTAAAGGGAGGTGCTGTGTATCAAGAATGGTTGTGAATGTTTCTCTCCAGCCCAACATTAGTATAAATATAAATAAGCCCCGAAGAATTTTTACAGATAGAATGATCCTTTTGTACTTAGCCAACACAGGTAATGATAAGGAATGATAGGAACTGCAGTCCAACAACATCTTGAGGGTCAGAACATGTTCAGCACTGCTCTTATGAGATTTTCAAAGTGGGCCCTTGGTATCCATGGATGCTCACATCCCATTACAGTTAGGTGGATATGTAATTGGTTAAGTGAATGAACCCAGTGAGTACTCACCAATGCTTCCTCTTCATCCTGGAAAGAAGTGATGAGTGGAGTGCCGCAGGTTTCCATTCTGAGCCCGGTCCTGTTCAACATCTTTATTAATGACTTAGATGAAGGCATGATCATCAAGTTTGCAGATGACACCAAATTGGGAGGGTAGTCAATACTCCAGATGATGAAAGCAGAATTCAAAACAACCTTAACAGATTAGAGAGATGGGCCAAAACTAACAAGATGAAGTTCAACAGAAACAAATGCAAAATACTCCAATTAGGCAGGAAAAAAATGAAATGCAAAGATGTAGAATGGGCAATGCCTGGCTTGACAGCAGTAAATGTGAAAAATATCCTGGAGTCCTCGTGGACAACAAGTTATGCATGAGCCAACAATGTCATGTAGCAGCTTAAAAAAACCAATGGGATTTTGGCCTGAATAAATAGGAGTAGTGTCTAAATCCAGGGAAGTCATGCCAGCCCTCTATTCTGCTTTGGTCAGACCACACCTGGAATATTGTGTCCAATTTTGGGCACTGCAATTGAAGGGAGATGTTGACAACTGGAATGTGTCCAAAGGAGGGCAACTAAAATTATCAAGGTCTGGAAAACAAGCCCTATGAGGAGCAGCTTGAAGAACTGGGCATGTTTAGCCTGAAAAAGAGAAGATTGAGAGGAAACGTGATAGCCATGCAAAAATATGTGAGGGGGAAGTCATAGGGAGGAGGGAGCAGGGTTGTTTTCTGCTGCCTTGGAGACTAGGATGGGGAACAATGGCTTCAAACTACAGGAAAGGAGATTCCACCTTGAGTTGCCTCTGGCTGAGAAAGGCGGTATACAAATGCGGTAAATAATAATAATAATAATAATAATAATAATAATAATAATAATAGGAAGAAGAAGAAGTAGTAGTAGTAGTTCCTAACTGTGAGAGTTGTTAAGCAGTGGAACTCTCTGTCCCAGAGTATGGTAGAGGCTCCTTCTTTGGAGGCTTTTAAACTGTCGGGGTTGTTTTGAGTGCAATTTTCTTGCTTCTTGACAGAGGGTTAAACTGGATGGCCCACAAGGTCTCTTCCAACTCTATCATTCAACCCTTCTAATCTGCAGATTGGGTATCCATGGATTCTACCATAGCTGGCTTGAAAATATTTTTAAAAGAAACCCAAATGCTTTGGATTGCAACCGGAATCGCTCAAATCAATCAATTTAAGCCAACAAATTCTATTTCCCCAGATACTCTGGATTGCCATCAAATCTCAGACGAAACAGGAAGCCCAAAGGCAGGTTGGCAAATTACATCCTAGTCCCTGTTATTCAAAGCTCTTACAAGCTTTCTCTATGACATCCCTCTTTCTGAGGGACAACTTATATTGCACTTTATTGTTTATAGGTGTAGAGGGTAGCTTCATTTAAATTAACAAAGATAGGTTTTATATATTGCCTCAACATTCAATGGTGGAGCCCCCGGTGGCGCAGTGGGTTAAAGCACTGTGACAGCAGGACTGAAGACTGACAGGTCGCAGGTTCGAATCCGGGGAGAGGCGGATGAGCTCCAGCTCCTCATGCAGGGACATGAGAGAAGCCTCCCACAAGGATGATAAAAACATCAAAAATCATCCAGGCATCCCCTGGGCAACGTCCTTGCAGATGGCCAGTTCTCTCACAACAGGAGCAGTTGCTCCTGACACGACAAAAAAAAAAAAACATTCAGTGGTACCTAAAATAAATATGTGGGTGGTTATTATATGTGCCCATAGTCAGAAAAGCCCATGATAGTTTTATTGAGGGCTGTGTGTGTGTGTCTGTGTTTGGGAATATAATATGCATCTCCTTTTTCAGAACATTGCTTGGAGGACTAAACATCTTGGAGCAAGAGGTCTAATGGTTCTGTTTGTTCTGGAAAGGTTCTGGTTTTTCTGGAAACATAACAATACAAATACATAATGTAATGTCCATGAATAAAACATTTCCCAAATATATGCAATGTGAGCCGCAGCTGTGTGCTCGTGGAAGTTAAATTCATACGCAGATGTGACAAAGCAGTCATCCCTTCAAAACTGTAAAAGGATAATGGGTTGGACCCTGATTTCTCATATATACAGCAGATATGTTGAAAATACAAAACAAATATTCACAGACTGGGACAGTGAAATCAGGCTTCAATCACTTGACGGCTCACAATGGCATAAGCAGAGAGAAGCTAGCAGAAAGTACTTTCTTGCACAATGGGCTTGTCTGAACTAGGAAAATAGTCCAGCTGCAGTTCAGAGTATTCAGTCCAGGAACTGCCCCAAATCTTGCCCTTTGCATCAAACCTTTTCATAACACACCACACTGACACAGTATTGATGAGCACACATTTACTATATCTTAATTCAGATTGGAGCCACTTTCCTCCCTCTTCCTATACTTTATAGCTGAGCTCAACCCTCAATGAGACCAATGGTGAGAGAGTTGATTGGGGTCCTCACTTCCAAAACGGCAAAATAAACTGTGTCTTTCTCCTCAGTTCTACCGAAGCACCATCACTGCTATCACTACCAAGCATTTCCCCAGCAGAGCCTCGCTTGCAAAGTCACTTGCTCTGAGGTCAGAACAAGGTGCCCAGCCAAGAGATCAATGGCGAGTGGGTCAATTGAGATACTCTCGCACCATTGATCTCATGGCAGGGCTCTTCATTCTCACGTCAGAGCAAGAGATTTAGCAAGCAAGGGTGTTTGGCAGGAAATGTGATGGTGATGCTTTGGTAGCCTGAAAGAGAAAGACACAGTTTATTTGGCAACCCAAAGGAGAAAAACAAAGCAGAAGTCCCAATTTGCACATTTTAAAAAATGGACCAGGCTTTAGCACAGCATGTTAACCGCCAGCTGCAGTAAATCTTGCCAACCGAAAGGCTGACAGTTCAAAGTCGGATCAGGGTGAGCTCCTGGCCTTTAGCCCAGCTTCTGCCTACCTAGCAGTTTTGAAAACAGCAATGTGCATTGATACATAGGTACCACTTAAACGGGGAGGTATTTAAGGCACCCATAAGGAACTGCCAGAAAAATTCTGGCAAATTCGATCAAGGAGGAAGTTTACAAACAAAGCTCTTTGGCAGAGAGAGTAAAGCAACAGCACCCCCACCCCCCCACCCGTGGCAAGAAGTGAGCACAGCCTCCAAGATGCCAAAGATGGGAAAGCCTATATATACCTCTATACATGTACAGCTGTGTCTTGTCAGTGTATAACGGCACCGAATGTTTGCTGTATATATGTTCTGTGATCCGCCCCGAGTCTCCTTTGGGATTGGAAGGGTGGAATAGAAATACTGCAAATAAATAAATAAATTTGACATCCACCAATCTGTCTTGCCTCACACCGATGTCACCCAATTCAGATGGACACATTAGAAAAACAGGTGCATTTTCCCATGAAAACTGAAGATTGAGAACTGAGGCTAAAACTGACTGAATTTTCAGTCCAATAAGCAACATGGCCACACCTGCTTTATAGTTACTATTTTTTAAAGCATTAAATCATCAAAGAAGTGTTTTCACTGTTAAAATGGTAATGTGTCATGTGTTCCTACACCATTGCAACAGAGGCAGAGAAGCATTTTCTGGTATAGACACCCCTATTGCATTTCGAAGCATCTAGTATTTCCACTGGTAATATTTCTCCTTGGCTTCCCAATGCCGGCCAGATGGCACCTGGGCACTGCCTCCCACCTCCTGGCTCAAACACCACTAGCTACTCACAGGGATGCACACAGGGACTGCAAAGCTGCCATTGCATGGGGAAAGGAACACCCTTCAGGCCTCCTGGGAACATACAAAGATGGGGTTTTACACTCTGCCAAAGTCAAATGGAAACCTGACTTCAGATAAAGAAAGCCTGATGGGTGAATATTCCACAAGTGGTGCACCCTCAATAGCAGAAGAGAAAGCATTCTACAATTTGAATAATATTTGGGGACAAAGAAATATCCCCACAAAGGTTTTGTGGAGGCACCTTCATAAGGATATGTAGCCCACAGTTAGCAAAAAGAAAAACCCAAAAACCCATGTCCCATGTGAAGAAGACTGCTAAGGGCATTAGAGGCTGGGATAGATATTTCTAAATGGGAAAATAAACATAAACAAATAAACCCTTTCTTACTTGATAGCAGGCCATTTTGTACAAGACCACCTTTAGGTATCCAAGTAGCATTTTATAATATAATGTTCAGATGCAGTTAGCACGTGTATAAAAAATAAATTCACTTGAAAGTAAGCCCAGGGTTGGCTAGGTATCTATTGTGAGATCTTCCTTAACATTTGCCATTATTTGGGCTTTCTGGAAACAATTGTGCGGTGCTTTCCGCCACTTGATCCAGTCCCGTCCGAAACGGATGTTGCCTTGATTTGCAAAGCAAATGAAGTCCAATGCAGACAGGAAGCCATGTTGCCCTCACCTCTGCTTTACCTTTCTTAAATGATCCCTAATCCACTCCTCGAACCAGGAAAGTGGGCTGTTACCTCCCTGGAACAAAAATTTCCTCTATAAACAAAGGCAGAGGGAAACCTATGGGGAGAGAGGTTTCAAACCGAGCAGGCCTCTCAGCATTCCTTACCAAAGAGGTGATTTGTTTTCATAACCTCCTTAACTAAGAGCCCTTAACCCTTAGGCACAAAAGCATCAACCAACCTGCAGGGAATACTTAGCTTAAAACAATTACTCACAGATTTCTTCCCAGGTTTCAGGAGCGTAATGCTTATCATTTGGCATGGGCCACATGCTTCGGCTTTGTAAAAGCTGCCAAAATTGCACACAAAGCTGCAGAGAGCATCTCCCTTTGCCTCCAAAGCACCTCTTCAACATTTTGCACAAAAGCCTCCTTTGTTTGTGTTTATGATGTACTGCTACAGAAAGGTATCAGAAATCTTGCACTAATTCCTCTGGAGCAAAGCCTTGCCAGAGCCGGACCTTGTGCTGTCAGCGCAGGTGCAAAGTTTTTCTAAAATTCCCCTTTAAAACACAGGGGGAGAAAGAGCAGAAATCTCCAGCCCGGCTGTCAGGATTGCAGCTGTGGTTATGACACAAGCAGAGGTTTCTGGGAGCAACACAAGCCTCTTTTAAGGGAGGCAGAAGCCTATACTCAGAAGTCCCTCAGAGGATAAAGTCACCAAGGCTGGCCCAAGCACAAGGCTTCTAATAGCATTTGCAGGTCAGGTTTGCTCAAACCGCTTTTAACAGTTGGGTAATTTTACATTTTTAAAGATGAAAATGTCAGCAGTTTGATCCTTTGGGAGCTGACCCTTGGACCTTCCATGCATTTGCTTGGAGAGAGCAGTCTTATTTACAAGCATAAAAGGATGATTTCTCCGCTGCAGCTGATTTCCCACTTGGAGAGGTAAAGAAGGGGCTCTGTCAGCGATCGGGACGCAGCTCCCTGATTGTTTGCCCAGGTTCAGAAGGCCTGTGGTCCAGAAAAGCAAATCCCCAAATATGAGAAGGGCAACCCGACTCAAGGCAACAATGAAGCACTGACCACATAGGGAAACTGATGAGGAAACACAACTTACAAACTATCTACAGACCCACTCAGAAAATCCAACAAAGGACAAGAGGGATTCTCTCACCTCTGCAGGTGTCTACTATATACCATGCAGCTGTGAACATATACATAGGGACCACCAAACGCAGCAGCATTGCCCAAATGCAAATCAAGGAATTTATTTATTTATTTATTTACTATATTTATATACTGCCCTTCTCAGCCATTAAGCGACTCAGGGCGGTTTACAATGGCAACGATTCGATGCCCAAAAACACCATAAAACATTTAAAAACATTAACACATAATATAAAACCATAAAAAGAATACTAAAAGGAACATGAAAGGCACTGCAGACTACTTCAACCAGAGAAGTCAGCCATAGCAGAGCACCTGATGAACCAGCCTGGACACAGCATTTTATTTGAGAACACAGAAATGCTGGACCACTCTCACAACCACCATGTCAGGCTACACAGGGAAGCCATTGAAATCCACAAGCATGTGGACAATTTCAACAGAAAGGGAGAAAAAATAGAAATGAACAAAACTTTCTAAGGATTTAAGAATTTCAAATTGTTTTAAAACTGTAGCTGTTGTGTGCCTTTGAGATGTTTCTGATGACAAAAGGTGAAGCTATCACAGGGTTTTCTTGACAAGATATCTGCAGAAGAAATTTGCTCTGTGGTTGAGAGAGAGTGATTTGTACAAAGTTGCTCAATGCATTTCATGGCCAAGCAGATATTCAGACCCTATTTTCCAGAGTCACAGTCCAGTGCTCAAAACCGTAAACCATGCTGGCTCAATTTTCTTTTAATATGATTGGTTTCTTTTTCTAGCTTTTTAATTATTAGGTTTTAATCCTTTCGGACAGCAGGTTCGAATCCGGGGAGCGGTGTGAGCTCCTGGTGTTAGCCCCAGCTTCTGCCAACCTAGTAGTTCAAAAACATGCAAATGTGAGTTGATCGCATGCAAATGTGAGTAGATAGGTACCGCTCTGGCAGGAAGGTAACAGCGCTCCATGAAGTCATGCTGGCCACATGACCTTGGAGATGTCTACAGACAATACTGGCTCTTCAATGAGCACCACACCCCAGAGTCTAACACAACTGGACTTGATGTCAAAAGGGAACCTTTACCTACCCAGGCATGCACAAATTTTGGCCCTCTGGATGTTTTGGACTTCAACTCCCACAATTCCTAACAGCCTCCTTGAGGGCCAAAATTTGCCCATTCCTGCTTTATCCCAGTGAAAAAAACCACTGAACTTCAAAAGCTAGAGTCATGTATATTGCACCTTTTGGTCATCCTGCGAAAAGTATGTCATTGAAACCTGTGTTCTATTTCACTGCCTGATTAACAGGGCTACCCCTGGATATATTTTCCCTCTGCGTGTACTTTTTCAAAGTACAGTATTCCTGCCAGAATAGGGCAACGTGGTAACAAACTTGGCAGTGTGAGGACTTCCAGACCATTGCACGTGACACAAGGGATAGATGCCACTTATAGATTGAATATTGCCCACCATTGTTTTAAAACATTGGTTCCCAACCTGTAGACCGCAGCCCACTGATGGGCTGTGAGACATAAAATAAGGTCAACAACTGTAGATTATTAAATATGGTTTTCTGTGGGCAAGCAGATGGTGACTACTGGATGGCATATGTTCTGTATCAGAAACTAGAGCTGATGTGGTCTATCCAATTCAATTTTCTGAATTAGAACCCCAAACAATCAAACCAAATCTAAAGTTGACCAAAAATTGATTCATAACCCTTTTGGTACTAATGTTGGCAAGTGGTCCCTAGTCAGAGGGGTCCCTGGTAAAAAAAAAAGAAGTTGGGAACCACTGTTTTAAAGCCATCAACAGCTTTGCACCAAAATACCTTCGAAATCCAAAATACCTTATATTAGCATGTGTCTTAAGATTACCAGAGGAAGTCCTACCTCCCACAAGGATGGTAAAACATCAAAACATCTGGGTGTCCCCTGGGCAATGTCCTTGCAGACGGCCATTTCTCTCACACCAGAAGCAACTTGCAGTTTCTGACATGACAAAAAAACCCAACAAACAAAACAGAGGAAACTATTCTATCCATATGTTAAGTATAGATAAAGGAGGGGGGCTTGCTGGCTATAGATCCAACTACATAATATTCTCCCCCAAAAGATATTTTGTGTGTGTGTGTGTGTGTGAGGAACGACTTGAGAAACTGCAAGTCGCTTCTGGTGTGAGAGAATTGGCAATCTGCAAGCACGTTGCCCAGGGGACGCCTGGATGTTTTGATGTTTTACCATCTTTGTGGGAGGCTTCTCTCATGTTCCCGCATGGGGAGCTGGAGCTGACAGAGGGAGCTCATCCACACTCTCCGCAAATTCAAACCTGTGGCCTGTCAGTCTTCAGTCCTGCCGGCACAAGGGTTTAACCCACTGTGCCACTGGGGGCTCCTCCCCCAAAAGATATAACTGATGTTGATGTTGCAAGCCTTTTTGGTGTCTGCTCAAGATCTTTCCACGCTCAAACATCTTACTTCACTGATTTTGTTTGTGTATTTATTGTATTTGCTGCCCTTCTGGGTTATAACACTGTAGTGTGGAGTTTACCATTTGTAATATAGCTCGTATGTTCATTCTTTACCATCATATTCTTGAGCAGGACCAAAGGCAATCTAAAAAATACTGAGATCAACCAATCCATCAATGAGAGGATGAAAGCCAAGAAAAAGGTATCCGGGAATTCTTCTGCCGCCTCGTCATTGACTGCTCCATCGTAGGATGAAGGCTTGCTTACTTGAAGGTTTAACATTCCACAATTAACATTCTCACAAGTCAAGCAGCAGCTTGAAAGGAGATCTGTCAGCTAGTTATATTCTTGTTTGTCTTCCTCCACATGGCCACAGAAGAAATGGTATTAAAACCTGATACGCAGAAACTATTCCCAACAGAGATACGGCTGAACTCCTGGAATAACAATGTAACATAAACACAGTCAAGTACAGAAGTAGAACGGAATGGGAGCACCGACCTTTTCCCTTTGCTTTGCTTTAGTGCTGCTTTCCAAGTTAAAATCTGGCACAGGAAAACCTGTTACTAGCTAAGTTTACTGTCACAATGGGATAAAACGTAATATGCTCAGCTGGAATTTAGATTCGAATTCCAGGCCAAGAGCTGTTCCCTTGAGAGCCACCAAACCTTACCTTGTCCTGGAGGCAGCTGTGGGTCAAATCAGCCTCGGCTGGAAGCTGCAGCAGTTGACACAGAACAAATTTTAGCTTGCACTGATGGACAGATAGAAAGAGCTGCTTCAGAGCCAGCATGAACATGTCTGCAGGTAGAACATTTAATCCAATAGTTCAGGCTTCCCCAACGTGGTGCCTTCTAGATATTTTGGACAACAGCACCCCAGCTAATGCAGCCAATGGAGCAGAATCATGGGAGATGAAATCCAAGACATCTATATCACAGCACCTTAGAAAATGCAATGATGACAAGTCACAGAAATGCAGCTTAAAATCGAATGAAACAATTTAAAAACATCTATAGCAGTAGTTCTCAACCTGTGGGTCCCCAGGTGTTTTGGCCTATGGCTCCCAGAAATCTCAGCCAGTTTACCAGCTGTTAGGATTTCTGGGAGTTGAAGGCCAAAACATCTGGGGACCCACAGGTTGAGAACCACTGATCTATAGTTTTTAAATCTATAGTGGCACAGAGGGTTTAACTGCTGAACTTGCCGACTGAAAGGTCGGCGGTTTGAATCCAGGGAGTTGGGTGAGCTCCTGCTGTTAGCCCCAGCTTCTGCCTACCTAGCAGTTTGAAAACATGCAAATGTGAGTAGATCAATAGGTACCATCTTGATGAGAAGATAACGGAGCTCCATGCAGTCATGCTGGTCACATGACCTAGGAGGTGTCTATGGATAAAGCACCACCCCCCAGAGTCGGAGACGACTAGACCTAATATCAGAGGAAACCTTTACCTTTACTTATAGTCATATAAAGGTTCATGTTGTGTTCTGAATACCTCTTTAAGAAGGGCCTAAACGCATAGAATAGTTGATTTGGGGGGGACAAGGGCCATCTAGTCCACCCAATGTCATACAAGAAGATCCAACTAAAGCCCTCCCAAGTCAGCCTTCAAACCTCATGTTTAAAGACCTCCAAGATAGGAGAGCCCACCACCATCTGAAGCAGTCTGTTGCACTGTTGAATAGCTCTTACCGTCTGGATATTCTTCCTGAGTTGGAGTTCTAACCAAAAAAGTAACTTTTACAAACACTGATCTAGAAACTTGTTTAACTGCCTTATTCTGAAAAGGACTTGTTTGGAAAGGATCAGTTTGCATCCCTTTTGTGTCTTTTTTTTTCCTTCTAACTCCTTCGTCATTTATTTATTCTTTTGGTCCTTTCTAGAGTCCTTGCTTTACCTGCTCGGTTTTGCTTTGTTTGAATGTATTTTACTCTGCTGCTGCGTTCCTGTTCTGACTAATATCTTTTATTCTGGTGCTTCATTTTATGGCTTGTGTGACCTTTGAAAATGTAATCAGATGTTACACTGCATCCCAACCTTTAAGATATTTCCAGCCTTTTAGTCATCCTAATTCAAATAGCATCAGACCCACAATTGAGTAGCTAACTCTTGTAGAGACATAACATCTATTATGCTGTCATTGCATTTCAGTTTACCCCTTCACCCAGGCGAACCCAAACTTTCTGTGTCACAACCATAAATAGATTTTCCCCAGATTCAGAAAGGAAGAAATTACCCCATGCCTTTCAAACCTATACTTGGCAGCAAGGCAAAGATATACAGCACTTAGTTTAAGCTGTTGTCTCCATTTTAAATCCACATTAGTCCAAACATTGTAACACAATGACACAGTTTATCCATCCTCTAATAGGATTGCTCCAGTTGTGAATTGCAGCCAGTTCTTTTCCAAATAACACTAAACATTCACTAGAAAATCCTAAACACTTGTTTCCTCTTTCAAACATGGAGAAAATTGACTTCCGTGTAGAGCTGCGATCATGGAATTGGCTTGCCATGGCAGAGGAATCACGTGATATACACATTAGTTTTACTCTCTTCCAGAAAGGTATAGTGCTTGTGCTGATGTTTGCATTTATCACATAGGAATTGATACATACTTAGCTAATTCTACAGATAAGTACCTTTCAACTTTTGTCAAAAGTGATGTCTCCTTTTTCCTTGAGTAAGAGTAGCAAAGTACAGACAATAAAGTGGAAATTGGCTCTCTGTTGTACAGTAGTGAAGTGTTTCCCAAACTCTGGTCCTTCCAGTCAGTGTTTTGGACTTCAGCTGCCTGAATCCCTGATCGTTGGCTAAAGCATTTGAGATTTCAAGGAGCTGAAGCCCAAAGACCTGGAGGACTAGAGTTTGGGAATCCCTGCACTTATTTATCCATTACAAAGGTATTTTTTTATTTTATCTAGATCATGTTCATCCAGTCCATTCTTGGTCTCTGGAAATTTCTTCCTAAAGAGGTTAAACACTTGCCTTGCTATCCTTTTATATATATCCTGCTTTAATATTTAACTCTTTGGGAGCTGGAAGCTCTTTCTTTCTTTCTTTTGGAATGTGCAACAGCATTGAGGCAGGGGTCAGAGTGCAGCCCCAGGCCAATGTTCTGCTATAGCAGTGATTCCCAACCTGTGGGCCCATGACCCACTGGTGCTAAAATAAACAAGATATGTGCAGTGCTTTTATAGGATTTTTTTTTTTCATTTTTTCTCAATTAGTTCACACAAACACTCTCCATCCATCTGCCACTGGCCCAGCTCATCTGTCAAATTTTAAAGAGAAATGTGTCCAAAAGTTTGCCCATGCTCCATATATACATGTTATGTAATATAATATAAAAAATATTTATTGGGGCTCCATAAGAAACTTTTGCTTCAAAAAGGGCTCCTTGGCTGAAAAAGTTTGAGAACTCCTGATATAGGGTGTGCAATTTCCACACAGTCCTACATCCCAGAATATTAAGGCAGAAAATCCCACAATATCTGCTTTGAACTGGGTTATCTGAGTCCACACTCAGATAATGTGGGTTTTTCTGCCTTGATATTCTGGGATATAAGGCTGTGTGGAAGGGCCCAAAGACAATCCTGGAACCAGTTTGAAGCCTGAATGGTGTTTGCAGAAATCACAAAGCACATGCGCATTAAGGGCTTTCTTTCACATGCTTTTGTTGGCATTTGTTATCTAGCCACCTGCAGTTTGTAGTTACCCTTGAACAGGATTAAATGGTCAGTGTAGATGGGGCCTAAACAGCATTTGCTGTTTAGGGAATGGCATTTTTGCCCTATATTCTCCTCCTTTTCTTGTTGAGTTAAATAAGTGCAAACTACTTCTACACCCCTGGTGACACAGTGGGTTAAACCGCTGAGCTGCTACACTTGTTGACTGAAAGGTCACAGGTTCAAATCCGGGGAGCAGCGTGAGGTTCCGCTGTCAGCCCCAGCTTCTGTCAACCTAGCAGTTTGAAAACATGCAAATATGAGTAGATCAATAGGTACTAGGGCTGGGCGGTTTCGTTAATTCGTAATTCGTTAAAAATTCGTTATTTTTTTGTTAACGAAGCGATAATGAACCATTCTGGAGCAGCTTAAAAACTAAACGAATTTTTCAATTCGTTTCGTAAATGCTTCGTATTTCGTTATGTATTCGTTTCGTTATTGGTTTGAGGTCGTTTCGTTATTATTTCCGCATGTCTGGGGCAAGTTTTATAGTTGTTTTTGTTTAATTAGTGAAAAAAAATTATAATATCACACACCAACAGTCAACAACAGAGGGAGAGGGAAGCTTCAGAAGTTCCCCCTGTCCCATTTGGAGGTTTTTTAGCGTATTGCGCGGTCGCGTCTGCCATTAACGAATCGATTCGTTATTGTTTCGTTATTGTTTTGTAATTTTTTTACCATTTACGAAATTTCGTAAATATCGAACTTTTTTAAAAAAAAATCGGAATTCTTTTAAATATCGAAACGCAAAAAACCCCCAAAAAACGAATCGATTTTAGAAACAAATTTTTCCGTTGTTACCCAGGCCTAATAGGTACCACTCTGTCGGGAAGGTAACAGCACTCCATGCAGTCATGCCAGCCACATGACCTTGGAGGAGTCTACAAACAACACCAGAAATGGAGATGAGCACCACCTGCGAGTCAGACATGACTAGACTTAATGTCAGGAGGAAACCTTTACCTTTACCTGTTTCTACATTTGGAATTCATTTGGCCACAACCAAAGAAAAACCAGGGAAAATGAAGGGATTTTAAAATACAATGGAATGGCAGAGTATTAACCGGGTTTTTCTTGCCTAACAAGAATGGTTGGGGGGAGGATATAGGACATGCTATATTGAAAGTAACATACTATACCTGGGGATTTTGCCCAGTTGTTTTGGTCTTCAACTCCCATAATCCCTTACCACTAGCCATACTTGGAAAAGCCAATGGCCGTTATAGATGAAAAACATATGGAGGGCAGAAGATCCCCACATATCTAATATAATTATTTCTGCATCAACCGTCATTGCAAATATCAACAGCTTTCTCTAACAGCAGCAATAGCAGAGGAATACGCTCTTGTAGTAATGCTTGGGCAACTTGGAATTGTCATTTTAATACCCACAATGCCCCTGATGTAAAATGCTATATGGTGGCTCCAAAGGAGCGCAGTGGGGGCCTCATGGCAATTGGGTTAACAAATCCTGCAGAAAATGGAAGCTAAGCAAATGTTACAGAGGGAGAAATGAATAAAACTTCTGGGACAGGAATATTCTACTAAAAAAATTAATGCAAACTGGCTGAAATGCAAAGTACTGTCATAAAGATTGGAAACAGACTGAGCCCCATAAACAAAGAGTAATGAATGATAAACAGCCAGGCATAGAGCTCATCAGGAAGTATCCAGAGGGATACCAGAAGGATCTGGGTTAGATCTGGTTTTATTTAGCATCTATATTAATGATCTGGAAGAGATGAATAAACAGCATGTTAACTCGGTTTATACTTATTATAGCAGATTATAACAAATTGGAGGTGTTGCATGAAAAGAAAAAAAAAAGAAAAGACACCCCCTCCTCCACAAATTATACATGCGTGTGTGCCTACAATCAAGGAAATTTGAACAAAAACGTAACAAAACGTGACTGATATTGGACATCGTTTGGAAACTTAGCAATCCAAAAAACAATCACTTGTTGAATAAGAGTGGTTTGGAATGTGTTAATGCCAAAAAGTCCCAAATCAGATGTGATGGACAACAAACTTGTTATGAAAGTCAGAATGAGACACATCTTGAAGTGAAGAGCCAGATGAATTGATGGATGAGGAATGCAATGGATGGATGGATGGGTGGATGGTGTACTTGGCTACGGTAAGCAACAGGAGAGCAGGACTATGTGGTCATATTCTTCTCACTGTTCTGATGGGGAATAATACCACCAAGAAAGAATGCTACATGACCCAGGTCAGATACATTAAAATGGTTGTATCTGAGTTGTTTTTTGGCAGTCCAAGGGATCCAGATCAGGATGATGCTGTGATAAAATATTAAATCCCCTAACCCACATTAATGTTATTAACTATATCAATAATGCCATGTCCCTTGTTACCTTGCAATAAAAGTCAAGATGACCGATTGGTATTTGTCAGTATATTGTATCTGTATTTCAAAAATCCCATAAATACCCTCTTGTCTAGGCAGCTGGCAGCAGAAGGTGGCAGTGGTCTGCTTTGCTGCAAGGCGTGGGGAATCCTGTGCCTCACACCTCGCTTCGCCACGGATAAGATCACATGGGGGAAATATGGCGCGCACATGGTGTGCACAGCTTCCCCTCATAGATTAGTCAGGCTGTGGTAGCACACCTGTTCTGCCTCTTTGTGCCTACAGAGCCGGCACAATGTCATTTGATGAGAGCAGGCCTGTTCCGTGGGTGACCAGGGCTAGTTCGGCTTTTCCGCCGAATCTAGCCCCGTATGATGAGGTGGTATGTCCATTCTAGTCCCATGCTAAGAGCAGACATTCAATAATTGCTTTGGAAGTATTTCATTTAGAAGTTTTTCTCTAGAAGCATAAAATCTAATAACTTAAAGTACTTTTAAATATTTATATTATCTGTTATCACACTGGCAACGAAGGTCCACATAGTTAAAGCAATGGTATTCTCCGTAGTAACCTATGGATGTGAGAGCTGGACCATAAAGAAGGCTGAGCAAAGGAAGATAGACACTTTTGGATTGTGATGTTGGAGGAAAATTCTGAGAGTGCCTTGGACCACGAGAAGATCAAACCGGTCCATACTCCAGGAAATAATGTTCACTGGAGGGAAGGATATTAGAGGCAAAGATGGAGTACTTTGGCCACATCATGAGAAGACAGGAATGCTTGGAGAAAATAATAATGCTGAGGAAAATGGAAGGAAAAAGGAAGAAGGGCCAACCAAGAGCAAGATGGATGTATGATATCCTTGAAGAGACTGGCTTGACCTTGAAGGAGCGGAGAGTGGCGACGGCTGACAGGGAGCTCTGGTATGGGCTGCTCCATGAGGTCACGAAGTGTTGGAAGCGACAAAATGAATAAACAACAAAAAATCTCTGTTAAGTAATTTCAAAGTACATCCGTCCCTTCTTTCCTTTTTTGCTGTACTCTTCTATATGTCTGAGTGTCTATTTGTATATCATTCACCTCTACATACATATACATAATAAATATGTTCAACCATATGAAAAGCAAGTATGGTGATATGCTGCAGCTTTGCTTTTGAGATGTGGGACCATGGAGTCAGATTTACAGCTGTACAGAAGAGATAAGGAAATAAGAGACCAGTGCGGATAATTCTAATCTTATTGCTTTTTAAGGAAATTCTGTATTTCAAAAGTAGCCAGGCAGTTTGTTAAAGTAACAACAGACAACTAATCAAAACAATATGCAGACATTTCTAATGGCTTTTAAGGAGCAATGTTAATTAACATGTGCCATTGACATATGCCACAGTGTGGAGAAAACAATAAAACAACAGCTGTTTAGCAAGCAGGCCAGAAAACGACATGGGAGTTTGTTGTCTTTGTGGTAGCCATCCTTGTCATGTATTATGAGTGTATATCCCAAGAGAGCAATAGTTGTAAGCAACTTGAATTCTATAGATTAATTCCATCTAGGATAAAACCATTGAATCAATTGCCAAATGGTGAATCCCATTGATTCTAATACTATATTTCTCATACATTCATGTCCATGTTCCACAAGGCAATGAACAAAATATTACTACCAACACATATTAAACCTATACCAAACATGTGTGTGTGTTATTTTTAAAGCAATGAAGCAAATCTATAACATTAAAACAATTTAAAAATGACTAAAAGACAGACTATAAAAATCAACAAAACAACACATCATTAAAAGTCTCTTGCAGTCAGTTCCCAAAAGCCTGTCTAGTGGATTGTACAGAAGTGATTATAATAATATGATTATAACTGTATTTATGTTTGCATTGGTTGCCCTAAGGCTGGAGCGGCCTAGCTGTGAGGAGTGTGTTACCATGGAAACGATGCTGCAGAGGAGTGGGAGGAGCTTAGAGAAGGGTGTTTTTGAAAAGCGACAGTTAAGAGTCAGTCAGGTTGGAGACTCTGAGAAGGGAAGAGTCAGGTTGGAGACTCTGAGTCAGGAGAGAGACAGTGTTCGTGAATAGTCAGAGATTTCTTCAGTTAGGAAAGCTGAAGAGGAAAACCTTATTAGTTTCTTTAGTTAGAAAGAACTAACAAAGGCTTGTTTAGATCCCTAGTTAAAAGAACTAGAGATCTGGTGTTTGATCATAGAAGAATCAAACGGGGAGACTATTCACCACAGTAAAACATTGTTTATTGAAGTGCTTCACCACAGCAAGAGTTTCATAAGTTGTAACATCGAAAGTCTGAACTGTATCACAACCAAGTTACATGTATCGTTCTCTAAGTATTTGCCAAGCTTAACATCAAACTGCAACCATACGCTTTGTTTCAAATAAACTTGTTCTCTTTGGTTTTTAAAACTGCCTCACCTCCATTTATTCTACGCTCGGTGTACCCAATCTATCATAATTACCTCACAACACAAATAGGGTGGCATCCAGTGGTATTGATACAAGAGTCTTTTACAATTTGGTGCCGGCTTGTAGGGACTCCTTTGCATTTTGGTGGCAGACGACGGGATTCGTTTAACAACTGATCAAGTGCCTTAAGATTATTTTAAGAATAAGTTGTGAGGTAAAAGTTATTGGAATATGGCTACCAGGCGACAGAGGAAGCTTGTTGAGGAAACAGAGGGAGACCAAGAAGAAAGTTCGGGCTCTGAAGCGGAAACGGAGCCAGTGCCTGTGTCAGAAATGGCTTATAGGTACAAACTAGAGATGAAACGGCTTGTAGGGACTCCTTTGCATGGATCTACTCAGATTGGGATGTACAATAGGAACTGCTGTCAAGAGATTCAGGCATTTTCAATCTCGGTGTGCAAAGCATTCCTTTGAGGCAGTTGCATCCATGGAGGAGATGACATCTGATTCAACTGTCATTGGGAAATCTGTTCTGATGGAGTGGAACATTTACTGTGTTGTTGAAGGCTTTCATGGTCGAAATAACTGCGTTGCTGTGAGTTTTCCGGGCTGTATGGCCATGTTTCAGAAGCGTTCTTTCCTCACATTTCACCTGCATCTATGGCAGGCATTCTCAGAGGTTGTGTGGTCTGTTGGAAACTAGGCAGTTGGGGTTTCCTTCTCCCACCCTGAATATTCCACAGATATATAAACTCCAATTGCCTAGTTTCCAACAGACCTCACATCCTCTGAGGATGCCTCTCAGAGATGCAGGCAAAACATTGAGAAACAATGTTTCTAGAACATTGCTTTACAGTCTGGAAAACTCTCAGCAACCCAGGAACATTTACTGTTTAATGGGTGTTCTTTCTACAGCTGCTCCAGGTTGTACATTTTTGGTGTCAAATCTTTGCTATGAAGAGCGTCTATCTTCTAAATGTCCCACACACACCACGAAGGATCAGTCATACAACTGAGAATGCATTCACTGCTTCTTAGCTTAGGAGATCCCTCGTTGTCCGAATACGATAGTCTTCCAAGATCAGTGTAGTGGTGGTGGGTCCGTAGGTGACTGTGGAGCCCTATTCTTGATCTGCATCTTCTACAACAGTGAGGGCATTGGTTTTCAGGTTGGGGTTGGCTTGATATGGCTTCCTCTTCGCACGTTTCTCTCTTTCGCCCTCCATTCATGCCTCTTTGAATTCTAAAGAACTGCTGTTCACAGTTGACCTCCAACTGGAGTGCTCAAGGGCCAGGGCTTCCCAGTTCGCAGTGTCTATGCCAGAGTTTTTAAGGTTGGCTTTGAGCCCATCTTTAAATCTCTTTTCCTGACCACCAACATTC
Organism: Anolis sagrei ordinatus; assembly: GCF_025583915.1. Lineage (NCBI taxonomy): Eukaryota > Metazoa > Chordata > Lepidosauria > Squamata > Anolidae > Anolis > Anolis sagrei. The sequence continues at coordinate 220,840,845 of NW_026847438.1, forward strand.
CGTTTTCCATTCTTGAGTTCGGAGTAGAGCAACTGCTTTGGGAGACAGTGGTCATTCACTGCTATGACACTACTGTACACTCCTGCTTTTACTGGGCTTTAGAGATGATGCCCACTTTTCTTCCATATTGGTCCATTTCAGAGGTAACTTCCTCCATCATTGCCTTCCATGGGGATTGGTTGGCTAATGTCTTGTTAGCAACTGATGTGTGGGTTAGAGTAGTTTGCCCTTGTGCTTCATCCAAAAATCCTCCATTACCCAGCATGTGTCAAGCCCTGGGACGGGTGTCTATTGGTGATCCTTATGTGGCAAGAGAGGTAGAGAAGGTGTAGAAGATTACGGCTGTAACAATCAAACTGCTCTGGGCTGTTGGGGGAAAGAAATGTGGGCACACTCCATTTGAGAGTACAGCCTCTATTCTCTTCCCCACCTGAATTAGCTGAGACCACTTGCTTTTAAGTGGGCTCCCTCTCCTCTTATATCTTCAGATACATTACATAGCCCAACAAAACAATAAAAATTTCTTTGTGTCTTGGTTTTTAGGCCTGTTCTTGGGCTTATTTGGGGTGCTGATTCAGAAAATTGCATTGGATAGACCACATCAGCTCTAGTTTCTTAGATATAGTTTTCATAGTTTTTTTAATGAGTAAGCAGATGAAGACTAGTATATGGCCTATGTTCTGCATGTCAAAAACTAGAGCCGATAAGAGAACATTGGTGACATTTTTGGAATCGGCACAAACAGGTCTAACATTTGAGGCACCAAAATGTGTGTTGGCTAGTAACAGCAGTGGCTTTTCTGAAGGCTTGGCAGCTGCAGATTGCTAGGAGGACACAGAACTGTGCATGCAGAGCAGTTGCCCGGTTATGCCACTGAGCAATAGTTTCAGGATTTCTGAGACTACCCTATGTGTACTTTGAGCATTAGGCATCAAAAAGATATGGACATCTTCTGTTGGGCACTTCTGTATGGAGGGCAGGAGTACATGGTAAAATGGGACCTTACACTTGAATGAAAAATTCAACAGGTTTAGAAGTCTGAATTAGCTACTCTTACATCTGAGAATATCTTGGATAAATTCCTTTTTGTGGACTACTACTCCCAAAATCTCCCAACCAACATTAGGATTCAGGGAGCTAAAGTCTCAACATAGCACTTCCCAAGTTTCATTCCTGAAAGGTACTGCATACAAAACAGTACTCTCTAAATGCCCACTCACATCTGGAAACCACTGGATTGAAAAGTCAGGGAAGCAATATTTGTAGTTAGCAGTTTACAGCTAAGAATGTAGCTATAGCTTTCATATGGCTATACTGGAGATATTATCACAAGCATTCTTTTCCTAACAATGGGGAAGTAAAAAAAACCTATTCATACAAAAACATGATATTATCTTTGTCCTTATTCATAAAGCACAGACATTTGAGGAAAAGAGAGCCACTGAGATGAAGTTAAATTATAACAGATATGTTTGAAATGTGTCACAGTAGTTTGTCCTTAGATGCACCATGTAATTTCTTTTTGTAATTATCCATGATTACCTTGAAAAATATTTTGCAACTGAAAACACAGATGCTGAAAACTTCAACATCAAATATAAAGCCCCAAACATGAAAGTCCTCCATGTTATTGAAAAATAGGACCTCAAATTATGAGTTATGAAACGTGGCTCCATTGAGACTTACAGCAAGATCATGTTGCCTTTCTCCTGCAGTAACCCTCCATGAATTACCTTGGAACATTGCCCAACACACCCCTGACCCTAGGAAACAGTTACTCAAATTATTATTATTATAATTCTTTTACAATGAAATGGGAGACAAGGGAGGAACACGCAATGGGTTTGTGTCAGAACCCTTGTGTCTTTTTTCCTGTTTCACCTGATATGATCTGGGAATGTTTCCTTTCCTATGCTCCAAGCCAGACCCATCCTTGAGACACCTATTGGGATAACCATCACACTAAAGCACCCATTGTGTATCTGGACTAACACCATTGTATCCACTGGAGCCAGGACATTAAGCCCATTATTGATTGCCATATTACATTCCGTTACAATCGCGACCCTCTCTGGGATGGATCAATAAATGCACATACTCTTCAAATTGAACCAATGAAAGTTTTTTTGAGTTTCCCACCACAACAACGACCAACGTTGGAGAGAATCCCAGACCAACCACGAGACAGATCATAGCTGGATACCTTTTGAGCCAATCAGAAGCTAATATGGGGATCTTGAATGGATGTCACATGTAATACATATTCTCTGTATTTGCAATGGCAGCATGTCCGTTCTTTGGAGTGTTTTCTCTGCTGACATCCTCTCTGGCCATTGAGAATAAACCTCTGATTTTGCCTTCAACCCGACTGTCTCACCTTGCCTTTTGGGAAGCTTGACATGCTGGGCTCCAAACCCATGGTTCTTGAGGAAGATGAAATCACACAACATCCAGGTGAGGCATTCCACATTCTGACAGTAATTGTACCTTTATGCTGGCCCAAACTGAGACGTATACCCAAGAGTCTAAAATGTTCAACTACACACATAAAGGTTTTCCCCTGACATTAAGTCCATCCGTGTCTGACTCTGGGAGTTGGTGCTCATCTCAATTTCTAAGCCAAAGAGCAGGCGTTGCCTGTAGACACCTCCATGGTCATGTAGCCGGCATAACTGCATGGAGCCCTGTTCACCGGAGGCTCAACTACACACATAACAAAATGAAATTCCACACTGCACAGTGTTGCATCCCAGTTCAAGAAACAAGACCATAAGATTAAATCCACCACTCTGGACTATAGGAAAAGCAATCCTTGTTTATTGATGAAAAATTGGTTACAAAAGAAAGGTAAATGCAGAGTAAAAAAGCCACAGAAAAACACAATAGTCAATAGGATCTCTGAACTTGAGCAAAACTTCAAAAGCCACAAAACAATAACCAGGAGTCTGTTAGCCTTTTACTAACCATGAACTTGGAAACTATAAGCCTCTGGGATTACTGGCCATGGAACACAGGAATTCTGCCAAGACCAGCCACAGTCCCGAACGTTGCTTGACCTAAAGAAGCACCCGGCAGGGATGCTCTTAAACCAAAGAAGCTATTCTTAGAAACACCCCTTGACTTTTCTGTTTGGGCCTCTTTCTGCTGAAGGCGCTGTGACCTTCGTACAGACTGGGAAACAAATCTATCTCTGACTATCTGTTCTCTCCGGACCTCATTATCAAGCCCAGGTGGGGAGATATCACGGCTAACTTCCAAAACATTCTCTTCTAACTGTTGGGTTTCATTTTCATTCCCACTGACCTCTGCATCAACAACAGATTCCACACTGTCAGAGTCAGGGAGAGCTTGCTCAGTTTGAAAAACTATCAGAGAATCCTGTTCACACAGATCAGGATCAGGCTGAACCCCAACACACAGTTACAGCACTATTGTGGAACAGTCACCCCCATGACTACATCCTATGGATTTGTAGTTTTGTGAAACTCTTAAGCCGTCTGGTGGAAAAGTCTAAATGCCCCCTAAATTGTTAATCTCATGGAACTATGACAACTAAAGTAGAATCATATGATGGTAATTGTATACAGTGAAATGGAGCTCCCAGTGGCACAGCGGGTTAAACCGCTGAGCTGCTGAGCTTGTTGACCGAAAGGCCACAGGTTTGAATCCAGGGAGCGGTGTGAACTTCCACTGTCAGCCCCAGCTTCTGCCAACTTAGCAGTTCAAAAACATGCAAATGTGAGTAGATCAATAGGTACCGCTCCGGCAGGAAGGTAACAGCACTCTATGCAGTCATGGACAATGCCGACTCTTTGGCTTAGAAATTGAGATGAGCACCAACCCCCAGAGTCGGACACGACTGGACTTAATGTCTGGGAAAAAACCTTTACCTTTTAATAGAGTGAAATAGTCCTGAGGATTACACTGACATAATGCCCAAATAGGATTCCATTCACTTTTATTCATGTATCCTCTTTTTCCTTCATCCTGAAAAAGGCAAGGCAGGTGGCATAACAGGTGGGCATAAAGGGCTTGACTTTTTGGTGGTGGAATCACATCTTTTGGAGGTCCACTTGCTTTATTCCGTCTTCTAAGAGATAATGATCATAGAATCATAGAGTTGGAAGAGACCTCATGGGCCATCCAGTCCAACTCCCTGCCAAGAAGCAGGAATATTGCATTCAAAGCAACCTGACAGATGGCCTCTGTTTAAAAGCCCCCAAAGAAGGCACCTCCACCACACTCCGGGGCAGAGAGTTCCACTGCTGAACGGCTCTCACAGTCAGGAAGTTCTTCCTAATGTTCAGATGGAATCTCTTTTCTTGTAGTTTTAAGCCATTGTTCCATCTGTCTGCATATACGATGATAGCTTAGGTGCTTTGTTAGCTAGGTTTTAAATTGAATTAAATTTTGTCATTATTCGTGTTATACTGTTTTAACTTTGAAAATCCCTTATAAAGAAATCCCTGATTTCAGGAAGATGTTGGGGTGCTCAGATGGACAGACGGATAGACAGACAGATATACAAATGCTGCTCTGTGGTTAAAATGGTGGCACCACTCTTCAGAAATGCCTGTTCTCCGACTTTACTCATTGTGTTTCATTACAGCTAAATGCCTATGTGCAAGGTGTTTACTGTTGCTAACAGATGGAATTGTTACTTGGAATGTTTAATTCATGGCAGGACGTGCAGCTCTCGCTCTGTGCAATCCAGCTCTCATCCAATGATGATGATATAAATAAACAAAGAAATATTCAGAGAAAAACAAATCACATCCATCAAGATGCCTGATAAATTAGTTCAACAGTCTGGACGACAGACATATTCAATGAATCATCATCTTCACCCAGAGTAAATAAATTCAGATTAAGCCAAACTTGATTGAACCCTGCTGAAGTTTGGCACTGCGAACAGAATGGATCAGTCTGAAATCTCACATTAGGAACACATAATCTCATAAGATTTATGACTTGTTATTGCTCACCACATATGTTTCTAGGTTAGTGTTTGCTGTGTTAAAGAATGGGATGCTCCGAGTTTATGAAGGTTTCCTGATTATTACACACACTTTTAAGCTTTCAAAAGGCATGTGTACTTTGCTTAAACTTACACGTTCTCAGAGAGGTGAAAAGCAAACTTCAGCTTTTGTCACATTCTTGATTTCGAAGCTTTCCTTGTTTATATCCTTGCCCTTCATACACGAGACTTTGGGACCTAGAGTCATGTAAACAGGTTTTGTAGTGGTGAAAGCATGCAATCTGAATCAGATTCTTTGCACCTGATGTTTCTTGAACATTCAAGAACTTGGGGCACATCCATGTGAGCTTTTTATTGTAGCAATTATGTATAAATTATTGTATAATTGCTACAATAAACTTCATTTATGGAAAGGTGGTGCAGTGGGTTAAACTGCTGAGCTGCTGAGCTTGTTGGCCAAAAGGTCACAAGTTTGAATCCAGGGAGCAGTGTGAGCTTCTGCTGTCAGCCCCAGCTTCTGCCAACCCAGAAGTTCAAAAACATGCAAATGTGAGTAGATCAATAGGTACCGTTCTGGCAGGAAGCTAACGCCGCCACATGCAGCCATGCTGACCACATGACCTTGGAGGTGTCTAAGGACAATGCCGGCTCTTCAGCTTAGAAATGGAGATGAGCACCAACCCCCAGAGTCGGACCCGACTGGACTTAATGTCAGGGGACAACCTTTACCTTTACCTTACAGTGGGTTCATTTGATTCCATTATTCATTTGGAGGCATCAGTGTATTCCACTGGTGTTTACATTGTATGTTTTATTGTACAAACGTACACACATATCAATTAAGGAGGAAAAAACAAAATCTGAATTGCACAGAATACTTAATTGAATTGGAAACTTCTGTCTGAAATCACCTGGCAATTTTATAGAATCTACACTGATAACGAACATGCTAGTTTGGCATTTGTGTCACATCACAACCTTTTTGCTCCAAATATAATGCTTCTTCCTTCCAAAAAGGACCACAGGAAATCTTTTTGCAGACAGCCTGCGACAAATAATACATTATCACGTCAGGATCCAAAACACTAGGGAAACTTCTTGATGTTTTTAATTAACATATAAAGTGTATTTACCAATATACTGATATATAGAGAGGCGGGGGGGAGAGTAAATGTAAAGGTTTCCCCTTGACATTAAGTCTAGTTATGTCCGACTCCAGGGGATGGTACTCATCTTCATTTCTAAGCCAAAGAGCCAGCGTTGTCCATAGACACCTCCAAGGTCATGTGGCTGGCATGACTGCATGGAGCACCACTTCCTTCCTACCTGAGCAGTACCTATTGATCTACTCACATTTGCATGTTTGCAAACTGCTAGCTTGGTAGAAGCTGGGAATAATGACGGGAGCTCACCTGCTCCCTGGATTCAAACTGCTGACCTTCCAGTCCTGCAGTTCAGCGGTTTAACCCACTGCACCACCAGGGGCTCATAGATATATATATCCCTTGATAGAGAAATGTATTATACCAGAAATGCCTTCCTTTATTTTTCTTTGCTTTCACAATCTCATGCTTTCAAACACTGGAAGCAGTTTAGGCAAAAAGGAAAAAAACAATAAATCTCTTCAAACATTCAATTACATTTCTTCTCCCACTTCTAAACATCACTGCTATGAAGTAAAAGCTACAGGTTTCAAATGAAACCAGCTTCCGAGTAAGGGCCCTTAGGCAGAAAAACTCCTTTCATATTTTTATAGTAAAAAAGGCATTCAGCTTGTTCAACTTCTCTTAACACTACGTCATGTATTGGAAAAAAGACACTCAGGCTGGATCTACACTGCCAAATACTGCAATGCCATTTGAGCTGCATTACATGGTCAGTGTAGATCCATATAATATAGTTCAGACTCCATTATATGGGTCTATACTGATCATATAATGCCGCAGTGGTGCAATGGGTTAAACTCTTGTGCCAGCTGGACCATTGACCTGAAGGTTGGCTTGCTGACCTGAAGGTTGCTGGTTTGAATCCGCGAGATGGGGTGAGCTACCATCTGTCAGCTCTAGCATGCAGTGACATGAAAGAAGCCTCCCAGGAGGATGATAACACATCCAGGCATCCCCTAGGCAATGTTTCTGTAGACAGCCAATTCTCTGACACCAGAAGCGACTTGCACTATGTAAGTCATGATATATACGATATGTTTCAAACTGCATTATACATCAGTGTAGATAAGGCCTCTGATTCTCCCCTGTAAACTTTTTCTTTCAACAGTGGAGTTTTTAACATTGGGAATCAACAGGTTCCCCATTCTCTGAAAAGCCTAGGATCCAATTAGAAATGCACTTGCACAGTTAAAGCCAGTGCAACAACTATGCTGCTTTCTGTGAGTGTCAGATCTGGTTATGGTGATGCACACCTTACTTACAACTTATTACTGTTACTCGCTCTACATAGGGCTGCTTTCCAAAAGTGTTTGAAACTGATCCTTTTTTGGAGGCTGCTTTGTGTCCCACTCCAACAGAAAGGCATCATATAAGTGTGTATATAATTGGTTGCAAAGGGATCTTGTAGCACTTTGGAGACTAAATAAGAGAGTGACATTGCTCGCATAAGACCAAGGGTCCTCAAACTGCTTAAGCAGAGGTCTGGTTCACAGTTGGAAAAGAAAATGAACAAATTCCTGTGCACACCACAATATTTTATTTGTAGTCCAAAAAATTATGAAAAAACAATGAAGGACAATTTTAACCAACAAAAATAGAATCAGAATCATAGAGTTGGAAGAGACCTCGTGGGCCATCCAGTCCAACCCCTACCAAGAAGCAGGAAAATTGCATTCAGGGCACCCCTGACAGATAGCCATCCAGCCTCTGTTTAAAAGCCACCAAAGAAGGAACCTCCACCACAGTCCAGGGCAGAGAGTTCCAATTCTGAACAGTTCTCACAGTTAGGAAGTTCTTCCTAATGTTCAGGTGGAATCTCCTTTCCTGTAGTTTGAAGCCATTGCTCCGTGTCCTAGTCTCCAGGACAAGCTTTGTCCCTTCTCCCTATGACTTCTCCTCACATATTTATACATGGCACTCATCATGTCTCTGTTCAGCCTTCTCTTCTGTAGGGTAATCATGCCCAGCTCTTTAAGCCGCTCCTCATAGGGTTTGTTCTCCAGGTCCTTGATCATTTTAGTCACCCTCCTCTGGACACATTCCAGCTTTGAGTCCACATCTACTTGGTTGTAAGCACCTCTCATATGGATGTCAGCTGGCCCTTCAGGGACAATTTTGAATGGCGGGGAGGGAGGATATTCCCTGACTACAATAGCTAAATGTAAACATCTCAAGGGAAAATGGATCCAACTTGTTTTCTGTTGTACCAGAAACTTGAACCAAAAAGGGAATCCCACTTGATCATTAAGAAGAACTTAATACTGTAAAAGCCATTCAACAGTTGAACACAGTGCTTCAGAGAGAGTGATGTTTTCATCTTTGGAGGTCTTCAAGAGGTTGGGTAGATGTCTTCTAGGAGTGCTGATAACTGCATATATCTACATGGCAAGGGATTGGACTATATAGCCTTGTCTTACCCAACCTTCTATAATTAGATCTGAGGTGGGTATTGAGAGGCCCTCCAAATGTGTGTGATTGATCTACAGTTCCCAGCATGCTTCCCTGTGAAGAAAGTCTGCTGGGACTTGTCGTCTCGCAACAGCTGGAGGGCCAAATTAATCTCACCCCTCTATTAACTAGCATAATCCCTCACTGCCTTCTGAAGCAAGGTAACAATTGCATCAGAAATGCTTCTGCTGAAATAGGAAATAACCTTTGCACCTGGTTGGCTTGTGGGAGACGCAAATAATGCAGTGCAGACAGCAACAGACCATCAGCTTAACCTTCTTATAGGCCTTATTTATGTTACAGCAACAACCTTCCCCTTGAAGGCATGCACCGAGGCCAAGCTAATTGATATTTATAAAGCTCTTTGGAGATCTTGAGCTGGGAGCCACTAGCATTTTGATTTGCTTCAGGACCACCTGCATAGAAAAAGGATGCATTCATTTGAACACTGCCTGGCTTGATGCAGCCGCCAATCTGATATCAACCGGGGAAATTCACAGAACAGATGCGGCTGTCACATTGAATTTCTGTTTCCCTAAAAACACAGAGGACAAGGAACTCATTGAGGTGGAGCAAAGGAGGGGGGAGAGGGAAACTTTGAAATAAATAGAAGCATATTGAACATGAGAGCCAAAGGAAGAGCAATTTCTTCGCTCTTGCCGTTCATGAAGGTACCATCCGTATTAGGAGACAGTGACTCATTCCTCCCATGGAAGGGGAAAAAAATGTCTGGATTTAGCTCTCTCCTCGTCTTATTCTTCCTTTTCCTTTTCAGTATGTATATTCAACAGCTGTATGATTTGGTGTCTCCATCTTTCATATGTATGTTTGCATTATGAAACTATGCTCTATGGGATAAACAAATAGAACATGTTGCCTATTTTTTTCCCAGGTATTATTTCTTAGATTTGCTTTAACATCTCCTTGCACTTTATCCTTGATCTGTGGAGAAAAACAATGTGCAAAGGACAGCAGTATAAAACATTTCTTCCCACTCCCCCATTACCATAATTATCAGGCTATGATCTTGAAAAGGAAAAGTTTTTTTAAGCAGTCTAATGTGTATTTTATCATACATGTAGTACCATTGTGCATGCATGCATATTGTGTACTGAGTGTGACATGCATTGCACATAGACATACCTGTTCATTTTTTTGTGCATGTGGCTTTGGTGATTTACTTCAGCTGTACAATGTTGTACATGTGGTGCCATTGTGTATGGATGCATATTGTGTCTTGAGCATGGCACACATTGCAGGTGGACTTACCTGTTCATTTGGTTGTGCATGTGGCTTTGGTGATTTACTTCAGCTGTACAATGTTGTATATGTGGTGCCATTGTGTGTGGATGCATATTGTGTCCTGAGCATGATACGCATTACACGTGGACTTACCTGTTCATTTTTTTGTGCATGCGGCTTTGTTGATGTACTTCAGCTGCACAATGTTGTACATGTGGTGCCATATTGTATGGATGCATATTGTGTCCTGAGTGTGACATGCATTGCACATTGACATACGTGTTCATTTGGTTGTACATGAGGCTTTGGTGATTTACTTCAGCTGTACAATGTTGCTATTATACAAACCCAATGTAGAAAGCTCAGCCAGAACGTTAGAATGATTATTTCCACTTCCTCAATGTGTTGCAGAAATCAAGGGAAATAATAAAAATAACAAAATAAAATATTTTAAATAAAATAAATTGCATGCCTTAGATATGTTTTGAAAACAAACCAAAAAAAGTTTTTAAATGATTTCTAAAATAGTTTCAAGTTAACATTTGATTGGAAAAATACTTTTTTTACTACTCTCAGAACCTCCCAATTAGCACATCCAGTAGACATGCTGATTGAAGGATTCTGGGAGTTGGAGTCAACAAAGTAAATTTTCCAAGCTTTTCCCCCCACTAAAATTCTAATATGATCAGTGGAACTCACAGCAGGACTATGTAGTAAAAGTCAACAAGATAAATTCATTCTCAAACCAAACAAGTTGGAGGAAGGATGAGTAATAGTCACATATTTTTCAGAATTACGCAGATGAAAATAGGAACACGTGAAGCCAGGTAATATCAGGTTGTGGGCAACATGGCAAAGTGAAAGAACAAACAAGCTGGAGAGGCTGCCACAGTTTGCTTTTACCTGAGCTTACTTGAAAAGGAAAAATTCTATCCACTTCTCTTCTTTCCACCTCCTGAATTAATTGAGTGCATGATAAAACCCAATTGAGTTGGGTTTCATCCCTGACTGCACAAGTTTCCAGCCCTCAATGAGTAGTTAGCCTAGATAGATTAGAATGAGGGATTTCTTCCCCAAATTCCCTATGCATGCCTATCTCAAGAAGGGGCTTAGAAAGAGGGTTGTCTTACTCATCCTGCATGCCACTTTCTCCTCCCCTTTGAATACTTAGCAATGTGATATCTTCAGGGAAGATGCAATTTCCTATTTAAATGTATTTTTATTGCCCTGGTGAGGCCATGTGGTCAATTTTCAATTTTGGCCTCTCTCTTGCATTTATTCTCCGTGAGTGGGGATGCATCTTGCCATTCTCCAGGCAAGATGTAGATTCATGGGTGCTATTTTGTTATTTTTCCTTTTTTCCTTTCCTTAGAAGATAGCTCAGTGAAACTAGTTAGGTCCAGAAACCTTTCCTATCCAGAATGAATTTCTTTTGACTTTAATAAAGCATATTATTTTCAGAACCTATGAAGTTGTGGATCTGCAATCCTGTTCCAGCCTTGCTCTCTGCATGTAAGCTTCTGCTGGTTATGAATTGTGCTTCTGGCACTCTGCTCTATTTTATGGAATCACCCGCAAGTGAGGATTGTTTTTGAGCCTAACAGATCTTGATTCCTAACACAATTGCACTTTGAATTCAAATTGCACCAAGTGAAGAAAACTGAGAACAAAGGAATAAAGTAGGCAAATGCAGGGGGGAGGAGGAGAGAGAGAAAAATTGGGATATTTAAAAAGTAGTTGAAAAATTGGGATGAAGCAGGATTCATTGGGACTGCTCCTGTCAAAGTGGTACAATTGAAAGGTATGTATCCTGGAAGTGTCTTATTAATTGCCAGCAGTAAAATTTTAATGAGATTCTTTCTTACCAGCTGCCTGTACTAGATATGATAAATTGAGAAAACTATATTGCAGGGGTGAGAAACAATAGCTTTGTTCTAGACTTCAATACAGAATTACTGATTGAAGTTGTCTTCGTCTTCATTGTGTTCCCACTAAGTTAGCATTTCTATAGCAACTGCATGCTTGCATCTGTCTGAGACATTCTCTCTTCCCCCAGAGAAAGCAAAAGGGGAATTCAGCAGCAAGGATCAATGGTTATTCTTAAAGATGTGTTTGAACCAAGAGCACATTGTGCTGCCTGAAACACTGTTGCTTCAGTTACTGTTGTTTCAAACACGGGCCAGAATTTCACATTACTGCAGCATAGGACAGATAATTTATCTTATGTTGTCATTGCACTACTCAGCCCCTATGCTGGATACTACCATAACACAACATGTGTGGACCATTGCTAAAAGCACACGACTGACACCCCTTGGGCAATTTCTATGTAATAAGTACATATTCCAGGTTTTGTGTAGGGACTCAGACTTGATGATGAGCAGAAGCCCATTGAAGATCATGTATACCCCATCCATAGAGTGCATATTCCTCATGCAGACTTCTAACATGATACTTCAAGGACTGGTTTGTTTATGGCATAGCCCATAAGCTTTCCCCAACCTGGTAGGCTCCAGAAAGTGCTGATCTTACAGAGGAACATATGAAGAGGCATGTTCTGTTAGGATGGAAGCCTGTCTAAACCAGCATTCTGTTGACAAAGGCATCAACTAGATGACTATGTAAGAAGTCCGCCAGCAAGACATGAGTGCAGCTGACCACCAAGTGACATATCATGGAGACAGGCTTCATCTGAAACTGGAGTTGGCACATGGCCAGACACTGATGTTCATAATCTCTTTTAACTTACCTATCACCCTTCTAAAGCCATCCAGGTTGACAACCATAATTCAGAAAATTCCATCATTTAATACTAAAATACCATCTTTCATCTGTTCTGAATGTCCTACCTTTCAGCTTCACTAGATGCTTCCAGTATGGTTTTAGTAATCTCTATTTTCTCCACCTCAGAAATAACTGCATACATCTCTATCATGTGTCTCTTTAGTCACCGCTTTTCTAAACAAAACAACTCCAGGCACTACCTTTCGTCATAAAGAATCTTGTTTAGTCCCTTAATAATCCAGGTTGTCATTTCCCACACTTTTTCCACTTCAACAATATCCTTTCCCAGGTGCCATGACTGGAACGTGGTATTTCAGATGTTGTCATGCCACAGATTTATATAAGGGTAGTCATAGCAGTTTTATTTTCAGATCTTTTTCTAATTTTGTCCAACATGAGTCAACATTTCCATTGAGTTCTCGATCACACTTCCAATATCTCTTTCTGATGTAGATGTAGGATCACAAGCACTATCCTCTTTGAAAATTGCTACAAAGAGTTATGTTGCATCTGATTTGCCATGTGTGGGTCACTAATATAGAGAGACCTAGCCAGTTTGGTGCCTTCAAGATGCATTGAACTACATCTTCTTTCATTTCTAAGCAGGATGGTCAATTGCCACACAGGTTGAGGAAGAAGGAGTTGGTCTAACCCATCCAAACAACACAATGTATGGAAGGATAGTTTACACTTGCAGTCACACCTTTGATCCTCTCTAAATGGTACTCACAGCTACTAACCAGCCAGTTCATTTGGGTTTTGGTTGGCTGGCTTCAGTGCAGTGTAAGGACACTGAAAATTTATCTTCTTCTTTGGCAACTGTCTGAAACCAGGATCAATACAAACTGCAGTAGCCTTACCCATTCACATCAAAGATACTTTATGACATGAATCTCAGCTGTAGGGATAGGCAAGATGGATGGATGTTATCCTTGAAGCGACTGGCTTGACCTTGAAGGAGCTGGGGGTGGCCACGGCCCTGACATGGAGCTCTGTCATGGGTTGGAAATCACTGAATGAATAAACAACAATGTTAAACAGTCTTCTGAATTTAGAAACTGATGCCCATGTCACAAATAGGGAGAGATGAGACATCAGCTCATCTGTTCTAGGGAAAGTGAAGGGTGTGATTTAACTTCTTTTTTTCACAGTTACAGAGAGCAACTTGCATGTCTCAGTCCTCCCACAACCAGCACAATTGCATCTAGTCATTTAGTCTGGCTCCTCAGCAAAAGCCTACTTGACATGAGAGACTTACCCGCAGCAGTGCTGCCATCAGCACAGTCTCTTGCCTCAGAGGAGCATATAATCCCACCACCATGGATAAGGAGTGCCATTGTGGGGGGAAATGTGTTCACCTATTATAATGGTGATGTCTGTAGTGTGTTATTTACACTGTTGTAAGCTGCTCTGAGTCCCCTCGGGGAGATGGGGCGGAGTATAAATAAAGTCTTCTTCTTCAATACACAAGAAGATTAGTACACAGCAAAGAAGATCACTACTGCTGGCTTTTGTATTGGATCACACGTCCCAAATAATGCGTGCAGATCCGAGTAAGGTGGCCTTTTGCAGCTGACAGATGGTAATTTTGTCAACGCCAATGGTTTTCAAATGCAGGCCAAGGTCTTTAGATGCTGCACCCAGTGTGGCATTCACAACTTGGACCATCTTTACTGGCTTGTGCCAGTGTCTTTGCAGTTCAGTTTTTAAATCCTCATACCGTGTAAGCTTTTCCAGTTGCCTCTCATCAGTCCTGCTGCTGCCTGGGATTGCAACATCAACAATCCATTCTTTATTTTTTCCACGATCGTGAGATCAGGAGTATTGTGCTCCAAAACTCTGTCAGTCTGAATTCGGAAGTCCTAGAGTAGTTTTATGCATTCACTTTCTGTAACTTTTTCAGCCTTGTGATCAACACAAGTTTTTTGTCGCAGGCAGATGGTATTTGTGGTATGCCTCTGCTTGTAATTCGTCTGCGTGATCTTCTTGCAGTGACTGAGTATGTGATCCATCGTTTTATCTGCTTCCTTGCAGAGTCTATACTTGGAAATTGTCGTTGACCTTTCAATTCTGGCTTTGATTTGGCATCATCATCATCATTATAGAAAATTAGTTAAAGTTGACATGTTTCTTTTGACTAAACTAAACAGACTGACAGGGCAAGCATGAGGAATATTTGACCTTCCAGATAATTTTGGACTTCAAAACCCAGAAGCTCCACTCAGCATGACCAATGGTAAGTGAGTATAGGAGCTTTAGCCCCAAGATTTCAAAGATTCCCTCCCACAGCCTGCCATAAAGAATGTAAATCCAACCTATCCAGCTCTTTTCAATATATACAACACCACAAATGAGATTAATATTGTTTGTGGTATTTTCATTAGCCCAGGTGTCTGGAGAAACCAAAATAATTTATTTGTCAAATGCATCAAGAGCTCCAGTTCATCATAATGACTGTGAGGTGGAGACATAATTAATTCGACCAAATAATGCCATAATCCAAAGTGGCATGAAATGTGTTTAAGTCATTAAAATCTACAAGCTCCTTCGTGTCTAGCTCTAAGTTTGTGTTTATTTCCATAAGCAACAGCTCAATATGAAGAAGAAAAATTCTGCTTCTACAACAGAGGTGATGAGGCAGGGATGTCTGTAAATTGTTCTTTCTCATCTCTTGGTGAAGTTCAGCAATGACAGTTGTGTGGCTGGTATTGTACAAAAGAGAGATCAGGTTGTCCTTGCCCAGGAGATGATTGACCAAATATAAGTGCACATGATAATGAGTTCAGTTTAGAAGGATTTTCTGAAATGAAAACTTAAATCATGGTATAGTTGCAAAGCTTTGTACATGCTTGAATTTTTAAATTGCTGAACTGCTAGAAATGTGGGGGCTAAAGGACAATATAAAGGGGCCGATTCTTATTGAAAGGGGACAATACCATCATTCCCATGTTCCCCACCCGTAGCTACACCCCTGACTGGCTCTGTCGCTTATTAATTGGATAGATAATGTGTTCTTAAGAAAGCCAAATTATATTGGACTCTAATCACAGGACAAGCTGTGATTGCCTTGTGCTTGTTACTGCTTTTTGACAGACTCTTCGGCAAACATCAGGGACACAGAGTTCATTGTTCTGACCTTCTTCAGACAAGCAAGAGCAAACTTCAAAGTGTCTGTATTTGTATGTGATAGGGAGAAAGGGAGAAGGAATGCTCCTGGTTGGCTGACTGTTCCAAGAATGAGTTACAGGGAATGGCAGTACTATCTTAATGGGTTGAGGATTATATAAGGACCAGAGGGACATGGGTTCAAATCCCCACTTGGCCATAAAAGTTACTGGATGATCATGTGTCAGTGAGCGCTCTTCATAAAATGGGTATGTGTTTCAGGTGTAATGTGTAATTAATACAGAGAGTGTTTGAGGACCAGGACAACCGTAGGGAGACCAAGTGCTTGTTTATAAAGCCATTGTCCCCCCGACCCTGCTATACGCCTACAAAACATGGACTGTCTAGAGATGTCATAAGCAACTGCTGGAATGGTTTCATCAGTGCTGCCTCTGAAAGATCCTGCAAATCTCTTGGGAAGACAGGCAGACAAATGTCAGCATGCTGGAAGAAGCAAAGACCACCAGCACTGAAGCAATGCTCCTTCACCATCAACTCCGCTGGATTGGCCACATTGTCCGAATGCCTGATCACCATCTCCCAAAGCAGCTATTCTACTCCGAACTCAAGAACGGGAAATGTAATGTTGGTGGACAGGAAAAGAGATTTTAAAATGGGCTTTAAGCCAACCTTAAAAACCATGGCATAGACACCAAGAACTGTGAAGCCCTGGCCCTTGAGCACTCTATCTGGAGGTCAGCTGTGACCAGCAGTGCTGTAGAATTTGAAGAGGCACGAATGGAAGACAAAAGGGAGAAACATGCCAAGGGGAAGGAGCATCAAGCTAACCCTGACCAGGACCGTCTTGCATCTGGAACCAATGTCCTCACTGCGGGAGAACATGGGGATCAAGAATAGGGCTCCATAGCCACCTACAGACCCACTGCCAAGACACCACATCTGGAAGACCATCATCCTCGATTTACAAGGGATCACCTAAGTAAGGAAGGAAGGAATGCATGAAAAATATTTTAGTCCTCCAGGTGTTTTGAACTTCAACTCCCAGAAGCCCCATTTGTTTTGGCCAATGAGCAAGGGTTCTGAAAGCTGAAGTTCAAAACATCTGGAAGGTGTGTGTTTGGGAAACACTAGTTCCACAGGATGCCTTTGGTCTAAACTTGTATAGCCTTCACAGCCTCATTTCATTAAGCCACTGCAGGTAACCATCTGTAGGTGATCCAGCCTTCTAAATGAGAAGCAAGAAAGAGAAAGATAAGAAGAAGCAGAAGAAAATGGAAGAAATAGAGGAAGCAAGAGAAGAGGGTCTCCTATTTTCAGATGTGCCATGAACTATAATTGTCCACCCTAAGAGATTAAGCCCATGGGAATGCATTTCTTTGAAGGAGCAAAAGGCTAGTGATCCTATTTTGAAGTGTAGTAAGTCTTTCATTGGCAATACTTTTAACCCATGCCCAGGAATAGGCAAATCAAAGCAAATATATGTGGATCATAACCTTATGGGGTCACAGGTGGAACTTGCAGGATAGCAGAGAATTTCATCCATGATAGAGGACCTGCTTTGCATGCAGAAGATAAGCTCAAGGGTCAATGCTTGGCATTTCCAGGTAGAGCTGGAAAAATTATTGAATGTCCCCATTGATTAGTGTCAGGCCCCTTCCACACTGCCATATAACCCAGATTATCAATACAGATAATCCACATTATCTGCTTTGAACTGGATTATATGTGTCTACACAGCCATATAATCCATTTCAAAGCAGATAATCTGGATTTTCTATGGCAGTGCAGAAGGGGCATGAAAAAATACTGGGTGAAATGGGCTGATGGATGGATCCAGTATAAAGCAGCTTCCTGTTTTCCTGATTCCAATTAAAAAATTATCCTAGTGAATCATAGCACTGCCGTGTAAAGAGAATAGAGTTGAGACCAGAGATATAGAGAGCATCAAAGACTTCCTAATTTTCATTGTTACGTATTATTTTGGAGCTTAGGTGGGCCCTCTTTTATATCCCTACTGCATAACGACTGTATCAGTCTGATCTTCCTAATGTGTATTCTCCCCATAAAGGATATCAAAGATGAGTCATGGCAGGAGGAGAAATACAGAGAAAGGTCACTGTGTGTCTAGATAATGTACAAAAGATGAAATGAGCCTGATCCCAATGTGCATATATTCACCTGCCTTATTCTAGTAAACAAACTGACGCAGGGGACCGAGGAAGAGAAGAACCAGCTTGCCTGAATCCCCAGGTGACGGGGATATATCTATTTATTTACTGCCAGAGGAGAGGATGTTATGTATAAACCCTCCTCCCCAAGAGAGACAGACAGACAGACAGACAGACAGTGTATGCATGTCTCAAGGGCAACTTTCAAATCACAAGAAAGCACATCCGTAGCAAATTAAAAAGGCAAAAATGTACCCTGAATTCACAGCATAAAAATAAAATAAATAAGCCTAATTAAAAGAAATTAAACAGTACATCATAAGTGGGAACAAAATACTTGCCTTGTGCCAGTATATTGCAAGAGCAGGCAAGATTCCCAGATATTGTTGGAAATAGAAACCTTCTACAAGCCTCCTTATGTATATAATTCGGATTGCTTACTGTATTGTCTACATGTGTATTGGTACGCGGTTTTCCTTAACTCTATGTTGTGGGAGGGACTGTAGACCATGTGACCAGATCTAAGACTATTCAGAACTCAGATTTCATTTTAACAGTCAGTAGTTAATGTTTTAGAGAACTTACTGTTTAAACTCTCAACTTATAAGCAATGTACCTGTATACTGAATACATGAAGTTTGTGAGTAAAGCAACTATGTTATTTTTTTTTACAAAGACTACTTTTTTTTCTCTTGAGACCATGATTTAAATGAAGATGTTTTAAGGGAGAATAGATGTTTTTGGGCAACTGAAAAGAACTCTTCTGAAACTCTGCTGTTTTTTGTGTATTGACATATCTTTGTTCCTAACAATTCAAAGAGATATCTAGGTATATCAATCTAACAGCTGAGAAACCTTTGCATTGCATGAATACTAGTGGATATTTACCACTAAGGAGAAGATTGACTCAAGTGAGTTTTTAACTCTTCTCAGGAAGATCATGATTTACAAAAGGTTATAATTTCTATTACAAGGTCATGCCTTTCCAAAAGGTTATGATTATTCCAAATAGTGAATATGCCAATTAATCTCCAAAAGAGTCACAGTTACAAAAAGCCTGTGGATATTCCTGGTTTTCCCAATAATACATTTATTTATTTGCTTGAATCAAAAAGTCTTTGTTTGCACGTGAGAAAACAATAAGGAGGTAACCTTCCTAGCCCACCTAGTAGGTATCACTTTGTAATCAAAATGCCACCAGTGAGAAGGCATCCATACCCATACGTGCACAGCTCCACTATGCAGAGAGCAAGTGTCATATACATAGAGTTGTTAATGGGAGACTGTCTTTTCAAATTAAAGCAATTGGATTATGGAATACTCACATTTCTTGTATTAGAGAGGGAGGTGTATCTTTTTCACTAATAGAACAACAGAAGTATTAGCCTAGCTAACATGTGAGCATAATGCACCTTGGTCCCAGGATTTAAAACTGCTGTGGTTCAATATCTTATGAAATTGGGCTACAAACTGGAATCCACGACATGCGAGTGTGGAGAAGAGCAAACCACAGACCACCTACTGCAATGCAACCTGAGCCCTGCCACATGCACAATGGAGGACCTTCTTGCAGAAATACAAGAGGTACTCCAAGTGGCCAGCTACTGGGCAAGGGAATACCTGTTTTGGTTTGCTCCTGACATGATAAACAAATAAATAAATTTTATGATGTCTCCCATGTTAAGCATGACCACACCCAGGTTTACTGTGTTCAGTCAGCAGAAAGGGTTGGGAGGAATCAAGAAAATGGAAGGTCTGTTGCACCATTCATGCTGTCTTATCAAAGAGTAACACATGCCTAAATGTAAAGAGGAATAGAAGGCTCTGAAGGGTATGAATTACGTTGAGCCTCCTGCTTGCTATCTGTAGCTCATCCTCAAATTTTCTAAGAACTATTTTCTCTAAACCTGTACAATGTGGACAAAACTTTGAAATGTGCACACATGCACACAGCATATTTGGAAGAATTAAAATCACACCAAACTATGAACCACAACATTCTATACGATCTTGCCATGGCAGTTAACTGTAATTCATAGTGCTACAATTATGTTGTGTGAATGGACCCTGGATGTAATTAATTGTTGTTGTTTTCAGAGACCACTCCCCCCCCCCCCCCCCCAGGTTAAATTTACATGTGATCATAGCCACATGTTTATTTAAACCATCTGCTTTTCTTCTGGGGTAAAAGAGGCTGAAGGGTCAGCACAAAACGTAATTCATTCTGAAGTGGTGCCCTGCACCATAGAAGCCCATTTGGGGTTCTTGGGCAAGCCACATTCTCTCAGAGGAAGGTAAAGGCAAACTCCCTCTGAACAAATATTGCCAAGAAAATCCTGTGGAAAGTTCACTTTAGGAGTGCCATTAGTTACAAATGACTTGAAGGCACACAACATTGAAGTTCAGGGTGTCTCTACACCAGGGGTCCTCAAACTTTTTAAACAGAGGGCCAGGTCACAGTCCCTCAAACTGTTGGAGAGCTGGTTTATAATTTGAAAAGAAATGAATTAATTCCTATGCACACTGCACATATCTTATTTGTAGTGCAAAAAACCCCACTTAAAATAAATACAATAATTAAAATGAAGAACAATTTTAACAAATATAAACTTATTAGTATTTCAATGGGAAGTGTGGGCCTGCTTTTGGCTGATGTTGTTGTTGTGTGTTTCCAAGTCGTTTTAGACTTAGGCTGACCCTGAGCGAGGGCCAGGTAAATGACCTTCGAGGGCCATATCCGGCCCTTGGGCCTTAGTTTGAGGACCCCTGCTCTACACAAACCTGGGCCTTGTGCATGCCATGTGTGCATGTAGCTAAAGGTAGGAGAAACATCAGAAGGGACATCAAACACAGAGCCAAGCCAACGGAGACTTTGCACTCCCACTAAAGAGACCTACTTAAGCCTAATATGAGTAAATCTATAAATGTATAAAGCAGCCCTTAGCAGTTCATTCCTGCTATTAACAGACTAAAGAGACCTGAAGCCTTTCTTTCTCCAGAGAGAGATCTGAGAGAAGATCAGGATAGCATGCTGATCTTTGCTGAATTAGCACAAGGGCCTATTTCAGGCTTCCCCACATTGATGTGCTAGAATACGTGAATGTGTTGGAATCCATCACCTCTACGCTTCCAATATGGCATTGAGAAGGCCCCAGATTGGGGAAGAGCTTGTCCAACAGTGTAGCAGTCTCTTTGCACTAGTAAACAGTTGCCCAGCGAATGCCTCCTGGAAACATACAAGAGATAAAATCTGTAGCGCCTCAGTTATATATCTGAAACAGTTGAGGCTGTGAATGTGGTGCAATGGTTCTGTGAATAGCCATTCATAGACTTTTCCTCTATGAATTTGGCTAACCTCTTCCAAAAGGCACATTTATCACATGATCTAGTAACAAATTCTTGTCAGCCTTTTGCATAAATCTTTTCAGTCATACTCCTTTGAGTCACTTTTGGAGTCACTTTGACTCTCCTTTGGGGTAAAGCGGGTATAAATAATAATAATAATAATTCCAAAACTGACCAAAACTTTGTCAGTCTGGATTCAGAAGTTGTTGTTGTTGTTGTTGTTGTTGTTGTTGTTGTTGTTGTTATTATTATTATGCGGGGTATAAATAATAATAATAATAATAACAACAACAACAACAACAACAACAACTTTCGAATCCAGACTGACAAAGTTTTGGAACACAATACACCAGACATCATGATTGTGGAAAAGAAAAAAGTTTGGATTATTCATGTTGCCATACCAGGTGACAGCCAAATTGACAAAAAACAACAGGAAAAGCTCAGCCATTATCAAATCGAACTGCAAACGCTCTGGCATAAACCAGTACAAGTGGTCCCAGTGGTCATCAGCACACTGGTTGCCATGCCAAAAGACCTCAGCCGGCATTTGGAAACCATAAACATTGTGAAAATCATGATCCGTCAACTGCAAAAGGCCACCTTACTTGGACCTGCACGCATCATTTGAAAATACATCACACAGTCCTAAACGCTTGGGAAGTGTTCGACTTGTGATTCTGTGATACAAAATCCAGCATATAGATCTCGTTTGTTGTGACATATTGTGTTCTTGTATCAATAATAATAATAATAATAATAATAATAATAATACTCCTTGCCATTTCTTGCCCTCTACTATGGCATCCTCAAACCAGTCATCCCAGTAGTAGTATATTTGGTCGCAAGGAAAAGTAGCCCTTGCATGCATGCCGTGTAAGTAGGAAGATCTCCTTCTCTTGACTGGATACACCAAAGTTCTGGCTGAGTGGCAGCAGCAGAGAAGGATTCTGGGACACTGGTCAACAGGATGACCAAAAGGGTAAATGTTACCCATGTAAAAGATAATTTTATTTTTATTGTGTTTTAGACATTATATTAAATTTCAGGTACTTACAATGTCTCCAGTTCATCTGGGACCCAGTCTGGACTTTCCCAGATGGACACACCCATAATATCATAATCTGATGTCTTCCTGGTTTGTTTGTTTTTTGTGCTGAATATGAAATATTTTGGTTGCTTCGTCTGTGGCTTTGTGGGAAGCCACAGAAGGGTGGCTTATATGTTCAGATTGGTGGTATGTGTTAGTCCTGGTCTTTTGCTTTCACCTGACCGAATGCGTGTCTCCTTCCACCACCAAGAC
The DNA here is from genome assembly GCF_025583915.1 of Anolis sagrei ordinatus. Lineage (NCBI taxonomy): Eukaryota > Metazoa > Chordata > Lepidosauria > Squamata > Anolidae > Anolis > Anolis sagrei. The sequence goes on from NW_026847438.1 coordinate 220,863,405, forward strand.
TGCATTGACATTGAAGAGGTAGAGAAAGAGGTTCTCTACTTTTCATGTAATGTGAGGGAGAGAATGAGTGAATATCTCTGTAAGAAGAAAGAGAAAGAGGGGAAGGAAACACTAAGAGTAAGATCCAACACCCAATCTCATTTATTTATTTATTTATTTATTTATTTATTTATTTATTTATTTATTTATTTATTTCATACATTTATATCCCATCTTTCTCACCCCTGGAGGGGGGAATCATAACCAGCAGCCATTGGATATCCAAAAAGACACAATTATAATAACAGTTTACATTTAAAACAAGTAGTTAAAATATCAAATATAAAACACAATCAAAATCACACAAGTTTAACTCATAATCCACGTCTGTCCATTGTCAGTCAAATAAATGATTCTCTTTATTATTGGTACATCTGCTGCTCGAATGCTTGGTCCCACAACCATGTTTTAAGTTTTTCCTAAAGGATAGAAGGGAGGGGGCTAATCTGATTTCATTAGGGAGGGCGTTCCACAGACGGGGAGCCACCACTGAGAAGGCCCTGTCTCTTGTTCCCACCAGCTGCAGTTGTGGGCTTGAGAGCAGGGCCTCCCCAATGATCTTAATCTCTGAGGTGTATTGTAGGAGATATCCAGCTATATATTGATTACCATTCACATGGATAAGAGCTGAGGACATAGCTACACTTCTTTCACACTATTTGAGAAAATCATGGCATCCCATCAGGCATCCAAGGAGAGGAATGTCTACTGGGAGCTAATTGTGGGGTGTATGAAGTTGCCTCCCCCCCCCCCACCTTTGTCCATTTTTGTGTTGTTGCCCATAAATTTTATTAGCAGATTGGAGGCAAAAGATAGGTGAATGTGTGAAAAAAGATCACATTTCTGAAGCTGGCCACGAACCTTCTTGGCACATTGGATTGCAGTGGGAATGCATTGCCTGGGAGCCCGTTTTTGGACTTGGAATCCTCATAGGTTGGCTTAGACTGTATTAACGTGATGTCTGTTCCAGGCAGGTTTCAAGGGCAGCAGGAGTTTGGTATCTGTGAATGACCGGCCTCAAAGTGGGGAAAGAAGACTCTTTTAGGTCATCTGCACAAACATTTCCTGAGCCTTGCCAGCTGGCCGCATCGTCTGTGTTCATGAAGGCATGTGTATATAAGGGAGAAAAAGGGCCATGTACTCTTGATCCCTCCTGCTCATCAATGCCCGCAGGCAATGATTCTTCTCTGGACTGGATCAACGAAACAAAACCAATTTCTGTCTGACCAAGGATCAATAATCCAGTGAGCCATTCCCAGAGTCCCTTTCAATTGCAGGCATCTCACCTCCTCCTCTCATGTCAAATGCTTTGCAAACTTCAACTTCCCAAGGAAAAAGGTGTGGGCAAAGCAGAGACAAAACCAGGAACGGGAGAGCGGGGAGACATTAAGTGAGTGCTTATCCTATTTATTTGCTCTCCTGGGGAAACAGAGGATAGAGATTATTAACTGGAGCAAGCTTTAGGAAGCATACCATACCTCTTTTAAAGCATCTCTTTGGCCCCCGACAAGTTTCTGAGCCCAATTCAAAGTGATTACCTATAAAGCCCCATATGCTTTGGGTCCAACCTATCTTTGAGACCACATCTCCTTGTGTAATTTGGTGCAGGCATTGAGATCTGCTGGGGATGCCCTTCTCTCGGTCTCATCATCATCTCAAGAGACAGGGCCTTCTTGGTGGTGGCTTCCCATCTCTGGAATGCCCTCCCTAAAGAAATGAGATTATCCCCCACTCTTCAAGCCTTTCGGGTGAGTTTAAAAACATGGCTCTTCAGACAGGCCTTTGATCCTGAGTAATCTATGGGTCAGCTTGATTTCTCTGAACTGGGGAGACTGAGGGTAGAAAGAAAAGGTGGGAGAGGGTGGGCTGTACCTAGAATGGAGCCTGGTTGTTGCCCTGATGAGGGAGAGGAGCAAGGGAATGTTGGGGGGAGCTGTGTGTTGCCTAGCCTGGTGGGGATTTGGTGCCAGGTTGGTTTTGTGGTAATTCAGTGTTTCTCAACCTGGGGGTTGGGATCCCTGGGGGTCGGAGTCATGAGGGGGTGTCAGAGGGGTCAGTAAATACCATTAGAAAACACAGTATTTTCCATTGTTCATGGGGGTTCTGTGTGGGAAGTTTGGCCCAATTCTATCGTTGTGGGGTTCAGAATGTTCTTTGAGTGTAGGTGAACTATAAATCCCAGCAACTACAACTCCCAAATATCAATGTCTATTTCCCCCAAACTCCACTAGTATTCACATTTGGGCATATTGAGTATTTGTGCCAAGTTTGGTCCAGATCCATGATTGTTTGAGTCCACAGTGCTCTCTGGATGTAGGTGAACTACAACTCCCAAACTCAAAGTCAATGCCCATCAAACCATTCCAGTATGGTCATGGGAGTTCTGTGTGCCAAGTTTGGTTCAATTCCATCATTCGTGGATTTCAGAATGCTCTTTTATTGTAGGTGAACTATAAATCCCAGCAACTACAACTCCCAAATGTCAAGGTCTATTTTCCCCAAACTCCACTGGTGTTCACATTTGGGCATATTGAGTATTCCTGCTAGGTTTGGTTCAGATCCATCATTGTTTGAGTTCACAGTGCTAGATGTAGGTAAACTACAACTCCAAAACTCAAGGTCAATGGCCACCAAACCCTTTCAGTATTTTCTGTTCGTCATGGGAGTTCTGTGTGCCAAGTTTGGTCCAGTTGCATCATTGGTGGAGTTCAGAATGCTCTTTGATTGTAGGTGAACTATAAATCCCAGCAACTACAACTCCCAAATGTCAAGGTCTATTTTCCCCAAACTCCACTAGTGTTCACATTTGGGCATATTGAGTATTCCTGCTAGGTTTGGTTCAGATCCATCATTGTTTGAGTTCACAGTGCTAGATGTAGGTGAACTACAACTCCAATACTCAAGGTCAATGCCCACCAAACCCTTCCAGTATTTTCTGTTGTTCATGGGAGTTCTGTTTGCCAAGATGGGTTCAATTCCATCGTTGGTGAGGTTCAGAATACTCTTTGATTGTAGGTCAACTATAAATCCCAGTAACTACAACTCCCAAATGACAAAATCAATCTCCCCCACCAACCCTCCCAGTATTCAAATTTGTGCCAAATTTGATTCAGTGAATGAAAATACACCCTGCATATTTACATGCCGGTTCATAACAGTAGCAAAATTACAGTTATGAAGAAGCAATTAAAATAATGTTATGGTTGGGGGTCACCACAACATGAGGGAAGGTGGAGAGATACTCTCCTAACCTATCTCAACAAAGATATCCCCGCCCTCTCTTCCCCAAGGGCAGGTTGGAGGCTGAGAGCCTCAGGTGTCTCTGGGCGACAACTGGAGGGGGAGCCTCAGGCGGCGTCGTCCTGAGGGGCGGCAAAGGAGGAGGGGCGGCAGAGGACGAGGAGGAGGAGGAGGGGCTGCCTGCCTGCCCGCCTGCCTGCCTGCCTGGGCAGGGCGGGGGGCTGCTGCTGGTGGTCGCCATGACTGCTGTGTTTGCCTGGCTGTCTGCCGCAGCCGCCTGGAGCTGAGCGTGGGGAGGCGCGGCTGGAGAGGAGCTGTCCCTTCAGCACCATCGCCGGCTCGATTGGGGCGCCCATGAGGCTCACCTCCCAGGCAAGGGTGTAGGCTGAGCCCTGCCGAGCCAGGAAAGGTCTTCTTGCGGGGAGAATCCGGGGCTGCATCGCCACCTTCTCCCCGGGTGTGACCGCCACCGGCTCTTCCCAGCGAGAAAGCTTCCTCTCCAAGCCGGGAGGAAAGGACCCCGCCCCAAGGATGCTGTTGAGCAGCTCGGGGAAGTTTCACGCTCCTCGAGTGGGTCGGAGCAGCAAGAGAGGCTCTCCAGGTAACCAGTGATGGGGGGTCCTCAATACCGGGGGGCTTATTTGGGTCGGGAAGGGAAGGCTCCAGCAAGGTCTTTGTTCTGACGGAGGGAGAGGCTGACTTTCTACCTGTGGCAAGAAAGGGCAGAGGGATTATTGGCCACTGTCAGAGCCACAGGCTTGGCATGCCACCTGTGCTCCCCCCCCCCCGCCTTTTGGGAGCCCTTCTGACCACCACCCATGCCCTATTTCCAGTTGTGGAAGGAGAGGGCTGTGTCAGGCGACCGCTATGTGTGGCATTGTGTCAGCTCCAGCCAAAGGAATGTGAGGCAAGGTAAGGAAATACAAGGGGCTCCTTTGTCATTTTTTGGTGGATCTGTCTACTTTAGAACAATAGTTACATTTCCCAGAAGGGATCTGGCAGCGTAGCAGATGAAAGGGGTGTACAAAGCGATGTGCATGACTGTATTGGGTCCAGATAGACTATAATGTGCATGTGTTGCCAGGGAAGATGTAGACTCTTCCCTCTCCTGGTTAACACTGACTGCCTCCTTTCCTCGTTCCATAGGTCTCCTCCCCCCGTGCCCCATATAGATTTGGAAGGCGTCGCTCACCATGACAAGGCTGAGCCTAAGGGATTTATCAGAGACTGATTTGGAAGACAATGAAATCAGCATCAATGTTGGTGGCTTCAAGAAAAAGATGAGATCCAACACGTTGTTGAGGTTTCCTGAAACGAGGCTGGGTAAACTGCTGAGCTGCCATTCGAAAGAGTCGATTTTAGAGCTTTGTGATGACTACGATGACACCAAGAATGAGTTCTACTTTGACAGGAACCCTGAACTTTTCCCTTATGTGCTCCATTTCTATAACACCGGGAAGCTGCATGTGATGGGTGAGCTTTGTGTCTTTTCCTTCAGCCAGGAGATTGAATATTGGGGAATCAATGAATTTTTTATTGACTCTTGCTGCAGTTACAGCTACCATGGGAGGAAAATGGAACCAGACCAAGAAAAGTGGGAAGATAACAGTGACCAAGAAAGCACCACCTCTTCCTTTGATGAGATCTTGGCTTTCTACAATGATGCCGCCAAGTTTGACAACCAGCCTTTCGGGAAGATTAGGCGGCAGCTGTGGCTAGCTTTAGATAATCCTGGCTATTCTGTTCTGAGCCGAATTTTCAGTGTCCTTTCCATCGTGGTGGTTCTTGGATCCATCATAACCATGTGCCTCAACAGCCTATCAGACTTTCAGATTGTTAACAAGAACGGGGACTTGGAAGAAGACCCTCGCTTTGAAATTGTGGAACATTTTGGTATTGCATGGTTCACCTTTGAGTTGGTAGCAAGGTTTGCTGTAGCCCCAAACCTCTTGAAGTTCTTTAAGCATGCCCTCAATCTGATTGACCTGGTGTCCATCCTCCCGTTTTATATCACTTTAATTGTTAATCTAGTGGTGGAAAGCAGCCCTACTTTAGCCAATTTGGGTAGGGTTGCACAAGTCCTGAGACTGATGAGAATATTCCGCATCCTAAAACTCGCCCGCCACTCCACAGGCCTTAGATCTCTGGGAGCCACCCTCAAGTACAGCTACAGAGAGGTTGGGCTTCTCCTGCTGTATCTCTCAGTTGGAATCTCTATATTTTCTGTAGTGGCTTACACAATTGAAAAAGAAGAAAACAGGGCCCTAGAGACCATCCCGGCTTGCTGGTGGTGGGCTACAGTTAGCATGACCACAGTTGGCTATGGGGATGTTGTCCCTGTGACCACCGCAGGCAGGCTGACAGCTTCGGCCTGCATCCTGGCTGGAATCCTGGTCGTAGTCCTTCCAATCACACTCATCTTCAACAAGTTTTCTCACTTTTATAGGCGTCAAAAACAGCTAGAAAGTGCAATGAGGAGTTGTGATTTTGGGGATGGGATGAAAGTGGTTCCTTCGGTCAACTTAAGGGACTATTATGCCTACAAAGTGAAATCCCTCATGGCCAGTCTCACAAACATGAGCAGGAGCACGCCCAGTGAATTAAGTCTCAATGATTCATTACATTAATCCTTGGTCCTAAGACCAGTTTGCATGCTGGAAAACTAAGAGGTGTGTTTATATTTGTTGTTTCTCTCACCCCAGCATCTAATATTGTTGGTGATTCACCAAGGGATGGATGATTCATGTAAACATTCTTTTTCAGCGTGAGATATCCCCTTTTTGCAGAAATCTTTTGGTAGCGATTGCTCATGTTTGTGAGACTGGCCATGTGGTGAATTATTTGTTGTGCACCAAGACTGAATGACAATATACATTCTGAAATGTACGCAACTTGTGCTGGCCTGCACTTGGAATGGGCAGTAGAGTCTCGCTTATTCAACATAAACAGGTCAGCAGAACGTTGGATAAGTGAAAATGTTGGACAATAAGGAGGGATTAAGGAAAAACCTATTAAAAGTCAGGTTACATTGTGATTTTACAAATTAAGCACCAAAACATGATGTGTTACAACAAATAGATAGAAAAAGCAGTTCAATACACTGTAACGTTCTGTAGTAATGACTGTATTTATGGATTTAGCAACAAAACATCACAATGTATTGAAACAACAGTGGATCCAGGCAGGAGGCAGACTGCATTGGATAATACACAACGTTGGATGAGCAAAGATTGGATAAGCAAGACTCTACTGTATGCTGAATCAACTCCAAAGTCATGATGTACATGAATTATCACTACATGCAAAAAGTCCACCTAAAGGTTATGCAAATCTAGGTATCTCAGCAGTACTGAAAAAGATGCATTTTAGTTATAGTTTGCCACTTGACTGCATTTTCATCCAGCAACATAGAAACAACCCCCTGGGTTTTTTCTACCTGTTGTCTTCGTGACATAGTGCTGGTGGTGCTGTGCTTCTTTGTCACATGTACATTTTGTTTCGGAAGTCCCTGTATGAATACTGAAAATAATATTTCCAGAACACCACATACATTCAAAATCACTTCAGAAATTAGAAACATGTTAACTCAATTCCATTCTCATTGTGAAAATTGCTAAGCACCTAAAGACTCAAAATTGTATTCTCTCCCCATGTCAAAGAACTTTCTTGGTATCACTAACTAAAATTTCACTTGAGGACTTGACCCTTATGATGAGTAATGCTATCATAACCATCCACGTGAAACCAAGATTGAGTTTAATTATTCTCATGACACTGGTGCTGATTATGTAAAACTTTTAATTTAGCAAAAAGTCTGTCAAACTGTGGATACCATGGGTGGGAGGAAGTGTAAAGGCCAGGTTGCCTTTTCAAGCCTGTCCCCTCTACTTCCTGCTGAAGAGGCATCAGACCTCTGCTGATCAAGTCTGTTCTTGCACACAAAGAGCACCAGCTTCTGTGTCTTGGCCCTCTTAGGCCTGGAACAGGAGTGGAGAACATGCAGCCATTTACTGTGGTTGGACGTCATCCACCACCAGCCCTATCCAGAATAGCCAATGTGAAGTTTGGTGGAAATTATAGTTCAACAGTATTTGGAAGATACAAGTTCCTACCCTTGGTTTACAGCAGGCATGGGCAAACTTAGGCCCTCTGGGTGTTTTGGACTTCAACTCCCACCATTCCTAACAGCCTCAGGCCCTTTCCTTTTCCCCCTCAGCCGCTTAAGCAGCTGAGGGGGAAAAGGAAGAGGCGTGAGGCTGTTAGGAATGGTGGGAGTTGAAGTCCAAAACACCTGGAGGGCCCAAGTTTGCCCATGCCTGTTTTAGAGTCTGATAGATTATTAAAAGATTTTGACAGAATGTTGACAACTTTCTTTAGACTGATAGGAAGATAAACATGAAGCATGCTAAGGTTGATTTTCAAGACCATTTGGTATTGGCATATTTCTCTTCCTTCTGAGGGTTATTGATAAAAACTACACTGGGCCTGTGATGACCGATTTTGAGATGGATCTCTCTGCTTTGCAACTGAGAGATATCCATTAGGACTTCCTCTCTCTAAAAGGTTTATTGTGAACCAGATTCTTCTGTTATTGTGCCCAAGGCCTAATATTCTCAGGCACAAGAAACAGATATCTCCTGTAAACTTCATTTAGAAGTTACACATACATTTAGAAGTTTACACACATATACCAAAAAATACATCGGAGCTAAAAACATCAACATGAGATGGTAACTCTTGCTGCTGATGAGTGAAGAGAAATACACCAAAGTCAGTGGGTAAACACAGTAATATGTATTGATATTGATATGAATGGTAACTGCCTACTGGTCAAAAATGTATTAAAATGATGTAATACATATTTCCAGGATGATGTCCAATTTTATCATGCAGAACCGATTACATGGTGACAGTGTGTGCAGTGGTTTGACTCAAATCCCTGTTTGGCTGTGGAAACCCAAAAGATGACTTGGGGAAGTCACACTGTTTTAGCCTGTGAGAAAGGAAATGGCTAATGAGAATATCAATCTCACCAGGGGAAGCCATGTGGGATACTATAAGTCAGAGTTGATTTGAAGATGCCTCAAAATGAAGAATTGGTTATCACTTTCCAGGTATGAATAAAAAACGGTGCTCCATTCTTAAGCCAAATATGACAAACATCCTACCAGCCCAATGACTACTAACTCAAATAGATTTACTAGTAAGCAAGGATAGATCTCCTGAGGAATCTGTATAACAACCAAGTAACAACAGTGAGAACAGACCACAGAACCACAGACTGGTTCAAGATTGGGAAAGGAGTATGGCTCACCCTACCTATTCAACCTATATGCAGAACACATCATACAATGTGTGGGGTTTGATAAAACCAAGGCTGGAATTAAAATTATTGGATGAAAAATTAACAACCTTAAATATACAGATGATACCACTTTGATGGCTGAAAGTGAGGAGTAGCCTTCTAAATAAGGTGAAAGAAGAAAGGGAGAAAGCTGGGTTCCAGTTAAACATAAGAAAACCCAAGATTATAGCAACCGGACTGATCAATAACTGGAAAATAGAGGGAGAAAACATGGAGGCACTAACAGACTTTGTATTTCTAGGCACTAAGATTACTGCAGACACAGACTGCAGCCAGGAAATTAGAAGAAGTTTACTTCAGAGGAGAGTGATGACCAATCTCGACAAAATAGTGTAGAGACATCACACTGGCAACGAAGATCCGTATAGTTAAAGCAATTGTATTCCCCATAGTAACCTATGGATGTGAGAGCTGGACCATAAGGAAGGCTGAGCAAATGAAGATGGAAGCTTTTGAACTGTAGTGTTGAAGGAAACCTCTGAGAGTGCCTTGGACTGCAAGAAGATCCAACCAGTCCATAGTCCAGGAACAAATGCCCAACTGCTCAATAGAGGGAAGGATATTAGAGACAAAGATGATGTACTCTGGCCACATCATGAGAAGACAGGAAAGTTTGGAGAAGAGAATGATGTTGAGGAAAATGGAAGAAAAAAGGAAGAGGAGGCAACCAAGGGCAAGATGGACTTTGAAGGCACTGGGGGTGGCGATGGCTGACAGGGAGCTCTGGAGGAAGAATGCAATTAAACCCTCCCCAAATTGTTCTCTGTCCTAGTGCTTTTTCATCAATATGGAAAATGGAGCTGTGACCTCTTTTTTAACCTCTTGGAAGTAAAACCGCATAGGGATGGTGGAATTTGAGTCAAAATGGGTGGGAACTGGGGTGAAATGGCTAAACAGACTCACACTAGGGAGATCTGGATTTTAAACCACAACGAACTACAAAATATACTGGGTGATCTTGGGCAAATGCATTCTCAGCTCAAGCTATCTCACAGGTTTATTGTGAGTCTAAAGTGGTGAGGCAAAGAGATATTCATATCATCGTGACCGCACTAAAGAAAAGGCAGAGAAATGTAACTACATAAATAGCTACCACACTCTCTGCTCTTTGCAGACACCACCCCTCTAGTTGCCTTACAATGAATGGTAGTCAAGGAAAGAAGAGCCATTGATTTATGTGGAAAGTGCAGTTCGACCCTCAGTATCCTTGATTTGACGAAACATGAAGCAGTCAAAATTAAGTACTTCTGTGGCTGCAGTTGTAGGAAGTTACGTATGTATTTTATTCTTTCTGAAATCACTTTTGATTGAAACAAGGTTTTAGAACTGGAGTTTAAGAGCCACCCCTTCCTAAAACCAGTAAGAATGGAAACCCATTGTAACTCTGAGAGACAGATAACACACTCAACAATCTGGAAGCTGCACAGGAGAAAGCTTGTGCAAATAGAAGTCTGTCACAGGTAAGTGGTATGTGGGTGTATGATTGTAGCTACCAAACATTTAAAGATTCTGGTTGACTGAGTCTAATGGATTATCTCTAGGAAGGGAAATCCACAGTGCAGATGCTACAGCTTTATTGACTTATTCCTGATACTATTTATAATCTTCTTTGACCCCAACAAGGACATTCCAAATAGTACACAAAGAAAGAGATATTAAACCCAAACGCTTGAGAACATATGATAATAACATGTATGCATGGCAAATACATATTAGCAGGTATACACTCATAACATAACACAATACATAGATGAAAAATACAACATATAAATAGTAGAGATAAAAGTTTCTCCTGACATTAAGTCTAGTCATGTCTGACTCTGAGGTTTGGTTCTCATCTCCATTTCTAAGCCAAAGAGCCAGCATTATTCGTAGACACCTCCAAGGTCATGTGGCCGGCATGACTGCATGGAGTGCTGTTACCTTCCTGCAGAAGCGGTACCTATTGATCTACTCACATATGAATGTTTTTGAACTGCTAGGTTGGCAGAAGCCAGGACTAACAGTGTGAGCTCACCCCGCACCCCGGATTCAAACCATCGACCTTTCGGTCAGCAAGTTCAGCAGCTCAGTTGTTTAACTCAGTGTGCCAGCAGGGGGCCCTTAACATATAAATAGTCCTCAAAATAATAATAATAATAATAATAATAATAATAATAATAATAATAATACTCCTCAATATAATAAAAAATAAATGATAAAATTTTATTTGTACCCCACCCCATCTCCCCGAAAGGACTTGGAGCGGCTCACAAAAGCATTCAAGGTGCTGCATGGGAAGGTTTGGAGAGTTGTGGCTAATCTAAGCTATCTAGGGAGGGTATTCCAGAGCTGGGGAGCCACCACCAAGAAGGTCCTCTCTCTCATCCAAACCAGTCACACCTGAGACGGTGGTGGGACCGAAAGAAGAGCCTCTCCAGCAGATCTCAGGGCCCACACTGATTCATAGAAGGAGATGTGGTCTCGAAGATAGGTTGGACCCAAAGCGCCCAACAGCTGGAATCACAGTTTAAACCACAGGAGGGCACTTGCTAGGAATTGGGAGGCCACCTTGACCCTCTGTAGGGTTTTGGACGGACATACACACCAGCACCTTGCCCCATTGCAACCCTCCTTCTTTTCATGGCTTTTAAATCTTTTTATTGTCCCCAAATGATCCAAGTGGGCATTGAGGTTAAAATACCCAAGCCTTGGGAGCTGCCAAAATGACCTTGGCCCACCACTTTCCTTGGTTTAAAATATACTAGGTTGATATCGAATTAGATTCAAATGCAATTTTCATTAATACTTTTTATACACTGATGCATTGGAGGACCCACATATTACAAAGAAAAGAGATAGAAATGTGGTTATCTACTCAGTGTTTCGAAAGGATTGATTATTACAGTGGATCCTGTCACAACAGGCTGACTACATTTGAAAGTAATGTACATTCATGCCTCAAGAGCCAACTCCCTCATGAGACTGTTGAGGCCAGAATCTCAAGTTTCACACTGAAATTCCAATGAATACTTTGATGCCACTTCTCCATTCTCCACTTCCTCCTCCTCCTTCGTCTTTATGTGCCACTTTTTCCTGTCTTAACAGAAACTCTTTAATTGTCCTACCAACATCCTATGCATTTCTGCGTTTTGCAGTTTGGGGTTTGTTTGTTTGTTTGTTTGTGTCAGGAGCAACTTGAGAAACTGCAAGTTGCTTCTGGTGTGAGAGCATTGACCATCTGCAAGGACATTGCCCAGGGAAGGCCCAACTGATTTATCATCCTGTGGTAGACCTCTCTCATGTCCCTGCATGAGAAGCTGGAGCTGAATCCTGTTCCCCGGATACAGACCACCGATCTTTTGGTCAGCAGTCCCATTGCACAACTAGGGGCTCCTTGCAGTTTGATGAGGCACTAGAACTCCTTTGCAGTTTGGTGAGGCACTAGAACTCTGGCAGAAAATCTGAAGTTCCTTCTTGACAGGTGCCTTCAAGACATTTGCACCTAAACAAGATTGGTTCAGAGGTGGGTTTCCTGTTGCTTTCTTCACAAAACTACAAATCTCAGGATTCTGTAGGATGAAGCCATGATGGTTCAAACCATATCTAGGTGTTGTAAATAATGCTGGGTGAAAGGGACCTAAGAATATGTAGCTATGCCTTTCAGAGAACAGTTCAAATATGCTGCTGTTCAGACCATATTATGCAAATCCCATAAAGCACCATCTCCATAAAAAGGTTCATAGGGTCAAACCATTAAATGTATGAATATAAAGCCCTTACTTTGCTGTTTCCATCTGGAAACTGCTGGGCTGCACTACCTGTTATATCATCCATCTATATCAGGCATGGTCAAGTTTCAGCCTTCCAGGTGTTTTGGACTCCAACTCCCACAATTCCTAACAGCCTCAGGCCCTTTCCTTTCCCCCCTCAGCCGCTTAGTCCTGAGACTGTTAGGAATTGTGGGAGTTGGTGTCTAAAACACATGGAGGGCCCAAGTTTGCCCATGCTTGTGTTATACCATTATAGTGCAATCACAGTGTATTTGCTCTCCAGCTTTTTGAAAAGCTCATACCTAACTTCAAAAGAGACCCTGCGTTGATGTTACTATTGGTATATTAAAAAAGTAGAGGGGTTTAAGTCGTAAAATGAGGATTAAGATATTCTTTCCAACTAAACAACCTCCTCTTGTTGAAAGGTTTACCTCTGGAACGGGTATTTCTAATACAAAATTAGGAAGCGCCACTGCAAAATGTCATGCCATCCATTCCATTTGACAGCCTGTAAATTATTTTCTAGTTTGATATGAAGTAATGAATATTTGCTTGGGTTTATTTAGAGTCAACATTAATTGCAGTAGCTGTTAATTATATCTGTCAGCAGATTTAAGTTTTTTTTTAAAGATCCAACAGTGGACTTTCACTGATTAATTGATCAAGCAATTTAAGAAGTCAGCTCCACACCTCCTTATCACGCTTCTTGCAAGAGGTACCAACACTGAAGCTTGCCAGGCAATCAGACCTTTTGAGTGGCTTGCCTTTCTCGCTAATCCCAAATCTGCAGGAACTGCCTGTAGGGACTATCATGCTGTGAAAGCTCTAAGAGCCCGTTTATTCTTTTACTTCGTATTTCATAAGCTTGTGCAACCTTTCCATAAACAGAAGGGAGATATCTCATTGAAGTCAATCTTGGCAGTTGCATCACTAGAGGGGATGTCATCCAGTGCAGTAACTCATGGTAGATGCTGGTCGCTTGAAAGTATTTATTTATTTATCATGTCAGTAGCAAATTGAGAATACAATTATAAAGGACAAAAAAACCCCATAAAGTTAAAAACTTGGCATTATACTATATTACCTTTGACCAGAAGCTGACCAGTTGTAGTGTCTCTGGTGTCACTGCAAGAAGGTCCTCCATTGTGCATGTACCAGGGCTCAAACCGCATTGCAGTAGGTGGTTTGTGATTTGCTCCTCTCCACACCCTCATATCACAGATTCCACTTTGTAACTGCTTGAGAGTTACTATTAAAAATAGACCTAACTAATATCATACCCCATCCAATACCATAGCATAAGCTTTGAATTTATTTATTTGTTGTGTCAGGATAACCAGTCAAATTATTTTACATTTCTAACTGAACAAAGCAAACAAACAGACAAAATACAAAATTTGTGAGTTTGGTAGTTGATTAAATGTCCTTTGACCAGTATCTGGCCACTTGGAGTGCTTCTGGTGTTGCTGCAAGAAGGTCCTCCATTGTGCATGTGGCAGGGCTCAGGTTGCATTGCAACAGGTAGTCAGTGGTTTGCTCTTCTCCACACTCGCATGTCGAGGATTCCACTTTGTAGCCCCATTTCTGAAGGTTGGCTCTGCATCTCGTGGTGCCAGAGCACAGTCTGTTCAGCGCCTTCCAAGTCGCCCAGTCTTCTGTGTGCCCAGGGGGGAGTCTCTCATTTGGTATCAGCCATTGGTTGAGGTTCTGGGTTTGAGCCTGCCACTTTTGGACTCTCGCTTGCTGAGGTGTTTCAGTGAGTGTCTCTGTAGATCTAAGAAAACTATTTCTAGATTTAAGTCATTGACGTGCTGGCTGATACCCAAACAGGGGATGAGCTGGAGATGTCTCTGCCTTGGTCCTTTCACTATTGGCTGCTACTTCCCGGCGGATGTCAGGTGGTGCAATACCGGCTAAGCAGTGTAATTTCTCCAGTGGTGTAGGGCGCAGACACCCCGTGATAATGCGGCATGTCTCGTTAAGAGCCACATCCACTGTTTTAGTGTGGTGAGATGTGTTCCACACTGGGCATGCATACTCAGCAGCAGAGTAGCACAGCGCAAGGGCAGATGTCTTCACTGTGTCTGGTTGTGATCCCCAGGTTGTGCCAGTCAGCTTTCGTATGATATTGTTTCTAGCACCCACTTTTTGCTTGATGTTCAGGCAGTGCTTCTTGTAGGTCAGAGCACGGTCCAGAGTGACTCCCAGGTATTTGGGTGCGCTGCAATGCTCCAGTGGGGTTCCTTCCCAGGTGATCTTCAGAGCTCGGGATGCTTGTCTGTTCTTGAGATGAAAGGCACATGTCTGTGTTTTAGATGGGTTGGGGATCAGCTGGTTTTCCCTGTAATAGGCAGTAAGAGCACCTAGAGCTTCGGAAAGCTTGACTTGATATTGATATTTTTATTTATTTATTTGAAATGTATTCTCACCCCAAAGGGGACTTAGGGTGGAGCACAACATATACATATACATAAAATAACGATAAATATACACAGACACTAAAATCAGATTATATCTACTTTAAAATCAATGGTTTTAAACCATCTCAAAAGACCATGCTGGCTCGGGTCAGTGGAGTGGATTTCCTATTATTGCCTTATTGCACTATCCCAAAGGCTTTGTCCCACAGCCATCTTTCTGAATGACAGGAGGGAGAGAGCTGATCTAATCTCGCCAGGGAGGGAGTTCCATAGCCGGGGGACAATCGCTGAGAAGGCCCTCTCATCCCTGCCAATCACGCCCGTGATGGTGGTGGGACCAAGAGCAGGGCTTCCCCAGAAGATCTTAGTCTTTGTGGTGGTTCATAAAGAGAAATGCATTTGGCCAGGTAAACTAGGCTGGGGCCGTTTATACAGTATTTAAAAGCAAATAAGGACAAATAAAGACAAACGTAATTTAAGGTCACACATTTCTATTGTATGCATGTATTTTAATTTTAATTTTAATTTAAAGTATTATTTCTTCCTTTTTGCCAATTATCTGAGAGTTCTGGTTGCTTGAGTTCCAGTTAATTGAGAGTCTTGCTGTATTTTTTATTTAAAGAACAGAGGGGTGTTTGGAGAGGAGGTGGAGAAGCTCACTGTGTAAAGTATGGAAAAGACTCAAAGGGAGGGGTCCATCTGAGCATGCACAAGCAAGGGGCCGAGTGTTAATTGAATTGCTGTAAAGAAATCCAACTCAGAGACGAAGGACAGATCTCTCCCCTGCCAGCCTTCGGTCAGTCAAGGTAGCAAAGATGGCTGGCATTAATGGGTAGATTGCTGAAACTCTGTCATTGGTATGTATCTACCGACTTCAGTTTGAAAATGCTGTGTTTTTCCCTTGAACTGTTCTTATACAGCTTTGCTTGAGGACTGACCCTGGCAGGTTAAAGAAAATCCTGGCAAACACTTTGTAAGGCTTTCTGTTTGTTCTTTTGTCGCAGGAGTGGTATCTACTTACACAGCGAAACAGGATGTGTCAATCATCGTATATACCATAACTTCATGAGGCATCACAATAGTTTAAAGTTTTGAAAACATAGAATAGTGGAAATACATTGTGATTCCCAATGGGTTCCTGTATAGTCTTAAATTTTCAAGATGAATCCTGTTGTGCAACCCTGCTCTTGTAAAAACCCTACATGGTTGAAGACAGGCAGAGCTACATAAATATTTAACCTGAAGCCATGTTGTACATGGGGAGAGGGAGAGAATGCAGAAATTTACCAGACGTGACTTCAGTTCCAACCAAAAGTGAGATGCTGCTGAATCAATAGAAACAAGAAATCAATCACATCTAAAGGCCTCAGTTTGCAGTCAATAATGAAGTGGTTTACCATATCTTAACCATGCAGTCTTTTTACAGAAGAGTAGATATAGGGCATTGTATATATCAGGGGTCCTCAAACTTTTTAAACAGAGGGCCAGGTCACAGTCCCTCAAACTGTCGGAGGGCCGGATTATAATTTGAAAAAAACATGAATGAATTCCTATGCACACTGCACATATCTTATTTGTAGTGCAAAAGCCACTTAAAAACAATACAATAATTAAAATGAAGAACAATTTTAACAAATATAAAATTATTAGTATTTCAGTGGGAAGTGTGGGCCTGCTTTTGGCAGATGGGATAGGATTGTTGTTGTTGTTGTGTGCTTTTGAGTCGTTGACTTAAGTTGACCCTGAGTGTGGGCCGGGTAAATGACCTTGGAGGGCTGCATCCGGCCCCTGGGCCTTAGTTTGAGGACCCCTGGTATATATCATGTATTCCAATCTCCTGCCTAATGCTAGAAATCAAAAAATAGAGGTCATCTCAACAGACAACAAGAGTTAAAACCCAATTGACTACTCTACTTTAATACTTCCACTCTTATGATTGGTTTCATCATCAAACTACGTGACCTTGACATCAATATTCTCTGATTTCAGCTGTGTCTTGAACTGAATGCTACCCTCAAATATCTGAAACTTTTAAATACTAATCCTGCTGTCTGGAGCAGTGGTTCCCAAACTTTGGTCCTCCAAGTGTTTTTGGACTTTGGAACCTAGAATTCCTGACCATTGGCCAACTGGCTGGGAGGTGAAGCCCCAAAGACCTAGAAAATAAAAGCTTGGGAACCACGCAATGACTCTCAAACTTTGGTCAACCAGATATTTTCTGCTTTGGATCCCAGAAAACTTGAGCACTGACTGGGGCTTCTGAGAACTGAAATCCAAGAAACCTTGAAAACCAGCATTTGAGAACTATTACTGTAGCGCAGAAGAAAATCATTGTGTTGTAGAGGAAGAGCACATTATATTTCATTTTGTGGGTCATTTACTAATGAAAAAGCAATTTTTTCTTGCCAGTGAAGGAATGGTATAACATTCCTGTTTTCTTTTTGGTAGGTTGGGGAGTCAGCATCAATAATGCTCAGAAGAGCTAAATCGGGAGTCAGCAACAGCATCCATAATATTTGGAGGTGTTGCATCAATATGACATGACCTTTCAGCTCTTCCGCGTCAAGCTCTTTCCCTGCATGGTTCCAACTGTGCAACTGTTCTTAATGAAATGCTCTCAGACTCAGTATGCATTACTATTATCACTCGGTTACTTTCTTTCAAACAAGTTTTACCAATGCACCTCTGAGTGGTTATGGTTGTTAAACTTCAAACTATCCCCAGTCTTTCTCCACACTGTATTTGTTCCTTTGTAAGATCCCTACTATAGTGCTCTTTGTTTCTTTAGATTGCTGGTCTTTACTGAAGTTTTACCTAGGATGAAGCATGCCAGTGCTTCCACTTTCCAACAGGCAAAGATATACTAATGAGGGCAGGATAGAAATACACTAAATAAAGAAATAATGACCATCTACACTAGTGGTTCTCAACCTTCCTAATGCTATGACCCCCTTAACACAGTTCCTCACATTGTTGTGACCCCCAACCATAAAATTATTTTTGTTGGTACTTCGTAACTGTAATTTTGCTACTGTTATGAATCATAATGTAAATATCTGATTGATATACAGATTGTATTTTCATTCACTGGACCAAATTTGGCACAAATACCCGATATGCCCAAATTTAAATACTGGTGGGGTTGTGGGGGAACTGACTTTGTCATTTGGGAGTTGCAGTTGCTGAGATGTATAGTTAACCTACAATCAAAGATCATTCTGAAGTCCGCCAACAATTGAATTGAACCAAAACTTGGTGCACAGAACTCCCACAATCAACAGAAAATACTGGAAGGGTTTGGTGGACATTGGCCTTGAGTGCTGGAGTTGTAGTTCACCTACATCCAGAGAGCACTATAGACTCAAACAATGATGGATCTGGACCAAACATGGCACGAATACTAATATGATCAAATGTGAACATTGGTAGAGTTTGGGGAAAATAGACCTTGACATTTGGAAGTTGCAGTTGCTGGGATTTATAGTTCACCTACAATCAAAGAGCATTCTGAACCCCACCAACAATACAATTGAGCCAAACTTCCAACACAGAACCCTCATGACCAACCAAAAATACTGTTTTCTAATGGTCCCGACCCCCAGGTTGAGAAACGCTGATCTACACATATATACACACACGTTCCTAGATCTTTTAGAAGTGACTTAAACTAAACACAATCTTAAGAGGGACCATGTACTTTTCCAATAAATTTCTGTATTGATGTTGAAAAGAGCCAATATCAAACTACATAGAACTGCATAATTATCAGCTTCTTTTTTGTCTAGGAGGCATCTATAATCTGTCTATTTGGAAAATACACAGAGAAGTCATGTCTTTTCCTTAGAAAAAAGTAAAGAAGTTGTACAGTCAGACAATTTGTTTGTTGAGCCTTACCAAAGTAAAAATTTAGGGCAACATTTCCTGGTGGTTATCAGTCTTTTAGTTATTTAGGAACAATGGAGACTGCTATCAAACAGTCATCCTCATTGGAGGTTGTAGAGCAGGCAAGGGCAACCTTCGGCCCTCCAGGTGTTTTGGACTTCAACTCCCACAATTCCTAACAGCTTGTAAATAATAATAAATAAATAGGCTGTTAGGAATTGTGGGCGTTGAAGTCCAAAACACCTGGAGGGCTGAAGTTTGCCCATGTCTGTTATAGAGCAACCTGGTTTTTGGCTCTATCCAAACTCCTTTTATTTGCTCCTTCACCTACCCAGTCCATTAAAGATAAAGCATACCAGCGGAGCTTAGTATCTCTTGCTTATCTCTATCTAATCAAAACACATCTCTTATCTATAACCTTGCTTGTGGTCCATTAGATGGTGTCCTGCTGGCCTCAATCAGTGCACCAAGAAGGAAATTCATTCCAGGCATGCTAGTAGTCCTCTCTAGATTACATTTGCACAATCATTTCTTGCCTTATTTACATTGCAGAGCATCTGGCATTTATTCCAAATCGGAGCTGACATCAGTCTTAATGACTCTGAATGAAATGGACATATCCTCCAAGATCTAATTGCTCAGATTAGTTCTTAGGCCATTTATCTTGCACTCTATGTGTGATACTAGATTAAAGTCAGTCGTTTATAGTTATATTTGCAGGCTCAAAAGTTGGTAATGAAATCTATTTCTGGCTTGCAACAAAGGATACCATTCAGAAGCCTGGGGTTAAATATGGGTCTTTTGAATATGACTAGCATTGGAATCATTTGCAGATGTGTGGAAATTGACCCTAGATTAGACTTCTCAAGTAACCTCCATATGTTTTGGACTACAATTCCCATAGTCCTGCTTTGACCTTTGGTCATGCTCACTTGGGCAGATGGGACTTGTGGTCCAAATCATACAGAGGACACCAATCAGACGAAGACTGTCATAGGCATTTAGCAGCAAATGGCAATCTGGGAAGAAAACAAATAAATCAAGAAATTCACTAGGGAGCTTTTGCCAGTTTATCTCACCATGACACTAGCTTGACCCACTTGTCATTCAGTGTTGACTAGACTTCATGATTGTTTCGCTGGCATAAATATATTCACAGACAGAAGTATTGTGCTTTCTAACAGCGTGTATTAAAGTCCCTATAATATGGCATATATATTAGCTAACCCACATCTACTCTAATCCCCAAATGATTCGGTTAGTAATGTTGTGTTTTCCAAAAGACATACTTTCTGGATCTGTTATAGGAACGTTCAACTATACATCCTGCCTGTTAAAATTCTTGATTTTCCCCATCCACGTTTGTCCAAAGAACACCTGACAGCTTTGGGTGTGTAAACACAACTGATCATTACAGTTAGCAGCTGAACAAGGTTTAGATTTAGCAAATCCTGCATGCTGCTATTGAGTAGCTACTAGTAACTTAAGGAATATTGCATTATGGAAAATAAACAAACTTGGATGCCATCGGATTTCCCTTCAAGTAGAGCAATCAGCCTTCAATAACCTTGACTAATATAAGGCACCACTATGAAAACAGCCTATAGTTACATTCAATCAACAATTTGTATCATATATACATAACACAATGGTCACACTTAAAAAGTTTCTGCTGTTCTGAAAGCTATTCTACCAATATGGCACAGATTCTCCATGCCCAAGAATCAACTATATGTTCTGGCAGATATTCAGTGCTTTGGGGGTTTGTTTCCCAGCAGATTCTGGGCAACCACTACCTGAGAAGATTGGTCAGTGAAATGTATTAGCTTATTATATTTAGCATAATCCTTCATATTAGACACTGTTTGGAGAATGCAAGGTGCAATGCAGGGGAGCATGGCTCTCCAAGGCCCCTTCTACACTGCCATATAATCCAGATTATCAAAGTAGATAATCTACATTATCTGCTTTGAACTGGATTATATGTGTCTACACTGCCATATAATCCAGTTTCTCAACCTTCCTAATGCCATGATCTCTTAATGCAGTTCCTCATGTTGTGGTGACCCTCAACCATAACATTATTTCAGTTGCTACTTTATAACTGTAATTTTGCTTCTGTTATGAGTCATAATGTAAGTATCTGATATGCAGGATGTATTTTCATTCACTGGACCAAATTTGGCACAAATAGCCAATATGCCCAAATTTGACACAAATATCCAATATGGGTGGGGGGTTGATTTTGTCATTTGGGAGTGGTAGTTGCTGGGATTTATAGTTCACCTACAATCAAAGAGCATTCTGAACTCCACCAATGATGGAATTGAACAAATCTTGGCACACAGAACTCCCATGACCAACAGAAAGTACTGGAAGAGTTTGGTGGGCATTGCCCTTGAATTTTGGAGTTGTAGTTCACCTACATCCAGAGAGCAGAAGGAAGGCTTTTGGTGGGAGGATTTGCCGTTTGTTTCAAAAAGGAAGAGAAGGACAGGAGAGATCTTCAGCCTTCTCTGCCAAAGGGGTTCCTAAGACCATCAGACATATGTGTTTTCTGATAGTCTATAGAGACCACTCTGAAACCCCCTTGCAACCCACCCCCCCAGGGATCCCAACCCTCAGGTTGAGAAACACTGATGTAGAACCTGGAAATGCTACTTTTATAGTTTACTTTGAGCGAGGTGGTGGTGTTCTTCTGTTTCAGGAAAAACAATGGCAGTTCTTGTGACACCTTGTATCATTAAGCTTTTGTAAAATTCATGAAAGTGGGCTGGAATCCACAAATGTGTGTGCCAGATAAAACCTGTTAGCCTTTAAAACGCCATAATATTCTTTGTTGATTTCCCAGAATGGCTGGGGGTTTCTACAAGTTGTATGTAGTCCAAAATATTATTTTCCACGGCTTGGTCTTTTCAACATCTGTTAGACAGTGCCAGAGTGTGGGTGAGCCCAGAAGGAAGAAGCAGGTTTAATGTCACCTCCTTCTCTTACCATTATGCATCTCCCATTTTTTTCCATTTCTCCCTTGTGGTTGTGGCCGTCAACAACTCAAGGACCTTTGGGTGCCATTACCAGTCTAAGGGTGCATGTATACTATAGAATTAATGCAGTTTGGCACCATTTTACAAATTTACAAATCCTAAGATATGTAGTTGGGTGAGATACCAACACTCTTTGGCAGAAAGGCTAAAGACCTTATAAAACTACAACTCCTATGATCCCACAGTATTGAGCAATAGCAGTTAGTGGTGTCAAGTTGCATTAATTCTACAGTGTACCCATTAATTCTACCCTTAGCTCTGTCTCCATTGGATAACATTTGGATTATATTCCCAGCTGTGATCTGTACCTGCTCCTCCGTTGATTTCAAATTAGCCGATTTTTCTGCCTTACTGTGCAAATGGAAGGTACACATACAATGGAAGTAGTTCAAAGAACGTTGATAAATAGAAGTACAATATAAATGGTGGATAGTAGTGGTATCCATAAAATATTATGTGTTTTTATTATTGAAAACTAGACCCCAAAATTATGAACTGAGATACGGAGCTCTATCAGGACATTCAGCATGTCTGCATTGCCTTTTCCATTTTGCCCTATAATAACCTCTCAAGAATTTCCCTTGAATGTTGCCCCACCACACTGCAGATTTCATGAAATGATTTCCCAAATTATTATAATTATCACCAGGAAACTGGAGTGGGGGGTGGATGGTGAGGGTGGACGTGTGTACAAACCCCATCTTTTCCTATTTTCCCTCTATGGTGTGTTCTGGTTTTATCCTGGGAATGTTTCCTCATCTATAGGGTTGTGCCAGACCCCCTTCTGTTAGGTCTCCATTGAATAAGCCAACACCCTGAACAACCTGGCTGGTGTCCATTGTATTTACTGAAACAGAGACATCAAAACCTATTTCAACCCATTATCTCTTGCCACACCACATTCCTTTCCACTCACACCTTTCTTCTGGGTGGATCAATAAACAGACACAAACCTTCAAATATACCTATGACTGTTTATTAAATATCCTTCCAAACCTAAAGACAAATCTGCACCCCAGCGCATCCCAGCTAACCAGCCTGCATAACCTAACCTGCCCTGATCAGGACCAATCAATTCTCATGGTAACAGAAGTCCTTTGCTGTCAAAATACTGTAAGTATTTCTGTCTGTTGCATTGAGGTGTGTCAATTCTTTGGAGTGCTGTCTCTGCTGACATTCTCTTTGGCTATTAAGATTAAAGCCTCTGATTTTGCCTTCAACTTGTCTGTGTCTCATCTGGTCCTTCGGAAGCTTGGCACTCCAGATCCAAACCCCAAGGTTTTAGCAAAGCTGAAATCACATAACCAATTGAATGCAAACTTGTTTACTGTCTAGGAAATAGCTGGGCTCCCTTTTAAGTTTATTTCCTCCTCTGTTGGAACTGAAATGCCCCATTTTCCCAATTTTTAATGAAGGTTTGAACAATTTGGGAATTAGATGTATTCTATGAGAAAAACTTATAAGCTTGTATTGTTTGCATTTATAAGAATACTAGCCGTCCCTGCCACGCATTACTGTGGCCCTCATGGGGGTTCCTGAGTGGGAGGTTTGGCCCAATTCTATCATTGATGGGGTTCAGAATGCTCTGTGATTGTAGGTGAACTATAAATCCCAGCAAGTTCAACTCCCAAATGTCAAGACTCTATTTTCCCTAAACTCCACCAGTGTTCACATTTGGGCATATTGAGTACTCGTGTAGTTTGGTCCAGATCCATCATTGTTTGAGTCCATAGTGATCTCTGGATGTAGGTGAACTACAACTCCAAAACCAAAGGACACTGCCCACCAAACCCTTCCAATATTTTCTGTTGGTCATGGGGGAACTGTGTGCCAAGTTTGGTTCAATTCCATTGTTGGTGGGGTTCAGAATGCTCTTTGATTGTAGGTGAACTATAAATCTCAGCAACTACAACTCCCAAATGACAAAATCATTTTTTTGAGTGAAGGACATACATTGGGTTGTTAGGTGTACTGTGTCCAAATTTGGTGTCAATTAGTCTAGTGGTTTTTGAGTTCTGTTAATGCCACAAACGAACATTACATTTTTATTTATATAGATAAATTAGATCCATTTATAAAAATGCATTGAAATAAATAATTGCTTAAAAATACTCCTACATTGTCTCAGTAAATAATCGGGGTAGGGAATCTCTCATACAGAATAGCACAAGGACCCCCATGGAAACATTTCCTTCTCTTAAAGTATGGAATGATGCCTGTGCCAATCCCACTGATGCACTTGGGTCTATTTTTGATGGGGAGCTATGCCTAAGAATTTGCAAAAGTGGTTCTTAACTATGATTACATCCTCTTTTGACTTAATTAGTGCTGTTTCTTTTTTCTCTTTCTTTCCACCCCCAGAACAGCGGTGGGGAACATCTCTGCCTGACTGAAGGAAAACTCCTTTTGCAGACCTGCTGTTAACAGCATAAGTGTCTTAGACAGAAGCTCTGATTCCCTCTCTTCCTCACAAATCAGCTGTTTCTACGAATCAGCTGAAGGCTACAGGGCTTTTTAACCATTCTTCTTCTTCATTTCCATACACTCTTGTGCCTGAGTTGAAATGGCTTAAAACCAAAAGATGAAATCCATTGTGATACCTACCAGTTGCAATGCTGGGCTACGGACTTTATCACATGAGGCTGCCAAAGCATAATTGCAGCAAGATAAAATCACCTGTTGATGGGGTTTACTATACAATATTGTTGCTGACACGTACTCACAGTGTTCTTGAACTGTAACTGGATCATCACTTTTCATTGATGGGGAAAAACCTGTCAAAGGACACAAACTTGCTGGTGACCCGCCACTTTTCTTTGTGTGATAATTCCCTTCCGCTGAGGTCCTGGTGTTGCAAACTGAGAAAGCTCTTGCAAGAACACCAGAACTATTCGTGCTAACTCTGTGAGAGTAATTGTATAGCCTGTGAAGTGGACTTGTTAATTTGACTTTGTATATATACAGTATGTGTGCATGAAATGTATTATTGGATATCTAATGTATTGTCAAATACAATAAAAGACAAGCAGAGATTATCCAATTAAAAGAGATATAACGTATGGGATGATTTATTGTCGAAGGCTTTCATGGCTGGAATCACTGGGTTGTTGTAGGTTTTTTGGGCTATATGGCCATGTTCTAGAGACATTCTCTCTTGATGTTTCACTTGCATCTATGGCAAACATCCTCTCAACCTCTGAGGATGCTTGTCATAGATACAGGCAAAATTTTGGATACAATATAGGATGATTCTATCCAAATACATTCTTTCTCCCCACATCTTCCTCTCTCAGTTCTATTCCACTCTAAGTAGTTGGGACAGATAGTGGAAAACAGTGTGTACCAATACAGAGAGACCACTTTTCATTCCTGTGCTCCACCAAGAGACTACTCCCCTCACCCCCAAATTGTCTGAATACTGGCTAAAAATTCATCAGGAAGTTACTTTCAATTTCCGTTGGCTCTTACTTAAGAGTTTTTTCTTTTGATTTGGGGGAGCTGGAGTATGTGTTTACACTACACCACTCTTGTAATGTGCCATTCCTTTAGGCCTCCAAGACTCACCTTTTATCATGTGGACTAACATTTTCTCCCTCAGTTTTGTTAGGCAGGAGGTTTTATGGAGTTTGGCAGGCCACAAAAAGCTCCTAGGGACCCATATGGATCTCCACGACCTATATATAGCCTTCCCAGAGAAAGGGTCATTTTGGCACATCACTTCCCCAGGATAATATCCCTGTCTTTACTCTGCAAATCAGTTGAGGGAGACTATGAGTCCAAATCCTAGAGTGCTCCAAAGGGAACCTGAGCCCTATGATGGGGAATTTGCTTGCTGAAGAGTGACATTTTGAATGAGTCCAACATGAAACACTTTGCCAGCAAAAAGGGAAGTGTCATGGAGCTAAAACAGCAGGTAAAACAATGCCCCCCCCCAAAAAAAAACATGTTAAACTATTCTTCTTCACACAAGAAAAAATGCTACCTTTAGAATAGCCTACTAAATGGCTTCCTAAAATAATCCGTACGCTTGAGCTCACAATCTGTCATTTTTAACCAGCTTTTGGGAGATTGAGTTTTCTATCTGATTTTGAGAACAGCAGACTAAACATACCTCCCATTGGTGTCTATTGGAGAAAACTCTAATGCAAGGCTTAACATCAAAGCAGACAATATTTTGAGACAAAGCTGGCCAACTTGTGTGTCAGTTCTAAGATAGGCACATGTGGAAATAAATCCTTTCAATTTCAATGGAATTTACTTCCAAATAAGTATGCCTAAAATTGTAGCCTAACCACAATTCTAAGCACGTTTAGTCAAAAGGAAATCCCTCCAAGTTCAATGAAACATTCTCTAGTAAGAGAATTTAGGACTGCAGCTTAAGAAAACTAGAATGAAAAGCATTACAACATCAGGCATAGATGGAAAATAGCTTTTATTCAAAATGTTTGGTAACAAACAATTAATTTTCAGATCTTGGGGAAGTTGTATTTTAAAACTTTTATGTACAAGACAGGAAAAAAACCATAAACCAAGTTGGATTAAAATTTCACTAAGGCTACTTGTCAACTCTACTGTATTTATTGCAAGTTTTAGTAAAATAAATACTTTACAAAAGGTGTATATCTTCAGTGGAAATAAAAGTGGTTATGGGAATAAATACTGCATCTTTCAGTAACTATTAATAAATATGAAAAATTAATTTTAAAAAGCCAATTGTGTATAAAAGTTATCCCTAAATTCCATTGCTAGTGTACTGTTTGTTGCTTATTTCAATAAAAAGCAACATCAAGTGTCTGTTAAAATTTACTGTATTTAATACTGAACTGATTGTTTGAGGGGAAAACTCTGGAAAGACCGAATTTCGTGTGCTGCATTTGCAGTTTACTCTTCCTTTAAACAGTACTGATTTGACCTTTAAACTGAGAAATGTAGTGAAATTCCATTTAATCTTTATAGGTGAAAAGGTCTTTGTGAAATTCAGTGGCACAATTCAGACATATATATATATACAGGCTTTATAAACTATCCTCATGCCATTCCTTCTCTTCTTGGCTACCATTAACCCAGAAAATGTCAATTAACCATAGTGTCTTGTGGCATATGAACTGGGAACTAAGGGCCCTTCCACACTGCCCTATATCCCAGAATATCAAGGCAAGAAATCCCACATTATTTGAGTGTGGACTCAGATAACCCAGTTCAAAGCAGATATTGTGGGATTTTCTGTCTTGATATTCTGGGATATAGGGCTATGTGGAAGGGCCCTAAGCAATAACAATGGCTAAACAAGTTAGGATTTGTACTCATGGTTTAGAATTGGTTAACTTACAGACAAGCTCTGAATCTGGGAAACACAGTTCAGATGTTTATGAGAACTAACTATGGTTAATTGACAACTTCCTAAATTACCACAAGTTTGGAGGAACTGGCGACACAAGGATACATGGTAGGTGCTTCAAACGTCTTGTGCGTATCTCTGCCTCTTAAGCTGCAATTTATATATATCTGAACTGTGCCAGTATCTGAACAGAGATGTTTCCAGATGCTGCGTGTTTTAGCCTAACAGCTGGATTTTATATTGTCTTTCTGGCTTGCGCTGTGTAAGAATAATCAAAGCAACACCAATAGAGAAAGTCAAGGAACATATGATTGGTCAAAGTCAATTATGCATAAGGCACAGCAGAGAAAGACAAGGCTGAAGCCACACTCATCTTTTTGGTATTGCTTTGTGGATTTGGAAAAGGTGTGGCTTCAAAAATTCATATTTTTCTTAAAAACAAATAACAACTTGATATCCAGATACTCCTCTGAAAACTGAAAGGCCTCTCCCAAAATTTAAACTGGCAACAACAAAACATGCATGATTTCCCTGTATTTTAGTTTGCCATAAAGCTTATTAACAAGACAGTTTCATAGGTCACAACATATGCATCTATTATTAGCAATGTAGCTATACTATGAGGCAAAACATTCTCGATACCAGATTTAAAACAAAATGAGCTACTATCATTTCACAGTACATCGTAACAATTCTGGTGTGATGCGAAACAGTGGCATATTAGAAGCGAACAGCACTGAGTATCAGCTCCAGTAAAGTGTGTGAGCACAATCTGGCCGGTCTCTTTCACAAACACAATTGAGGGTTTGAAAGAGTTTTTACTGGGTGGTAAAAAGGTTGGATAGATTTCAGTTAACCCATTTGGATTTTATAATACATGCCTGTATCCACAAAAATAGCACATGGTAAAGATAGTTCTCAGCTGAAAAAGAAGGGAATGGTCCCATTACACAGTTAATTTCTTATGGCTGTTTTAAGGCATTTCAGAATGTGCTATGTAGTTCTCCAGTTTGCAGTGCACAATACTACAGTACATATTTCAAAAGAATAGTTAGTAAAATCCAGAATCCTTCACAGAACAATATCCACTTAGTGGTCACTATTAAGATTCTTATTAGTCCTGTTTAAATTGTCAACACATCAGACATTCTTGGAATTATAGAAACACCACAGCCATATTATTTGGTACAGATGAATCGAAGTCAGAAGGAAACAAACTTGTAAGTGGTTATTTAAAGCAATTTCCAAAGCACAAACCTGCAGTGACTTTTAAAGCAGTTTCAAAATTATGCAGATCCCATGAGCATACAAAAGGAGTCTACTATATTGACCCTGAAGAGTACTTTTCACTTACAAGCACTAATTAAGGGTTGAAAAAAATAGTACAACATGCTAAGACAAACCCAGTGAGGCCGCATGCTTCCAGGAAAGCCCCAAAGTAACATCCAAGCAACAGAAAAAAGCCCTAAATAATAGCACTGGTATACCTGTGCCAGCAGCAAATTTCTCACTATGGGAAAATAGGCAGCCTTAAAATTACTGATACTCCCTGTACTCCTCAATGTCATGTGTACACTGATGTGCAAGACTGCCTTGTCGATATACAATCTTGGTACATTATCTCCCACTAAGCCTGTATTTCCTTTGCATCCACATTCCCTTGTAGAAATATACATCAGCCTTGGTAGTGAAAGAAGTCTTGGACATTATTAATCTAGAATTTCCTTTTATTGCTCAAAATGCAAGAAAAAGCCATTGTGTTTCATATACAGCAGCAGTAAATTCCAAAATTCTTTTTTTAAATGCAGGGTATTTCCTTTTGTAAAAATGCTTTTGGCATTTAGCAGAAAGTGCTGCTGAAGGCTGGGCACCCCTGCATCTTTGTACCTATCCAGCAGAAGATGTTTTCTTTGGCTATTGAACTTAGATTTCTCAATACTATGTTTTGTTTTGTTTTTAAAAAAGATGTTTCCAACTTTGAAAACAAAGAGAAATACATAGAGAAAAATACTAAAAACAGTAAAACACCCCCAACTAAGATTGTTCAATGATAAACAATTACTTTTATTGTGGATGCAAGTGAGTACAGAAACTAGTGAATACATGTTTGGGATGGCAACCTGAAATTTTCCAAAGTTGTTGGAATTTATTTTCCATCTAACATGGCCCATGTGTCCAATTATAATCAGGGATGATGGAAGCGAGAATCCAATAGCACTGGTTGGCAAGGTTCCCCATCTCTATTGCCAATGAAAAACAATGGCAAATAGAACTGTGGATAGTTAGCGAACTTCATTTCTCCAGCACTACGAAAAGGCAGAGAGAGAAAAAGAGGAACTATACAGGCACTTGTCTCTGATTCTGTAAGAGCTTACTCACCAAAAGGAAAAGACTGATTTATAAAACTCCCTGGAAATGTCTCCTAAGCAAGTTCAAATATAGAAGTCGTTTAGGAGGACATAAACCCCATTTATGTCAAAGAGATATTCTCATGAAAGACTGAACTCTCTGCATCTGGTAGACCATTTCTTTAAAGTAGCCAATGCATTACAAACCCCTCCAAATCGGCAAAGTGCGTTAAAACATGCTTTAGTTCAAGCTCCCAAATACATCTCATTAGAATTAAGCGGGTGCATACAAGCCTGCTGGAGCTAACACTCTTTACCTGAGTCCAGTCTTAATATAGTAGTAACGTAGCTTTATCATGTGGCTGCACACATATGTTTAACTTACCCTACCCTGGCGTCCACTATTCGAACTTGCAAGCACCATTTATAGTTAAGAAGCATCAAGCATAGAAATAAATAAAATCAGCTAAGTGTGTACAATAAATATGCCTTTAAAGGTGCTGTGGTACTGAGCTATTAGGAAACAGACTTAAGCCTTACCAGGAACCATATAGTACTCCTTATTTTACAAAACACAGCATTACTAGAATACAGCTGAAAGGGATCAGGAAGTGGAATGTGACATTTCTATTGTATGAAAACATGAAAATCAGGGTTTTCGCTCATGTTACAAAACATACAATGTGTTTTCTTCTAGTACTTCCACTTTAGTTGCTGTGAAGATCCAAGTTTCTGCTTTTTTAAGTTTTGCAGTTATGTACAGCTTTTCCTGGTGTCCATATCATTATCTGAGGAAGTAAGAAGATCAGAAGTTCTGCTGCCTTCGTTTCTTTGCATCCATAGCATCCAGAATTGGCTGCCTCTTTGCTGTGTATCTTTGACGAAGCTCTTCAATTTCACGTTCCATCATAGGATCCAAAGCTTTCAATCTCATCTGTAGTTCCTCCAAACTCAGATTTTTCAGCTGTTCAGAAAGAAATGGACAGGCACACAGTCAGGTCTTTAATACAAGCTTCAGCAAAAGTAGAAAAATGGTATTATACCCTTCAGTGTAGAAAACTCACAATAAATAACCTAGATCATGAAACGTCATACTGATCACGTGTAACTACATTTAGTTCTGAATTCAATGAATCAGAAGAAAACTATAGTCAAATCTCTGTGCATGTGTGTGTTCACCTATAAACTGAGAAGGCAGAAATGTAGAATGCCTAATTAGAACTGATGTACCTATAAAGCAAAATAATATGAAAGATGACCTAGAATGTTATACTCATCATTTATTTATCTTAGCAATGTCTGTCATGTTTCTGTTTAAATCTTTGTGATTATATTTTCCAATTCAGTTTGGATTCTAGAACTGGTGTGAAAACAACAGCAGAAACACATGGATCATTTGCTGAGAATTTATTAGATAAGCTTCACCAACCGACAACCAAGGACAGAGACAGGAAGCCAATGATACATAGTTCCTCAAAATTAGTTGACTTTTGACTGACAATCATCAATTCATCATTGAGGTAACATCTCGTACCATTCAACCTGAAAGAGGAAGCATTGAGCTCCCACTTAAAGTCCTCCTTGAATACCCATGAAATGAAGAAATGCAACCACTCCTTCTGTGTTCATTTCAGAAATCCCAATTGCTCCTGATGACACAGCTGAAACTAGAAGTTATGTTGAGCATGCAGTTTAGAAAGGATGCTCCCTAAAATAATGAAAGATGCCTGTTGGTCATCGTCTGCAATTATCATCACATCTTGGATTTGGCTTGCTTTGTTTTCTGATTAGTCATTGAAAGATAAACACATATTAATGGGTTAATCAGCAATCTAGTTGCTAAGGATTATGGTATATCTCTGTGGAAATCTCATTATGAGAACAGAGGTTTAATCATAGCAAAATGCATCCCTTTTTATTTTGACCCTGAGATTATCTAGTCCCTTCCATAGACTTCGTATCTGGTGTGTTCAAGACAGAGAACACCTCCAAGCCATGAGTTCACAGCCAAGGTTGAGGAATGATAACAGAGTGAAAACATCTGGGACCCTGCGTGGGAAAGACCAACCGGCTCAGACTAGAAGACCTGGAGGCTGAAGGGTATTGAACTGGGAACTTGCCCGCATTTTCTTAATTCATAACTTTGCTGTAGAATAGTAACCCAGCATTAAAGGAATTTCCAAGGTTTCCTTGTGAGTGAATGTAATTGCTAATAAGGTTCTGCAATCATCACAGTACCATTCTAGTTTATAGAAATGGCTGAAAAATCCTTAGCAACGGAATCAGAGAAGCAGAAAAGAATAACCTGCAAATTATTCTGGATTTGTCAACACCTGACAATTGTCCGTATATGATGGCATACTTCTGTTGTTTGAAGCAGTTCTATCTGTGGAACTGGAAAGGGGAGTCCCCTTCTCCCACCCAGACATGGGTCCAGGTTATTTGAAGAACCATATCTCTCTTTATGGGCCTTTTAGAAGACTAAGAGGGCCTTCTCTCTGTCCCATCAGTCTCTCAGGCCCATTTGGTGGGAACAAGGGAGAAGACCTTTTCGGTGGACGCTCCTGGATTCTGGAATTCCCTCCCTAGAAAGACCAGGGTGGCCCCATCCCTGCTTGCCTTTTGCAGGCAGCTGAATACATACTTCTGTCACCAGGCATTTAGGGAAGGAAGAGGGGTAGGCTGCTGGGAATGATGTGAGTGGGATTTGGGGGGGGGGGGGCTGTGTAGTTTTAAAATGTAATTTAAATTGCATTTTATTGTATTTTTACTTTTACATTTGTGGCAGAAATATTTAGTTGTTGTTTTTTAAAAAAATTATAATCATATGTATATGTATCTGCCTTGTTTTCAAATTCTATTGTATTGTGGCATGTCCTTGTTAGCCCCTTGAGTCCTTATGAGGAAAATGTGGGACAAAAATAAAGGTAATAATAATAATACAGAACTACTCTGCTGTATGTCCTTCAAAGCAGTTCCTTCATGTCATGGTGAAGAGAAAAACAGAGATGATAATAATAATAATAATAATAATAATAATAATAATAATTATTATTATTATTATTATTATTAATTATTTATAACCTGCCCTATCTCCCTGAGAGGACTCGGGGCAATTTCCATCAAAAGTAATGAAGTGGCAAATATTCAATGCTGAAGACAAACAAGTGACAAATCAAAACAGTGATAAGACAATCTCAATATAAAATTATAAAACTGGCCAAAAAACCCTAAATAAAGTTGAAATAGTTTACAGCATCCAACAGGCAGAGGTAGATGTCAAATATTAAAATGCCATGTTGAACGTGTAGAGACAGAAGGGCCATTGCTAATCAATCTGTTTAATTAGTGGACACTGGATTT
The DNA here is from genome assembly GCF_025583915.1 of Anolis sagrei ordinatus. NCBI lineage: Eukaryota > Metazoa > Chordata > Lepidosauria > Squamata > Anolidae > Anolis > Anolis sagrei. Next base: position 220,896,196 of record NW_026847438.1, read on the forward strand.
TGGCCAATCTCATTCTCCAATATGGCACCCATTCAACTACAACCCCAAGAGCCCCCGGTGGCGCAGTGGGTTAAATCCCTGTGTCGGCAGGACTGAAGACCGACAGGTCGCAGGTTCGAATCCGGGGAGAGGCGGATGAGCTCCCTCTATCAGCTCCAGCTCCTCATGCAGGGACATGAGAGAAGCCTCCCACAAGGATGATAAAAACATCAAATCATCCAGGCGTCCCCTGGGCAACGTCCTTGCAGACGGCCAATTCTCTCACACCAGGAGTCACTCCTGACACGACCAAAAAAAACCCCAAAAAATTACAACCCCCATTATCCGTAGTTTTTATGGCCATAACAAGCTGTGGAAGGCTATTACAGAATGAAGAAAAACCAAATAAGACATGGGCTAAACAGCCTTGCAGACAGAACATTTCTCTCCAAATATCAAGAGTCCTATTTTAAAAAAACATTCTTGTGACAGATTGAAGAAGGGTTATTACTTCATTTTACTAATCCATCCTTTAAGTGTCTGCCAACCCTATACTATGTATAAGGACCACAGCATTTTGAATATACTATACTCACAGGACTTTTAAACAAGAATTCAAATCCTTTGCTGGGTCATTGCCACACCTTTTTGGGTCAGGGTGCCTTGAAATAACAGCTGACACCCGAAACAATGACTTCAATTCAGAGAAAGAAGAAGGTTTAAACCAGTCTTTTCTCCCCTCAGAGCAATACTTTAGCATTTTTGCAAAGGACTGCTTGATTAACGTTTCGGGAGCTATCCAAACATTCATAATATTGAGATCTATTTACAAAGAAAGTGGCTCATTTGCACGCCGAATAACAGAAGTGAAACTGGATTCTTCCTCAAATTGAGAGGGGTGCTTCAGGCAGTGGTTCCTCCACCTGCACTTTCAGGAAATAATCCGGTTTCAAAATGGAAAACAAAATACTGGGATTCTTATTTATTACTATCCTGAGGCAGTAAGGCTTCACAGTCCTGTCAGATCTTTCACTGTGTGCGCATGCATGCCAATTAGGTTCCACTGTGGTAAATAAAAAGCCTACATCAGATAAAAGAAGATAAAAATAAGCCCTAATGAGAAAAATATAGCCCATTTTGGTTTTTCAGTAAGTTTCCTGACATTCTAACACCATGCAATAAATACCTGAAATGGAGACAAATGGACAAGAACATAGTATTAGATTCAAGCTGCTTCTGAGTCAGTATTGACTTCATGAATACAAGGTGCTTTCTATTAAACAATGCCTATTTCCCTGAGAGGCGTAAGTACTATTTTGAGCATACAGTGCAGTGCACACATCTCTGTGTGCTATTCTGACAGTAACAAGCGATTTTAAAGAAAAATAGCAACTAATATGAACTTATCACCTTCACAAATAATATATAATAAACAGTTTATGTTTCTTCTGTGTTTGTGATCAAATATATAACACAACCTTAGGCAGAGATAGATACATATACACTATAGCAAAGCTGGCAGAAAAGAAAGGAGAAAAGATTGAAAACAATGTTATCCCATCTTTTCAAAGTTTAAAACGATGAAACCAAAGAACAATAAACTCTCCAGTGTAATCAAATATCAGTCTCTGTCCCTCAGATAGTAGGATTCACAGAATGAATTTACAGAAGCAAAACCCCATTACTATTCAACCAATTTTGGAATATACATATTTCTCAATGTGAGCCATTATGATGTTATTAATGTTGGATTAGGATTCTGGTAGACAAAGGTTAAAATATCGGCTTAGCCAAAGGAATCTGCAAATTGACCTTGAATACGTCATGGCTTCTCCATCTCAGCAAATCACTCATCAGTGAACAAGTTATACCAAGAAAATGACAATATAGGTTGCTTTAGGTTCACCGTAAGTCGGAGACAACTTGGATGTACACAACACCAAAACAAACTCTCTGAGAAGCTCATGAAAGAGAATAGCTACACCAGGGAGATTATTCTATATACTTTGTTCAACTACAAGCACAAGTGCCTCAAAGAATACTTTCAACAGCTTCCAAAAGGAGAAGACGACACCAAGGCATTTTGCAATGGTTCCAGGTTTTGAAACTTCAAATTTTCCAATATTTTGAATGCCCTAGCCTTGGTAACCAGTGCAATAGCCAAAAGCGGTGGTGCACCGGGTTAAACCATTGAGCTGTTGAACTTGCTGATCAAAAGGTTGGTAGTTTGAATCCGGGGAGCGTGGTGAGCTAATACTGTTAGCCCCAGCTTCTGCCAATCTAGCAGTTTGAAAACATGCAAATGTGAGTAGAGCAATAGGTACTGCTCTGGCAGGAAGGTAACAGCACACCATGAAGTCAAGCCGGCCACATGACCTTGGAGGCATCTACGGACAACGCTGGTTCTTCAGCTTAGAAATGGAGATAAGCACCACCCCCCAGAGTTGGACACAACTAGATTTAATGTCAAGGGGAAACTTTACCTTTATGCTGAATATGTTTCTCCCTCTATTTAAATTAAAAGAACAGATAGACATGAGGAACATGATACTACAACTAAATTCCTAAGGGTGGGGGAAGAACATACACCTGAACCCATCTTTTTCAAAATATCCAGGTGGTAAAGCATATGCAATAAAAACCACATGGTGTGACTAAACTCCGAAATAATGTTCATTGTAGAATAACCTTTCTATTTCAGAGTAGGAATCTGTAATATCCAAACTCAATTGAAAGCAAGCTTCTAAGGCTAGGAGCACTTGAGAAAGTTTTTTTAAGCTTTAAAATATAATTTAACTTTTGTATTTTGACATCCTTTGTTACTTTTCCTAAGCCTAGGAAATGAGTCAAGAAAAAATAACACTATTTTCCCATAAAAAAAAATCTGAGGAAATTTGATGACTCTCTTAAAGTCAGCAGCTGATATATCATGCTTGCCTCAATGGAATGACCTTTGAAATGAGCTGCGTGAATGTGTGCCTAAAATATTAATATTGCAAAAGACAGTCAGAAAATGCAACCAAACAGGGATGCGTATGAATCGTGAGCAAATTTCAAAAACACATTAAAAACTCTACAAAAGAAAAACATGGAATACTGAAAATGTGCAATCATTCACTAAAATATTTACGCTCATGGATAGCCATATTCCTTTTGCTATTAATTTAGTAAAAGCTAAGAATAAAACAACAAAGCCCGATACTTCAGTTCAAAAAGGGAAGTCTAAAGCTATTGATTTGATTATTTCCGTCATGATTACTTAGGACGGATTAAACAGAAATGCTGTTTCCTGTTGAAGAAAACACTGGCAATGAATACTTCATTCCTTTATCAGATAAAAACAATTTCCTCATGAAGCTATCCCGTAGTCCAAAAATATCCTTTGTCTACAAAATTGAAAACACATATCATGCCCTAATTATGTTGTTACACCAGAAAACAATTCTGGAATGCAAAAAAATATCTTGTTTTTATAAAATATCAGTTGAAACAATGAAATCGCTGTTGAAAATCTCCTAGGGCAACAAAACTGTATTGCAACACAGAGAATGCATGAGCACGGAAGCATTCTGATGTGAAGGCCACAGAGAACTAGGAGGAAAAACACACATTTTCATTGCTTCTTAAAAAATGACTAACCACAGTAATTTACACAGTCCCATATATCTTTCTTAAATCAGACAAGAGCATGTCCATGCCATTCTATCAATCCCAGCTAAGCCAGCATCTTCCTTCCTCCAGTGCCATGTATCTGGAGTCTGACAATAAACTGGCTAGATTTTCTTGATAAAGAGGAAAACAAACAAGTTGAGATGTGAGACAAACATATAAAAATAACTTTCCCCAATAGGATATAACCAAAGTCTTAGATTTTATAACCACAAATACATAAAAATGAATACCTAAATACACAAAAAAGATAATCACAAAGGAATTTATATGCAATAAATAAGTTTGGGCGACTCATACCAAATGTGTTTTCATGTTTTATTATGTTTTACTAACAGATAATTAATTCTGCATGCCACTCTCTATTTCCCATACATTATAGGGTATATAATGATCCTCAGTGAAAAGACGACCAATGTTTGGTCTGACTTTGCCATTAATTTATATGGAATGCTCCGCAATTATCCATTTTCATGAGTGTTTTTTTTTAATCTGTAGCTATAAAGTTTTAAATGTATTGTGAAGAAAAGTATTTAAGGAGACCTCTTTTTCTACAAATTTTACATTTTAACTTGTTTATTCTCTTGGCTTTTGCAATGTGGTTCAATAACAAATCAGGCATGATATTTCAGACTAAAGGCCTAACCAGACTAGCATCCTGCCCCCCCACTCCCCGTCATTAACCAGATGTCTATGGCATACGTGAGTACAATAGAAACCTCTTGCTTTAGTTCCTCAAAGATTGGTATATAGAGGCATATCGCCTTTGATACTGAGGACGAAGTGCAACTAACAGCAAAGATAGCAATTTAGAGCCCTACCCACGAAGAACCCTGACAAACACTATTTTTAAAGTGACCCAGTTGTGCAACCACCACTACCGTTTGCAGTAGAAAATGTCACAGTTCAACAATGTGTCAGGTGAATAAATATTTATCTCTACCTTTAGAGTCCCCAGTGGTGTAGCAGGTTAAACTGCTGAGCTGCTGAACTTGCTGACCAAAAGGTCAGCAGTTTGAATCCAGGGAGCTGGATGAGGTCCCCCTGTTAGCCCCAGATTCTGCCAACTTAGCAGTTTGAAAACATGCAAATGTGAGATGATCAATAGGTACCACTTCGGTGGGAAGCTATTCGGCTTAGAAATGGAGATGAGCACCCCCCCCCCCAAGAGTCAGACACAACTAGACTTAATATTAAGGGGAAACCTTGACCTTTATCTTTAGTGTATTTCCCACAACTTGGCCTCAGTGAATGAATGATCCTGCATTTGGTGAATAATAATAATAATAATAATAATAATAATAATAATAATAARAARAATAACAACAACAACAACTTTATTTTTATACCCCGCCTCCATCTCCCCAAAGGGACTTGGGGCGGCTTACAAAGGGACAAGTCCAAGAAGTACAGGTTAAAACAAGCACAAAAAATACAATCAACAACAAAAAATCAATAAATCATAATAATCAGGCAACATCATAAAAACAATATCATGGCTGAACAACAAATGCTGGGTTCGGGCTCATGATTCCTAAATGCAATGATTCCTACATAGAGCTGATATAAAGTGCGACAATCAGAGGGCTGGGCTGGAAGGTTAATGCCCTTAACCATTAAAGTGCCAGAAGTGCAGATTCTGAAAAGGAAAGCACCTCCCTGTCCATTTTACCTGCACTGTTCATAATTTTATACACTTCTCTCCCCCGCCCCCTTTCCCTGCAAGCAAAATATCTCACTGGTCTCTACTTTGCTTCTTCAAGAACTAAACCAAATTACAAGTCCCAGCTGGTCATACTGAATGAACAGTTAAGTGGTAAATTAACACTGATGTCAATGACACTGATTCGGTGAGTCTATGGGATTAGCAGTTGATGTCTGCCAGTAATTATTTTCCCATATGCAGGTGAAGTTGTCTGCATTACAGCAACACAGTCAACTTGGTTAAGATTAATTATCCCTCCCTTCAATGGCAATTCTAGAAGCTCATCTGTTTTTCTTTTTCAAAAAAATAGCATCTCCATTTCCCTGTGCAACTTGTTCCATAGTCCAGCTGCCCAACTGCATTTTTGTCTTGATAGAACTTAACTTTGCAACTTGATCTTTACTGCTTCTGGATTCTACTTTTCTATGTAAACAAGATTTTTCCTTTACTTTTAAAGTAGCCAAGAAAACAGATAAAACAGAACACTTAATAAAAGCCATCACAATTGTTTCCACTTCTCCATTTAAAACATGGGAGAGAATGCAAGCATTTAAGTTAGTAGAATCTGATGCATCTCATTTTTCATTTGCCTTTGGAACTTAATAAATACAACTCATAATGCCACATATTTTAAAAGTAACTGTGAAGAGAAAACACAGAATTCATGAAATGAGTCATTTTCCTACTTGGAACAAGCAAGCAATGTTTTCAGAAAACCCTTTTTAAGCACCATTTGTAGCATCCAAGTGCCAAGGGGGTAGGCAGAACTAAATACTACAAGGGAAGCCAACATTTGGTAAAAAGTGGCACAATGTGGTGCCCACAGAGTCTGTTTTGTGAACAGCAGCAAAGGTTTTGAAATAAAACATGGTGCTCCAAAGTCAAGAGCATATTGCTAGATACGTCATTAAAAAAGAGATTCCAAGCAAAAGAAATGCACTGAAACGTATCCTCAGATGTTCATAGATTTCCCAAGATATTGCTCATGAAAAATTTACCCAAACGCAGTAATGCTTCTCTTTTTCTCAGCATGTTTTAATGAGCATAAGCTTCAAAAATCTTAAATAAATAGAAACCACAACTGAAGCAAAGTGATCTGCAAATGAGACCTCGGCTAACTCTCTCATCTGAGAAAATAAATCTAAAGTGTACAATGTACATGTATCTTGGTATCATTCCAAAATCCTTGCTATCTTAATTCTGCCGCATCTAGGGAACAGGTATTCATTAATTTCTGGTACTGAGACAACATGATTTATTAAGATGTGAATATGCTTATTTTAATTTGGTTTTAGTAACACGGGGTTTTTAAATCATTCTTTCTTTTTGCCACTGAAGGTGCTCAAGAGAAGGGTTTTATTGTACCATCAACAAACACATGTCCCAAAATCCATTACAGAAAACAGAAATTAATGACAACATAATATGTTTTGATGGGTAGTCCCATAACATGTCCATCTTAAAGGAAGCCAAAATAAGCCATTACCAAAAGTGTAGTGGTTTGAGCCTAGGACTACAACTCTGAAAACCAAAGTTGGAATCCTCACTTGGTCATGGAAGCTTACTCTGAACCTTGGGTAAGTCACTCTTTCTCAGCCGTAAGGGAAACATTCTCTGAACAAATCTTGCCAAGAAACCCCCATGATAGGTTTGCTTTAGGTTCATCATAACCATTTGACAAAAAACAGCAAGATACAGTATAGTCTTGCTTATCCAACATAAACAGCCCAGCAGAACGTTGGATAAGCAAAAATGTTGGATAATAAGGAGGGATTAAGGAAAAGCCTATTCAACGTCAGATTATGTTATGGTTTTACAAATTAAGTACCAAAACATCTTATTTTACAACAAAACGATAGAAAAAGCAGTTCAACACACGGCATCGTTATGTAGTAATTACTGTATTTATGAATTTAGCACCAAAACATCGCATGTATTGAAACAGTTGTGGATCTGGGTGAGAGGTAGACTGCATTGGATAATACAGAACGTTGGATGAGCAAAGGTTGGATAAGCAAGACTCTACTGTAGTTGCAAGCTGGAAATATTTTCATATAACAATCAAGAAAGCTACAACCAGATTAAACTGTAACAAAGATATTCAGAAGTCTTGATTACAATCATTAAATTTTATGGGCATAAACAGTGGCTTATTCTTGGGCCATAAAAAGGGGATCTAGTTTTTTGTATTTAAAAATAAAATGAGAGAAAACGATATCCCCTTTCATTTTTATGATCCAAGAATATATAATGATCAAATCAGTTAAACTACAATATTATACATTTTCCTGAATGATTTAAGAACACTATACATGTACGGTGTTGAAAAAAGCAAAAATTATTTATAATTAAAAGTTATCGCTATTTAATGATCTTTGATTAAATCATTCTGAATTAAGTCTGTGGAGTCTTCAAACAAATGTGATATCTGCCCATCTTCTCAGACAACGCCATCTATCATAAGAACAAGCAGATATGCTGAATCAGTCCAGCCTTCCATCCTCCTGCAACATTCCCATGGAAAGATCACAAGCAGAACATGAAAGCAACGGTACACTTTTCCTTGTGTGTCCCACTGGTTTCCCCTAATAATAGGGTCAACATGTAAATAACATGGCACGGAGTCCCTCATTTTTTATTTTTTATTTTGCCCTTTCCTCCATTAACTTTCTAGACCTGATTTAAAAGTCATCTAGGCTGATATCAGATTTTGCTCCTCACTTTTCAACATCTTTACCTTCCTATCACATTCAGATAGAGAACCTGGATACAGTAGATAAGCCATGATGGTGTTTTTCACTGAAAGAGGAATTAAAGCACTTTAATTATTTTCTGGAAGCACGATCCATCAAATTCACTGGGATCTTCACCACAGTAACCCTGCACAGGACCACACCATTAATCACTACACTGAGGATCATCGCAGTTTTGCAAAATGCATAGGAATCTCTAAGTAATTTGCTCAGTGTAGGTTACTCATTGTTTTAAACAATAGCAGCATTGCATGGATGCTCCAATCTGTTTTAGCAATATTCACAAATAACGGATGCTCTGATTTCAGATTAGATACTGCTGTAAAATGGCAGAAATGGAAGCCATCAGTTAGCATCTAGAGAATAATTAGCGTTTAAAATATTAAACAAAACAGACATTTACTCAGAAATAAGTTGTACAGGCAGTGTTTTGTTTGCTCCGAAAACAAGCTCTTCCTAGCAACTGTTTAAATGAATCGCACAGATGCTACAGGCCTTATTAGAACCCTTTGATTAAAAAAATATGGATTGCTAATACTGTATTTCTGAGTCATCTATTTTTCCATCTGCTAGTAATTCCTACAATGTGAACTATCAACATAACGACTAACAATAATTTTCTATGGCAATTGTAATGGTGGTTGCCTGTAGCACTTTCTAAGATTTAACTAGTGCATGCCTCAGATTGTTTTGAGCTGTTCATAGATTCAAGTAACAGACACTCATTTCTTTCATTCCAACTCCCCATTCTAGCTCCTTTTTTGTTGCTTGTAAGAATAAAATGGCTTTATTTTATGGAGTTTAGTCCATCAAAGAGCTCATTTTATTAAAAGCTGTACTTGAAACAAGAACAAGCTAACTAAAGGTCAGCCAGTTTACTACCTTATCTGAGTCAAAAGCCTACAGCCAAACCCAACCCACTTATACTACTATTGGATTTATCAAGCAAAATGATATCCATTAAGTGTAAGAGAGTTACCAGGAAGCTTGGTTGGATTTTTAAAAAGTATATGATTAGCTTTATAAAGCAAGATGTTCCAAAGTTATGCCAATGAAAGTAGACTTCTTAGTAGCAACTATAGGTCCAATAGAGATATGTGATGTCTAAGCACTGCTGTTGGCTTGTGTTGGGAGTATGATTAAACACCATTATACAAGGTAAAGCCTTTCTGTCAATAATAGATTAGATCTCACTCTATGGGATAATCATTGGCTGATTCTTCAATGATTATCCCTATTTTGGGGCAAGGTTCTGGAGTATGAGGTAAGCCCCTAGCTCCAGGTGCTTCTGAATTAGACTGATGATCTGGATTCATTTCAGTTTGGCTGCCGGCCTGGTCATGGGACAGAACTAGCTGCTTTGGTGGATGATCTGCAATGAGAATTAGATAGGGGTTGTATGTCCCTGTTGGTTCTGCTAGATCTCTCAGCAGCATTCAATAGCATTAACCATAATAAACTGGGATGAAACTTGAAGGCACTGTTTTGCAGTAGCTCCTTTCTTTCCTGGAAGGGCAAATCCAGAAGGTGGTGCTGGGAAACTCCTGTTTGGCTCCTTGTCTGTTGAGTTGTGAGGTCCCACAAAGCTTAATTTTGTCCTCCATTATACTACTATTTAACATATACATGAAGCTGCTGGGAGAGACTTCTGGGGTCAGGTGTCACCACTATGCTGATGACATCCTACTATATTAACTCTTTCCACTTAATTCCAAGGAAGTTATTTCTATTCTAAACTTGTGCCTGGAAACTGAAATTGATTGGATGGGGGTGAGCAAGCTTAATCCAGAGAAGACAGAGGTGCTGTCACTCGTAAAGCAGTTTAGGGAACAGGAATTCAGTTTGTGTTGAGTGGGTTATATCTGCAGGTCTGCAGCTTGGGTGTATTCCTGGATTCAGCCCTGACTCTGGATGCTGTGTAGTGGTCAAGAGGACATTTACACAGTTAAAGCTTACTGTAATGCACTGTAAATGGAGCTGCCATTGCAAGAGTGTTCAGAAACTTCTGCTGGCCAAAGACCTGAAGCCAAATTCCCTTGGTCTGTTTCCAAAGTGCTAGTTTTGATCTATAATACCCTATATATGGCCTAGACTATTTGAAGGACTATATCTTCCCTCCCACCCCCGTGACTGCCCAAGCTCTAAGATATGCAGTGGGGAGGGGGATACTTCTTTATATCCCACAACTTTTACAGACACAGTTGGTGGGAACATGGGAGAAGTCCTTCTCTGTTGCTGCTTCCACAATTTGGAACCATTTTCCTAGTGAGGGTAGCTCCATGTTTGTTTTCATATGGTGACAAGTTTAAACTGTTCTCTTCCAATAAGCTTTTGGAAACTGATTTAACAAGGACTACTTTTATGGTGCTCTACTGTTTTAAGGAACATTTTGATTGGTTCTAATTTTGCTTTTGTTTAATACTGTTTAATCTTGATTTTTTAATGGAATTAATTATATGGATTTTATTGTATTCTGTATTTTTGTGTATTGGATTGAAACTCAGCCTGTGAGAAAAGCGAGATATAAATAAAAGGTGGTGGATGGACAGAAGCTGACCTCCGTTCACAGATGGGAGGACGGATTTCATTAATCCTACTCCCGGGAGGAGGAGGAAATATTTGCCATCCAAGACTAACTATTAATTACTTTAGTATGTAATTTCCAGTTCCTGCAGAAATTCCACACTGTCTCAGCTGCTGGATACTGGATTTATGCTGAGGTCGAGAATTGTGATCTAGAAACTGACAGACGACCCAAAAACCTGATTATTTATTATGTTCCCTGATCATACTATGATAAAAACTGGACAACAATAACATCTGGACATGAACAAGTTCTCCACCGCTGGCATAAATAATTCACTTGCCTTCACTGGTGCTTTCACTAAGCAAGGGCAAACAGATAACTGGTTTAATGACAGCCAGGAATGCAATAGTTAATCACATCAGTAAGTACATATTCTGGAAAATTCCATCCAAGGGAAAAGAATGAGATAAAAGAATTAGGACTTTGCCTTCCAAGTCCAGGATTAGCTGGTAAAGCAAGCAGGTGCAATAAAAATCTTTTCACTAGCAAATTGAGCACATTAATCTATCAGTTAAATGAGTATGAGTTACCATGATGGCATTATTACAGAGACTATTGTGTCCAGAAACACATTTTTATGTATTACAATAATTCCTTTCTAAATCCTTTGCCATTCAAGAAGAATATTGATTAGAGTAGAATAATAAATTGGATTACACTGAGATATAACTTATATGATTTTCACTCTAAATGTGCAGTGGAAAGGCTCATGTTTGAAAACAGTACCAAACATTTATAGAGCAAAAATGTAAAGTTCCCACAATTTCACATGCACAGCCTTTAATATGTATAGCATTTATTTCAAGATATGCCACAATTATTACCTCATTCTCCAAAGAAGTAATTTGTTAACACCAGAGGATCAATTCTAATCACCAGTGATTTTTCGTTGATTGTTCATTCTCTTACCTACTAGGAAATTGGCATCAAAGATTCTCTTCCAGGTGCTAAATACAATGAAATCCACAATTCACAAAACAGTGATACTTTACTGGACCAACTAAAATACATCATGCAATTTCCCCTCACATGATCAAGAAAAGGAGTGGCCCCTGAGAACTCTGGGATTTAACTGATAACAGAAGTAATACCCGAGACAAAATATAGGCCTGAGACTCGAACATTGTTACTTATCTTCTCCTGCATGACTTCTTTGCCTCATTAAGAACAATTGAAACTTTAAAAACTTGAATGGGATATTTTGTGCATTTCACTGATATTCTTTACCCTGAGGTAATGGGAAAAGAGAGTCTTTTATGTGTAATTACTTGATCCTGGACTGATGTCATTTAGGTACCTGGCAAAAACATTTTCATTTTCCCAAGCGTTTTAACTGATTTATCATAACTGGGCTTCTGCCATGCAAGAAACAGAATGGGTTTATTGCTGCAGATGAAATGTTTGCCTTACCATTGTTTTTTACTATATGTTGTTAGTTGTTATGTGCATATGCATTGCTTTTCACCCTGGCAACTCCAGTGATTAAAACTGTAAGCTATAAACAGATCAAATAAATAAACGTATTTCTTTCCTGCCAAGACAGAAACAAGCAGAGGAAACTGAAATCCAAGACACATGAATCCATTATACAAAAATTCTGCCTTCCTTTCCCAAAAGGAACCAAGTCCCTCCTAGTTCCCATACATTTTCAAGGATGTGAATTTAGGCTACATTTTAGAGGAAGCAACTGATAAAACTACCTCAGAGTCTTTTTTCCCTAAGAAAACCCTGTGAAATTAATGGGGTGGCCTTAAACTGATAGTTAACTGGAAGGCACATATATACACATATACTGTGCTATGCCAGAGTTCCTGTCACCAACAACACTGCACTAAATGTTTAATAACTGCAACAGAGTCATATCCTTCACTCTGTCTTATAGGAACTCATCCCTAAATCAATAAGGGGTGACACTAATGCCAGGTGGCAAGAAACGGGCACTGTACATCTGTTCTGTGATGGATTAGAAGCATACATGGTCAAAACATATCTAAAGTAAATATTGGACAGTGCTTTTGAATTGAAATTTTTTTTGATATAGAGATATACTTTTTTCCATTTAACAAGATATTTCCTGTTCACACTAACAAATAGAATATCAATTCTGGCATAAATATACAATGTTTGTATGAGTTGTTAAAGGAAGGCACGTTAATGCAGTTAAATTCTAACAATGTTAAGTTTTATCACCTAAGCACCAGTATTTTATTATGTACTTTAGTTAGTTTGGACAACTACTTATATTCAAGATTATTTTTTTTTTAGGATACCAAATCTAGAATTGCAACACCATTATATTCTGCTATATTTAGCTCTGACTGAAACATCCATTCACATGTTCATATGGGTTACAAACTGTCATGCTTTGTTTATAATTAGTTTTTCCAAGCCTTGGATTGTATCTGACAAATTTGGTAATTAACAAAATCAGACTGCTTTCATTAGTTCCATCGGATTAAATTGTGCAGCTACATTAGTTACTTGGAAGGCTGGGGCAATAACAAAACCTGCTAGAAATAAGTATAATGTAAAGCGTGCACACATCCAAACAACCAAACAGACCCACCAAACCATAAATCAGAGGAAAGTAAAAAATACAGAAAACAGATCATAACATGCAAAACCTCAGATAGGAATCCAAATTGTAGACTTTCTCTTCTAACACTGAGAATGCCTCCATTTATTAGAGACTTCTGTTATTGTTGTTGCTGCCCAACCAGGATTTTCTTGACAATATTTATTCAGAGGAAGTTTGCCATTATCTCTCCTTGAGACCTAGAGGGGGTTGTTTAAGGTCACCACCCCATGGACTTCGATGCCTGAACCCTTGTGTCCTGGAGTTCTAATACAATACTCAAACTACTATATCATGCTTGTACCCAAAGCCTCTGTTACATCCATGGAATTCTCTGTAGGAATATATCTATCACTAGCAGTGTATCCATTAGTGGTTGTTCAAGAAATTGTGCATTCCAGGATTGGGAAGGCTTCAAATACACTGGTCCCAAAGGCACCCCATTCCCTAGACAGCAGAACATCATGTCAGTCTGGGCCTGGCAGAACTAATTCCAATGAAACACAATCCACTGGCCTAACAAACTTGGTAATGCCATCCCTCCCATCTCTCATTCTTATTACTATAGCTAGCCAGGATTTGGAAGCAGTAACCTGTCCTCCTTTTTAACCCCTCTCCACAAATACACCCGAAGCATATTGTTTCTATAAGAGTATAAATTTACTTTTCAACTGAATAGCTCCAATAAAGCTATAAAGTTTTACTATAAGCCTATAAAAATGGACAGGAAGTAAATTTGATGTATGCCCTATTCTTGCTTTTCATCTTTTTAGTTAAAATCAAATGTAACACCTCTCAAACGTAGCATGATTATGTCAGAATTCAATAAACTGTATTGAGTTTTTCTCTTATGGAGAAAATATCTAGAAATGTTATTATTTAGATATTCTAATGTGACATGTTAACAGAAGCTATCTGAGAAATACACTCTCTGGGTACTTTCCGATCTCAACAGAAAGGTGACTTTTCTAAGGTGGGTAGACAATCCCCATCTCACCAAGTATTTCACAATACTATATTATGCTTGGAGGAGGGGGAAACATGCAGTATTTAGTTATTTATTATGTTTATTTATATCCCACTTTTTCTCTCCATACGGAGACACAAAGCGGCTCACAACTAAAAGCATTTATATAAACCTTATTTGTATTCCCACCACCATCTCCCCGAAGGTATTCAGAGCAGCTCACAAAAAGCACACAATAGTCCAGAACGCACAGAATACATAACAAATAAAACAATAAGAATATAAGATCACAAAACAATAATTGCATAAACTAACATACAACCTTACCAATTAAAATTCAATAATGCAGCAAAGCTGCAAGTATAACAGGTTGTGAACCGTCTTAGTCCACAGAGCGCTAACATTTCAATTCAACTTAAAATATACAAATATTAAAACAGTATTAAACAACATTAGTATTTTAAAAAAATCCAGGTTAGTAGTGTCACTTTCCAAATCACTGAATTGTACTTGCAACATGTGGGGTATTTTAACCTTTAAATAGCCCTCTGGAAGCACTGGAGCCATCTTCACAGAAAAACAAAAAACCTCGCAGGAATCATTCAGGGAAGAACAAACTTTCTGGACTACACCTTTGTTATGATTCCACAAAGAAGAAGACACAACCTATTCATGGACTGAGTATCTTTTACCAGCCTAAAAATGATAGTCAGACCTGAAAATTGATGAAGTCTGATATGTATGGTTGCTATAGAAACAAAAGACATCTCTCTGTGAAAATAAAAGAGTGAGAAATGAACACCATCGTTAAAATAACAGGAAAGAACACACTGAACCAGGAGGCTCTTAAGATCTGTGGGAAAAGGCTGTGCAGAAGCAATCATTATTTAGAGGGTTTACAAATAGATGATTTAGTGGAATGCGTGTATGTGTGTTGAAGGAGATGCCTATACAGTATATGAAGAAATGCAGAAAAGACCTGCCTTCAGTAACATTTTTGTTCTTCACTTTTAGCTCTAATTGAATCTAAAAATTCCAAGTATAAAATATGACAACCACTCAAGCAGTTAGAGGTAGGACATTGTGACAGGGAAACTGTGCTATGTGCAATTCTTGTCACATATGTGGCCAAGGTACTATTCAGATTCAGAAACAAGTACATTCTGCCACTCTAGTCCAGATAATAGTAGAAGAACAGTCATGTAACTGGTGTCATTGGAGATGAGGAAAAGAAAACACATCAAAAATAAAAATGCATAAAATTAAGAACACAAACAATGAATTCTATAAGAACACAGCCCTTGGCAGAAGATACAGTACTATCTTTCCCTGTTGAATGCCACT
This sequence comes from Anolis sagrei ordinatus, assembly GCF_025583915.1. NCBI lineage: Eukaryota > Metazoa > Chordata > Lepidosauria > Squamata > Anolidae > Anolis > Anolis sagrei. The sequence continues at coordinate 220,911,775 of NW_026847438.1, forward strand.
ATAAACAGAGAAGCTTACTCACTCTTGTTCACAGTCCATCTTGGTTAGTCCTGCTTTCCATAAACTCACTAGAGAGCCTCCCCTAGAACATACTTCTTCTACAATTTAGTCTATCAATCTGTACTGCTTTTCAAAAACACAAAATGTCCCAGAGCTTCAAAAGATGCATTCTGCCCATGCTGCTGATGTTGTACATTTTGGTACAATTATCTAAGAGACACTTTAAAATTCAAGATGTACTGATGATTACAACTGATCCTTCATCTTAATGGCATGATAAAATAAGGAGGAAACTGAAGTAGAAATCCTTAGTTCCTTTGTGTATTTCATGTGTCTTTTATTCAACCACATCTTACTGGTTTCTGGTCATAAACTATTTATTCACCCACATGTGAAAACTGCCTTTGAAAATGCATTGATATCATTTCTCGCCAAATCACAAGCAGACATGGATAACAGATTGACATAGTTCTACAAGTATTGAAATGCCATGCTCTGTAGTACTTCACCCTAGAATAGGAGATGTTACGTTTATGTGAATGCAGGCGTTTACCCATGCCTACATTGGAGCATTTACTACCAAGTAAGGTAAACACTGAGATCTCCTTGGTTGGATTTCACATTCCAAGTATGTTGGGGAGTAGTTGTAAAGTATGTGAATATGAAATCACTTCCAATCCTACAATTTATAGAGGAAGGAGAAAGTAGTATCATATATACAGAATTATATATGTATACATTTATACTCTATCTCATACCACATATATTAGAATTTCAATTAAAGGGAAGGCTAGTGCAGAAGAGTTTGGGGCCAATAGATCCAGGCATTTATCACTGGAGTTTTAAAATACAGTATTATATATGTATACATTTATACTGTATCTCATACCACATATATTAGAATTTCAATTAAAGGGAAGGCTGGTGCAGAAGATTTTGTGGCCAATAGATACAGGCATTTATCAGTGGATTTTTAAAATATATATTTTAAAAAGATCCATGCTCGTAATGCTGACATTACAAGTCAGAGAAAGAGAACATGATTCCTTTCCACATAAGAATTTATTATGCTAAAATCTGAGTACGTTAGAAAGCATGCTTTAAGACTTACAAGTTCCTGCTATAAATCAGTTATATTGTACATGACTGTCATGCAGATAAATCCAAGGTACAGGGTGATATTCCACTTCAACTGCCATGGCAATGTCATACTCTCCAATATTTCACAGATGTAAATCAATACACATGTGGCCAAGCAACCTCAGAGTATGGTTAAAATGGTTTAAAAGTTTTAATGAGGGAGAACACAGAAGCTAACAGAGGCTGTGGCAATTCACTATTGCCTGTTTATCGAAAAGGTCATAGTAGCCCTGTTCTACTCTCCTGCTTGTTAAGTTAATTCAGTACAAACAGAGAATTAATTGGTACTGTCCATGCCAAATTGGGACAAGTGTAGAATATGAAACAGCTCATGTAACTGCAGGTTCTCAGATTTGGTAAAGGACAAGAGCTCTTCAACTATGAATTCTAAAGGCTTCTCATCTATTATTCCAGGTTTCCGTAGGATGTTTCAATCGCAGTTCAATAGAAATATATTGTGTAGTGTAAATGGGGCCTTCTTTCATCCCCTCCTTCTTTCCAGCAAATCTCAACTCCTTAACACAGAGTACAAATAATGTGTGTTTTACCCTAAAAAATTAATCAGGGTGAATAATACTGCAGGATGGTTAAAGACTATCTTAGATTAACAAAAGACCTAGAAAACTGCAGCAACACTTGCAGATCAGCTGTTCCATGCAACACATCATTTCTACCCATGCATTTTCAATAAGCACGGAGAACAATGTGCATTACAGACCGAACTCTGGAGAAGCAGCAGATGATGTTAATTTGACTGCTCATCAGAAGCAAATCTGCCACATGAAATTATATTCACCACTTGCCATACTATCTCTGCTTTTCAACTATGTTTACAACAGTCTAGAGGTAACAACATGATGAAATGAAGTAGGTTGAAAGGTGAAATAAAGGACAAGGCACCTATAACTTTAATAGTTGTATCAAAGAGGGAATTTCATCAGGTAATCCTTGTCATGAGATCAATACCTACTGAAATACTCTAATTTCACAAGCATCAAAGACATGGGAGTCCTGTCCTGTGTTTCACCTTCCAGCCCCAACACAAAGGACATATTTAAAGGTCTAATATAGCAAATATCCATCATAAACGCAGAAATAGTAAATGAGAAAATCGTCCAGTACTGTACGACAACTGAGTGGGAAAAAACATCAGTGGAATGTTACTTGATACAATTAATACAAGAAAGGATTTCCTCCTTGACAGTTGATATTATGGAAAGACACTAATAGTTGTACTAGCATATATCAGGATCCAGTCAACCATTTCTAAGGAAAGTCATAGACCTGAATACCAAGGCAAGAATCAGCTTCTTTGTATGCTTGCTTACCTTTGTCTACAAAACTCAAGAATGTATTTTTGTCCTTAATAATATTACTCTTACTGCACCATGACACATACAGTTAAAAGACACTCAACATAGTAGAGTAATTGTTTAAAGTGTTGCCAGTTCAGCAATGATTTCCTACAATTTGCTGCTGCCGAATGAACCAATAAGTGACTTAGGAAGTTATGAGGAAATCCAAGTGAAGTGGTTTTTCCAGGTTGCCCCACTACTGCACTGTATAATAAATGTAAACATAGAATGATATCATTTCATCTCTGCTGTTCACCTTTCCAATGACCTTTCAGAAAACACCCTACAGCTGGATTTTTTTAAGCATGCAAGTCATGCAGGCAGGATAATATTACATCCCTGCCTAACAGCAAAACACCTTTAATGCATTAATCTCTTCTAAAATGAAATTATATAAATATAGAAAGGCAGCAGTATGTCAAAACAGAATTCACATATGCCTGCATCAATTAAAACAAAACTCATACATACAAGAATTTTTAATCATGCTTATTTACCATTAACACAGAGACAAGTAAACTCTATTATAATTAGCACTCTTAATTTTATTACATTAGAAAGTGGGTGAAAATTGCTACAACATTTGGATAGGAATGAGAAAGCAAAACAACATCCATTCACACACACTGTAATTCAAAATGAGCTGTTAGTTGAAACCTAAACGAAAAGTCAGTGATAAACAGAAAACTAAAATAGTACAAGAGAAGCCTATATCAAGGATTATATTGCATTTTCAAAAATTCAGATTCATTCTCTCATCATCAACAGTTAAGAAAGACTTCTAAAATTCCATATTCAAAAAAGGCTTTATGAAGTAAAAGTCATTTTGTTTGTAATGCCAACAAAAGTGTAGAAAACGGATCACCTAAGTCATGATTGCCATATATCCCTTATTTAAATTAGTTAAAACTAACAGATAAAAAAAAATACAGAATGTTATATGACAAAAGTGACAAAAGTGTTCTAAATTTATTATATTCATTGTATTTACCTGCTATAATATAATCAGCTTCAGCTTGGAACTATGGAAATAGCCTATAAACTCATGTGTAAGCCTAGAAGGTTTAGCCAAAATCCACCCCAAAAAAACCTGAGTCAACTTATCATTAGGTCAATGTGAGTACTGTACCTTAACTTTGAACCACCCCCCTTATCTCAGTAGAGTCGCAAGAGTTCAGTCCATCCTGGGAAAACCTAAATGTGTCATCCCTCTCTACTCTGCATTATGGCCCTGTTTCGGACCTTTCTGAATTCCTGGGCAGGAAAAGGCAATGGTGACCAAGGGGACACTCATCCCGAGTCAGCATTGGTGCTTTCCCTTCTCTACAGAATGACCCCTAACTTATCCAAAGATCATATCAAAATCCATAATTTTGGTCACAAAAACCCCTTCTCAACGTATACATGAAGTCGACTTATATATGAGCATATATGGTAGTAAGGATGCTATTGTAGTGTAACAAAAGATAATCTGTTCTCTGAAACCCTTTCGTTCTGTCCAAGTGAAACTGCATTTATATGCATAAAATCACAAGAGATCACAACAGTCAAAATTTAAAGTGCAGCATTTAATCTCTGTGCTATTAATCTTCTGTCACTTTTTTAAAAAATCCTTTTTTAAAGATCCGACAACAGTAAAGAAGCAAACCTAAGATAATTCCCTGACCAAAGTCTGCAAAAATGATGATGCGACCTTTGAACACCATGAAATTCTCTTAGCAAAACATGCTAATTTTTGTTTACAAATTACAAACATCAATGTGATTAAGTGTTGCCAGGAAAATCTATGACAGAACTGAATATATCATTTTGGATGAGAAAAAAGAGCCTAGCCGCTCCAAACCAGGCCATAAGAAGTTGTCACGCTTGCACAATAGAAAATGAACCAAATTGATTTCATGCAGCATAATTGTAAGAGCATTAATCATATCAAATATTTCCTCCAAAGTCTGGCAAAAGACTGACAGGGATTTCTTCTCCCTAAATTTAAACTAGAAGCCCAGTTATAAACAAGCAATCAAAACTTGGTAAATATAGCCTAATTTGTAGGCAAAAATGAACATGACGTTTATGCATGTGAATGTGTGCATGGTAGCATTCACATAACAACAGGCAGACCTGCCAACCTTACTTAATGAGAAACTGAAATCAATGTGCATCTCTTGTGGTGCTCTAACACAGCATTTGTCAGAAGACGATTGTGTATGACTGACTTTTATACTGAGGGCCGTTTATTTTATTTATATTTTTATTTAGTTCGGGTATAAGAACAAAAAGAAATGGATTAGTTCAGGATAAGATTCTCCAGGGAGGAGAGGTAATTTCTTCCCAGCTCTTTCTTTCCTATTATCCTTTATTACTTTATTTTGGTTACAGATTATCAAATTGCATATAACATTGACTGAAGTCCACATATTTTTTCAGATTTGAAAAAAAAAGCACCAAATTTTAAACTAATGCAAAAATTGTCAGAAGAAAAGCCAGGAAAAAAATAACATCAAACCAGGACCAGTAAATTGCCAAAAAGGAATCATGATTGTTGCTTTGATTGGAAAAATATATTCACAGTTCATACAGCTGTAGCAACACAATATGTCCTGTGGTTGGAAAAGCCTCCAGATCTCTGGACAGGTTTCTGGGAAGTGATTTATAACTAATCTTCTACTTTGATAACAAGTATTTATTTTCAAAGCACATAATGGAAAAGGGGGAAGGATTGAAGCAGTACCTTTAAGACTAACTGGATTGTTTCAGTGTGAGCCTTTGTGGATTTCAATCCATTTCTTCAGGTGCATTGATGGAATAATATTAAAATTCCATGTATAAAATCAGATTTGCATGGCCAAGAAATGTGATAGAGTGTAATACAGAAAGATATAAATTTTGTCCTTGGGCCTAAACCTTCAAATAGCTGTGTGAGATTATAAAGGTTTAACAAACTGGCCCACTGGCAAAAGAACATGCTTACCCCAAAGTGTTTTTCCTTGAAGTAGAAAACTGTTCAGATGTTCTTTTGTTACATGAAAAACTGCAATATAATCCTCTATATCAATTAATGGTAAGGGGCAAGGAAACAAGTTCATACTTCTATTAATGGACTGTCATTTGTGAATACAGTGGGACCTTAGGCTGGAGTTAGGTTCCAGTTCACACATAGAAACCAAAATCAACATTGACACTGAAATACAACACCGCCTGAGCTCTGCAAGTGCAGCATTTTTCTGAATGAAGCAGAGAGCGTTTGCGGATCGGGATATCTGTAGGGATACCAAGATGCTTGTCTATAAAGCTATTGTTCTCCCAACCGTGTTATACACCTGTGAAACGTGGACCGTTTACAGACGTCACACTCAACTCCTGGAACAATTCCATCAGCGTTGCCCCTGAAAAATCCTGCAAATCTCTTGGGAAAACAGACAGACAAATGTCAGTGTGCTGGAAGAAGCAAAGACCACCAGCACTGAAGTGATGCAACCCTGCTGGACTGGACACATTGTCTGAATGCTTGATCACCATCTCCCAAAACAGTTACTATACTCCCAAATCAAGAACAGAAAATGGAATGCTGGTGGACAGGAAAAGAGATTTAAAGATGGGCTTAAAGCCAACCATAAAAACTGTGGCATAGACACAAAGAACTGGGAAGTCCTGACCCTTGAGAGCTCTAACTAAAAGTCAGCTGTGACCAGCAGTGCTGCAGAATTCAGAGTTTCACAAATTGAGGGCAAAAGGGAGAAACATGCCAAAAGGAAGGGATGTTGAACCAACCCTGACTGGGACCACCTTCCACCTGGAAACCGATGACCTCACTGTTCTTACAAGTGGTTCAAGAATAGATCTCCATAGTCAACTACGGACCCACTGCCAAGACACAACACTTGGATGGCCATCACACTCGGACAACAAGGGATCGCCTAAGTAAAGTACCAAAATCTGTGGATGCTCAAGTCCCATGATGTACAATGGTGTAGTGTAGAGAAAATATTTTGGCACATTTGGGATGAACCCAAGGGAGATCAAGGCAGACCCAAAATATAAAGCCAACATATAGAGGGGAAAGCATACCCCCAAGGCTGCATGTGGCCCCTGCAGTCCCAAAAATGTGTTTCTAATTTATTATATGTGCAATGCTGAAACCCCACTGAAATTATGAAGTCCCTTAATATGTTTCTATCTGTTCTTCACATAGCTTGGTCCCCGATACATCATGCACCAGCAAAGTCCTCTTTATTCAAACTTTATTCAACTATCTGCAATGCAAGAGGACTCCTTACCACAAAAAAGACTGAAATACAATGCAGACACTGCAGAAGATTCCTTCTACCATTCATGTGAGAGGGAAAACAAAGCAATTTTGATCTTAAGACTACACTTGGGAGAACCGAGTAAAACTTCATGAATGTATAGTGTATCTAGGATATCAATTCCCAATTAATTAAAGATTACCAGAATTTGAGATATCTATTCATTATCATCCCAACAGTTCAATACATCCATGCAGTGACATCAGTGTCATGGTTTGGTCCTCCTGATGCACCAGATTGACCATACAGCCATGATACATTCATTGGACCACAAGGTTGCACTACACAATACAATTAGGGCACTCTTTCGTGCACAAACAGGGCATCCACTTAAGTATTTGTTAAACCACTTTTCTGGAAGCAAGGGGAAAAGTGTGTGGGAAATAACAAAAAGAAAAACACTGTGTGGTTTACAAAATGTCAAGGTATGAAGATGATTACAAATAAATACCTGTATGTTGTGTGCCAGGGATGTATTCCATGTTATACTGTTATACTGCTGGAATCATATCTCAGAAGAGTTGTGATTAATGTAGCAACAGTACACTTCAACTGAGCTTGTTTATAGTAGATTAAAATTTCATAGGGTGTACTCACTACACCGTAATTTGAATGTCAAAGTTACACTGATAGATATCAATTTTAATACTGCTTTATAGTTGCCCAGTTCATCAGTGTAACTGCTTTTTAAAATGAACTAAAAACTCAATGTCTCCTCTGCACATGGCAGATAGCGGAGATTGCAGCTGCCTAATTGAAAGCATATTAAAATGCAACACTAGGGCAGATTTTAAGAAAACAATTACTCATTTACCTGCATGTCTGGACACTACATACTGTGCAATTTCAAATCAGGAAGAGAGATATAAACACATACTTTTGCAGGTAGGTTTGTAAAAATCTGTGAGTTGTTTTCTTTCATTTAAAGCCATGAATAGCGACTTCAAGCAACTCTCAACCATGCAAAATGTATTATAAATAGTTTCATGTGGAATGTTCATTTGGAAGCACACTAGAGATGGATAGCGACCTTGTATTTTGTTCTCATTTACTCTGAATTAGTTGAGCCTTCTGTTTCCAATACACCTGGCATGGTTTAATTACAAGCAAACAAAACATAATTTAAATAAAAAGGTGACCTTGAACATAATCTATCAAAACACCAGTTAGATTTAAGAGTTCACAGGTTTTAACAAACTGCCAAGACATGCAAGAGCAATTTTCCTTAGGTATTCATACATCTTTTAAGGCAACAAATTTACCACATTTAAGGCACATATGTATATACTTTTTGAAACGACAAGAAGCTCTTTCATTATTAATTCAAATCATTAGACTGCAATAGCCTTATATATAAATACTAAGCACTGATGTAGTTCAAAATGCTGCAGGAATGACAGTTTGTTAACCTAGGTGACCCATTAAAATTATTTTTGAGGGAGGAAAACAACATTGGGAATCATGATCTTTATATAAACACACACATACACACACACATGAAACCCCTATTCTTGGAAACTCACTCGTCCTAAGAGACATTAAATCTTAAAGGAGGTAACCAAAATTATTTGGGAAGCAGAATGTCATTGGCTCAATGCTCAAACAACAAAAAGTAATGTCAACAAAGTATACAGCTCTATTCAAAAGCAAATAAATCAGATCCCTGCTGAAAATTTGGGACCTGGAACTTAGACAATGAGAAACATAAACAAATTAAGCAAGTAAAGGGTAATCCATGTAATGTTATGACAACAGAATCATAGTGCTTAAGGGCAAATTTGCATGAATGGAGATGAGTAGCTTAATGGCTACCTCATTTCACTTTCACAAGCACCTCAAAACAATATCACAATGCATATATTTGCTGATACTTCCTATGGAGATTTGCTAAAATTTCACTTCTAGTTGGCTGCAGAGAAATGATAATTCAGCATGTTCTGACAAGTCTCTGTTGGACTTCTTGAGGACTTTTGAAACCAATCTAAGTCATTTCTCTGGGATGGCACCTGAGCGAACCATTTTACAGTACTTCTGGTCCTTCTTAGAGGAACGAATGCACCCCCCCCCCCAAAAAAGCCAGAAACTCTGGAAAAGCAGTCACCTCTTATTTATTCTGTTCAGTAACAGAGATTGAAGACTGCTCAATATCAAAGTCCCTATCCCAGCTTACAGTCACGACAGACTTTATTGCCTAACGGTGTGTTGAATGTAATAAAGGCTGCTGCTACTGTTTTTGTTGCTGTGCTATCACTGTCTTTAGAAGTCTTTGAAAACAGGCACATATATAGTATTCTACCCATCAGCATTTTTTTTAATCAAACAAGGCAAACTGGGATCATTATTTCCCCAGTGGCTTCTACTTCATCAGGTTGGAACTGGACACTCTTCTTCTCTTCAGAGGGAATTGGAACAAATGCCTTTTGAGGGAAACTGAAAGAAGTGATTTGTCTTATTGAAGTTATGTAAGTTGCTATGTGAGCCTTGTCAGCTGAAGTGTGAGATAAAGAAAATCTTAAAATATATAACAAATGTCTACCTTAGTTCTATCATTATTCTGAGATTAACATCAATGCCATTTCTGCTCTTTGAAAAGGCTATGAAAAAAATCAAATCGTGTTTTTTTAAGGATCTTATGCATGCTTTATCTCCACAGAATTAAAGCCATTGACGTTGGCATGGCCTGATTTGTTAGAGAGTGCATATTTGTGTGTCCTGTCTCCAAGTTTGGTTCCAAGTACTTCTTTTAGCTACAAATCTAACATTCAAGCTACATTATTAGAGACAGTTTCAAGGCAGCTCACAAATTGTGTTGTTCCAACAATTGCCAGCTGCTGCCAATCTCAAACAGTTCCCAGGAACAGTTAGAAAGGGGCTCGTTGCCTAAAGAACTTCTAGTCCCTTTGCTCTTCCCAAGCTATTGAGTTCCCAGGATCTCAGTTAGCCAGTGCAGGAGATCTAAAGTATGAACATATTCAATGTATAAAGTAAGGGTATATTGTCGTGGGAAACATTCTTATATGCCATGTAGCCTCCAGAAATTCAGATATCTGATCCTGACAAGTCGCATTGCCCATTTAGGAGCACAGGAATTAGCCTTATGTGGAATCAGACCATAGGTCCACCCAGGCCTATACCGTCAAACACTGACTGGTAATAGCACTGAATGATTTCAGGCATAATTCTTTTCTAAACCAACCTGAAGATCCCAGATACTATGGGGTAGTCTCCCACATGTATTAACTAGACTCTGCCAGGCTCAGTTTCCAAAATCAGCCAAGATCAGCGTGGTCATGATAGAATGGTGGTATTTCTTGGCCAAAGCAACAAATGCAGTTTAAAACTGGGGGCAATAGGAACAGTATAACCTGCACTGCTTTTTCTTCCCTGTATACTACTTTAAGAACTCTGAACACATGAGAAAAGTGTTCAGGAAATGTATGGGCTGAATCCCTGTAACTTCATCACTATAATCCATGCACTGGTAACACCCAAATTTGACTACTGGAGGCACTCTATGTGGGGCTGTGCAAAGAGAAGACGTATAAGCTACTGTAAATGCAGTGATTAGACCTCTGATGACTATAAAGAAACAATTTAACACTGGTTTCAATGGAACTGCATTGGTTGCCAATATGCTTCAGTCTGAATCCCAAGTGCTGTTGATAGCATTTAAAGTCTTAAGTGCTTTGTGACTTCAAATTGCCTTCAACTTAGCTTCAAGCTGTCCTAACTTGTCAAGACTGTTTAATTTTAAATGTCTTAGTCTATTTAAATTGCTCTTACCTTTTAAAATTGCTTAAACTGTTTAAATTAATATTATGGTATACCGCCTGAGAGCCTGAGGCACAGGGCAGGATATAAATATTTTCATATAAACAAATAGATGAATAAATCCTGTGCTGTCATTATGTCAGTACAACACTTTGTCATACTAGCAGCTATACTCTTTACATGGTTCCATAAAGAGGTATCCAATATCCCTTTATGCAAGTGATTCTTGTTGGTGTGTGGACACAGTTTTTATCCATGTTTTGAATTGAGAGGGAAGTCTGCTTTACATATCAACCCAAGATTAAACTATCAATTTTATATAAAATCATGTACCTCAAATTGAAAAATCTATGTCTCTCATTCTGAAGTGTGCTTTTAGAAATTAAAGAAATTATAAAATGCAACTAAATGCTTATTTAATGCATTTAAATGTGGCAGAAAATGGAAAGAGCACTGATATTTAATTAATGTTGTGAATAGCATTTGATTAGCGTCCTTCTCAAACTATAATCAGCTTGGCAGGTTTGAAAGTGATATTTTTGGCAAGTGGTTATACAGCAATAATAATAGGCAATTACCTTCCACAGAGCAGAATACTGAAGTACAATAGAAAAATACCTACAGGTCTTTTAAGTACATATATGATTAGGGGATACATGCTGGCACACTAAGTATAATGCTGTCAAAACTATTTTTTTATTAAATAATCTAAAAATCTTAGAAAATGTTATTTGATTATAAATACTAAGAAACAAATTGCTGCCAATGGAATAGTACTATATCACCTGAGACCTGATAAAAAACAAAGTCCCCTTCTCATATAACTTAATAAAATGATATCTTTCCTCTCAAATATGAAAGCAAGAATACATTTGTGATGGAGCTGTTATTTCCAGTGTGTACAACATGTAATTTTCAGTGGTTCTCCAATTTAAGAAACATGGCAGCTGAATTTGGTATATGAGTTGCTTAAATGCTGAAGAAGAAATCCATTAAAAGCACAGGGCTGCTTATTTCAGACTAATGAAATAAGGTCTTTTCAGACTACTACAAAAATGAACAATTTATTTCCCCCTTATTTTGTGTAAACTATGACAAAATTTGACCTAAAGGGGCCCCTGGTGGCACAATAGGTTAAACCATTGTGCCGGCAGGACTGAAGACCGAAAGGTCGGAGGTTCGAATTCAGGCAGAGCACAGATGAGCTCCCTCTGTCAGCTCCCACTCCCCATGCGAGGACATGAGAGAAGCCTCTCACAAAGATGGTAAAACATCAAAACATCTGGGTGTCCCCTGAACAATGTCCTTGCAGACAGCCAATTCTCTCACACTAGAAGCGACCTGGTGTGTTTTTCAAGTTGCTCATGCCATGAAAAAAATGACCTAAATACCCTAAAGGCACTTTCATCTTGAAAGTTAAGTTAAAATTGTAGCAATCATCATTTAAACCTTATATTTTTTAAAAAAGCCAATATATCTGTCTGTTCAATGTACAATTATTGACACATCATGGAGAAGTGTCTTCAAGATCACAAATTATTTTTGGGTAAAGAAACCTTGGTTGATATCTGTACAGAAAATTCAGTAGAGGATAGAGTAGATTACCATTTCCTTCTATTTCTCCTAGTCTCCCAAAATTTGAAACTAGTGTATTTCTCTTCCAAGTTACTAGCAGGTTACAGTAGTTTTTCAAAAGTTAAAACTACCAGGAAAAGGCCTATGAACATTACAGAAAGCCCAGCAGAATTCCCTTAAAAATGTATAGAATGAAGGGGGTGAGGGTGGGAGATCTCATTAAGAACTTTCTTTTTTGCTATAACTGCAACTTTGTCTCCTTTAAGTAAAACCTTATACTTCCTTTGCTGGCTTAACAGATAATTACTTTGGTAAGACCGTTAACCATTCTGGATCTCAAAATTCAATGACAAAGGCATATATTTTCAGATATAACATGTACATCCCTGGGTAGGCCTGCTGGAAGAGAGAAGTCATTAGACGGTTTTTAAATTCCAACAGCTCATTTAGCTGTCGGATCTCCTCCAGCAGATCGTTCCACACTCTTGGGGTGGTCGATTAAGAAGTCTTCTGGTTGATGGTCACTAGTGAGGTTCTGGTGGGCTGGAGTATCAGCTCCCCAGAGGACCTCAGTGTTCAGGGCAGATTGTACGGGAGAAAGCGATCCTGTAGGTAGCCTGGATCCAAACCATGTAGGGCTTTAAAGGTCAATATCAACACCTTATATTTTGCCTGGAAACTAATTGGCAGCCAGTGGAGTGACTTTAGGATAGATGTAATATGCTCACTCCTAGATGTTCCTGTAACCAATCTGGCTGTTTCTGAACTTGGCACAAAGATAACCCAACATAAAGCTCATTGCAGAAGTCCAATCTCGAGGTTACCGTGCACTACCACCTTTAGGCCCTCCAAATCTAGAAAGGGGACGCAGCTGGCGTATCAGCCGAAGCTGATAATAAGCACTCCTGACCTTGCATCTACCTGGATTGACATCTGGAGGGACGGATCCAGGACCACTTCCAAGCTGTGGACAGAGTCTTTCAGGGGGAGTGTAATCCCATCCAGAACTGGCTGACATACTTCAGTTCTCAGATTTGGACCCTTGATGGTAAGCACCTCTGTTTTTTCTGGTTTCAGTTTAAATTTGTTTTTCCTCATCCAGCTCATTACCTCCTCCAGCATTCATTCAGAGGAGACACACTATCCTTCCTTTTTGAAGGCATGGGGAAATGTATTTGGGCTTTATCAGCATATTAATAGCATCCTGCCCCATGACTATGAATGATCTCTCCCAATGGTTTCATGTAAATATTTTAAAAGCATTGAGGATTGATTGGGACTTTGTGGGATGTCATATAACAGCTCCTTTTTTTAAAGAGAGTTATCCCTAAGCACCACCATTTGGAACCTGCCTGAGAGGTACGACCAGAACCACTATAGCACAGTGTCTCCAATTCAGAGCCCTTCCAGGCGTTCCAGAAGGATACCATGGTTGGTGGTATCAAAAGCTGCTGAGAGCTCTAGAAGCACCAACAGGGACACACATCCCTTATCCTCATGGGGAAACAGGATAGGATTATTATTATTATTATTATTATTATTATTATTATTTTATTATTATTATTTGTCAGTGTTAAAATGGAGATCATCAACTAAGGTGACTCTAGCTGTCTCAACTCCATATCCTACTCTGAAGCCAGTTTGAAATAAATCAAAGGAAGTGTGTGTCATCCAATATTGCCTGAAGTTGGAGGGCAACTACCTTCTCAATCATTTTGCCGAAAAAAGGAAGGTTAGAGATAGGTCTGCAATTATTAAGGTCCAGGATATCCAGGCAGTGGTCTAACTACTGCTTCTTTTAAACAGAACAGAAAATTCCCTTCCCTGAGAGATGCATTAATAATTTGTTGCATTTGAGTTTGAATTACATCTCCTGGACAACCAGCTAAGTGGCATAAGGCCACAACGATGTGTATTCTTACAGCAATACTACAGTTAAAATAAAACTCCAACTAGTTTGCTCATTATTGTGCATATTAGGATGAGAATATGCATTTACTGAATAGAAAAAGTCTAGTGAATGCCATGGCCCAAAAGATTATTCCATTGTAAGGTTTAGATAAAGAACACTCCAATTTAGACTTTGTATGTTCGCAGCATTAAAAAAAAGGATGGGGTCTTGATTTCACCCCAGTTTTAACAAGCGAGGAGGAGGAAAGAGGAATGTAGCAGAGAATCAGCATTTACTGCTACTTGAAATTTGCATTATTTCCCAATTGCCAAAGAGAACATTTATGGATAGTTAAAGGTAAACTCTGCAATCTAATGGCAATACTGAGGTCAAAACCTCATTTTAAATATGCAAGTTTCCATCTATCCCAAAGTCCTTCAATTTCACTTTCCCTTCCTCCTTTCTTCCTCCCAACTTGAATAGACAGACAGACAGTGGATCTCTTTCTCCTGATACAGTCCACTGTAATACATATCCATTTGTAATGGCAATTAATGTGGCAATTTCCTTAAATCTGAAGAGCCACTGAAAACTTGAAACTAGCATCTTGTTCTCGTCTGCTGGTGTTCCCATGGCAACTGCTCTCTAAATTATAGAAAACAGGTCAGATTTTTTAGAACTACCCACAGTTTCCCCCACCAGTTTTATACTAACCAACCTGTTTAAGATCATCAGAGGACTGTTGCCATAGCAGCTGCTGGAAACAGTGGAAAAAGAAGAGCTCCATTGTGTGTCACAGGCAATGCGGAGAGAGGCAGTTGCCTACGTATCTGTCAGTCCGCCCTCCCATCAATGCTCCCCCAAATCACTTTTCAAAAATCATCTGCAACCTCTTCTATTCTCTTTTATCTCCATTTTAGGATTACTAAAGTCCAATGTAGTATAGCAGAATGACTATCTGACCATGGGTACATATTCACTGTACAATTAATACAGTTTGACGCCACTTTTAACTGCTGGGAATTGTGAGAATTGAAGTCCAAAACAACTGGAGGGCCAAGGTTTGCCCATGCCTGCTACTAAATTGTGAGTTGTTTTGTGGGGCATCATTACTCTTTGATAGAGAACCCTCAACATGTTGTAAAACTATAATGCCCCTGATTCCATAGCACTGAGACATGACAGTTAAGGTGGTGTTAAGCTGTATTAATTCTACTGTGTAGATGCATCCCATGACTCTAAGAGACCAAGGTTTGAATGAACGCTAGGCCACAGAAACCCACTGAATGACATTGGGCAAGTCAAACCCTATCCTTCTTAGAGGGGGGCAATCCTCCCTTGAATAAACCCTTAGATAGGACTGTCGTAAAGCAGAGTTGATTTGAAGGCACGCAGTAGCAATTGCTACAAGGAAAAGGCAAAGAACTGGAAAATGTTTTGAGGGGAGGAGTTTGCTACCATGCCCTAAACATGGCCATTCACACATGATTAAGGAGAACAGGTTAATACTTGTCAATACAAAATCCAGCAACATTAAATATAGTAGAAGTTTGCTTGTTTCTGTTTATTGTGGACAAATACTGAGAATTATTTAGTACAGGTTGTCTTCATTATCAATTCCCTAAGGCTAATCGTCTTCTTTCTTATTTTGGAACTCAAAAAAGCTTTTAGATGAAGCAATTCTGAAGAAGCCAAAGTGGGGAGATGTGGTAGTAATGCACAGCATTTTCAAAGCTTCCCATGCTTTTTCAGAGTATATTTGCAACAACAATGGATGGGGACAGCCCCAATGCCAACTCAACTGTGGTTTTTCCCCAGGGTAGGCACGAAAGGTAGCAGTGTGCTCTTGCTGCCATGGTTGCCTTTAAATCAGCACTTTTATAAGGTTTTTTCTCCCCCAAAGGAGAAAAAAATCTTTCCCCTTACCATAACTGTATTTAATATCTCCTGAGGGTTGAACTACAGTCCTCAAATGGTCATCCCACTTTACAACATATAACTGAAGAAACAAACTGAGTTTGACATTTGAATATACTCTGCTGGATTTGTCAAACCACACCAACACAGAATTTTATTATCCACCCACATAAGGACTAAAGTAGCACCAGCATGAACCACAATATACTATTTTCTATTTTGAACCTCCTGTTTCTGATGTATAAGAAACAGACTCATTTTAAAAATATGTGTGCAAGGCTGCATCAAAATGCAGTATAAGGATTAGTTTGGTTTGATTTCATTAAATATAGGGTCAGGTTATAAATCCAAGATAAAAACACAAAAAGAGGCAGAAGTACTTTAAAAGAATTTTAGCTGTTGGAAACAGAACTGGATAACAACAAAAATTATGTGACATTTCTCAAATTTGCATAAAATGGAAATGATCCCAGCTCAAACTAGTACATACTAGACCAGTGGTTCCCAACCCTTTTTTTTTTTTTAACCAGGGACCACTCTCCAACATTAATACCAAAAGAGTTACAAATCAGTTTTTGGTCAACTTTAGATTTGTTTTGGTTCCCAGCTGTTTCAATACATTGTGATGTTTTGGTGCTAAATTTGTAAATACAGTAATTATTACATAACATTACCATGTATTAAACTGCTTTTTCTGTTGATTTATTGTAAAACATGATGTTTCGGTGCTTAATTTGTAAAATCATAACGTATTTTGACGTTTAGTAGGCTTTTCCTTAATCCCTCCTTATTATCCAACATTTTTGCTTATCCAATGTTCTGCAGGCTCGTTTATGTTGGATAAGCAAGACTCTACTGTAGTAATCTTTCGAGGGTAGTCAGCCTCTCCCCTCGCGACATCTCTGTTGCCTCGGTACTATAAGAGAGTTTTGTGAGATAAGTCACTCTTGTTGCTGCGTAGTTTCGAAGCAACAGTGTAGTAATGGTGAGTCCGCAGACCATATTTTCATTCTTGCGGACCATTGGTGGTCTATGGACCACAGGTTAGACAAACAGAAGCAAGAATACAAAAACCATACAAAAAATCCTCACACCTTTACCACAGTTCAAAACTCTCCTAAATTTTGATGCCTACCAAACTTTGGATACTCAGTATATTAATAAGAACAATTGGTTACCAAGGCAACAAGAACAAATATAACTGTGCTGCTTCATTGCATCATTCTAACCAGTTTCTTTTATTCCTTAAAGTTCTCAAACTATTCATGAACTATAAACCTGTTATGCAACTTAAACAGATGTAGAAAAACTTCATAAATCTACAGTTTTGGCTAAAAGAATTAAAATAATGCAATAATCATTCTAGACTTGTTTTATCCCAAGGTCTTGTTTCTGATTGATCTTGTATCTGTATCCTAAAGCAAGGCAAGAATTAGCCAACATGATGCCAACTGTTGTTCATTTCAGGCATTAAGGAATAAGCACACAGGCAATGACTCCAGAAGTGTGTGACATTAAATTACCTTTTACCACAAAAGGGGAAGTGTTCTAAGAAATATTATTGGTAATGACTGTAATCTTCAAACCCAGAGCAGTGTTTATCTAGATTGCCCTGACTCAATTCTCATTCTTATTCCATTTTGAGCTTTTAACTTCTAGCAACACAGTCTTTGTAGATATAACTCTAAACTATTTTACAATGTTACATTATGGTTCAGTGGCCTATTCTCTTGATAAAGCTGTGCAGAGATGGTTCTAAAATTAATTAGGAGTTTCCCATTGTCTACCCGTATTAAGAAAAGCAAAGCAGATCACTCAAAGAAGCCAAATGTGCTACACAGTAAGCTCATGAGGTGGGAATGAAATAAATACATATCAAGGCATGGTATAAATAAAGTAAGTAAATAAATACATTATTTAAATTGTGTGGTGCCAACAAACACTTGCTATCTGCAGTGTCATTATTCTATGACAATTATTACACATCACAATTTTTGCAGCTCTAGAAATATATTAAAGTCTTTACTAACAGATGGCTTAGAAATACTTAAGGCAACAAAATGTGCCTTAAACAGCAATGTAATGGCAACACATGATCTACATATTCTGTGTTTAATGCTACACAATCTGGATACCAAATCTATTTGGAAGCAAAGACAAAAACCTTTCCATTGGTACCAGTAGAAAACACACTTGCTTTTTTCTACTTTGTAATCATTCAACACAGAAAAAAGATGCACTTTACTTCATGTGTCGATGAAACTTAGATAATTAGTTTAATCAGCACTGATGAGGCTTTTAATATCTTTCTAAATTAAATCAACTTCTAATGCTGATGCCTGTATTATTAGCCAATAGAGAAAGTTTTTTCTCTTTTTAAAATGAACACCCAGACCCATTTGTTAAAGCAATATTGCAAAACCCCAATGATTGTGTTAAAGCTGTTCCTCAGAGCAGTTATAAATGACACATGAAAGCACAAACTTGGGGGGAAACCCCTTATAAGTCATAGCTAAAATTGTAGGTCAAAGAATCCAAAATGTAATATTTTCCTCTGATCCAGGGCATCCCGAGGAACCCAATTTTCAGCTCCACTACAGTATAGTGGGCCATGTACAGGAACATGAATGATTCCCTGATACATTTTAACTCTTCAATGATGTTGTGTCTTTTCTGCGTACTTCACTTTTGTGCATTTGATTATTCAGGAATTTGTCCAGCAGAAGTTATCTACAGAGTCCTGCTGGAGGGCCTAGAGATTTTTAGAAAGAAGACTTCTCTAGGTATTTATAGCTCATCCAGAATAAATTGATTGGAAGTTGACCACAGAGGCCAGATATCCCATGCCTTGAGTAGGAACATATTAAAAGCAAATGGTAATTCATAAAGCAGTCCATCCTCGAGGTGCTGCTGGATTCATCCCAACCCTTTTCTTTTGTTGTTATGTTGAAACATACATAACTATTTCTCTGAAAATATTTTTAAAGGACACTTTCAAAAAAGCCCCAAACCCACTTTTCATAAAAATCCTAGTCATTGGTAATAATAACAATTTTAATGCAACAGAACCGGACTGCACTAGAACCATGTGATATTTCTTTGTTCTGCTATTAGAGCTAAGGTGACTAAGCTTGAAATTATCTCACTATTTCCCCAATTCACTAGATTCCCCAATTAAGAGGAAAGTTTAAAATATGCTCTGATTGATTAGGTTACTTGAAATCACTAGCATTTTTTGTGGGATTCCACCCTCTTTTCCTCAGGTTCTTTGGGCATCTTTGCTAACTGACATCAAGGGACAAAAATAACACTTTCGAAGGAATCACTCTTAAAATGTGCTTTCCTAAATCTAATAGAAATACAGTACAATCTTGCTCATCCAACCTTCGCTTATCCAATGTTCTGTATTATCCAACGCAGTCTGCCTCCCACCCGGATCCACAGCTATTTCAATACATTGCTATGTTTTGGTGCTAAATTCATAAATACAGTAATTACTACATAGCATTACCATGTGTTGAATTGCTTTTTCTGCTGATTTGTTGTAAAACATGATGTTTTGGTGTTTAATTTGTAAAATCATAATATAATTTGATGTTTAATAACATCTCCATAATCCATCCTTATTATTCAACATTTTCGGTTATCCAATGTTCTGCCAGCCTGTTTATGTTGGATAAGTGAGACTGTACTGTAACCTCCATGCCATTCCCTGAATATTCCACAGTCCAGTCAAGTACTAATGTCTAAAACAATAAATTAATTACTGGTAGCTTAACCAATTAAACTATTTCAGTTATTATTGTTCATGTTAGTAGACTAATTTCCAATTTCTAATGGTTAATATTATTTTTAAACCTAACGTTCCATCCTCTCAGTCAGTGGTTCTTAACCTGTGGGTGCCCAGTTGTTTTGGCCAACAACACCCAAAAATCCCAGGCAGTTTACCAGCTGTTAGGATTTCTCGGAGTTGAAGGTCAAAACATCTGGGGACCCACTGGTTGAGAACCACTGCTCTTAGTGATAATGTGGGCCAGAGCGGTTTGCACCACAGTCAGAAATTCAATCCATTCGATTTTTTTAAATCACACTAAAAACTCTATTTCCAGACAACCTAATATAGCCATGTCGCTAGTAACAGAATTATCTTCCTGATCATAGATATTACAAAAATCCTATGTCTATGGGAAAAACAAAGATTTAGTACTCAGCTAGTTAGAAGAGAGCTAGAACAACATTCCGATTTTGTAACACATAATTCTAAGTATTACTTTGAAACAAGAAAGAACTTTCCCAAATTGTAATTATAAGAACAAGTAACTAGCTGGGAGTTTAGGACTAACAGCTTTGAAAGCATACCTCACCATGCGGTAATATTTTCCTGCAATAAGCTAATGGGATCATCATTTTAGCCAATTTTAGGCAATTACAAGGCATATTCTTCTTTTTTCTCCCTTTTTTCTTCTCACTCTTAGCAATGCTCTCAGGAATTAATGCTATTTTCCTTGGCAAAAGTTCATTATAAGCTCAATCTTTATGGTATGAATGAAAGTTTAGACGTAACTAAAAACAGCTCTGTCACCCTAGAATAGATAATAGACTAAATGATGATTCAGTTTTACCACTTCTACTATTAGCTCCTTTCTTTAAGAAGATAGAAAATTAGTCATTCCTAGATGCATTCATTACTAAAATCTTTAAATTGATGCCAATAGGCACAAATCTAACAAAGGGATAGACCACAGTTCTTTACCACTGAAAGTTATCAATTATTAACAATGTGAATGAATTATTTAAGGACTGTACATCAGCAATCTAAAAAATTAATGTCAACTTTACAAAAGTATGAAATGCATGTTCCACAGTGATTTAATCTTCAGCAACTGTCAGATCTTCAGTAAAGAGTCAGCATTATCCAGAGCCTTTTAATCTTAGTAATAAACTTAGATTCAACTAATACAACTCCTGTATCCACCGAATGTTACATGTAGTCATCCACAGTTTCACTTATTGACTTAGGGCCTCCTATACATGCCACACCCTCTAGGTACTTGAAGCATTCCGACCAATGAAAATAATACGGTTCACTATTACCCACAGTTTCATGTATTATTTCCAAAGAATAATACAGACAGATAAATGTGCTAATAAAAATGTTCCTATATACAAAGTGCACACACCAGAAACCAACTTAATATGTCTAATGTTTAAAAAAATACAAGACCAGGACATTAAGAGTCTCCAAAATATAAAAGCTTTCCAAAATATAAAAGAGACTGGTTTGAGACTTAGAAACTAAAGAAAAATCTACTTCTACTTAGGTAAATTAACGTGGGCATTATATGATGTAATACCTCAAAATGAAAGAGGTATAACGACAGTTAGTTTATACTAAATTAGGAAGATATACACAATACTGAGACAGGCTCCCAAGAGAAGAGGAAAGGTGGAAGGAATGGGCAATTCATTGCAAAATATGGTATTTACAGTATGGCTTCATTGAGAAACTACCTTGAGGAATCTGTTTCTGGCAAAACAAAGAAAAACTCAACAACAACCACAAATCCCATTCCATTCCACACTGAGACTATGATGCATTGTTCTTAGGAAATGGACTCACTGGTAAGAATTATCTACAGCAGGAGTTCTCAAACTTTTAAAGCTGCTGACCCCTTTTTGAAGGAAAAGTTTCTCATAGAGACCTAAGAAACTCTTGGGACACTGGGGCTGCATTGCATTTTAAAATTTGATAGATGGGCCAGGGCAATAGCAGATGACTGGAGAATGTCTGTGTAAACAACTGAAAAAAGCATGAACAAATTCTTATAGTGCAAAAGAAAGAAAGAAAGAAAGAAAGAAAGAAAGACAGAAACACAGAAATATAGAAATACAATATTTAAAATGAAGAACAATTTTAACCAACATAAACTTAACAGTATTTCAGTGGAAGACCCCAGCGGCCATCTAGTCCAACCCCCTTCTGCGAGAAGGAAAAACACAGTCAAAGCACTCTCAACAGATGGTCACTCAGGGCAATAAAAACAACAACAACAGGAGCAGATGGAAGCCTAAGGAGAATGGAAGGCGCTTAAGAAGAAGAGGCTTTGTAGGCCATGGTGGTGGATACAGAGAGGCTACGCTGATGGAAGCAGGGCTCCACAAGCCACATGCTTCCTAGACTGGGGGGGGGGGGCAAGGGGGTATGGGGCCTTCACGAAGCCCCTGACTGTGCCTATGGCTCCGCAGAACACTGTCTGAAAACCAGTGCAGTACAATATGAATTTATGATTGTCTAATTAGGAAATACTACAATGATAATACAGAAAACAGTAAGCTCATCATGAAAGCAAACTTTTAAGAAGTACTTACGAAATCAAAGTCACCATCTTGAGGAACCTTCCAGTTATCAGGGAAGACATTCTTTGATATGTGGTACGATTCATGCATATTTTGATTGCAGTTTTCATGGCTTTTATTCTTGGAATCTTGTTTATCAAAGTAATCCATAAAGGATGGTCGCTGGGCCTGTGGTGATGTAGCATTTCCTAATTTGGAAATCAGAAAGTGGTAGTTAAAATTAGTAAATTACATAAATTATACCTCTGGTTTCTTTGCCAACAACCAGACCACTTTTATTAAAATTCATAACATGTTTTACATAGAGAAACAAGGTTGCGAACCCCTTCCTTCACAATGCTTATTTTTATCATCTTGCGGCAACACCAGAGGCACTCCAAGTGGCCAAATATTGTTCAAAGGACATTTAATCAACTAACTAGCTTGCAAATTTTGTGTTTTTTGTCTGTTTGTTAGTTTTGTTCTGTTAGAAATGTAATACAATTGTCTGGTTGCCCCTGACACGATAAATAAATAAAATAAATAAATCATCTTGAATATGGGGTCATTTACACAAGATTTTTTTTTAAGTTTAGTAAAAAAATAATCTCAGAATATGGAGGCCAGGGGATGAAAAGAGTGGACATCCAATGTTGCCAAACAATGTTCTCTGCCACTGGGTGGGGTTGATCCAACATACACCATGTCATATTGGCCCAGGTGTAATGGGTCAGTGCAGATCTACCCTCAGCTACATGCCAATGGTGCTAAGGAGGCCAGTTAGTGAATTATGAAGATGCATAATGGGACACCTGCAAATGTCTACCAGTACCTACCAATGCAGATTGGGACTCCATAACATGTGGCCCAACACATGTTGGGTCCTATCATGCATCCGTCCCAATGCACATCAGCCACTTTGCTCCTCTGCTCTCCTATATAGTGCCATAACAGAAGCTCCTTGCTGAATACTAACATTGCAAAATAGTTCATTTCTATTTCCCACTTACAAATTCATGTGTTAATTCTGACCTGAGGTTTCAAAAAACAATATAAAACATGATCTCAGTTCTTGTGGGTTTTTTCGGGCTATATGGCCATGTTCTAGAGGCATTTCCCCTGACGTTTCGCCTGCATCTATGGCAAGCATCCTCAGAGGTGAGGTCTGCTGGAACTGGGAAAATAGGGGTTTATATATCTGTGGAATGACCAGGGTGAGACAAAGGGCTTTTGTAAGTTGGGCTAGGTGTGAATCTTTCAACTGACCACCTTGATTAGCATACAATGGGCTGACTGTGCCTGGAGCAAACTCTTCTTGAAAGGTGATTAGATGTCCCTGCCTGTTTTTCTCTCTGCTGTTTTTGCTGTTGCAATTTTAGAATTTTTTAATACTGGTAGCCAGATTTTGTTCATTTTCATGGTTTCTTCCTTTCTGTTGAAATTGTCCACATGTTTGTGGATTTCAATGGCTTCTCTGTGTAGTCTGACATGGTGGTTGTGACATGTAGTCTGACATGGTGGTTTCGCCTGCAAAATGCTGGAGTGGTCCAGCATTTTTGTGTTCTCAAATAAAATGCTGTGTCCAGGTTGGTTCATCAGGTGCTCTGCTATGGCTGATTTCTCTGGTTCGAGTAGTCTGCAGTGCCTTTCATGTTCCTGGATTCTTGTTTGGGCGCTGCGTTTGGTGGTCCCTATGTAGACTTGTCCACAACTGCATGGTATACGGTAGACTCCTGCAGTGGTGAGAGGATCCCTCTTGTCCTTTGCTGAACGTAGCATTTGTTGGAAAGATTCACCTAGCCCAACTTACAAAAGCCCTTTGTCTCACCCTGGTCATTCCACAGATATATAAACCCCTATTTTCCCAGTTCCAGCAGACCTCACCTCTGAGGATGCTTGCCATAGATGCAGGCGAAACGTCAGGAGAAATGCCTCTAGAACATGGCCATATAGCCCAAAAAAACCCACAAGAACTGAGTGATTCCAGCCATGAAAGCCTTCGACAATACATAAAACATGATCGTTTGATATTCTGCTTTGATGTGAACCTAGCAACCAGCATCTCCATAATTTTGACAAAATGGAAAGTTGAGGTTCATTAAGTTTCATAGGTTTAAAGTAGATTCCATTTTTTTCTTAAAAGCATTTGTTAAACATATAGCCTACGTAAAGCTATAATCATGAATACTAATTATACAACCCTTAATTATGTTCTAGAACAGTGGTTCTCAACCTGGGGTCCCCAGATGTTTTTGGCCTACAATTCCCAGAAATCCTAACAGCTGGTAAACTGGCTGGGATTTCTGGGAGTTGTAGGCCAAAAACATCTGGGGACCCAAGGTTGAGAAGCACTGTTCTAGAACTTTTGTGGATATGGAGCAGGAATAGGATCTGCACATAAGTAGGAAGTGTCTGTACTTGAAGGCAAGGTTTACTATTTTTATTCATTGAAAACAAATCTGAAAACAATTCAGAATAATCATTTAATGTATATCTTCCAATAAAATATATAATCTTTCTCTGAATAAATATTAAGGTCATATTAAATAGTAATGTACTTCTAATAAAAATGATTACAAAGAACCTTCCTTCTCTGGTGACTTGAACTCTGAATTAAATCATTAAAATCAAATATTTCAGAGAAGCAATTGGATTCAAATCACGTCAACCCTGAAGGAGAAAAGGAGCTATATTTGAATCATCTGCACTTTAGAACATGATGAAAAGAGACAATGGCCAAAGATTCATTTGCTTTCTCTCCTGCCATCTATACCAAATTTAAAAATTAATGAACGGGATACTAAAAGTTGTTTTTAGTACTGTTTGTAATAACATCCCTACTGTTACAAAAGCTATTGAACAAGAACATTATGCACACCTCTCAGCCGCTAATATGAAAATGGTAATAATGTTTAAGAACATAACTAGCCCATTTCAGATTCACACTGGCCCACTTCCAAGACAAACAGTACTAACAATGAAAAGTGACATGAGGGAGGGAATATTAAAACTGGTCCTCTATAAGGCTGCAAAACTATTTCAACCTTATAAGTGCCATCACTATATTTTACATAACACTGGGTATTATAGCTCCGCCTGATAATTTCATTAATTTCCAGCCTTCAGACTGCCTGACAGCTAATAACGCATATTTCAATAGTAGAATAATTTGAAATGAATGCTCAAAAACCATTAGCAGCACCGATTTATCATAGTACATTACATTAAATAATTATACTTCCCAAAGAAACAATTTGTAATTTTTTTTGACAAGCCCACCATTAAGAAACTGCCACCAAAAGAATAACAACCTGGATGCCCAAACAAGCTAAACAATCTCACTGGTGTCAAATTGAGCAGCAAAGTCCTAAAAACGAAAGAGTGATTCTAAGGACAATTTTATTTTCTGGAACAGCAAGACAGAATCCTGGGCTCACAAGGAAACTGTAAATGAATTACTCCAACATATGTTCTGGTCTAATCTTACAAACTATTTAAACGTTGTTTGGAAGACAGCTTTCCTAAAAATAGCTAACATTACTACAGGAAGTGAAAGTCATGCCTCACTGACTTCTTGATATTCATTTCTATCACTAGAATAATACACCGTGGAATTCTGCTGACATCACTTGATCGTGATCACAAAATGTAAAGTTTCACATTAAAGGCTAATCTCTGACTTGCTAAGGTTGCTCAATCAATTCCAGCACTGGTTTATTCAGAATAAAATTTGGGACAAACATATTCACTAAAAGAATTTCCAACTAAAAATGTTTTGATGGCGGTGGGTGGGTGGGTACTTTTTAGGTGAAGACCAACGCTTGTAGCTCTAACACTGCCATGTTTGCAAATGAAATTTCCTTGCTAGTATCCCTGAAAAGTGTTGAACTCCGTCAAGAACAGTGGGAATTGTCACTTTAAGGCAGAGAACATGTTTTGCATGCAGAAACTCCTGGATTCAGTCTCTGGCAGGTATAGATAAAAGAATGGGAAATAAAAGGGGAGGGGAAAATATATCTGCTTGAGATCTTGAAGAGCTATTTCCTTGGCGTAATAGATGTTGTTGTTATTGTTTCTGCTGCTGCTGCTGCTGTGTGCCTTCAAATGGTTTCTGAATTATGGTGATCCTAAACCAAACCTACCAAGCCACAATCCTAAATTAATTTATTATATACTGTCAACATACAAAATCTCTGATAGCGAAATTATATAACACAGCGCCAAAATATTAAATTCAATGTTCATTTGTGCTCTCTGGAATGGTTTTCACCTTTTCCTCCATATACAATATGTGCTTTGTGTTCCTCCTGTTTTAATGATACTGAAAAATAAAAGGTAGCAAGCAAGGGGGAAGGCAAGAAAATGGCATACAGAAGCAGCCACTTTCATCATGAAGGAACATTAAAAAGCCTGAAAATCTGAAGTGTATAAAACTTTTTAAATACTTTGTGACAACACTGAAAACAGAGAAGGATTTATAACAAGATCAGTAGCAATATTTAGTAAGACAGTCTTCCAAATTAAAGCCTGATGTAACTGTGGGAAATTAAGGGCAGCCTGGCAAACTTTCTGGTCATCACTGAAAGACTCAACTGCCTATTTGAAAATTTGATTTGTTTCCCTCGCAAAATAGTGCATCCTTTTTCTCACCAACTTTTGATATCTTTGATTTCAATTGTTGAGCAACATACATCTCCATTCTCAAAAAAAATCCTAAGACAGAAAAACATAGTATTATTTATTGCTAGGTTGCATATTAAATGTTAGGCCAAGCTTTGTTCTCCTCCAGATCTCAGCTCCATTTGGGAACAAATCCCTCTTTTGTTAAGGAAAAAAATATGTTTTAACTTATTTTTTTGTCACAGAGCCCAGGGGCCTCAAAGTATGGGTGCCTATAAATAACAAAAAAGAACTTGTTAATGTTACTTATTTTGTCCTTGAGCAGGAAAATTTGGAGAATTTGAAGAACATATACACAAAATTTAATGTTAGCAAAGCTTTTTAAAGATGTCAAATATTTTCACACTGCTAAGAGAGGAAGAAAATTCCCTTTCTGACCAAATACATTTATTTTTGCAGTTGTGAGACTTTCTGCTAGAATGTCATTTTAAAATGTACTACCCAACAATATATACACTTTAAGAACTATGTAAAGAGACTGAGCCAAAATGAAGTCCCAGTTTGTAGGGGCCTGCTGTCTTCGAAATATTACAAAGACCACCAGATTCTGAATACTTCCAAATGTTGCCTCTCTGACCTGCATTTGTTTCCACTAGAATGCAGCTCTACCAACATGATTAATAAAATGCTTTCCCACAATGCTATATACAATCAGATACAGTACTGAACTAAGAAAAATCTGCAGGGTTTGAAACGCGACAGATTTATGAGTCACTGCATTTCATATGTTGATTGGAACCTAAAAGAACTATAATTGGTACAAAATGTGGGATTGACTGTCTGCAACCTGCATAAATAGTTCAGAGAAAATATGCCAAGGGCAAACAATACAGATGAGCTGTAGCCTTTTTGTAAGCTTTCTGCTGGCTTCTGGCTTGTCACTACTGCAGACAGAGCGTGGATGGGCTATTGCTCTAGAATAGAAGAACCCAAAGGATGCTCACTGAACCCTTAAAGCTACAAAAGATGAAAGATGTTGCATTAATGAGATCTCATTCTTCTTCTGGTCCTTACTTCCCCTACCTGCCATGTCATGGCACACAAACTCATCTTCCTTGTACAAGTAGTGTAGGGGACAGAACTAAGGAAGAAAAGGCTCCAGCATCTTCTACTATCTTGAAGTTTTCTGACCAATACATCTCCACACTCTACCCTGGCAGACCAAAACAAACTAGCTGGTGTGTTTTAAGGCCTACATTTCCATGCCTCATGGTTTACTCAACCCATTTTAAATGTGGAAGAAGGGATTGTATATTTGTTTGTTTCCATTCTGAAGCTCTGTATTATAAAACATTCTGAGCTGTACAGTATTTATTTCATATACAAAATGGCCTGGAAACCTATGTGTATCTCTATAGTAAAGACACTCCCCTCCAGAGCAATCTTTTCATTGTTCTCCTTAGTACCCTTAAATTTTCTCGGCACAAAAATAGCTTAATTACGCCTTATAAATACCCTTCCACATATGTTAAATTTGATTGCTTCAAGAGCTGGGTCATAAAACTTGCCATTAAACACAATGTTTATAAAGGAAATACCTATTTCAGCATCAAAGACAAATTAAAACATGTATTAAGTGTTTAATGGGATGAATCATACTACTCAGAGGCATCACTCATCAACAGAACTATTTATTTTCTTTTACTTGAAGGTAAAATTTCTGGTCTTCCATACATTAACCACAACAAAATTAATAAAACATTGACTCGAGTAGCCAGCTCCAGTTATACAAGTCAAAACTTGACTGTTTTTAAGATACAGAAAAGTGCTTAGAACTTGTTAGACTTTAATACAGCATAAAGTTGCCTCAGTTTATCCCAGGTGTAGACTGTACAGTTCTAACACATAACAAGACAACTATCAGAGGGTTATTTTGCATTTCCAGTACATGCTGCATATAGCCTGCAATTATGACCTGAGTTCAATTACACTACTTGATTTTATCTTATCTATAGCTGGGATATTGCAAAAAGCGCACTATTCTATTCAGTTCAAAAAAGGTGAATGTGTTGAAAGAAGTCCTGATTTCATCCAGCACCACATTTATTCGAAAGATTACTTTGATTTAAGAGACTTCAATCACTATTTGAAGGCACTTAATATTAATGGATGCAGAATGCAAGCAGTCAACATGAAAATACCTAAATGAGACTATTCATCTGAGTTAGAGTAGGTGCAGTGAATTATTGGCAACTCAGGAGATCAACACTTATGTAAGTTGCCTTAATGTTTGTCTACCTCGGGCAAGGACAAACTTCAACTCTCCAGGTGTTTCGGATTTCTACTCCCTCAATTCCTAACAGTTGGTAAGATGGCTGGGATTTCTGGAGTTGAAGTCCAAAACACCTGGAGGGCCAAAGTTTGTCCATGCCTGGTCTATCCAATGGATCTAGGGGCTGGATTTAAATCCAAATGACAAAAATGACAAAGAATCAGATCAATCACATTAGTAAAAAATACTTCCTGAAAAGAGTATTTGATTACATCAATGTCCTTTTAGTAAAAAAAACAAAACGAACAAAACAAAAAAACCTACTGAAAACCCTAATTTATCTTCAGACATAATTTCTAGTTATCAATTTGTATGGCTATCCTGTAATATCTATATAACACTGAATTTTTGGCCAAATTACTAGCCATARATTCCCTGATGAAATGACGTAGTCTGTGTAGCACATACAATAGAGTCTTGCTTATCCAACCTTTGCTTATCCGATATCTTGCTTATCCGACCTTTGRGTCCGATATSCTACGCTCTTATATAACCCCCCCCCTTTCCCACAACATTTCTCCTTCAATTAAATGAGCACTCCCCAACTCTCTCTCCATTCTCAAGAAGTGAAAAAGGCAAGACGAGGAGGAGGAGGAAGAGGGAGGAAAGGGGAAAAAGAGGCAGGACTGGAAGCGGAAGCATCCTCCCTCCTTCCCTCTGTGATTTTCACGTTTCTCTTCCGCATCCGGGCACTTCCTGCTGGGCAGCTCTAGTCCTGAGGTGTTACCTTGCCTTAACCCTCTGAGTCCCTGTTGTTAGTATTCTAGGTGTCTAGCACCGCATTGGACAGGTAACAGTAGGAGACTTCGTATTATCTGACATTTTATTTATCCGACATTCTGTTGACTCGTTTATTTCAGATAAGTGAGACTCTACTGTACATGACCTTAATAAAAACATTCCATAGATCTATACCACATGTTTTCCCAGTTATCCAGCATTAAAATATCATGGAAGTAACCTTTTAAAAACAACCTTTTAAAAACATAGATTAATTACCATAATACAGTATAAAGCATGAGTCCCAACGGGGAGATGGGGTGGGATATAAATAAAGTTTTGTTGTTTTGATGATGTACAACTAATGCTTTGAAGACAACAATCCAGCAGTCTTAAGTCATCTTGCAGAAGAAACCCAGGTGTTTGTGGAATTTTGTTAGTTGGTGATTTCTTTTTTGAAGTTCATGCAAATAAGCCAGAAAAGAACTATTGGCAGGGAAACGTAAGAACAAGTCAAGTACAAATATCTGCACAAACTCAGAATGAAGACAATATCTGTATGAACTAGTTCTTTTCCCAGGATGTCAACACATGCATTCTTTTACAAAATCCACAACATAATTGGCTTCAAGTATGTGTTTATGACGACTTCAAAAGTGCAGAATAGAATCTGTAAAAGGCATTAAACAGAATGGAAAATGGAACATACTTTTCATGGTTCCATCTTCATCTTCATCTTCATCGTCGTCATCACTGTTTATCACCATGGTCCCCAGGTCTGATTCCAACATTGTACTATTGTGCTCAATCATTGTTTGAGCACTCTCACTCATTGTACTAGTAGCCCTCATGGTGCCTGCACTCTCAGAGCCAGTCTTTACCATGGTATGGGAATCCAGCTCATCTTCCTCCTGCAAAGCAACATTTAAACCAGATACTTAAATTTCCAAAAACACATTGACTTTAACAGCATAAGAACCTTTAATGATAAATTTAGTATTTTCTATACCTTTGCTTGTCCTGCTTCCCATCACATTTAATTATGATGCAATGAAACATGTGTTCTGAGATAATATTTCTCCTTTATCACATTGTACTTATGACATATTGAAGTTACATTAAGGACTTCCATGCTGCTACTATTCTCCTTCCTTACCCACACCAAAATCAAATAAATGTGGCTTTTTTACTTCATACAGTACCTCATTGTCTGTGTCTCAGTGTATCTTGCTCCTTCTGGAAATGTTAGGCAAACAGAGGAGCGGAAATGACGTTTGAGGAATGCAAGTATGTGAGTGCAACTGTAATGTAGTGGTTTTAGTGTTAGAGTATGACTGTGGAGACTAGAGTTTGAAACCCTGCTCAGCCATGGGAACTCACTGGGTGACCTTGGACAAATCACACTCTCTCAGCCTCAGAGACAATCTCACTCTGAATTTTGCAAAGAAAAAAAACCTGTGATAGCTAGGCTCAGCATAGGGTCCTCGTAAGTTGGAAATGATTTGAAGGCACACAACTACAATGTGCATGTAAATATATGTATATAGGGTGCTTTGTATTGCATGGTCTCTGGACACTTTACAATAAAAATCAACTGCAATAACTTAAAGTATCAGAAAATAAATTTTTTCAACAATACAAATAAAATCCAGAAACATCAAGCAATACATTTTTTTAAATCTTTACACGTGGGATAGTATCAAAGCTATATTGTAAAAAAGCTATATTTTAATCTAGCATTAACATTAGACATCAGCACTAATCAGGCCTTTAAGGTGAGGCAATTCCATAAGTGGGTTTCCAGGGCTGAGAAGGCCCTCCCACATCTTCTCTCTCTATGTATGCTGCTCTCACAGCAGATCTTAGTCATTGGGCTACTAGACCACTGTTCTCACTGACACAGCCAGCATTGCAATGGTGAAAAACGAGAATTGTAGTTCAACAACATATGAAGGACCACCTGTTTCCCAAATCGTGATCTAGATAACGCTTCATATCTCAGCCATTTCGCCTCCTAACATCCAAGCACACAATTCCTATGCAGCACTATCAAAAACATGAGAGCAATAGCATACCGAGAAGATTGCCCAATACAGAAACATAACAGATGATCTGCTTTACACTAGTCCTGTTTACTTTGCCTGGTGGCAGTTCGCCAAGGCCTCAAGCCATGATCTTTCCCAGACCTACTACCCAAGATCTTTTCAAATGGACATTAAAAGAACTGATTTGCCAACCTTTTACATAGAAAGAATGTACCTCATGCTATAGTTTCTCTACTTACCAAACAAGGACCCAGGAGATCTAAAACTTACTCAATATCACTTCAAAAACCATCTCAGTTGGCACAGTCAACTTCTCTCATTTGTATGTACTTAAAGGGTTTGCTAAGCTATGATAAAGGGAGCAAGAAGAAAACCTGTTGATGTTTTGTAGAAAAATATCTGCTGAGCAGATGCTTTGAGACTATGGAACAGAGTTAATTCCAGCAAAGGATACAAAAGCCTTTCCAATCAGTGGCAGTAATGTGCCAGGAATGTAAAACAGAGAACTGATGAAAATCCAGTTCATGAATCATAAAATCCATATGGAATAGAAATATTTGAAAACATTATTAGGAAATCCTACTCTCTTTCTGAAGTCATATTTAGAGGATGTGCACAATATCCCGGCTATTTAAAGACTTACATGCTGTTCAATGCCTGAAGTCCTTTTACAAGGGCACATTCTACACCACACCAAAAAGAAAGAGAATGCAAAAGAACTGCTTGTTGATTGAATAAAAGCTTCCAATTAAGTGTTTAATTTTAGGTGCCTTAGTAAAAAAAGCAAATTCTTTGATTTTTAAGACTCCTTTGAGGGTGAAATAAGAGCAGCCAAATTTGCTTTCATGCACTAGCATAAAGTTTAGAAAAACAGCTTTACATATTACAATGGCTTAAAAAAAATCTAAATACCACTAATAAGCGCCATGTTCCTCATCATGGAGAAAATATTCCAGCTCTCCTGGGGAAGAGGAGAGCAGTCATAGGAAACAGTGACTGTGTCCTTTCACAACCACGACACAAAAGAGCACTCCTTTTGTTTACTACAAGTTTGCAATAACAAGTCAAATTGTGCTTAAGAATTTACAGGAATTGATATTTTTGAAGAGTTCTTTTTTTCTAATCTGCTGAGAATGTTGGAAAACATTTCTCATAAAGCGGGTTAAACCCAATGATAGCTTTGAACTTTGCCTTGGGCAACTCAAGGCATGGATATTCAAACAACTTTCCTACAGTTAACTGTGTTTCCATTAAAATGGAAAAGGGAATCATACACCTGGGAGCGGAGTTCCATACAGACCTTGGGGACCCATTGACCCTAGCAGTTACCCATTTTTTCCTCAACCTTTGTTCAGTCTCAGACCCCTCAGGACACCACAGAAATGTGCTGTTTTGGGAGCTCCCACACATAAAATATGAAAAAGCCTTTCATCAAAAGATGTTAAGATGACCAGACATTTTCAAATGATGGCTACAATGGCATCACTGCCGTCTTTCATAGCCCTACAAAGGAGAGTGGAGGAAGTTGGGGTACCTGCTTGGCTGCAATGCATGCCTTCACCTGCTGTAAAGTTCCTCCTCAGAGTTGAGTAATCCCTTGGAATACTATACTGGGTTATCACCCAAATATCATTTTCTATTTCCCTGACCTTTTCTGACCAACTTGTTAACATCCCTAACCATTATCCAACAAAACAATTCTAATGTAAACATTCATTAGACAAAATTTCATTTTCTTACTTTTTTTGAAACTCCACAATATTAAAATGGTGGGGGTTTTGGTCATGTTAAGAGCTTAAGTATTATATTATTTTTAACATTAACTGTTAACTGGTTAAAAACACAGTTAACAGTTGAAACTGTATGCAAAAATAATAAACTTTTTGAATGTCTGGGAAGGAAAATAGTGATGGTGGCAGCCAAAACATGAAGCAGTGTTTACCTTTTGCCATAGAATGACCCTTAAGATATTCACAGACCATGTCAAAATCATTATTTTTGGTCCCAAAATCTGCCCTTTATCTGTATGTCAAGTCAACCTATACATGAGTATGTATTATAATCTCTACACTAGATGTGGGCAACATGCCAATATTTTTTCAGTCTCTCCAGAATTGCATAGGCTGCAATTCCTTTGTCAATAGAAGGGTCAATTGCCCATTCTGAAAATCTTCAAGGTGATGAAACTGATCAGTCACTTTCAACTCTTCGTGACCTCATGGACCAGCCCACGCTAGAGCTCCCTGTCAGCCGTCACCACCCCCAACTCCTTCAAGATCAAGCCAGTCACTTCAAGGATAACATCCGTTGTCCTTGGTCCGTCCCTCTGCCTTTTTCCTTCCATTTTCCCCACCTTCAGTAGCTTCTCCAAGCTTTCCCGTCTTCTCATTATGTGGCCAAAGTACTTCATCTTTGCCTCTAATATCCTTCCCTCAAGTGAACAGTCAGGCTTTATTTCCTAGAGTATGAACTGGTTTGATCTTGTGGGCCAAGGCACTTTCAGAATTTTCCTCCAGCACCACAGTTCAAAAGCGTCTATATTCCTTCGCTCAGCCTTCCTTATGGTCTAGCTCTAGCAACCACAGGTTACTATGAGGAATACCATTGCTTTAACTATGCGGATCTTCATTGCCTGTGTGATTCTCTACTTTTCACTATTTTATTGAGATTGGTCACTGCTCTCCTCCCAAGAAGGAAAGGTCTTCTGATTTCCTGGCTGCAGTCTGCATCTGCAGTAATCTTCACTCCTAGAAATACAAAGTCTGTCACTGCTTCCACATTTTTTCCCTATATTTGCCAGTTATCAATCAGTCTGGTTGCCATAATCTTGGTTTTTTTTAAAAAAAAAAAAAAATGTTTAACTGCAACCCAGCTTTTGCCCTTTCTTCTTTCACCTTGGTTAGAAGGCTCCTCAGCTCCTTATCACTTTCAGCCATCAAAGTGGTATCATCTGCCTATCTAAGGTTGTTAATGTTTCATCCAGCAATTTTAACTCCAGCCCTGGATTCATCAAGCCTTACACATTGCATGATGTGTTCTGCATACAAGTTGATTAGGTTGGGTGAGAGTATACAGCCCTGCCATACTCCTTTCCCAATCTTGAACCAGTCTGTTGTTCCGTGGTCTGTTCATACTATTGCTACGTGGTCATTATACAGATTCCTCAGGAGGTAGACAAGGTGACTTGGTATCCCCATACCACCAAGAACTTGCCACAATATATTATGATCCACACAGTCAAAGGCTTTAGAATAGTCAATAAAACAGAAATAGATGTTTTTTCTGGAACTCCCTATCTTCCTCCATTATCCATATTCTAGATACCTTATATAATTCCTTTCACCGTTGAATGTTAAAATAATGCTTTCTCAAAACCAGAAGTAGACCTGCACCTAATTGTTTCTTTTTGTTTGCTTACTTGTTTCTCTTTCTCATTTTTGACATTTTTTGGCATTCTGGATTTGATTCCAGGGTAGAAAATTAGCCCTCAGACATCCCAAAGTTGAGAAATCCCTGCTCTAAATGCAGACAAGTTGGGTAACTTTTTTTGCTCTAGTTCCCCACACTAAAATTGTACAAAAATCCACATTCATTTAACATTAATTTTAATAGAAGGCACATTATGAAATATATTTGTTTGCATATATAATTACAATAAACAGCAATATAAAATTACACTATACATATTCTTCTAAAATGATCAATAATACATATAATCACTACTTTTTTCTTTCCATTTTCTTTCCAAAACTCAATTTCTAGGTGTTACATTTTTTTGTTTCTCTGCTCTGGTAGTGGCAGAAGGCAAAATCTCCCCCTATTTTTCTTTCATATGCACAGCCACAAGACATGGAGTGATCCGCTTTCTTTATATATGGTAGTATGTATAGAATTCTCAAATGTTTTACTTTTAATCTTGTAAGTATTATCAATTCAGTACTAAAGGGACTGCTATGAGAATTTGTAGGTAACATGTAATTGGGTAACTGTCTGATGCTACAGTCAGTCAGTGCTTTTAATCAATTCCAGCCTGAGCCAGACTGACTTGAAGTGCCATCATGAATCTATTTCCTTGGGTTCCAAGCAAAC
This sequence comes from Anolis sagrei ordinatus, assembly GCF_025583915.1. Taxonomy (NCBI): domain Eukaryota; kingdom Metazoa; phylum Chordata; class Lepidosauria; order Squamata; family Anolidae; genus Anolis; species Anolis sagrei. The sequence goes on from NW_026847438.1 coordinate 220,947,870, forward strand.
TCCATTCGTCTTGGCTCTGCCCTTTCCTTACATTCAGTAACAATATAATCCCCCACATTTCTCTTCAGTTTATGCCAGCTTTTAAGGGTAGAAATTTAGACTTCCAGCACTTCAGCATCAAGCCTAAAATATGTTATTCACCTGAAAGGTTTCATCAAGGTTTCCCATAAAAACACACACTTAGATAAAATACTGGCTGAAGTGAAAATTATTGCTTTGCTAAATATCTTTCAAAATTGGTCTGATAGTATTTTCTTTTTTTAATTTGGTTCTCTTTCTTTCTCCCTCTCTTTCTCTCTCTTACCCTAATGCAAAACATTTATTTCAGAATTGAAATACTGTAATGTCTTTTTGTGGGAGGACAGAAGTCTGCACAATAAACTGTGAGCCATAATAAATCTAATTTCCAGTACTACTTCGTAATCCAAATTTTAAAATGGCTTCCAGTCTGAATTCAAGATGCTGGTATCTGAATTTAAAATCCTAAAAGTCTTAATAGTAGAATGAGTACCCCTCTCTATTTATATGTCCCTGAACCATAAGATCATCTGGAGGGTTCCTCCTCTCTGTCGCATCAATATATTTCTTATAGGACCTTTTCTGCTATGACATGTAAGTAGTTTTATCTTTGGAAGCCTAATTAGCACTTAGATTTTTTAATGATTTTCCATCTATTAAAAATGTTAATTTGCATCTCTCTCTAAATGCTACCCTGAGATCTTATGATATAAGGTAGGATAAAAATATTTGAATAAATAAATATAATGAATCCATGAATAAAAGAACTATTTTATATATCTAAACCTATGTGAGATTTTTAATTATTGGGAGCACATTAGCACTGTAGAAGAATCAACCTTAATGTTGGGTAGAAAGAAGGAAGAAATAAAAACACATAACCAGATCTCATCTAATCTTGGAAGCTAAATAGTCAGCACTAGTTAGCCGTAGGATAGGAGACTGCTAACGAATTTCAGGTGTCATGTGTTGCATTTCAATGAAAGGAATTAATAAAACCACTTTTGAGTATTCCTTGCCGAAGAAATCCTAAGTCAACAAGTGCCTTGAAAGGCACATAAACACACAAAAGTGAGCCAGCCAAAGTTTGTTGATTCCTCAAAATATTCACATCTTCAAATCAACTGAAACCTGTTCCTGTTTGTTTGAGTGCCTAAATGGTCCTGATGCAAGAAAAAGCATAGCAAATGATGCTATCACATGCAAGGTCATTTTATCCTTTTTTACAGTGAATAATACCTAATAACTTTTCTAAAATATATATTACAGAATGTATGTGCATTACATTGCATCTCGCGCTTCTGTACTCCAACAGCTACAAGTCCTGACTCCCCTCTTGCAGACACCTTTCAATAAATCCATTATACAAATATATATTAATCACAATTTCCTCAACCTTCCCCAAGCTTTCACCAATTTGACTGACTAATTTCCATTTCCCTGACTTTCCAGAAGTGGCAACTAATACTGAATATAGCAAGAAGTCTGTAGTAAATAGGAGAGAACAGCAAAACACAACGGTTTCATCTTGAAAGAAAAGAAAGTTTTTTGCTAACACTGTTTGGAAGTGTAACCAAAGCAGACAATACCAGTCAATGAATAACTATCTTATTCCTTAATGGAAAAGCAAAATATTGTGTGATGTTTAATTATGCTACTTTAAAAATAAGGAAAGAAGTGAACATTGTTTATAGTGCTAAATGTAGGTTTATATGTCATAATGAAAAACAGTAATAAAAAACAGCAGCACAAGAAGTAGTTAGGAGTAAAAGCATTTTAGTGGATTTTTCACTCTGCCACTATTTTTAATGGAACTGAAAAGGTTACAGTAAATAAACCTGTGAACTGTCCTGAGTCCCCTTCGGGGTTGAGAAGGGTGGTATACAAATACTGCAAAATAAATAATAAACCTCCTATATTTAATAATAATAAATAATGAAAACTTTATTTATATTCTGCCCTATCTCCCCGAAGGGACTCAGGGTGGATTTCCAATCACAAAAAGGCAAACATTCAAAGCTTCAATACAACAACAATACATACAATAATAAGAAAAAAATAATAAACCAGCATAAAAGAACAAATTATAACATAACATCTAAAATTAAGGTACAACAAATCAAGTATTATTTCCAAGCATTCTATTGTCTACATGTTCAAAAACTGTTAAACTAGATTACCACAAACTAACCATACTCATACATCATACTTTGTAGATGTATACCTTCAAGTCATTTCCAATTTATGGCAACACTAATGTGATACTATCACAGCGTTTTCTTGGTAAAGTGTTCATCCATGTATCTTTCCTCAACAGAATGAAATGTATGGATTCCCCTCTCTTTCTGCCAAAACCACTGATATTTCCTTTTCCTCCTGCTGCAGTCCTCCATGTATCCCATAACCCTATATAAGGAATTCCATTGCATCTCTTTAACATGGTGTCATTTTCACATGGAAAAACCATTTTTGGCTGAAGAGATGAATTGGTTCCAGAAAAGCATACATGATATTGTAGGGCAACTAGAGCAGATTCATTACCTCAAATAGGAAAGGACCACCCACTATGTGCATGCAGCTTTTAATGTGATTTTAAAAACCTCTGTCACACAATTTCACACTTACTCTCATTTTTAACAGCCCAGTTGCAGTGGAAAAGGGTCAACTTCGAAGTGAGGTGACCACAACAGCTCCTGTCTTTTCACCTCTGGCATGTCCATGTTTCACACATCAAAGCAATGATAGCTTTATGAAAATCTTATTGCAGCATGAGGGGAGAAAAATCCCTTAAACTGTGATCAATGAGGCAGCAGAAAAGCTGGAATAGTGGATGGGTTTCACATGTGTGCCGCTATCTAGATTACTGTATATACTCATGTATACATCTAGAACTGGGGTCATTTTGACTGAGGGGTACATCACACTATGGTTGGCTTCAAAGGGCTGTTCGTAATTTTAAAGCTGTATAACTATAACTATGTTGCCCTGAAAACTGAAAGCCTAGAGGGACACATAGAAATTACATGATGGGGTGGACTCGACCCACAGAGTTTGTGTTTCACATGTGTTGTTTAGAACTTTTAGTAAAAATAATTGATCCCAAAATCCAGGATATAATCCATTCTGGGAGAACCTCAGACTGACTTCTCTTATTCTCTATGCTTGCAGTGCTGAATCTGGACTTTTTGAAATCCTGGGCAGGAACGTGGCAACAAGTAAGGGCCACTGGGCCCTTGAGGTCGTGCTGATGCTTTCCCCTCTCTACAGAGTAACCCTCGATCCATCCATAGGTCATCTCAATATCCATAATTTTAGCCCCAAAGCCTGCCCTCAACTTAATCATGAAGTCAATGTATACATAAGTTTGTAGGGTATATCCTGCTTGCAGGTCAGAAGTTCTTCATTGTTGGTCTACAAACACACATGTAAAATTGTACATTAAGATATGTATGTACAGGGATGCTCTTGTAACCAGTATTCAAAGGGCCTGCATCCCAAAAAATACTCAAGGAACCCTTATTCAAAAGGTCTAGATCCCAGAGGACACTCGGGGAATTAGCAACTCTCAGACAGCTAAGATTCAAGAGAAAATGTGCTTGACAAAGAAGGCCCAAAGCTTTGTTTATTCCTACTGTAAAATAACTATAATTTACAAAAGGTAATTGTCAATTGTTTTGATCAAAGTATGCTGCAAATATTATTTTCTTGTTGGAAGTGCCATAGTAGATTTGAACTGTGCTTTTATTAGAGTTTACTGCATAAATGTACAATCAGGAAACTATTTTAGGAGGTTAGATTGGCTAACTATGTATACAATTTCACCTATTCTGTGATGTATTGTTCCAAAATTGAATACACTTTATTAGTTTAATAGGCAGAGATCTCCTTCATATGAATCCAAAAACTTTCACAGTATTTTTTCCTATCCTAGATGGTATAAAGCACATGGCAATTGAATTTAACAAGATGATGTCCTGATTTTTATAACTGGTTAAGATGAATGGAATTGCCAAAATACCTCTGAGTATTCCTGGCCTAAGAAAACCCAGTGAATTCTTGGGGGTCCTAGAAGACAACAGATGACTTGAAGGCACAGACTCACCAATTAACTTAAAATTCATTTTGGAACTCAGCAACATCAACCATTATGATACATTCCCACACTTTGTCTATATGCAGAGGAGCACTAGAGGGCAGCAAAGACAATTAAGTAGAATGGAAGTCTTAACATTTAAGACTTGGAATAAGAACAAGATTCAGTACAAGATACAACAAACACTTCCTCACATAAGATACAATGATGCCAAGCAAAGAAATGGAAAAATTAAAACTATTGACACTTTCAGGTCCAAATTACCTGTTAGCTGAATAAGTACACATCTTTTCAAATATTTTCATGTCCTACTGATTCTAAGTAAAGCAAAAGCCATGGGTGTTTTGCATTGCTGTTTATGTATATCCAAGGTTTCCACTATTTGCTAAAATGCAAGATGATAGGCATTAATCATGATGGATATTAATTAGGTTACCTTGTTTCATAATAAGTAAAGGTAAAGGTTTCCCCTTGATATTAAGTATAGTCAAGTCCAACTCTGGGTGGTGGTGCTCATTTCCATTTCTAAGCTGAAGAGACAGCGTTGTCTGTAGACACCGCCAAGGTCATGTGGCCAGCATTACTGCAAGGTATGCCGTTACCTTCCCACAGAAGCGGTACCTATTGATCTACTCACATTTGCATGTTTTCGAACTGCTAGGTTGGCAGAAGCTAGGGCTAACAATAGGAGCTCATCCTGTCCCGCAGATTTGAACTGCCGACCTTCTGGTTAGCTAGTTCTGCAGCTTAGCCTCTGCATCTGCATATTTCATCATTTAGTATCCTAAAATGGGTACAACTCTTTGCATAGCTAAATCTTATTTGTTCACTCAGGAAGTCACAGGGATTGAATTGTTTAATAAAAGTTTAAAAGCTGAGATAAATTTTATAAATAAAAGGATACAACAACAACAACAATAACGTTTAAATTCCACCCTATCTCCTCGGAGGGACTCATGGCTAATTCCAAACATAAAAGGCAGATATTCAATGCCGGAACATAAAACTATGTGCTCATAATAACGAAAATTGACAACTCAACATATACAAATAAATTATGACTTAACAACTAAAATTAAATGAAAAACGCAACCTGTTATATCAGACATGAAACAGAACATCAAACATCAAACAGAAGCGTCATTTTCCCAGTTCCTTGGGGGCAAATAGATTGATCATTGCTCAAGATGTCTATTGAGCTGGTGGGTAAACAGGGCACGGATACGGATGGCAGCTATTAATCAGAGGTATAATGGTAATATTACCATCTATTCCTCCTCCTCCTCATAAACCAGTGGGCAAAGATATGTCTTCAGCTGTTTCTTGAAGGTGAGGAGGCATCTTTAATTCCTTAGGAAAGGAGGTCCAGAGGTGGGGGACAGCCACAGAGAAGGACCTTTCTCTCATTTGAAGGAATTCAAATGTGAAGTAAAAAACATAGTAAAGTTGATAATTAGTCCATTTCTTCAAAAGATCAATCGAAATAAATATTTGGACATGTTTCTTGGGAGCTGCCAGGCAACGGGTTGCTCTGCATATCCATAATAGAACTTGCCTGACCTCAGAATCAAATTTGCATCACACTTTAAAAATGCGTAAAAGCAAAGATTGGTCATGTTTTGTAATGCTTAAACTAACATTTAAACTTTGATATTAGGATTAACCTTCTGTAGAGTACTCAGTTTGCACTTTTTACTTAATTAAAAAAATCTGCAAAATTACCTCAGCACCTATCAAAACATGTCAAATTGTCAAAATACATTCCCTTCAGACAGGCTATTCCTGTAACATGCCTAAGCTTCATTTCAAAAGTATTATTTCCTGTCATATTCTGCATAGCTTTCAGACAAGGTAGACACTGCTACTTGTTTATGAGAGCTGGCCAGGGTACAGGTGTCCATTTGAGCGTTTGAAGACATACTATGTTTTGAAATAATTACCACAGGCCATTTCATTCTAGCAAACTTCAAACAGAAAATAGACACACCAAATTTATCTTATAAAGCCGATTATCAACACACTCAAATTTTGGACGAAGTGTCCAAGCCTTTCCTCTGTCTCACTTCTTTTTTGAAAGCAGTGATTCTAGTAAAATCCTAACTGGTTTTCAGCATATCTAGTAAAAGAGACACTGACAAACTCTATGTTCATAAATGTAACGTTTCAATGTTAATTTTATATTATCCAGTATAGCGTGCATTGGTGTTATAAGTAAGAATGTCTCTTTCTGCTGATAGTTGGCAAAACAGTTTTTAACTCTGGTCCCCTCTGCACAAAACTCAAATAAATACAAACATGGCCAATAAATATATTACTTTGCTTTCAATTCCTAGTTCTAGGGCAAACAATAGGACTATAATGTCTCACAAGGAATACAATACTTTTGATTTTTGCTATGCAAGTCTAACAATGCTAAAGAGCAGGCAGACCAATGCCTTTTCTTTGGCAAAAGTAAAATAGTGCACACATTCCAAGTCATGCAGAACTCTTTGACAAACAAAAGGTAACAAAGCAAACGCTCAGTAATCCATAGAGCAAGAGCAAACCCATTGACTAATAAATACACTGAGACACATCTGGTAGATTAGTTATTTAAACACAAAACATACAGCACAGAAACTTGACAAACATCCAAGCACAGACTACTCCTATGCTTCAATAGCCCTAAGACAACTAATCAAGCTGTTTGTATTTGGCAAAATTGTGCATTTAAAAGGTCCTATTATGTCCTTTCATAGAATCATAGAATCATAGAATCAAAGAGTTGGAAGAGACCTCATGGGCCATCCAGTCCAACCCCCTGCCAAGAAGCAGGAATATTGCATTCAAATCATCCCAGACAAAGGATACCACACAATAGCCTTTGGCGGTCAGCAGCAAGAAACCAATTTCATCTTAAAACAACTAGAATTCTACACGTATTTCATGTATACTGTATTGCCTTTGGTTGCTTTTCTAAGATAATACATTCGTGATCTCAAGCACCTTTGTTTTCAGTTGTTTGAAGCTGTATAGTAATATTTGAAAAAATCTCTTTCTTTGCAGTTTGCTCTGAAATTAATGTGTCTCCCTAAAAGATGAAATCATTTAAAAGAAAATTATGCCTATCTTTTAAATTCCTATAAAAATAAGGTTTGCTTCATCAAAGCCAGAAACAACAAAACAGCAGTGTCTACATTTTCCTATTTTGGTTTTGTTTGCTTCCAATGCAGATAAACACCGTTATGATACATTCCCACGATCCAGGCTATAATTGTAGGCTACAAAATTATCAGACTGAATCTTTTGCTGGAAGGCGACGTATTTTACAGTATATCTATGTAATGGATGCATTTATAGCTTACGTTACAAGAAACAGGTGTATGACTTCATATATTTTTAAGTATCTATAATCAACTTTCCAAATGATTCTACACAACTTTAGTGTATAATACAGTAATCTTATTTTACGCTGAGTAATTTTATTTCAGCCTGTCACATAAATTAGGTCTCTAGTACAAAACAGGCCTTCAACTCTGCTGTACAACAAAGCATCATTAAACTTGAAGAGAGTACCAAGGAAATTCATTAGTGTGTTTGAGGAATTTCTCTTCCAAACTATAGCTCAGAACACCTGGGTTTTTTGAAAGTGCAATAGGTTTCAGGTTCATTCCTGGGTGACTCCAGGTAGAATAAAGACCCATCTGTTTAAAACCTTGAAGATCTGCTTCTTGTCAGTGCAGACAGTACTGAGCGAGCTCTGCCTTTTACTCTGACTTGCTTTAAGATTCATTCCGACAGGCCCTACATTGTCCTCCTTTCATAGGGATCTGAAAATCTGGATGTTCCAACAAGCATTTGAGAATGACTAGTCCCTATGTATAAATGCTCAGTCCCTAGTTCACCAGATAATACTCTATTCTCCTCATTTCTTTCAATCCCCTGGCCCTATGCTATGTGGGCCTTTTTATAGCCTGATCATGCTCATCTTAGTATTTCTGGTTGTGGCGGGGGGGGGGGGTTGTCATGCACTGTTTGAGCAAGTCTTAATGCTGTTCTTTATACCCTTATGTCTTACTTAATTGTGTTTTTATCTCATTGTTATACTTTATTATGTTTTATTTTAATTGTGTTTTTTTGTTTTAATTGATTATTTTCCTTTGATGCTTTGTGGACATTGTGTCCCATGTGTAAGTTGCCCCAAGTCCCTTCGGGGAGATGGAGGTGGGGTATTAAAATAAAATAATAATAATAATAATAATTATTATTATTATTATTATTATTATGCAAACAGACAATAGGGTTAATCATACTATTAATTACTTCGTATGTGAGAAACCAAGACATGCAAAACAATAAACATAATTCAGAGGAAGGGCGCTAGCACCCTCCTTCTTGTCTGGTCAAACTATTTTCTTAGATGGTGCTCCCATAGAAACTGCCTTTAATTTCTCTTGATTTTAAAGAGGAGATTCTAAGGCACGTCTCAACATAAAAGATAGGATTTCTCTCGAATTTAAAGAACAGCTTTGGGATTTGGCTTATAAACTGTAAATAGGAAGACGTCCCCTGGATATATCCATACACTGTGAGTGGAATTTTGCGAGGCTATGTAGTTTTTTAGCTGTAATTCTAATTGTATTTTCATTGCTGTGTTTTATGACACTAATATTTGATTATTTTTTTAAAAAAAATATATTCATTTACATGCCTTGTTTTTAATTTGTTGTGCTTGCTGTTAAGTGGCTTTAGTCCTTATATTGGGAGAACGGCAGGATAAAATAATGTAAAATAATCAATACAAAATAAAAATATGCTCCTTCTAAACCACTTCTAACAAACTCCTTTTAACACTGGATATTTTGTGTAGCCAAATATGAATTTCAGAAAAGATGAGGTCTAGGCATTGGCAATTCTCTTGATCATGTCAACACACTTAAACTTGTAGCTTAAGCATGAAACTTTTGTAGTTGTCAAAATAATTCCAACATACCGAGTTTTCGTCCTCCTCTTCAAGTTCCCTCTGCTGCTCTTCATGCCTTTTGGCCTTAATTTCCATTGCTTCAGTAATCAGATCTCTTAGTATTGAGACTGGTTTGGCATTCTTAATAAAAGGATGCTAGAAAATGAAACCATGCAGTTTAATAAAAGGAAGCCTACAAACAATCTGTACATATATTATGAGCACAAATAACACGTTAAAACAACATGTCAATCAACTTCACTGCATTTCCCTTTAGATAGCAATTAAATCTAAAATAAGGAAACATACAATCTCTTTACTGCTATTACGAGATATACTACTATACACAATCTCTTTAACTGATTTGCAATGAAATAAGATTTTCCTTTTTAAGTAAATAGTAACCATGAGAGGAATCTTACTAGAAAATGCAACATAGTAATAGTTGAAAATGTAACTGCCCAAAGGAAATGTGAATTAGGTGATTAATAAGCAAAGCGAAGATAGCCTGACATGAGTAAAACAAACCTTCTAATGCATTCAGTTGCACCATTTAATTCTTCTAAACAAGCTGACAATGCAGATTAGCACTCTTAAGCACAGCAGTCACTACACCTTCAACAAACCTGTATATTAACATGACTTGAATCAATGGTAAATTAAGTCCCAGTTTTAAAAAAACCCCTTGAAATGGGAGGGTGACACTTATTTAAATATAGTGATCATAGGTAAAGGTAAAGATAGTCCCCTGACATTAAGTCCAGTCATGTCTGACTCTGGGGTGTGGTGCTCATCTCCATTTCTAAGCCGAAGAGCCAGCGTTGTCCATAGACACCTCCAAGGTCATGTGGCCAGCATGACTGCATGGAGCGCCATTACCATATACATCACCAATTATTTAGATATAAACCCCTTTCCGATGAGAAATTCTGCTACCACAGTGACACTACTAAAAATTAGAACACATGCTTTCAGTAAATTAAGTCCTTTTCACTAATACTTCTGATCCAAAACTCCAGCTGGAAAGCATTCTGAAAAAGTATTGTTCTTAAAAATGATCTACAATATTTTAAACAAGTAAAAATAAACAATATTTTCACTGCCATTTAAAAAGGAGAGCTGTATAGGGTGGGCCAAAAGTCACAAAGGGATGACTTTAATAACGTCCTTGTTTGTTTTGTTTGTTTTGTTTTTAATTACAGTACCATAACATTATATACAGAATACAAAAGAAATTACATAACGTATGATCAATCACATCTCATCAATGCCACCCAATACCATAGCATAATAAATTATTAAAGCATCAGGCCCCTTTGTAGCTTTTGGCCCACCCTGCTTCTAGCATACCCTAATGATCCAGTTTCTTGATTACGAAAAAGTATGTGGATTCTCAAAAGAGCTTCATTATTCTGTTAAGGATGGAACAAATATTGCATTTTGTTGGGTTTTTCCGTAGAGAGATAACAACTTTTTTGTAATCTCAGGAACGTATCATCCTATCAGATTTTATTGCATTTAAAGTATTAAGATGAAGCATTCATTTAATTCAAGCATGGTCCCTCCAAACTGTACTTCATATACGCAAATACCACATCTTTCCAAATACTATTTCCACCCTGTAGAGTTGATGCTTCCTAGGTCAACAAGAGAGGTGTTGTTTTACAAAGCCTTCTCTTCCAAAGTATGTTGGTGCTTCAACAAACATCAACTCCCAGGATTCCATAGTACTGGGCAATGGCAGTTAAAGTGGTGTCAAACTGCATTAAATCTAAGGTATTGGTGCACCCCGTGTTTCTTAAAATAGTTTTTAATTCTGGTACTTTTAATATAATCTGTTTAACTATATGTTAATATTATAACTTATTTATTTATTTACAGTATTTATACTCTGCCCTTTTCACCCCGAAGGGAACTCAGAGCGACTTACAGAACACACATACAGCAAACATTTAATGCTGATTATACAATTAACAAGGATAGACAACACAAACAGAGGTAAAGGCAATGTATTATCGAAGCCTTTCATGGCCAGAATCACTGGGTTGTTGTAGGTTTTTTCGGGCTATATGACCATGTTCTAGAGGCATTCTCTCCTGACGTTTTGCCTGCATCTATGGCAAGCATCCTCAGAGGTTGTGAGGTCAGACCTTGGAGGCTGAGTTCGACTCAGGCTGGGTGGTGGGGGTATGTGTGCTGTCGCTCCATCTTCTATGCCGAGGAGCTTTCCTCCGATTGATGTCCAGAAGAGCGCCTTTATTACCTCCCTGCTGAAAGCAGTACCTATTTTATCTACTCACATTTCTGCTTTCAACCTGCTAGGTAGGCAGGTGAACTAGGGCTAACAGTGGGTGCTCACCTCAATCTGGACTCAAACTGCTGACCTTTTGATCGGCAGGATTTTTCTGCAGCACAGCGGTTTAGTCCAGCCCAGCCCAACTTTCTGAGTTCTTAAGCATCTCTGATTTTTAACAATCTTGTAAGTGGCCTTCACTCTCAATATCAGAAAAACAAGATGTAAATAAAATGATAAACATAAATTTCAGTGTCTTTATTCCCCTTCCACCAACAGAGTACAAATATAAGCTTGGTCATGAGCTACATGTTCTTGAATAAAACCAACTGATTACTGACCTGCAAAAGTTGTGTTGCAGTAGCTCTCTGCTCAGGATTCTTCACTAAACACTTTTTCACAAAATCTGTAAATTCGTCAGACCAAAGCTCTGGTTTCCGGAATGTTGGAGGGGGGTTTGTAGGAATCATAAAAATAGCCTTTAAAAAGAAGTGATAAAGTTAATGAAAATTCCAATATTGCAGCAAATTAAAAGTAACCTTTTCTTCTTTATTTTCAAGTTGAAATTTAAAGACTTTCCACCAGCATCAAGATAAAGTGAGCAAATTCATCTGCTGCCAGTACAATGCCCTTTATTTAAATTGTGCCTCATTGTGAACATCATTTTTTCAGTTACTATATCATTGCCATATATCTATTACTGCCAATTAGTCTCAAGAGACCATTCTGGATTTCGCAATTTCCTATCTAAGACAAGTGAAAGCACTCTCTGGCTATGTACATAAGAATTCATCAGACCAAACTATGTGTCAAATTTCCCTTTTATACAATTCCGTGAATTGGGTAATGAACTCTGTAAGGCTTCTGAGCACTTACTTATTATGACATAAGGCATATTAATTGAGTTTTCGGAATCTACTAACATAATGCAAACATTTACACCATAAAAACAAACAAACATTGACAGGTTAATTGGAACAGACAAGAATAGCTAACATATTAAGTAGAATCAGGTGACAGAAAGGTGTTCCTTCCTTTAGAACAGTTCTTCATAGGATTCCTTCCAATGTCAAATAAAAAGCAAAACTGATAATCACAGAAATAGGAACAGTGAAAGAAACATCAGCATAGTTTCTTCCAAAGTGGCCAGAGCATTTAAACTTATTCCAAATGTATGAAAAAGAAGTCCTGTGTAGCAGCTCTCACATTTAGTTATTAAAGTGAAGAAAGTTGAAGAGATTGTGATTTAATTCTGACATTTGAATTGCAGGGTGCATATTGCTCCTCAATGCAAAAACATAGCAAAATCCATCACGTTATAGGTCAGTGATTCTCAATCTATGAGTCCCCAGATGATTTGGCCTACAACTTCCAGAAATCCCAGCCAGTTTACCAGCTGTTAGGATTTCTGGGAGTTGAAGGCCAAAGCATCTGGGGGCCCATAGGTTGAGAACCACTGTTCTAGGTTAACCCATCAGAAATAAAGGTTTTAGCCTTCATTGAAAGTGCTGTTGATATAAGGAGCCTGCAACATGGATGTGCATTCAAAAATGTCACATACAAATGCACAGGTAAAAAATGGTACATACAACTAGCATTCCCAAATGGACTTCAGCATAGTGTTTGACAGCTTTAAAAAGATCTCTTGGAAAGTGTTAAAATAGTGCTTTTTCAAAATGGAAAACCAATAATCACTGTTTCTTAGACTACAACTTCCAGAATTCCCCAGCTGGGATAGTCTCTTGATATACCGGCTGCAGGATTCTATGTTGTCCTAAAAATATATTTTCTGAACACTACATAACATATTCTTCTACAAATTCAGTTTAAATATTCTAATATTTTTCAAAGCAATTCAAAAAACTAAATTCATTGACTATCAAGAAAACTGGCAACAAATCAAGTTGTCAATCTGCTGTAGCAACATTAATACCAAACCTGTTTTCTATGTATTTAAGGATATTCTGATTTAAGACAATAATACGACAGTCATTCTGTGTCTCATAGTTTTCATATTCAAATTGATTGTAGGAAATTTTACAGTGTCATTAAGAAAGAGTGAGCTGAAACTCTATATAATAATTAACACTGATCTATGATATATTGACTTACTATAAAGTTTACTATGTTAACCACCATATATAGGATAATTAGAGCATGTTGCAAGCCCTTCAGTTTTATTTCACTTTTACAAGGCTGTTCGGGAATCAGCACCATAGCAGCTCAAAATCATAATAAAAACTGTTTACTTGTAGCCAAAAAACTGGCCATGTGATGCAAAATATACATTTGTTACAGTTAAATGTTTAATACACATGATTCAATTTGTTACAGAAAACAACTTACAAGGTCTGCATTTGGAAGAGGAAAAAAAAGATAAAAATGAATCCCATTGCTAGCCTGCTAGTCCTATGAAGAACATGATACAAAGGCACATCCTATAAACTGCAGTGAATAATACCTATTAGGTGGTTCTTAATAGTTTTTTATATTATAGCCAAATGGCAAGTGGCTTCACCAGCTAACATGAAGAAAAGAAAAAAGTAACAGGGATTCCCCCTTTCCACAGTTCATTGTGAATCTCTGTCTTTTGGTTAAATACTGCTGAAAATGTATAAGAGATGGGTTCAAGGTAATATTATAGCAGAGCACACAGGCCTGCTGGTGTATACTATAAGGGTATTTATTTATTTATTTATCGTGTCATCCGCAACCAGAACATTGTATTACATTTCTAACAGAACAAAACAAACAAACAGAAAAAAAACCCACAAATTTTGCAAACTTGGTAGCTGATTAAATGTCCTTTGACCAGTATCTGGCCACTTGGAGTGCCTCTGGTGTTGCCGCAAGAAGGTCCTCCATCGTGCATGTGGCAGCGCTCAGGTTGCATTGCAGCAGGTGGTCAGTGGTTTGCTCTTCTCCACACTCACATGTCGTGGATTCCACTTTGTAGCCCCATTTCTTAAGATTGGCTCTGCATCTCGTGGTGCCAGAGCGCAGTCTGTTCAGCCCCTTCCAAGTCGCCCAGTCTTCTGTGTGCCCAGGGGGAGTCTCTCATCTGGTATAACCCACGGATTGAGGTGCTGGGTTTGAGCCCACCACTTCTGAACTCTCGTTTGCTGAGGTGTTCCAGCGAGTGTCTCTGTAGATCTAAAAAAACTATTTCTTGATTTAAGTCGTTGACGTGCTGGCTGATACCCAAACAAGGGATGAGCTGGAAATGTCTCTGCCTTGGTCCTTTCACTATTGGCTGCAACTTCCCGGCGGATGTCAGATCGTGCAATACCGGCTAAGCAGTGTAATTTCTCCAGTGGTGTAGGGCGCAGACACCCTGTGATAATGCAGCATGTCTCATTAAGAGCCATATTTACTGTTTTAGTGTGGTGAGATATGTTCCACACTGGGCATGCGTACTCAGCAGCAGAGTAGCATAGCGCAAGGGCTATGTTACAGAAATAGTTCCACTTTTTCTAGGTTACAAAAGACAACACCAGCACTACCATAGGAGAAGCAGTTGCCTAACCAGAGTCTCCAGCGCATGGCTTCAGAGGGTTCCTCAGAGTTAAACTGCTACTTGAGGAATGGCCAAGATCAGGGGTACTCAAACTAAGGCCCAAGGGCTGGATACGGCCCTCCAAGGTCATTTACCTGGCCCTTGCTCAGGGTCAACCTAAGTCTGAAATGACTTGAAAGCACACAACGACAACAACAACAACAATCCTATCTCATCAGCCAAAAGCAGGCCCACGCTTCTCATTGAAATACTAATAAGTTTAGATTTGTAAAAATTGTTCTTAATTTTAATTATAGTACTGTTTTAAAGTGTTTTTGCACTACAAATAATATATTTGCTGTGTACATAGAAATTCATTCATGCTTTTTTCAAATTATAATCCGGCCCTCCAACAGTTTGAGGGACTGTGACCTAGCCCTCTGTTTAAAAAGTTTGAGGACCCCTGGCCTAGATTATTGCTTAGGAGATAGACAAGGAAAATGTAGAAGTGGCCCTCCCAGGGCTACTTTGTTTTGACAAACTCACTCAGCCCCTGCCCCCCAAGACCTCATCAATTGAAGCCAGCAGTTTTCTTTTTCTTAACCATTTTTGACCATCCGTAATTGCTTTTCTTGACTATTTCCACAAAGAATATGCACTGAGTACACAGATCAACAAGTTTCTCTTGAAATCCAGGTTTTGACAGATTGCTGGTAATAACTGTACCAGTTGTACCATCCTCCCATCTTGTCACTAATGAATAGAATTAGGAGCTAATGACTTCAATAAAAACAATTTAATTCTGGAAAGCATTAAAATTATAAAATCTCTTGATGTCTTGCTGACACAACAGGCTTCCATTTTCAGAGAGGTTAGAACATGTTCCCTGTGAAATAAGGGAAAATGCCATTTTTAAAACTGGAAAACGCCCCTCTAGAAGTTGGCTACAGAGTTGCACTCAAATCTCTCAAATAAAGATATTAATCAAATCCACAAAAGTTAAATTTGCACATATGGAGGACAACTGTACTACCTATATGATCAGATGTTCTGAATAATCCAAGACAGTGATACAAAGGCAAAAATGGCATGTAAGATCTTCTACAATCACATGGAATTGGTTGCACAGATTCTGCTCATTCTACTGTACTCTAAATACCAAAAACAGCCTTACAATGTTAGTTAACAGTAACAGAAAAAAGATTTTCCATAAGATAGTAGCTTTTAAGAAGGAGACTTGCAAAACACTGAACAAGATAGTGGAAATGATGAAAAAAGGATATCCATCAGAAAAGTATCACCAACATTTTATCAAAGCTCTTCCATTTAAATTTTTTTTCTGCAAGTCTCCATGAACGTTTTCTTTTATAAATTGCAATAGTATTTGTGCTATCCATAATATATATCCATAAACTGCATGCACTCCTTAATATTATGACCTTTGGATGTTATCTAATGCAAAGTCTGAGGTATTTAGGCTGGTGCAGTAAGAAGTGACACAGAAGGAAGAAAAGATAAGAGACAATTGTCACATGTTTAAGAGCAAAGATGAGTTACCAATGATAAGCATCTTATCTACAGCTACAAGATTATTCGACAATTCTGTACACATACGGTGATAGCACATCAAGAAGTCAAATACATAAAGCTGACTACCTAAAAGCACTTTTCAAACACAATACCTTCAAAGAAACTCAATATAAAGATGGTTAGTTATGCATTGAGCCTCTTCAGATCAGGTTGCACCCAAACTACTTATGATGGTGTTTTCTGGCCATTGCATTATTACATCGCCTCCATACGTGATTATATCACTTTCTTTTATGGATCTGCTACAAGCTGGTGAAGTCTTATGGTTGTTATGTTTCACTTGTTGTCTCTATTCTGACCTCACTCTATGAAACAATTCTGGAGATTCTGGCCTTCTAATTATCCTTTAACTTCATCCAGACCTAGGAAACATTATGTTTTTACATTGCTACATGCTGAATCTCCAAGCATGCTTACTAGTCATAGTCACTGGGTGATTCTAGAAACTGTACAATCAAAAAGTAATTTTTCTAAGGTCTAACACAACTGACCTTATTCTGTCATCTTTTTCAGTTACTATCTGAATTGTTATACAATTTGTTATATTGTAAATGCAACTGAAGATTTATTTACCTTAAAATTATATTTCACTGTCTCACTAGGGACAAGGAACACTGGTGCAATAATAAGTGTTCCTTGTCCCTAATCCTCAAATGATAAATTATTGTTATTGTTGTTGTTATTATTATTATACCACTTTTTCTGTTTATGAGATTCAAAGTGGAGAACAGTAGTAAAAACAATTCAATACACAATTTAAAACATAAAGACTATAAACATTAAAATAGCATTAAACCTAGAATTATTTAAAAATGAATAATTAAAATCTTAAAATGAATTTAAAATACATAATATGCCACACAACACTCCCTGACTCAGTCTTTCTTCTTTAAGACCCTGCATAAATAGGAAGGTTGTAACTTGCCACTAAATAAGGGCAGTGGCCTTATTATTGCACTGAAATCCTTCAAGATCATCTTAACGGACATCATATCAGACATAATTGTAGGGCTGTGACTCTAACATCAACACCATTTTTCTCTTGTACCATTTTAAACTCTTTGCCTGATGTTGATACTAGTGAAGTTTCAAAAGCTTCCATTATGTATTTACACTTTAAAGTTGGTCCAGAAAGGTATTACTTAGTCTGGATTTTGTTGTATTTTTCTTCATGATCAACACTGATACCCCTGAATATCTTTTATCCTAAATTTCAGGATACCAAATTTAGCTACATTAAAGGAATCCTAACTAAGAGGGAATCAAAGGACTGGGAGTTAACTTTTCAGCTTTTGTTATTATTATTTACTTTATTTGTATACCGCACTATCTCAGCCCGTAGGCGACTCATCCAACAAAGGGAAAATTCTTTCACTGTCTACAATCTGGCAAACTGCACACCTCAAAGTTTTTCCAAATGTAACAATACAGAGAACTTCAGTGTTCTGTGCCCAAGAAAGGAGCAGTTATCTGCATACAGGGCAAAGACATTGGGATCTCAAAATAAGCTACTTTTCTCTAATTTTCTCTCTATTTCTCACATGGCCAAGTGGAGCAGCCTCTCCTGTACTGAAATCAGTCAGCACCACATTAACTAACAATATCTCAGACAGAATGTCGGCCAGTGACTCTAATGTCATCACCATTTTCCTCCTGTATGGCTTTTAATATCTTTGCACTGAAGGAGGCTTGTATGATGCATTTTGAGTCTGGATTACACTTTTTCTATGTTATTGTGTGGTGCATGTGCCTTCAAGTTGCCTGTCGACTATCGGGTTTTACTATGCAAGGAATACTTAGAGCTGATTTTGCCAGTTCTTTCCTCTTAAGTATAGTCTGCAGCACCTGGTATTCACTGGTGGTTTCCAATCTATGTACTAACCAGGGCTGACCCTGCTTTGCTTCCAAGATCAGAGGGGATGTGATACCTTTATATGTATTTAGAACTACTATGCACTTAAAATATGTATCCAAGGACTATGATTCTTTATTTTTAAAAATAGGGGTGTCATTGTTTCCATATATGTTAAGAGAAATTTGAAAGCCATAAGGAAATATTCCCAAATGTCACTTTTAGTGCTGACACAGGCTACATGTCTTTGAAATTTTTATATTTGTCACATTCCTTAATATAAATGAAAACTGTAAATACAGAGGAATGAACCTATTTTATCCTCCTCTTTTTGCCTGCTGTGAATTCCTTATCACCACAAATTTCCAGATGCTCACATACTACTTAACATCCATCAGTGTTTAAACGTATTATGGGTTTCTGGATCTAAACCCAGCCAGATTTTTAAAAAAAACAGACAAGACAATAATTATTCCTATGTTTCATGAAAGACAGGATAATGTTGAAGAGAAATACAATAAAAACAAAAAGTTAAGGGTGCATCACAATCAATAACACAATGGAAGTCATTAAAACTTATTAAGCCCTACAATTAAGAAGTAATGCAAGTTTGGGAAAATATTTTTGAGGAAACTCAGGCACCAAGCAATCATCACTTTAAAAAAGACACATATCTACACATACACACATGCTTTTGTGCAAAATGTGGAGATAAAGACACTTTTATACATCCCTGAAGACTGGAAGTTGAGATATAATTCACCAAGGTAGCAGGCAGAATGCGTGAGGCAGCCTTCATATATAGGTTACAATACTATGCAAAAACCATAGTTAGGTTATGGATTCACATTCATGTGAACTGGAAATATAGAGTTTACATTTTGATTGATATCGTCTTGGCATAGTTTTCCTGTATCCATGGATAATCATACTTAATCAAACAAAATGGGGAATCAGGAATCCTGGAAGTAAACTACCTGGATCCAATCCTCTTGCATAGCTGTCAGACTGACCTTTACTTGACTCTATGATCACCTCACTTACACATCACTCCTAAAGGATATCTTCCTAAGAACTGACTTCTTGCAGAGGCAACAAACTAATTTTGTAAACATCTGCCACACCAAACCTGAACTTCCTGGATCACCATGAGACTCAACAAAGGCATTTTTTTAAAAAAAAAATGGATTAAAGTTATTAAAATCTGAATACATTATTAAAGTAATCCTACGCTGATCTGAGACAGTCAAATACAAAAATAAGTTAAAAATATACAAAGACAAACACAAAAATACCAGTTGGCACCACTTTTGTAAAATGTTTGGTGGAAGAAAGGGTTTGGAGGATTATATAAAGCCCATCACTTTGACGGTCATACAGAAATTAAAGGTCAAAGCACTACATATACATTATTTGTTGTAAACCTTATTTTATAATCTGTCTTGAGTCCCACTTTTGGGAAAAAGATGGGAAAGAAGAAGAGGAGGAGGAGGAGGAGGAGGAGGAGGAGGAGGAGGAGGAGGAGGAGGAGGAGGAGGAGGAGGAGGAGGAGGAGGAGGAGGAAAGTGTCATGAACTGAAGATGGAAGGTTGGGGCTGCATAAGGTCACAAATTCCCGAGAAGCAAGAATCAAATCATTTTCATTCACAGTTGCTCCTTATACAAGTATTCTTTTATCATACTTGGTATGTGATGGCACAAAGTGGAAGCTGACTACTTTTAAAATGTCCATGTTTCACAGAAGCTGACTATTTCACAATAACTTTTCAGTCTGAGAGTCATTTTCTGAACATGACAACAAAATACCAAAAAGGCAAACTTAATATTTTTATGAGTACATAGCAGGTAAAATAGATGTCTAAACCTGTTTTATATCTTCATGTTTTATTTATCAAATAGGGAAGTTTCCCCAACTTTCTCCTTTCCTGTGTAAGCCCCAAACTATGTGATATTTTGTTTGTGTTACAATTATACTAATTGAATGCAGGTCATTTGCTTTTTATTGAATCCAGATGATGTTTAGTAAACTAAACATGGAACAATTAGCTTTGAAAAAGTAAAGGTTCTGATTGCCATTGGGTAAGTCTTGCAGTGGCTAGAGAACACCACTGCACTGGTTAACACCAAAGCAGAAGAGTCAAAAACAACTAATATTGCTGCATTGTTTTTCTTTCTCAAGTTTAAACTTAATTGACAGGCAAGACAGCAGCTATATACAACATTTTCTTTTCTGCAGCTTAGAAACGGATTGTTGTTACCTCTGGGACAAAAATAATACAATTTACACTTCTAATTAAATGTTAAGTAGCTACTTAACTTTCAAGCCTGTTGCTCCGAAATCCTTCTGACAGAAAAGAAAAAGCACAGAGGTACAGCTTCAGTAATTACTATGATCTGAAATCTGCCTTTCTTCAATATCATTGGTACTTTCGATTTGATTCAAAACACTATCATATTGATCATGCAATCTGTTTTACTGGCATCCTTGAATTCCATAAATTTGACATGATGGTCAAATGTATAGCCTTGAATGAAATTGTGCCAATGTTCCAGTATCTTTCCAAGACATCACTCAATGATATAAACTAACACACTGTTACTTTGTAACTTAACATATACACTTCAAATGCTATCTGCAGTTTGCTTGTCTTTAAATTTCTTTACATTCAATTTGGATAACACCTCTAATGCTCTCTGCTAGGATAATGAGCATGGATGTTTCACAGCATTGCTTTCTTTTCAAATTCATGAGGACAGCTTTAGAGGAAAATATAAACTGGGCAAAGTGCAGGGGCAAGTCTTCTTTATCTCTAGTACTATCCAATAAAATATGCACTCTCACACAGCTGCTATAAGCTAAAAAGAAAAATATTGTAAGATTTTATTCTCAGTTTGATCACAATTTCCTCTGTGGTTTGACAGACTCTTTCAACTATGATTCACCTTTGCAATTCATAGGAGAAATTGTTTCAGAGTAGATGCCTTAGTCTTTTGCAGAAAGTACAACAAAAAGATGAATATTTATTATGCTATAAGCTTTTGTGACAATAGATTCAAGTCCATGAAAATTTACATTATCATGGTTTCAACCGATCTTTTGAAATAAAGGTTGAAAGTTGAATATTGTTTGACTATTGAATTCAGTCATCACTCCCCAATGATACTCAGCATTTGGCTTTCAACATGTATACATCTCGTACCAAATTATGATATCTCTAGGGAATGAATTCCCAAGTCTAAAAGTGGCTATCAAGAAAGATAGCTGGTACCCTTGTTCCCACCAAACAAGACTGAGACAGCAGTAGGGCAGAGAGATGGGGCTGTCTGGATCTTAAAGGTTCTAATGGGTTCACAATGAGAGATGACGTTTTTCAAATAGCTTATACGCAAATTGTGTACAACTACATGGGTCATCACCGGTATTGTGCCCGGAAAAAAACTGACAGCCAGTAGAGTTGTTGCAACAAAGGAATTGTGTGTTCCATGTAGCAATCCTCTATTAACTACCTGGCTGCTGCTCTGTGGACCAAGTGATGTTTTCTGAGCACTTTTCAAAGGCAATCGCACATAGAGTGAATAAAATATTCCAAATGGGATTAAACCAAGGCATGTGTTACTGGGGCCAGATGAGACTTCTCCATGAAAGGGTGCAGTTGGCACACTAGCCTTAACTGTGTATTCTGATCATTGATGAAATCTGGGACTCCCTTCTCAAGGCTGAACCCTGGATTATCTCAAACTGTGAACCTGTGCTTTCAGATGGAGTGTAATCCCATCTGACACAGGCTTAATCTCTTTCCCGAGATCTGTCTTTCAACTAACTAGGAGCATCTCTGTCTTCCCTGAGTTAAACTTGAATTTGTTTGCTCGGTTTAGCTCAGAAACAGCTTCTCTGGAATAAGATGGAAAGGAGTAATAGAGCTGGGTATCATCAGCAAACTGGACTGTAATATAAAGAGAGATTAATCACACAAACACACATCTCTTTGCTGTATCTGTAAACATGCACCAGTCTAACAAATCAGGGTGGTGAGGTGTCTAACAGACACCTTCCACTCTGAATCTGATCCTAGAGCATTAGCAGATCACTGCAATGAGTTTGACAATCACTTCACAGACAAAATCTCAGATATGATCAGACTTAAAGCCCACTTTAGGCAGAAAGTGACGACAGGATGTCCAGCAACTTTATGAGTAGGGTTATATTGGATCAGTTTCCATAAGACAAGCTACGAGGAATAGTAAAGAGACAACTTGATGCCTATACTTCTTAGGTGAGGAAGAGGAGGAGATGCAATTAGATCCACAAATATGGAGGGACTACTATGTGTTTTTTCTAAACAGGTGTATGAAACCAGGACACCCATTTGACAGGTGTATTAAGACTGGGTTCCTGTTGAACAGATGTGTCTGTTTCACATATATGTTAAACTGCAGTGTCTGTATTGTGGAGAATCCTTTAAAACACATTACAAAACAGACAAACATCATATAGAGGAGGCTTGAGAAGGTTGCTTCCTCCAATAGTCTGTTTCACAGATGCATTAAAACCAATGTGCTTGTTTCACAGAGGTGTGCTTTCTGCTGATTTTTAAAAGTACTGTCCCACTTTAGTATAAGTATTAACCCAGTATTAAACCAGGGTACCGCTCTTACTGGGGTACCCTTTTACTAAATGCATTAAACCGAGGTTCCGTTCCTGTGCTTTTTCAATCGGTATGTCATGTGTGTGTCTAAGATTTCCAGCAGTTAAAAATTCTGATATATTCACTTTCTGTAATTTAATTCTTTCACTCACGCAAACATGCTATTGCTACCCAACATTAAACTCTGCACTCCTCAGAAATCTAAACTTCTTTACTTTGACAGAAATTATTTTCAGAAAGAATGTTAAAGCACAAGTTTTGCTGAAACAATTGGAAACATCGATCAGAGAAATGTCAAATTCTATAATTTGGCCAAGAGCAAAATCTCTAGGAGAGCTTATTGTGTAGCATGAAAACAACAGGCAATTTTCACCAGTTCAGAAACATCCTGAAATAGGGACAAAGTAAAAAAGTAATAGTGTATATGTGTGTGTCCATGACTACTAATCACAATGCTATATATACTATCTAGGTTCAGAGATAGTATGCTTCTGAATTGTTGATGATCCTAAAAAACTGCCTTCATGGCCTGCCTGTGAGTTTCTGTTACACAAGTGGCAAGCCACTGCAGGAAACAATCTACAAGGGTAAAACTTTTATTATTGTTTTGACTGGTTGATTGTTTTGCTCCTGTTTTTCTTTTTCTTCTTTTTTTTTCTAATTGTATTCATAGAATCATAGAGTTGGAAGAGACCACAAGGACCACCCAGTCTGCCCCCTTATCATGTAGGAACACACAATCAAAACACCCCTGACAGACGGCCATCCAGCCTATGCTTTAAAACCTCCAGAGAAGAAGGCTCCACAACATACCAAGGCAGCATATTCTAGTACTGAAAAGCTCTTAGCATCCTAATGTTTAGATAGAATATTTTATCCTGCAAGTTGAATCCATTGCTCCATCTTCTAGTCCGCAGAGCAGCAAAAAGCAAGCTTGTTTATATCTATTTCTTGATATTCTTTATTGTTATAAGATACATTGTTCTGATTTTGCAAAGCTTTTATTGGATTGTGTAAAACCAAAACAATAGAAGTTTAGCTACAGAAAATCAGGAAGGAATTAGAGAAAATTCTATAATGATATCCCCATAAATACTCAATAGAGTCAAGAAACTTATAAATGCAAGGATTCATTTGGAAAATAATGTCTTCATCAGATGTGGAAACTAAAGCGGAGGGAGGGAGGCAGGCAATTTTTCCCACCACCAAATTTCCAACTACTTATGTTGACCATGCAGCACTTGAAAGAATAATTTGAAACATTTTTGAACAAAGATATACAACCCGTAACCCTCCAGTATACTATTGCTGAATTGGAATTCTCTCTGATGAGAACTGCAATACAAAATTTGGAACTGCAGTCCAAACATTTTTAATATACGAGAAGTAAGGAATTGGCCATAGAGAACGCTTGAGATTTACATGAAAAGTATGAAAGGGGAAAGCAAAACTACAGGAAAAATCAGATTCTGAGTTAAACTGAGGTCATTCACAATAGGAGATCATGGGCTCATTATTATCATGGCATAACATAACACCAAGAAAAGGGATATAGAGAGAGAGCCAGCCACCAACCACATGCATCTTTGGAAGAAAAACTCAGGATGTACTTAAATGGGTCAGTAAAATTATATTAAATTAGAAGTTAAGAAAACTACATTTAATCTTAATGCTAAATTCAAGAAGCACTCACTTTACAATTCTGCTGGTTGGATTTCAGTACTCTGCCATTTGGACTTAATAACATCTTATAAATGATCCTCAAAAAAGGAAGGAAAGGCTATCTTTGGTTGACTGTCATTGGAATGGTTATTTTAAACCGAAGCAATCACACAATTCTTTCAAACTCTGATCACATTACCAATACTTCATCAAAAACATATGTTAGCAGCACAATTTGGCTAGAATTATTGAACAACTTTTCTTTCACTTTCATAACAAATTAGGCAATGCATAGTTGATGCATCTGAAAAAAGTTACAGAATCACAGCCCTTAAGGCAAAGCACTGGGTGTCATAATCTAAACCATTTCTGGCCTAAATTCAAAGGCAAAGTAAGTCAACATATTACTTTGTACACTAAATTATTTTTATTGATTATCATCTTTATTTGATAATCCCCAATAGGAAACTATAGATTGCCATCAAAGTATTAAACACTTACAGGAATCATGAAGATCCAAAGAGGCTCATAAAAGGAGAAAAACAGAATCCATATATATGCTATCAAACATTCAACAAGAGGTTTGATACCCCTCAAAAAGTTGAAAAAAGATCAGGGCATCCACTCACCACCTTGTGTACATACAAGAGTTTTAAAATAAATACAATTCTCAGCTATATTCAACACAAAATGTGTTAAATGTTGACTAAAACAGCATTATTTATTGCTGGAATTCTGCATTTAATCATTCAGGGATAAAGAAGTTAATAGAACACTGATAACTCAAATTATTAAACCAAGAAGTTAATAAAACGATAATGACCCAGATTATTAAATCATTACTGCACAATAAAATGACTTGCTAGTTGGTTTGAAACAAATAAAAATGTTTACAATGTGTAGTTGTCCAAAAGTTAGTTGGACACACTATGATTCGTTTTCCAGTTAATCCTGTGTTGGTTGTTGAGGGCCTAATCTTGAGTCCCCAAAGGGGGGAAGGTAGGGTATAAATAAAGTTAATAAATAAATAATAGTCTTTTAGAGGTTGTGAAAATGCCTTGGAGTCAAATAATACAGTTTTCATACATGTTCTCAAATGTTTCAAATGTTCAAGAAGTATGAACTTCTAAGGAGGGGGTCCAATGTCAAGCTTGATGTGCACAACCCATCTCCTGATGAATAAGCATCAAAGGGAATAGCACCATATCAAAGAATGCTGTGCAAATACAAGAAGATTGGTTACTGTAGTACTGTGAATCTTGAAAGGCCCATTTTCCTCAGTCATTGAGGAAATCCTAGGGCCTTTGGTTCCTTACTGTTTGGTGCATAAAAATGTACTTCTTCATTTTTTGTTTAAATCTGATAGGGAAAGCCCAGAAAATGCAGCTCTAATTACGATATGCCTGGAATTATGCCAAAAAAGATATGAAGCACAAACAGCATCAAAATATTCTTCAGACACCTTCACTATTTTGTTGTGATACACATTATCGTCTTTCTGTTGCAAGTTACTTTTGTGACATATTTAAATCATTAAACTGACTTTTTGTCACTAATATATATTCCGTCCACAACAGACATCAGAATGAATACAATGCAAGAGTTAAAGAATGGAGTGTTGTATGGTTTCTGGGCAGTGTGACCGTGTTGTAGCAGCATTTTCTCCTGATGTTTCACCTGTATCTGTGGCTGGAATCTTCAAAGGATCCTCTGAAGATGCCCACCACAGATGCAGGCGAAACAGCAGAAAATGCTGCTAGAACATAGTCATACAGCCTGGAAACCACATTACACTCTGGTGATTTCAGTCGTGAAAGCCTTTAACAATGCATACTTAAAGAATGCATTTCATGCAACCACATTTCTTTTAGAGTCAATCCTAATTTTTATATGATAGTTCTTCGAAAAGCTAGGCATGGAGCATGGTCACTTTGAATTCCTGCACTGTCAACATTACATCTTGGGACACTTGTGATGAGGACTAGAATAATCACAGATGACATAGATTTCTACACATTTTTCTTTCCTAGCCAGCTGGGAACACAGCAGTCAGTCAAAATTGGGCAATGGTCATTTTTTGCTTCAGATATCAACCAACTCCTGGGAATCCCTGAATTAGAAATTCATGTCACAAGAACTAGAAAGTGAAGCAAAAAAACACTTTCAAGTTCAGAACCAGGGGCTTCCAAGAAAACTACAAAAGTTTACTAGCACCCAACTGCCACTTTTATTTTTCCTGCTCAAAGCATGATGCAAAGGACCAAATGAAAGTGACAGACTATGCACTTTTGAAAATAACATCCTTAAACCCATAAGCATTGTTACTGACATTTTTGCTCTCATTACACCCCATAGACATGGCCTGGGAAAGAAATATGCACCATTTGAGGCCCAGGATCTCTGGTTGATCAAACAGGGAACAAGAAGCATTACCCTGCTTTGGCACTATATCCTCTGGCATGTTAGAAAGGGATCACTCATAACCTCCAGTTGAGAATTGCTCAAGATAATAGATGCTGGTCTTACTGATCTGAGCCATTCCAGAGCACTGCTTCTTAAACTATTGGTCCCAGCCTCAAATGGGGTCCCTTAACAGGAAATAGAGGTCGTGAAAAAATTGACAATACAGTAGAGTCTCGCTTATCCAACATAAACGGGCCGGCAGAACATTGGGTAAGCGAAGATGTTGGATAATAAGGAGGGATTAAGGAAAAGCCTGTTAAACGTCAAATTATGTTATGATTTTATAAATTAAGCACCAAAACACCATGTTTTACAACAAATCATCAGAAAAAGCAGTTCAATAAATGGTAATGTTATCTTGTAATTACTTTATTTAGAAATTTAGCACCAAAACATTGCAATGTATTAAAAACATTGACTACAGCAATGCGCTGTTTGTTTTTCTGTGCAGCAATGCGCTATTTGTTTTTCTAAACTGATAAGAACAGATACTACACTTGATCCTAGCCAAAAGGCCGAGAAGCGATATGCAGTGGACCTCTCTGCGTGCTGGGCACTTGCCGGGAGGGGTGAGACGCAGCCAGTGCAGGCCAGACGCTGTGCCTGA
The DNA here is from genome assembly GCF_025583915.1 of Anolis sagrei ordinatus. Classification (NCBI taxonomy): domain Eukaryota; kingdom Metazoa; phylum Chordata; class Lepidosauria; order Squamata; family Anolidae; genus Anolis; species Anolis sagrei. The sequence continues at coordinate 220,975,532 of NW_026847438.1, forward strand.
CAGGAAAAGTCTGTACCGGCTGCATCTCACCCCTCCCAGCATGCATCCACCACACCAAGAGGCCCGCTGCACATGGATGCCTAGAAAAACAGCTACGGATCCAGGCGGGAGGCAGACTGCGTTGGATAATACAGAACATTGGATGAGCGAAGCTTGGATAAGTGAGACTCTACTGTAATAAAAGGATTCTGAATGCCACTTGATGGTTGTTTTAGACATTTACACAAATCTGTTGGCAACAACATGCTGTGTTTACAGTGGACTCTGCAGAAAATGTTTCACTTTTACTTCATAAAAAGGAAACTCAGTTTTTTTAGCAAGCCTTGCAAATGTTGATTTATTACCAGTAAGTGTTTTAACTTTATACCTATTAGATAAACGTATGTATCCGAGGTCACATAAAAATTTCTATGGCGGAAAGAGGTCACGAGTGGAAAAAGTTTAAGAAACCTTATTCTAGACCACATCAAAAGACTACCCCTACATTCGACTTGTATGTTATAGGCACAGAATGATGCCAAAAGTTTCTCTAGATGAGTGGTTCTCAACCTGTGGGTCCACAGATGTTTTGGCCTTAAACCCCTAGAAATCCAAACAGTTGGTAAACTGGTTGAGATTTCTGGGAGTTGTAGGCCAAAACACCTGGGAACCCACAAGTTAAGAACCATTGCTCTAGACCAACATAATGTCTGACACTGTTCCTTAATCCAATCTGAGTGGGCTAAGAAAAGCTGGAAAGCAAGAAATGGTCCCAAGCCAAAAGAAGAAAGTGTTTTCATACATTACGAAATTCAAGCAGAACTGCTTCAGACTGTGTTAGGAAGCAGCTAACTTGGCTCGTGTGAGTAGCAAGAACAAATTAGCAGAGAACTATTACTTTTAAAGGAAAAAAGAAAATGAACACCATGTGCTACCGAAGACATCAGTTCAGTCATTACTACTTTGAAAGAGCAAACCTAACAAACATAATGTTATTTAATAATTTATTTTTAAAACATGCCTCTCAACCCCCCTTTTTTTTCTTTTTTTCTTTTCTTTTTTTTTTTTTGCCTGCCAGCACTCAAAAAATCTATGCGTCCTTCAAGATAGTATCGTGTTTTTTACTTTGATAGATTCTCACCATAACTGCATGGAAAAAAATCTAACTTTTCTTGTTCATGGAATGGCAGCCAAAGGTTTCCAAGTTTTATTGTCCTCTCTTGCCCTGTCTTTTGTAACATAGCACCCCCCAAAAAGTTTAAAACTCATAATGCTTAAAATTCCATGCACATCTTTAAACATTTTAACCATTGCTCATAGTCAAAGTAAACTTACTCACACTGTCAAAAAAGGCACAACAGCAAAAATCTGAAGGTAACATTTGTGTTGGCTCTCTCTTTTTCTCATGGGAACCTCAATAATGAAAACTAACACACATCTGGAAACAACCTTGGATTCATACAGTGTTAAAAATAGGCAATGCAAGCTAAAAAAATGAACTTTTAAATCTGCTTCTCAGGGAAAAATCTATTCATGTTTTAAAGCATGCATTCTTACTCCTTGCCTTGTAATATGTAAATCGAAGTTTAAGTTTCTTCATTCCGAGTGATAAACATGAAGACAATTTTAAGATTAATCTGGAATTTCTCTTGAAAAATTGTAAATTATGCACCACAAAGACTTGCTCTACAGCTATGCCACAAACTATACCAGATGTGTTATACCTCTGTTTAAATATTTAGTCAGCAAACTAAAGAGCTAAAAAGAAAAGGCCATAGTGATTTCATTCTTTGCTTAAACCAGGGTGGTCTACTGGTAACTTTTAGTACCAGCGGTATTGCTGAGGGAACAAAAATGAAACCAGGTGCCATCAAATTCAAATTAAAGATTTTGTGCTCTTTTAAACAACCCTAAACTAAGTTTCCATAAACTCCTTAACTGATGCTTCTATAAATTTGACTATTTCCTAACAAGCAAGAATTATAAGTTATCCTTAGACCATCAAATTGTAGCTGCAAAAAATTTAGATTGATTGGCACCTCTTCTTTACAAATAAGGATTTTATTTTAAATATGCAACACAACTATGAAAACATATCTCAGTATTATGCTGTTCTTCAAAGCACACAAAGTATGTGCTTACATGTTTACAGTTCTTATTATTCGTATCTTATATTTTAAGGAACCTTTGAGTCTAAAGAAGACTTTAGGAGAAGAAGAAGGTTTCAATAAAGTCAATAATTTTACTGGATTTTGTGAAGAAAACAGCAGAAAAAAAGCTTATTTTTAAGGCTATGAGATTCCTTTTGTTAAACTTTGTCAACTTAAACACAAAAAAGATAGGATCTATTGGTGCATTTTGAAACATGTTACCAATATGGATGCTGGCCAACATACATTCTATGAACTACTTTGACAAATAAATGAGTAATTCCAATAGAAAATATGCCAGCGTTTAGCTGATCTGATTTTATACCTCATATAAATGCATAAAGAACTACTGAAGAGTCAACTTGAGTGTAGATCTCTTTTGTTCTTAATATATTAATCAAAGAAGTGATTGCTATGTGCCTGCTATCACTCAAATTCCATGTTCTTCGACTGAGCTCATACAAAAAGAGCACCTGGACAATTTGGAATTAATGAACGGTAATTGAGAGCTCACAGATAAAGAGAGCTGTGTGTCTTTGTGTGTGAGAATGAGAGAGAGAAAGAGAATGAAGGAGAAAGAGATAATATGAAAGGAATGAATTCAGGTTTAGTCCCATATTCTTCACAGGAGAAAAATAAACAGCAAGATTGACTAAATACACAGTTATGTACTTACATAGGCATCTACGTAATGCCTAAATATTAAATAAATTCCACACTGAAAAATAATGCACTACAAAAAATGTGTGTGGAGGGCAATATGAAATCTGTGGTTATGTTTGCTATGAAATTAAATAAAATTATACATGAGTGAATGTTAAAATGCAAGCAGAGATTGTCCCTGTTAGCAGCAATGTACAAAAATCATCGGGCTTTCATTTTTAAAGACCTTAAGGACATGGTGAATTAGTCAACATTCTGTCCCCATAACAGCTAAGCGATTACCTGGGGAAATCAGATTATGAGTCCAACAGAACCCTCTATTTCATGCTCCCCACCACTGATAATACAGGAATATTTTTCCTCTAATAGTAATAGTAGTAGTAATAATAATAATAATAATAATTATTATTATTATTATTATTATTATAGTTTTATTTCTTGCCCACCTCTCCTCACGGCACAAGGTGGGTTACAGCATTACTAAAACACAAACAAATACATAATCATTTTAAAACAATCTGTAAAATACATATATTAAAACATATTCCGATAAAATACATATTAAAATACCTAAAACAAAAAGTAGGCATATCATGGAAGTTCAAAATTCATCATTAAAACTGTCTGGGCAGGCCTGCCAGAAGACATAGGTCTTCACTTGTATCTTAAATCCCAACAGCTGATATAGGTGTCAGAGCACTACCGACAGGTCATTCCACATTCATGGAGCGGCCATTGAAAAGGTCATAGAATCATAGAATCAAAGAGTTGGAAGAGACCTCATGGGCCATCCAGTCCAACCCCCTGCCAAGAAGCAGGAATATTGCATTCAAATCACCCCTGACAAATGGCCATCCAGCCTCTGCTTAAAAGCTTCCAAAGAAGGAGCCTCCACCACACTCCGGGGCAGAGAGTTCCACTGCTGAACGGCTCTCACAGTCAGGAAGTTCTTCCTAATGTTCAGATGGAATCTCCTCTCTTGTAGTTTGAAGCCATTGTTCCGCGTCCTAGTCTCCAAGGAAGCAGAAAACAAGCTTGCTCCCTCCTCCCTGTGGCTTCCTCTCACATATTTATACATGGCTATCATATCTCCTCTCAGCCTTCTCTTCTTCAGGCTAAACATGCCCAGTTCCCTGGATCTAAGTGTGTGGGGTCCTCTGGGTGACAGTTGCCAGTTGGGTTTTGGCTAGTTGGAATAACTGCCCCCAAGAGGATCTAAGTGTGTGGGGCGGATTGTTTGGGAGAAGGCCATCCTTTAGGTAACCTGGACCAAACCATGTCGTAGAGATGATATATAGCCATCCTGACAAATAGCTAGTGACGGCCACGTCCTCCACGAATTTATTCAATCCTCTTTTAAAACCATATGAAGTGCCAGCCATAATTGTATCTTGCAATAGCAAGTGCCAAAGTTTATGCACTATATAAAGCACTCCTTTCGTCTTTCTCTGGTCAGTCCCTGGTCTCAACATAGCTATTTTCAACATCAGCAGTTCCTTAGATTTCAGTATTTACAATTTAGCTTCAAGGTGCAAGTTGGTAGGAAAGGAAATCTATTACAGCCTTGTCATTTCCCACAGCCACCAACCCCACCCCACCCCCCTAAAAATGACTGAATAGGAGACCAAATCATGGCAGGACATTGTGATCTGGCTAGGTTTGGTTTTCAGCCAATGAACTTGTTTCAGAATAGTTTTACGTCACCTCCTGGCCTATATAGAGATTTCACCCTATCACATCATAAACGATTGCACTCTTGTAATTTTAAATTCTTTCATCTAGTTCACAGTTCTATTTATAACTTTTCTTTTGGGGAAAACAAGCTAGCACATTACCACACATGTGCAAGACTTTCAGAATAATTTAACCATAATAACTGTTCCATCAAATATATCTTCAACAAAGCTTAAAAGTTGTAGGTCATAATCCAATGTATACAGAGGACCAAAGGAGACTTCTACTGGCAACACTGGGAGGTTGAATAAACTCTTAACTATTGCTATTGTGCCTTTGAAATCAATATTCCCAGCTCAAACATTTTCCTATTTAAACATCCTGAAAATAAATGAGCAGAACTATGGGACTGCTCTTTTTTTCAGATTAGCACTTGTAAGTATTTGAATTATAGAAGAAAAATATACAGCCATCACATGAAACAAACCATCATCATACTTCCTTTACAGTTATTTTAGTTAAGGTTTCAAGTTAGCTCACTGGCGTGTAATTATGAAATTATTGTTCTGATCTTCTGCTTACTTTGAAAGTGATTAATCAAAGTCAGAGAAATCCAACCATCAAGTCAAGTATGTTTCAAATTTCCTATTCAAGGATAAAGCTAAAAAGATGAGCTAATTTTACTTTAATTAAATCCTCATTTAGAAGCCTGAAATAAATGTTTTCGATTTAAGTTTCAATTAGACTTGAGTAGCAGTCCAAATTCCATATATTCTTTCCTTCTGCTACTTCATTACACATTTCCAATTAAGTTTTCTTATTTATACACCCAAGTTAACTAAAATATTTAAAATATTTTTTGATTTAGTAACAATACAAAAACACATTTCAAAGTGTTGCAGTAAGGCTCACTTTATAACCACGCTGCTATATGCAAAAACATTGACCAGAAGAGAGATTCCTGGAAAAAGGTCTAGTATACCTCTCGATAGGTGGGTGAGATCTTTCTCACCTGGAACAATCCACCTAGGACCCTAAGATCATCCGGGGAGACCCTACTCATTGTTCCCCCACTGTCACAATCGCGTCTGGCAGGGACAAAGGACAGGGCCTTTTCTGTGGTGGCCCCTTGGCTAAGGAACTCCCTCCCGAGTGAAATTAGATCTGGTGCATCCCTCTTGACCTTCTGGAAACAAGTAAAATCCTGGCTATGGGATCAGGCTTTTGTAGATTTGGCTAAATGGCTGACGTGACGACTTATATAGAACTGACTGACTGCCCCTTGGATGTTGATTCAAACCGGTGACTGCTGACTGCTTGATTGTTTATATACTGTTTTATATTGTTTTGTACTGTTTTATACTGTTTTATACTGTTGTTATTATACTGCTATTAAATTGTATATTTATGTTTTTCTGATGTGGGCCCCATGGGGTGCCGATTTGTTAGCCGTCCTGAGTCCCACTTTGGAGATTGAGATAGGATAGGATATAAAAGCCCGAAATAAATAAATAAATAAATAAATAAATAATATAACAACAAAAAGAGCAGGAAAAAATAGCTACAACCAAACTGGATTTTCTTACTGTCTTCTTCCTGTGCTTTGAACAATGAGATGCCAAGAGAATGATCTATAATAACAAAAAGAAACTAAGCTTTCCTTTTTCATCAATCTATATGGCCCACAATGCTCTAACAAAGGTGTCACCTTATTAATTTCTCCAACTAGAGGGAAGGATAAAGAATACAGTTTTATAGGCTCAAACTTTCTTTAGTTTTATTAAATTGTAGTCCCCATGCTCCAATGACAATTATGAATGTTTTTTTTTTCAGTCCTCCTATCTGATGTCTGGGGATGCAGACATGCTCCCAAGTTACTCAAATATATACTGTACTAAATGCAAGTTGTACAAATCTGTACAGAAATGCATGCTGGAACGTTAGTAGGTATCTATAGTTATTCCCATATTAGAATGCAAGCACAAGTGCATAACAAAAAACAAAATACTATGAAATAAATACTGTTCATGGTGAGAATACCTTATACCATCTATATGTTAAATATCTTATACCAACTGCATGTTAATGACTGTGTTATAAAGTTATCTCAAAATCCTATTAAGAATTTATTTTCTTAATACTCTGAAATCATATCACGTATTAAGCTTCCTGCATTCCACGGTACTTTTAAAAATTATTTGTTGCTGTTTTGTGCCTTCAAGTCCTTCCTGATCTACAAATGACCCTAATGTGAACCTGTCATGGGATTTTGTTACCAAGATCTGTTCAGAGAAGGTTTCCTCTTGCCTTCCTCTGAGGTTGAGACAATATGACTTGTTCAATATCACCAAGTGGATTTCCATTATCTGGAACCCTAGCCTCCTGAATCATAGTCTAACACTCAAACCACTAAACCACACTAGACTTCTCTTCAAAACTATTAACTGTCATCAAGTCAATCTTGACTAATGGCAATCCTATGAATAAGAGAGTTATAAGTTACTCCAGCTCTTTCAAACTCAAGGGCATGTTTAAATTAATAGGAAGCATCTGTGAAGATATGATAAGGTTTCCAAAGGGTTTAAATAACTTACTGTCTACTTGACAGATGATAAACAGGTCCAATAAGAAGAACTAAATCTCAAACACATAAAACAAAGAAGATGAAAAGCAGAAATGAGAGATGGAAGATTATGAGAAGAATGAAGTGGCAAAAAAACCATAGCTAAACAGAATCGGTTTTAAAATACTGGGTCTGATGTTGGTACAATGGTTTCTGGCAAGGACTCCAATTGTATGAAACTACCAGATCAATAAAAGTAAAGAAGCTACTTGTATGTCTATAAACCATGGCTCTTGCCACTGAAAATATCTTTTCTGTTTCCAGTACACTGATAGATTTCAAGAGAGCAGTGATGTCACATGGCTGATGGCTGTCAACTTTAATACAACTTAAATAAGAAGGTAATAATAATTTCTTGTTTTTCAGATTATTATCTTACAAGGACATAACATTTAACAGTGCGTTGACAAAAAAATTGTCCAGCAGCCATTTATTCAAGGTTTTATACAATCTCACAAGTTATTAAGCTATATTTCCACTCATAGTTGCATCACATTAATATATAAATCCGTTTTCTTTATGGTTGATTAAAATCTAAGCCAAAAAAGTAGTAAAGCAAGATACAAATCAACACTGGCACAAGCTAGGATTTTTAAAATGCTGAGCAACTTCTGTACTGCTTGTTTTATACTTTGGTTCTGGAAAAGAACCCCCTGTAGCATTTTGACTGCCATGAATACTGTGGCTTTTCACATTAAATTAAGAGGCAAACAATATTTCAATGTTCTTGAAAAGTCCACGTATACACATACAAATGAAAGCCTCCCACTAAGCACCCCCTGCTTTGATTCCAACAATGTTTGTTTGCATTTTGAATTATTTAGAGACAAATTACTTTGAAAGTCTTTCTTTGCTGAAAAACAGGATAACATTTTAACCAAAATAACATAAAAACAAAGGAGCAAATATTTCTAACCAATTATTGCAGAAATTTAGTGCAGATTAAAAATATTTAGGAGGATCTGTACAAACCCTTAAATTTCAGGTGTAGCTATGTGTAGAAACAGCAAGACTATAGCTGTTTCTTTTATCTTTATCTTAAGTAATCATGTTGTACATTTTCCAAAATTATCTTATAATTGGAAAAATTAAGCCGTTTGTTGCCAAGGGTTGTCCCAGCTGTCAACAAAAGAAAAAGGGACTACATTCAAAAGCTAATAATGCTAAAACCAAAGTTTTCTTCACTTCTCCGTTTATATGGACATCAATTTCCTGCAGAACGCCCAAATCGACACTAAGGCTATATGACAATGTAAACAGCATCAAAAACTCCTTGCAGAAAGGCAGCTGCTTATAAGATACATTGGAAAGAAACCAGTGATCACAAGCAGATTAGTCCATGGTGGCAGTGACACAAGCAAAGCAGGAGGTATGGATAATCTGGGTAAGTGCCATGGAAAAATAAATATCATGATTGGACTTAAGGCAAATGGAAACATTTCAAATTGGCTTCTACGCTATTTTGTGGAACATATGATGTCCACATGTCCATTACCAAAAACTTCAGCACAAAACACAATAAAGACAAACACTGGGGGGAAAAGATTTTGCATTACTAGCCTCTCCCCAGACAAAATATCATATATTGGGGGTGGGAATAAATTTGCAGTTGCTAGCTTGTGTACACAAAAGGCTGGCAATGCTTTCCTGGAGCAGCACCAGGGCTGAAGCCTTCTTGGAAAGCTTACATGGGTGTAATCTAAAGGATAACAGAGAGGAAAACAAAATTATCCCAGGGTTAGGTTCCAGCTGGATGTCAGACACCTTTTGTGTCCCTTGCTCCACTAAAAACGTGCTGGTTGTCACCAAAGAAAGCACTATATTTTCTTACTTCTCCGCAAATATAATGTCTACAAAAGTTGGAAGTGTATATCTGTATGCACACGGACACGTGTGCATATGTGAATACATGAGAAGCCAGAAATTAAAAACCATTGAAATAACAAAATTAAAACATTAAAATGAACATCCCACCTCAAATACATGTTATGAAAATATTATTGTAATCCCGCTAATCTATTATCTTACTATCTTGTAATACTTTTGAAACTAACAAGAATTAAAGGATATCCCAAAGCATCATTTCATATTTCCATGGCAAGTTTGTCTAATAATATCACAACAACAACAACAACAACAAAACTTTATATTTCGCCCTATCTCCCCAAAGGGACTCAGGGCAGATTCCAACAAACAAAAAAAGGCAAAGATTCAATGCCTCAGTACAACAACAAATATAAATATAGTAACTCAAAATAACCTTACAGATGAAAATAATATATAACATGAAATCTATAAATTAAATAAAATGTAACCTATCAAAAATTATATCTTACATAAAACCTAAACATAAAATATCCGCATTAATTTGCAGAAGCCAGCGAGGGTTCACTAAGATATGTGAGTTGGTTATGTGAGTTGATTATGACTATAACCTACTCACTGCAACTATTAAAAACACACTATCAAGAAACAAAGGCATTAACTGTTAGGCACAAGACAATTAGAATGGTCCTGGACGTTTACTCTGAAAACCAGGGCTCAAATCTGCACTCATGCTGGATCTATACTGTCACATAATGCAGTTTCAGAATGACCATTGACTGCACTGAACTGGATTATATGGCAGTGCAGACTTTTATAGCCCAGTTCAATGCATTTGATCTGCATTCTGAAATTACATTATATGACAGTGTAGATCCAGCCCCAGTTGGAAACCCACTGAGTAACCTTGGGCAAGTCACACTCCCTCAGCCTCAGGCGAAAATAAAGTCACATCCCCTCTGAACATATCTTGCAGAGAAAACACCATAATACAGTCACTATAAATTGGAAACAACTACAACACACTTCTCAGCCAAGGACCAAGACAAGCTATGTTGGCTGAAAAGAAAACTGCTTGGGAAGAAACATTATGGATTAACAGGATATAGGCTCTCCTCATGCATGCAACCATTATGTTTAAATTCAGGCCACATGCACACTTCACCCTCATGTATAAACAGAAGAAACTACCACCACATCTAACTAAATCCCGAGGTCTCATTTATTTTGACAATGACATTGTCATCTCTAAATGAATGAATCCCTGGTGAAACATGACAGGAGCTTTCAATAACAATTTTCAGAGCATCCCAGAATGGATTAGCACCTTCCATTTCTTTGAACATGTAACATCTGATGACCTATGCAAAATGCAGGCATCTTCTGTGCTGTAGTTGGATCTGGGTGTAGAAGCATGTATCTCCCAGATCTACAGAGATTAATCACTTGCCAGGGTGAAATAGAGGAAAGATGGGTTTCAGGGTGATCATCCAGAGATCCACAGTGGTCTGGATCAGAGCTGTCCTTTGGTTGGACCAAGGGGGAAAATTAATTAGGCCCTCCATTTCTTTGAAACAAAGGATAATCAAACCAACATATTTGGGAGATCAGACCAAACTAGCAGAATGTAGCTCAAAATATTCTTTGGTTTGGGCTGAAGTTCTCATCTGTGATGTGTTGTCACAACTCCCTTGTGGAGCTTTCCAGCTTGGGTCATATGAGAATAAATCTATGTGGGGTCAGAGGAGGTTGCATGATATCCTGTCCCTACTCCACATGAGGAGAAAGTGTGTATCCTCATGAGGATACAGCCAAATCTTTTATTAGAATGTACATTGATATCAAAATCATGACTGGATTGTTAGTTGGATCAAATGTTAATTCAGTAGAAATTGTCTGTGTGGATGTCAACAAAAATGCTATTGAGAGAAACACTGAAGCTATGTAAAGGAGAAGATTCCAATCTGCAATGTCCATCACACAGACAGACAATTCTCAAAGATGGTGTTTAAGTTGAGAAAGCCTATTTTGCATATCTTATGCTATGAAAATATGGCAAATGAACAATATATCCTTTACCCAGGCAAAAAAGGTATTGGGAGCAGGCAGAAAATGCCAAAAGGATGTACATTTATTTAAAAATGCTTTTGAAGTCATACACAAGAAAAAACGTGGACTTCAAGATACATAAAAACAACTACAGATACAAGTGTAATGCCACTATACTGAAAAAGACTTGGAAGAGACATTGTGGGCCATCCAGTCCAACCCCCTGCCAAGAAGCAGGAAAATCACATTCAAAGCACCCCTGACAGATGGCTGTCCAGCCTCTGCTTAAAAGTCTCCAAAGAAGGAGCCTCCACCACACTCTGGGTCAGAGAGTTCCAGTGCTGAACAGCTTTCAGTCAGAAGGTTTTCCTAACATTCAGGTGGAATCACCTTTCCTGTAGTTTGAAGCCATTGTTCCATGTCCTAGTCTCCAAAGCAGCAGAAAACTTGGCCCCATCATCACAAGATTAAGTGTTAGATATGACTACAGAATGAGTACAAATATATTTCACTCTGGTGTGAACTTCCTGCTCCCCCTCACTTAATTTTGGAGGCATAAAACTGTGTTGCATGGTGATGTCATGCCTCATATTTTGTAGCAGCAGACATTCCCAGAGGTAATATGTGGATTTGGATGGCAACTAAACAAACAAGTCCCACTATGTTAGTCTCAGGCTACATTGTTGGAACAGAAGTAAGTTCTATAATGTCCCCATTGTATTTTCTTTTGTTTTATGACATCTCCTGATATATGAACAGAGTCTATGAGGCACTTCAACTAGAGATGGCAATCTTTTATTAACAGTACTGGAATATTTTTCCCTTTTAGATTTTCTGTCGTAGAAGGTTAAAAGACTTTTAACATCTAAAAAGAACATTCATTGATGCCAGCAAAGCAGGTGGCCTTTACATCTGACATTCCTATGGCTACTATTGGTAACATTAGATCAACTGTGGAAAGAAGCCGCAGGCATACTCCACAGATTTAAAATATACTAATGAGTCTACTGGCTTGTCACCACCTTTAGAAACAAAATAAGTGTTTCATATACGTCTATATAATTGCTAACGTTTTAATAAAAAAAATTTTTAAAGAACCACAATAAGCATAAGTTTTGTTGACAAAGATCTGATATATATTTCCATATATTTAAACCTAAATTACTTTTATTGCAGTCTTTTAACCTGAAACATCTTCTTTACCTTCACACTCTCCTGACATTTAGTACAACTCTTTGAGTAGCAAGTGTGTGGTTAGGAAGAGGAAGCTATGCTTGTTTGCATGGAATCTGCCATTTCCGCCCCTGCCAAAACACTTGTTAAAGAAGTCATGTAATATCTCTATTAGATTGTAAATACAATTGACAAGGAAATGGCCTACTGGCAATGTATTAGCTTTGTGGCAGTGCCAACCAGCCTACAGCAAAATAGCATACAGAATAACTTCTGCATGCATTCCCCAGTAACAAAACAGTGTTTTACATAAATACCACAAAATCTAAGCAAGGTCCAGAAAAAGCAATGAAAGTTTGCCCAAGCTTTCATGCTTGCCTGTATCAATTGAATGTCTTAACTAAAACAAAATAGAAAAGCATCTACATATGTCCAGGAGTCTTGTGAAGTTGGATCATATAACACAAGGGAAACTATCACAACTGAAATCTATGTATTTCTTCTTAACCACTGTAACAACTCACTAATAAAAATTAAGAAGAACTGTGGAATATCAAGTGTACAAAAGAGTATTAACTGCATTCAAGCCCTTAAAGGCCAGAACATAAATTATTAACAAGAACATGTGTTCTGTGTAAACCAGAACTGTTATTTTAAAATGATTTTGCCCTTTGATATAATACATTTGATTACAAGGATTTCAAAAAGAATCACAATGTGTCAAGTTAAAGCACTAACCCTTTATTATACAGGCAATGGTTATTTTTTAAAAAAAAAATCTTCCCTGATAATTTTGCTCTTAGTTTTCATTATCTAATGAAACTTACAAGCAATTATGTTGAAGTTATTTCAGATATAATGTGGATATCATTTTTTCTAAATCCCATGTTAACTGTAAGTGATCGTTGTTCATTGTGCCTCAAAGAATTGCCAGCAGTTTGTGGGCATCTGCTTGACCACCGTGCAAATAATATGATGGAATAAAGAGACAGAGCTAAGAAATAATTACTTTTGGATTATAACTCCCACACACACACACAAACAACTAGAATGGAGGTGGATGTAAGCTCTGGGAGTTGCCGTTCAAAAACTTATATTTCTTTTAAAAAATATATTTTTATTAACTAAGAATGCAAAATTCTATTTTTTAAAAAGTGGGGCATGGTGGGCAGTGGGGATAAGGGAATACTACTGCAGTGAGCAGATAAAAGGAAATGAAAGGAAAAGGACAACGTTATAGACTCGAATTTCTAAGGGTCTGGGGAAGGAAAGAAGGTAAAGAAAAAGGGGGAAAAAAGACTTCCAATCTTCTCTACTGTGATCAACTTTTGTCCTTTCTTGATTCTTTTTAATCTTACTCTCCCCTCTTCGATAATTCCTGAGAAGTAACAATTTTTCCCTTTATTATCAATTTAGTATTATTATCAATTTTATTTTTTCTTGTATCATAAAGTCTCTTATTGGTATTCAATCTGTTGTTTTCTTATATCCATTCTGAATGTTTCTTTAATAGGGTTAGCTTATCCATATTCATTATATCAATTATTATCGACATCCATTGTTCTTTTGTAGGTATTTCATTTGCTCGACAATGTCAGGCATGTGCTATTCTGGCGGCCGTCATCAAGTGATTGAATGGTCTTTTTTTGTCCATTTCTATATTTCTTATTTCCAATAGGAAGTATTCCAGTTTAAACTGAATTTTTAAGCCTAACATCATCTGAATTTTTTCTGGAATTCCCCCCCCCCCCATTTTTAAGCTATTTTACAAGTCCACCACATGTGGAAAAAGGTTCCTACATGCTCTTCAAATTTCCAACATTTATCTTGCCTATTTGAGTAATATTTTGCTAATTTCTGTGTTATATGCCATTGGTACATCATTCTATATCATTTTTCTTTCAAATCATAAGAATAAATGAATTTCAATTTTTGGTTCCATATTTTTCCTACTTTTCTAATTTGATTGTATGGCCAATATTTGAAGCCTATTTAATCATGTAGTCCTTAACTTGTACAGTTTCTGTTGACCATTCTAATATTTTTTTACATTTTTTCATTATTAGTTTGTTATTTGTCTGCATTTCTAAGCTCTACAGCTAGATCTGAGCTTTCCAAAGTGTGCCGCATTGTCAGTGTCGGCAGCAGTGTGTAGATGTGTAACAAGAAACCTCTCTGTCTATGTGAAATAAGCAATAAATCGTTTTTTTTAAAAAAAAAAAGATAAATGAAAGGTTTTTATGAGGTACATTGCGTTCCCACTCATTTCATTATTACAATGTATCTCTGTATCTGTATCTCTTTATGAGAGGTTGGTTTAGCCTCCAGTTTGCTAATAAAACTGAATTACTGTGTCACTAAACGATGCATGCCTAACAAGTGTGTCACCAACATCAAATGTTTAGAAAGCTCTGAGCTAGATATTCAGTTTGGTCCAGATCTTATCATCTTCATAGGTCATATATGTCATTAGGATTCATAAATTCATCAATGGCATCTGTTTGCGTTTCTCCCTACATTCGTCATCAAAATAGTTTCTGCATTCTATTTCTTCAAATATGATTAAAGCTTCAAGCCAAAAACATATTCCTCCACTACAGCAGGGATTGACAACCTCTGGCCTTTGGGATAAATACAGCCTCAGGGGTTCCTAATAACAGCTCTTTTAGCTGTTACTTCCAATCCATGATGGAAAAACCAGGGTATTTTATCTTTAAGAGAGAATTAAGCTGTGAACTTGTTGGCACATTGTAAGTGGCTACATGGAAAGGAGCTGTATTATTACACAAAAGTATGGTACGTTGGAAGAGAGATGAATAGAGACTATTACCAGACTGCTGATTGGAAAGTATAAATGCATTCGGGCCTTGATAGACCACATTAGCCCATTTAACATCAATGGCCATACAATCAATGCACACATCTGTGAACCTTCATGGTGTTTTTGTGAATTAATTAGAATGTTTTATGTTCAAGCAAACCAAAAATGGACAACATGGAAGTCCCTGAACAGACTCAAAAGTGGAGTGGGCAGGTCAAAAAAACCACCTGGCAAAATAGCACTACCTAAAAGAATCCTCCACCTTGTGCGACTGTGGAGCAGAACAGACAACTCCGCATCTGTATGCTTGTCTGCAATGTCCCACCTCATGTACAGAGGAAGAATTGTTGGGGGCTATGCTGTTGCCTGTTTTTGGTCAAAAGATATTTAGCTGCTTGTACTCCTTCTATTTTTATCAGTTTAATACTCATTTATGCAATGCTTTTGATACGAAATAAAGGTTCATGTTTTATGTTAGTTATAATTTTTGATAGATTACATTTTATTTAAGTTATTGTTGCTATGTTTAAGATGTCTTTTATGTGGGGTTATTCTAAGTTATTATATTTGTACCTATTGTCATTGAAGCACTGAATGTTTACAAGCGGCACCAAGCCCAAAATGTACAACAAAATTCACCAACGAAACAAAAAAGAAAAAAGAAAGAAAAAACTGTTTAAAACATAATAACATATGGCAATCAATTATAACACAATTAAAACAGCAAGGCATAAAACACTGTTTAAACTATATCAAATCAACTCAGCAGTTTTATATTATTATTATTATTATTATTATTATTATTATTATTTCTGTACATAAAATTCAGTGTTTGCCCTTTCACCAAGCTATACATACACACAATCTTTTCATCAAGTTTAATGTACATTTGCCAGCAAACAAACTCTCTGAACTTGGAAGTTGTTCATTTTAACTATAGATAATCAAAGGAGAGTGGAGAGAACAATTTTCCTGGAAATCCACAGTAACTTCTCTTAGCCTGCATATTTTTTAATCCGTGGTGAGAAAGGTTATTATACTTGGTGCTGCCTACGCATGCCTTTATCCTACCTACTATGGGCATACAGCAGCAGAGACTGTTCTTAAATTAGCATTTCGCCCCCACCGAAACTTGGTTCCCACCTCCACACTGTAGTATATACTTCTCCATAGCTAGTCCCTTGTCATATTAAAGTTGTTACCAAAAAGTCACAGAAGCACAGCTTGATCAAGCCATTAAATGCAGCTGCCCACTGCCACATCTTAAGATTTTGTTTCATTTTATGTATAAAAATCATCAGCACACATACAGAAAAGAAACCAGTATTCAATAAAATGAAAGGGGAACAGTAAGTAAACTAGAAGAGCAAAGATGGAAAACAGAGCATGGGTACAATTGTTTCCTGGCCACTGGGATTTAAGAACAGAAAGTAAAGAAATAAGGAACAAACTCAACAGCCCAAACCATCTCTGAGAATTCTTTGCCTAAGAAAACCTTTTGAAATGTATGGGGTCACCATAAGCCAACAAGCAACTTGAAGACACACATAAACAGTCTTATTAGAAGGAAACATATTTACTAAACTAAAAAAATCATACGATACCAGAAATAATAGAAAGAGATGAGCAAATGCCAAAAAATGTCTGGTGACAGCTGATGTCGTTTGGAAAAAAGGCAACTAATTTGATGAAAACTTAAGATCTAAATTCCTATATTTAAACATTAATTCTAAACCCTACACAACAAAGCAAATATATTCTGAACAAACCTTCCCTTTATCAACAATCATTCAATATTAAATATCATGTCTAATTAGGAATTGAACATCAAATGATATATCCAATCAGCACAACTGCCAGAGAAAATAATAAGCCTAGCCTCTTTTGTTTTGAATGTGCTCCATTCCCCTTTCCTCTTCTGGCAGAACTATGAGAAAAAGATCAGAAGCTTTTGTTTTTATTTTACATTAGTCTCAATGCAATGTGTTTTATGAATTATACACTCTGGCTAATTGTAACTATGGTTAATGGAAGCACCATGGTTTAACTGCATGTTTCCAGTAGTCACATTTTACTCTAATTTAGACAAATACAGTTAATAAAAAGCAAGACAAAGACTTCCAAATGCCTTCTTATAGTAATATTTCAGGAAAGAAGGCATATGAGCCTCAACTTGTCCTTGTAAGGTCTGGACCAACCAAACAACTAATACTTCTACTTTCCCAAAAAGTAAGACTATAAAGAAAACAGAGTTAATAATGAAGTCACCATATGTTTCTTACCCTCATTGGATGTATATCAGCATATGGTGGCTTTCCTTCTGCCATCTCTATTGAAGTGATACCAAGTGACCAGATGTCTGCCACACAGTTATAGCCAATCTCTTGTATTACCTCTGGAGCCATCCAAAATGGGGTGCCTATAACAGTATTACGTTTTGCCATTGTATCCTGTAATGAAATTAGTTAAAAGCTTAATGTATCTCAAAACATTCTCTGGCTTCGTCTTATTTCCATTTGTAACATCACATCCAAGAGGGATCAGCTTAGCCCAGTGATTCTCAACCTATGACCCTCCAGATGTTTTGGCCTACAACTTCCAGAAATCCCAGCCAGTTTATCAGCTGTTAGGATTTGTGGGAGTTGATGGCCGAAACATCTGAGGACCCACAGGTTGAGAATCACTGACATAGCAGTATCTAATTCCAGGAGACAAATCTCAGTAATTGAGTTTCTTCTAAAAGGTTACAATGTGTAGCCCAAAATATCTGGAGGGCCACAGGTTGTGCAGGCCTATTTTAGACATTCTCCAATCTTCAACAGGTTAAGAAATACTTTTTAATATGTATCTTTTATAGAACTGCATTTTAATGAGTATGCTTTTAGAATTTGTGCAATGTTTGTGTTGACTATGCTGTGACTCACCTCAAGCTATGAGGAGAGGCGTGTAGGAATTATATTATTATTATTATTATTATTATTATTATTATTATTATTATTATTAAGACTGTGTTCTTGAAGGCTTTCATAGCTGGACTCGCCTGCCATAGATGTGGGCGAAATGTCAGGAAATAATGCTTCTGGAGCATGGCCACACAGCCCGGAAAACTCACAGCAACCCAATGATTAAGACTCCTTCAATGTACAATATGTCAAGCCCTAAAATTGCATGATCACACACACATTTTATATTGCTGGGGTTTTTTACTTGTACATATGTAATTATACTTGTACGTATTTAATTGTATGCATACTACATGTGTTTCTGAGTGCATTTAACAATACATGCATATATATGAGGAGTACACTAGCCACACAGAAATGTTTGATGAAGCTCTCAATCAGAACCAAAAGTTTCTTGGAAAAATGCTTTTAGTGAATGGTTCGGCAAAGAGAGTTAATGATGGAAGTATGCACTGCGAGTCCAAGAGCAATCAGGAAAAAAAGGAATGGAGGTATAATGAACTCCCAGGTTTCCAACAGCATTTCAAAAATGGGAGAGTTACACACTGACCTTAGACAAATTTCTTTGAAAACAGAATAGTCTATATGGGACACTTAGCACTCTACTGTATTAACATCTGATTGATGGCCCTCCAATTCTGAAGAACTGTTTGTAATGGAAGCTAATTGGTTGTGTTGCTAGAACTCATTCTGCTTACTAACCAGCTACTGTAATGACCTGAAGAGGCAGTCTCAAACAGGACAGTTCTGGATTATTCCTCTGTATCTAGCAACACCACCACCACCACCCTTCAATGTTAAACTTCTGGAAGTGATGATAAGATGATTTATCAGGACACATACAACCAGAAAGAACATCATGCAGGCTTTGGTGGATGGGATAGCCTCTAAGCATCAAACAGTAGCAACTGTAAAGGAAACCTCTTTACATAGCAAAGTACATAGCAAAGCTTTTATTTTTAAATGAGAACTTTTCCCATATTCTTTATACGTACAGTTAGCTGTCCAGCTACTCCAAAATCAGCTAATTTTGCATGCCCTTCGGTGTTTAAGAGGATGTTTCCAGCCTTTATATCTCTATGTATTTTTCTCATAAAGTGCAAATATTCAAGTCCTTTAAGCGTAGATTTAAGAATGGTTGCAATTTCATCTTCTGTAAGCTATAAGGAAGCATAAATAACGAACCATTTTCATCTGTATACATATACATACACGTTCCACACTTCTATAAACAAACTGAATGACTAAGAAACTACCACACAAACTCCCTTATAATTATTATTTATATAGCATGCAAAGGTTACACAAAATGTTTTACAAATATAGAAAGGAAAACCCCATCAAGGTTTCCTCTTGCAACCCAATCCACATGGCTTGACCTCCTTTATGGCTGCACAAGTTCCCACAGAAGTCAACAGGCTCCAAACAGGAACAAAGGTGCCACCCATAAAGAACATACAATCGACAAAGAGCCTAAACAAATGCAACATGAAAAGCATGCCCACATTCTGGATTCTCTGGTTATAGATACAATTCTCCTCATTTTCCATTAAAATAGGATTAAGTTACAGACTCTTCAGGCCATGTATCCTTTTGGTTGTGAGCGCACATACTGTGGTTGTATTCTAAAGAAGCAATTCAAAGGGCTGGTTTCAACCATTCTTCACCATTTGGACCAAAGTACCTGAAGGCTTACTAATCTCCATAGGTATCTAACCAGACTTTAAGATCTTCTTAAGTTAGCTTATGGATGTGCAAGCAGTCCCCAAGTTACAAACAAGATAGGTTCTGTAGGCTTGTTCTTAAGTTGAATTTGCATGTAAGTTGGAACAAGTAAATTTTTAAAGTATAACTCCAGCCAAATATATATATTTAGCTTTGGATAATATAGGGAAGGGTTAACACCTCTGGGGTGTTTGTTTTGTTATCTCTGTTCCTGTTTAGAAGATTTCATTTCACTTTCTGTCTCTGTGAAAATTGGATTTTGAAAAAAATGACTTTTTGTGGAAACAAAAATTGGTGATAAAGCTCATTTGAGATACCTTTTCCCCATGTTGACTCTTTCAGGAGTGAATTTCCCTTCCAAGGGGAAGATTTCTCTCCCTTCCTTCCTGTATCATCCCCATTCTTAACTAGAAGTCATTTATAAGTCAGAAGTTTGTAACTAGGAGACTGCCTATAATTACATTTTTATTTTCCCAAGACTTTTTGTCTATTTGTGCTTTAAATGAGGTTAGTGTGAACTAAGTTTTTCATATAGTTCTCATCTGTTTCTTGAATATACCGTATTTTAAATATTTCAACTGTTTTGTAAACTGACTGAAAAATGCGTTTATAGAGTGGCAATGTGCCCAACATTACAGGTCAAGCATCCCTTGATTTTTCCCAGTTAGTCTCTAAGGTGCTACAAGACCCCTTTGCTTAATGATAAGTTACTTAGTTGTAAAATGTACATTAACAAAAAGAAAGAATTAATGAATTTTGCATTTAAGTTTTTTTTTTCTTTTCCCTAGTCTGCTAAAAAGCTAGCATGCTATATTTCTATACTGGCCACAGAGGACATGCAAATGAAGACTCTGTAAGGAACTTCACAAAATATGAAGTCCAACATGACTCCTATGATTCTAACCAAGAAGTCTAATCAAGTGACAAGAAAGACTTTGTAAATAAGATTTAAAAAAAGGTCTTTCAATCCTTCAATTTAACTAATTATATCTACTCTAGTCTCTTCTAAAATAAAAATACTACTTGTTAAGATTTGATTCTTGCCCATTATAGAAATCATTCAAACATGTATATGCTTGATGTTTTTTCCAGTGCAGATCAAATTTAAAACAAGGATACTAAATAGCCAAAGAATTGTCACAATCCACCCATCAAAAAGTTAAGGACATTTAAGCTAAATCAACTGAATGGACACTAAATATTAGTGGTATAGTAAACAAAAAGTTATATTTGCATCAGCTTCAATTCAGTAGAAAGCAACCAATTCAATTGGTGGATCCTCCTTCATTTTCCAGAAAATCATCTGGCCCAAGATTATTTGTCTACATTAACCGGTCTGTGCTAGTAATATAATTTGCTTGTCAGAGAAAATAACTGACAATATGGTGTATTGTCCTAAATTGAGTTTTTACACATGGATTAAATTTGGTCCAGAGACAGTACTACACTTTATCATGCATATTTTTTTTAAAAATGCAGGATGGAAAACCAACCCCAAATCAATTAATAATGCAATACTATTCACGACTATGCAGGAAGAGGTCCCATGCTGTCCAATGGGGCTAATATCTAGAAAGCCATGATGGGGAGTTTCACACTTGTAACCGTGTTTCCCAAAACCCAATTTAGAAGCCAGGCACTAACAACAACAGATTTCTAAGGTGCTGGGAACTGGGCAGGTGAGCAAAGACATGTCTAGCCCTCTCCCAGCAGCAAAGCACTTTCCAAAACACATCGCAGGGACCTGTGCAAGGTCCTATCACAACTCATTCTCAAAAAGTACCTTGTTGCAAGGAGAAGAGTGGGCATTTCGTCACTCACACACTATAGGTTGTTGGCTCTTCCTGTCTTCTAAGGTGGGTTTTGAGGGGCATGCATAATCCTTGCACTGGTATAACAACCATATAAATAAAACTTTATGGTATCATTAAGATCAGTTTATTACGTCATAAAAAACTGAACAGGATGCCAGTCTTTCTCTTCTTCTTTTTGATGAACAAAATCTGTTAGGTGTAACCAAAAGTAAAAGTCAAGGAGATCAACAAAAGACTTGAACACCACTCAGTTCCTTGTTCTCTCTGGAAAATGCAAACTTCAATTAAATGCCTTTAGCATATGAAGGGACAGCCTTTATAAAAATTTTGCAAGAACAAATAAATCTTTCTGAGGAAGATCTTTCCCACCTCCACAAACAAACAAAAAATCTTACCGTTTTATTTCGTAATCTAATTATGTCTGAGACTGAACCTGCTCCACAGTATTCCATAACAATCCACAGGTCTGTGTTCTTAAAGTAGCTGCCATAGTACTTGACGACATAAGGACTATAAAAAAAATGGACATCAGTTTCCAAAGCGAACTTTCAAATATATTAGTAAACAGCTCAGTCCAGAAACACTTCTAGAGCAATGGTTCTCAACCTATGGGTCCCCAAGTGTTTTGAAGGCCAAAACATCTGGGGACCCACAGGTTGAGAACCACAGGTCTAGAGAAAAAGAGTTTAGCTGCTCCTCTGCTTCCCTAGAAGCTACATAGGTTTTAAGTTTCATTATAAAATATAAATTATATCTTCAGGAGGATGGGGAGAAATAGAAATGGTGTTGCACATACAAATTATAAAAGCCCACAACATAAAATGGGCAAATTCAGATGCAATGATAAGGGACAAGGGATTAGACAGAAGACACATTTTTTAATTTAACTACTCAAAACAAAATGATAATCTGTGAATTACATCTGCTGTGATTAGATATGTTTAAAGCAAAGAGGCAAAGTATAAAATAATGGCACCAAGGCTCTAAAGTCATTTCAGGTTAAAGAGTTCTTTTTCTCCTAACTCCCTCCAAAGTTTTGTGTTAACTTTGATCTTCCACTACTGAGTTAAGCATAAGTACGGCTACCACTGCAGCACAACAATGTAAACAGCCCATCACAAGAACTGCTCAGTGAGCATCCAACTCACACCTGAATAAATGCATCATAAAATTCATTTCATCCTTATCAGATAGATAGGGTTGACTTTAAACTTTGTCCCCTACAACTATGTTATTACTAGGATACAATATTTTGGGACTATCTCCATAACAAATTCTGAAGACCTTACACTAAAGATTAACAATCTGCAATAAAAAGAATGATTAGAAGCCTGCCGAAGTATATATAATATTGGAATATTTAGAGCCAAGTAGCATTCGTGTAATCCTCTGATTTGGATTCTGTTAGTCTTACTTTAACTATTGTGTGTTTTGTGGCATTTGTAGTTTGTCCATAAAGATCCTAACTGATATGAAACAAGCCTCAGAAGAAAGGGAGTTTTTTCTGCTCACAAATGTTTTACAAGGGAGTGATTCACCAATATTTTACTAAGGGCACACCCGTATCTTTGTTAAACATCTATCCATTACTGTCAACCTTTGACACTGAAATAAACCTCACTTAATCCCCTGTACTTCACCATCTCCAATTCCTATTACAAGTAATTTCAAAGAACACTTATAAATCTTCTTCCTATGTTCATTCTCTCTTTTGCACACATGCAAATAACTGCTATGGTCTAAAAGAATTTCTGCCTTTTGACATTTTGGTTCTCTCATCCTCTCAAAGTAAAGGAGAAAGCAAGCACTATATATATATATATATATATATATATCTCCTAATTAAATAAATGAATAGTCTGCTCCCAACCTATGAGATAAGGCAGGGCATAAAATGTGTTTGAAATAAACAATAAACATTTGACAATAGAATATTATCTCAGTTCAGCTATGTTTCAGTCTAAGGAAATCCATCTGCCACAAACAACAATCTGCTTAAATTTATTCTCCAAAACCACAAAAAAGTTATGGGCTAGAAAGAGGTATTGGGACTTGATATTGGTCACCCCGTGTATAAACTTCCACATGGCACCCATTTTGTATAAGGCACACTCACTGTTTATACTAGTTATTTAATTTCAGTATTTACTTCACAATACTTTCAACAGTTATATCCACCCACCCACCCACTTTGAGACTAGATCTACACTGCCATAGAATCCAGCATATCATCCCAGATGCTGCTTTGAACTGGATTTTACACACTGCCATATAATCCAATTCAAATCAGACAATCTGGGATCAGAAACTGAAGTATATGGCAGTGTAGATCCACCTCGAGACTCTTTTAAGAGAAGAAAGTGAGACAGAAACAATAGGAAGCGGATTAAGATGATTATGATGCTTTGCCATGAAACAAATGGACCAGGTTCTCACATGAGAAAGTATCATGGCATATAAAGATTCAAAAGGAGCGAGAAAGATTTGTTTGAAGAATGTGCCTCCATTTCCTCCATTTTACTCTATTTTTCATCCAACCACGTTCATAGCCAACAACCACGCAAGGAGGAAGACAAGAATTAATCAAAACCAAACATTTACTTTTTCAATCACTAATCAGTCAATTTTTTAAAGATACTTTCAACCTTTGCTTGTAATTGTCAATTGACTAAAAATTATACTATTAAATAAAAGATGTTTAGGCATTTTGTCATAGATGGCAGAATTCTCAAACTTTGTATCATCCATACCTGTCACACTGCTGCATTATAGAAATTTCTTTAATTATTTCCTGTAGATCAGATTCAACAGGGACTTGCTTAATTGCCACTACTTGCCCTGATTCTTTATGAATGGCTTTAAATACACTGCCATAAGACCTAGAAAAGAAAGCAATAGTAATTCAATATTTTAATTACCTGTTTGATATATTAATTCAAACCATTTACTGCACAATGTAATAATAAGATTCATCATTGCACTCAGATTTTTTCTGCAATATTACAAAACATGATGAGTAGCATCACGCCTCTACAAAAAAGGAGTATATACCCCATTCAAATGTGTTTCCACACCACAAATAAAGACTGTAGGGATACATATATTTTATTTTACATTACAGCAAAGGTGAGGAAATATGACATTTTATATGTTGTAGGTAAAAGTAAACGTTTCTCCTTGACATTAAGTCTTGTGTTCGATTCTGGGAGGTGGTACTCATCTCCATTTCTAAGCCAAAGAGCTAGCGTTGTCCACAGACACCTCCAAGGCCATGTGGCCAACATGACTTCATGGAGTGTCGTTATCTTCCCGCCGAAGCAGGACCTAATGATCTACTCACATTTGCATGTTTTCTATCTGCTAGATTGGCAGAAGCTGGGGCTAACAGCGGGAACTCACCCCACTCCCCTGATTCAAACTGCCGACTTTTTGGTCAGCAAGTTCAGACTTTAATTCCTGCAAGCCCTATCCTATGTAGCCAATGTCAAGGGAGTATGGAAGTTGTAGACCAACAATATCTAGAGTCCCTATCCACGACATTGCTAACTACTGGTTTCTTTTCATGCCCACAAATAATCTGCTGATTCATCGATTCTCCAGTATGAGGTTGTGCACAGCACTGACAATCTCTGGAACAACAACCACTCTCGGTCATCCAGGACGTTCCTCATCATCAGTGTGAAGTGGCTTATTTTAAATTTGGCAACTCTGTTCTTAACTATAGAATATGAAGGACATTGATCCCCCAGTGTCTGCGACACATCACCATGAATATCCTTTGCAGACTTTCCTTGCAGAAACAAGAATTTTATCACTCATCTGCTCTCATTTGCTGTGAATATAGCCTTAGACTCCACCATTTTGTTTTTCCCGCGCGACTAGATCAATGTTGCCATAAGCTACAAACACAAAATTTTGCAAACGTATATGAGACACATAGGTCTTTCGTGTGATGTAACATTCATTACCATGGAAACAAAACATGAACACAAAGCCAGAGACTTATCAGCAGCCCCTTGTATAGCAATAAGACAAGTGAAATCAACACATAGTTGATTAGCAACTCCTGCAGTGGCAGATTCACAGGCTGCCCTTGCTTCAGAGATCTGGTTCATTACAGGCAAATAAATGGGATGTTATTGGGTTCTTCTTTATTCTGAAGTTTTAGTATTATGAGTCCTTTTTAAATTGTGATCCATCACATAGCTACTGTAAGTACAGTACAGTATATGCTACATTCTCATGCCCAGGTAGCTGGGAACAAGCTCCAGAAAATTCTGTCAGGCTTATTTCCTTGAATACAAATGCAAGCATACATTAGCACAATATAATCCTACATATGGCTATGCAAAAAAAAAAAAAAAGCCTCACAATTATGTGAGGGCTCTTCCTAACTAAATGAACGTAAGATTACAGTTTTTCCTGGAAGTCCCACCAAATATTAACTCCAGTTACACTGAAATAGATATGCACAGAACATGTACCACAAAATAACTTCATGTAAATGGAAGCTTCCTCCATCCAAGTATATCCAAAATGGCTGAATAGCTGTCAACAATAATAAGGATAGGCAGAATTAAAAACTGCTGTCAAATATCTTTATTCTTAAAAGTCTTGACTTTGAAACTTTTTCGATATCAAGACTATCCCTTTTCCCACAAATGCAACAAGTTTTAATTTTGTTTGGGTATTTTTGCTCAAAGGAAGATGTTAACAATTGTTGCTTTAGGAAAAAAAATGTATTTCTCAAAGATGGGGCTATGTTACCAAACCAGGTCATAACTGAAATTTTAAAGTGAAAATGGGAAGAACCCACCTAAACTGAAAAACATGTTAAAAACCAGGCACTTTTGCAGAGCTGAAGCCAAAATGAGAGAGCGGGGGGGGGGGGGGGCAATGCCAGTCACCACCATTTTAAAACTTCTTCAGGGAGTACTCAATTGTTACATATTGTGTCTTCAAGGAAAATCTATTACAAAATTTAAAGGGAATCCCTTTGAATCCTGTGATAGATTTCCATTGAAAGCGTACATGGGATTGCTTCTGAGGCTGAAAATGTGTGACTTGCCCAAGTTCACATGGTGGGTTTCCATATCCGAGTGGAGAATAGTATCCTGGTTTCCAAAGGCTCAAACCACTACACCACATTGGCTTTCAATACATAGCAGCATCTCAATACATTCTACAAGATACTGCAAGCAGTGACAACCACAAAGAGATTCCCATTGGTTAATCTACAGGATAATAGGTCTGCCAGTTTTGGAATTCCTGTGTTAGCAGTAGGACTTAGCCTCAGAGCTTAAACACAAAAAGTGATTTCTAGAAAAGAAAAAACAGTATTACTATTATTATGTTTATTTCTACCCTGCTTTTTCTCTCCACAAGGAGACTCAAATCAGATTGTAGACATAATTTAGAGTGGTTTAAAAAAAACAACAACAGTGTATCTAACACTTTTTGTAAATTCTGATTATTTTATTATAAAAATTAAAGATTCTATACAATGGAAAAAATGTGATTTGAGAAGAATCTCAGTAGAATGACCTATATTTAGGACACTGTCTGGCTACAAGAAAGTTACGACTTAATCACTGCACAACATTGCAACGCTAGGTAATTTTAAAACAACATTAATTATGCTCCTTTGGATTTGAGTTAACATTACCAATCAAAACTCAAATACTGCATTCATAAAGATGAAAACATTTGTTAGTTTTGCCTTTTATCTGATACCATTTAAGGTGCCCCCATTACATGCAATGGCATGCATACTGTTATCTAACATCTAAGTATTATTCTATAGGGAGCTGCTGCAAGTGAAGCCAGATTCAGTGAAATCTTATGGGAAGTAACATAATTCCTTGCTCTGTGAGAAGCTTTAGTTATTTTGGAGTGCAAGCAGTCCCACAGGAACACATTCAAACATAATTGCATCTGTGCTTGACCTCAGAGACAAACACTTGTTTATAATCTTTCAAAGAAAAAAGCATCTGAAATGGGAAGAAGAAACAATGTGAGAAATAAAAATAGCTTGTCATGAGATACATTAACTAGCTCTTTCTCCACTCAAGATCTCTCTTTCACACACAACACACACAAGGCTTTTTCATGACCATAAGAGCCAACATGGTGTAGTGGTTTGAGCAATGGCTGAAGACCAGCGTTTGAGGCTGGTCTTCAACCTACTGAACATACTGAAAACCTACTGGGTGACCTTGAACAAATCATACAATTCCAGCCTCAGATCAAAAGCAAAAGCAAACTTCCTCTGAACAAATCTTGCGAAGAAAACTCCATGATAAATTTTCCTTATGGTTCCTGTAAGCTAGAAATGACTTGTAGGTTCACAACAACCCTGAGGACCTTGTTAAACAGGCATCAACAACTTATCATTTTCTTCACAGCCCCAACATCTTGGACAACTCAGGTAATGGCATAAGGGAAGTAATCCAAAAGGAGAATCATTTTCCAACTCAAGGTTGTTTTGTTATTCTTCTCCTGTGAAATTTGTTTTGAGTCTTTCCAGTTACCCCATTTTCCCTAGATAAAAAGAGTTATACATACCCTTCACCAAGCTTCTCCAAGACATCAAAGACTTCTTCAGGTTGCTTAGTTAAGCTGTCTTCACTTAGCTTTTTTAGCTTGCTGTTAATACAAAAATTGAATTATTCAACCTTTATTATTTTGCAAATGTATTCCTTTTCTAATTTTCATCTAATTTAATATTGCTAGATATTCTTGAGTTAAGCATAGAACAAACAAATTAAAACCTCTTGCATATGTTTGTCTCTCATTCGAATGGTCACCATAAGTCGATTTGGCAGGAATTAGCAATAACACATGCTTAATTCCACTAATGTAAGTAAGCCAATAAAAATATGAGTGAATAAAAGTTATTTGGCAATTAATGTAAGTTAAAAGACAAAGCACAATGGTAAACAAAGATTTCCACAGGAAAAAATCAACATATACAGTTAGGAGGCCTGTGAATCACAACATGCCTTGATGCCTTTCAACTCTACTCCCATAATGATCTGAAGACATCCAGTCATTCATGACATTGAATAATAGGAGGAACCGGTGGGCTGTTTTCTTTTTCATTCAGGTTGTTACTGTTTCATAAATGAAATCAAGTAATTTAATATAGCACCATAAATGACTAAATGAAGTTATTGTTGATAGAAGTTATCCTGGTCCCAACCCAGTGTCATCAGTAATGGACTGGATGAGGGCAAACAAATTGAAATTTAATCCAGACAAGGCAGAGGTGCCTCTGGTTAATCAGAAGGCAGATCAGGGAATAGAGATCCAGCCTGTGCTAGATGGGGTTATGCTCCCCCTGAAGACACAGGTCCACAGTTTGGGGATATTCCTGAACTCAGCATTGAACCTGGAGACCCAGGATTCTGCAGTGGCCAAGACTGCCTTTGTACATTTAAAACTTGTATGCCAACTGCGCCCATTCCTTGAGACGCTGGATCCGGTGGTACATTCCTTAGTGCCATCTGTTTGCATTACTGTAATACACTCTATGTGGGGCTTTGAAATGTATTTTGAAACTACAGCTTGCCCAAAGAACTGTGGCCAGAATGTTGAGCAGAACATCTTAGTCCGAAACTCCGAATGATCTCTCCCAGCGGCTTCATGTAGATGTTAAATAACATCGGGGACAGAATTGAACCCTGTGGGACTCCACACAACAACGGCTGCGGAGCCGAACAGGTGTCACCCAATGACACCTTCTGGGTCCGTCCCTCAAGGAAGGATCGGAGCCACCGCAGAGCAGTGCCTCCGAGCCCCATGTCCATGAGGCGCCCCAGAAGGATACCGTGATCGACGGTATCGAAGGCCGCTGAGAGGTCCAGCAGAACTAACAGGGACACACTCCCCCTGTCTAGCTCCCTGCGTATATTAATTTGTACTGTAAATCAGCAAGAAACTTGAAAGCACATACATGCACGCATTTGCAAGGATGCTTAGCATTGAAACAGTACACCTATGTATGCAAACTGTATGATGCGTTCTTGCATGGCATGTGCTTCTACCAACAATGTAGACTCAAGAATATAAGAACCAAGATTCTAACCCCCCCAATATTAATGATTAGCACCAGATAACTGCCATCCATTTTTGCCTATGATTTTATCTATAGATAATCATGTCTGTAAGTTTTCATATATTAAAAAATCATGTTCTCATACATTAATGCCACTAGCATATTCAAGTATAAACATGGTATATTTTCCAACCATGCAGTTTTTATCCACACAGTGAGGAACTGCAAACAATCCAGAAGGCCACAGGTAGAACAACAATTGTCCCACTGGTATCACTTCCCTTCCACATGTGTTTACCACTAAACCAAAAACACAAATATCTTCATGCTCTGCTACACGTTACCTAATGAAATCAGGAAGCTGAACTGCTTGAAAATGATAATTGAAAAAAATCATGGTACAAGTTATTCTAACAAAAAGAATGAAGATTGCCAAAGGGAGAGTGTTGATTTTTATGAACCAAAAGCCAACTTTGACAAGTCTTACCAACACAGAATGCAATGTTGTGAGATAAGAGGGTATGTCAGAAGATTATAGATTCAAAAAATACCACATTGGCTAAGTAACTCCCTCGGTCACCACTGGTTATGCAAGCTATAATTTTCCCTTTATGTTCAGGGATGTCTCCTTAAACACATAATACTTCTTTCCCTAGGCTGCAAAAATGTAAGCAACAAAACAATAGCATTTGCCAGTTGTTTCAGTTACCATTTGGAATGAACATATTCTGGAGTAACAGTTTATAACTCATTTAAAAATCAGTTATGCTTCTCCCTAGATATACTGTACCTAAGAGTCTATACAGTCTATCGGCAAGAAAAGCCAACAGATGAACTCTTCTGAATTTTGGACTTGCTAGACTTGGTACTGTGGCTACAGTATTGTTTGTGATTGAGAGATGGAGATTTCTCCAAGGGCCCTTCCAAACAGGCCCTATATCCCAGAATCTGATTCCAGGTTTTCTGCTTTAAATTGGATTCTATGAGTCCACACTGCCAGATAAACTGGGATAAACAGAAAACCTGGGATCAGATCCTGGGATATAGGGCCTGTCTGGAAGGGCCCTAAAAGACAACCAATAAAATCTATTTTATTAGCCTGACTGGAACCTAAATACAGTTTCTTTCCTGAAAGAATAAGAAGAAAAATGTAACTGGATACTGTGAATTTCAGCCTGTAATTTTATTTATTTATATCTCACCAAACACATCTCAGGACAGTGTAAAATAAAAACCAACCACCAATTTTAAACTATATAAACAATAACCGTAATTTTAAAAGTCTGGAAGAACTTATTCAACAAGTTAACAAGTTAAAATAAAAATGTTTAGAACAAATTTAAATAATTAAAAACAATGCATATGTCTAGACTTATAAAAAACCAAGTAGGCCCCAAATGTTAGGAAACAATTACAGCTTTTTTGCACTGGCACTAACAGCAACACGGGCATCAAGCAGAGAAGACCTTCTCTTCCACATCCTCCCATAACATATTGCCCTGGCTGACAGGACAACCCTCAAATTAACCTCTAGCCTTAGGCCCCATCTACACTGCATTTGTCCCTGTTGAACTTCGTTTTGTTAGTTTTGGCCCATCTCTCTAATCTGTCAAGATTGTTCTGAATTCTGCTCCTGTCTTCTGGAGTATTGGCTATCCCTCCCAATTTGGTGTTGTCTGCAAACTTGATGATCATGCCTTCTAACCCTTCATCTAAGTCATTAATAAAGATGTTGAACAGGACCAGGCCCAGGACGGAACCCTGCGGCACTCCGCTTGTCACTTCTTTCCAGGATGAAGAGGAACCATTGGTGAGCACCCTTTGGATTCGTTCACTTAACTAATTACAGATCCACCTAACTGTAGTTTTACCTAGCCCACATTTGACTAGTTTGTTTGCCAGAAGGTCATGGGGGACTTGTCGAAGGTCTTACTGAAATCCAGATACGCCACATTCACAGCATTCCCTGCATCTACCCAGCCTGTAACTCTATTGAAAAAAGAGATCGGATTAGTCTGGCATGACTTGCTTTTGATAAATCCATGTTGACTAATAGCAATGACCATGTTCATTTGTAAGTGTTTGCAGACCACTTCCTTAATGATCTTTTCCAGAATCTTGCCTGGAATCGATGTGAGGCTGGCCTGACAGTAACTGCTTGGATCATTCTTTTTTCTCATATATGTTGAAAATCTTAAAAGAATGAAAATCATATGTTAAGTGACTCTTGCTCATGGTATAGAATTTTTAGGTCAGAATCCTTCATCTGCCACAGAGTGTTGACTTGAGAAGTCTGCATGATTTATCAATCTCAGAGTTATTGGAGAAGAACCACATTCCAAGAACTGTACAGGATTGTGCCAATTTAAGTGTCTTAAGTTATCCAACAAATAGAAGCCAGTGAGACCTCACATTGCTTAGGAACTAGCAAATGAAAATTCAAACAATTTACACAAGGTGATTATTATCTGTAATTACAATATTCATAGGTCACTTCATATGGAAACACAGAGCTGCAGGGAACCTTGTTCAATAATATACAATAATACACAATTTTCCACCATTCTCTGGCTTGCCAAAACTGTATTGCCATAGGATCAATTCTGCACTGTACCTGAACCTACAATCCAATCCCATATACATATATATGACAAATGATTTTTTAAACAAATCTTTTTGTACATTTAATCTCCTGAATCTGCTTTGGCCGCATTGTGCAGTATAATGAACCTGAAAGTAAGCAAACCAAGATAGGAGTTCTTAAAATATCCTACATGCCAAGATGCAACTGTATTTCATTTCAAAATGAAGCCAGGAAACTTCAATTAATTGCCCTGCTGTCTCTTTGCTTGTTAACAATGATTTGTTGCAGACATTTATCAGGCCCATTTCATTTTAAATTAAAAGTGGCATTCCTCAAAAGTGGCAAATAACCCAAAAAAATAGAGTTAAAACAACTACTCTACAAGGGAACAAATTGCTTATGAATACTTGAATATTTATAACCACATGTAAAAACAAACAGCTTCCTTAATTTAAAAACATAGGAACAGGAGAATATATATGGAAAATGTTGGCAGTTCTCATGTTTAAAGAAGTCTAAATAAAAAAAATAGTTACATCCAATTTTATATACATTTTGCGGGAAAGGAAAAATGAACTATGAAATCTCTTGGCAGTTATGAATGCACGTTTTAATTTGAAATAACAGTAATGATACTATTGAAAAATGTTTTTTAAGGGGAACCCTCAAAACCTAAATGTCAATTGCCGTTATCAATTCTTATAACTCTACCACAAATGGTAGTGGTTATTTTAATCATTCAACTTCATTTACCATTGCTATTTAATGCATTATAATCTATGCACAGTGTCTTAAAATACAATCCTCATTTATATTAATTAGTAAAAACAAGTTATGATGCAAGGAAATGAACATTGCAATGTAAAGCTGGTTGTAAATCATTTAAAATGATATATTGGTTATGTTTATTTTTAACATCTGCCTTTCTTACAATTGTGTTCCATATTCATAGTCTACAAATCAGTTGCACACACATACAATCTTACTATTTGGTGGAGAATGTAAAACTTTCTACTAGCTATTGGGAGATTTCTACTTATATTTCACTTGTAGTAAAGCAAGCTCATCTACACTGGATGGCCATCTGTCCAGGTGCTTAGACTATGTGCTCCTACATGGTAGGGGGTTGGAATGGATAGCCTTTGTGATCTCTTCCAACTCTGTATGTATAATTCTACACAGCTAAACAGCTGGGTATTAGAAAGACTGCAAGACAAAAGCCATTTGAGTATTATACTTTCATCAGATGCCTGTCTTCATGAATTATCTTGAGGCATTTCATACATTTGGTTTAAATCTGCTGTTGCACTCTTTTGAGTTAGTTGTCCTTTAGTTCCACTACGATCAGCAGGACAAGTTACATAACTAATTTAACTTCCACTGACTTCAGTGGAACTAAAACATGCTTAACATACAGTAGACTGGATCAAACTCTTTGTAAACCTAGTCCAATTAAACAGAAATAAGCAACCCAGTGCCTCAGCTGGCGAGGCCAATATTAATGATTTGCAGTGAAAATATATAGAGAAGTTTGTTGTTTAACTCTGGACCAGAATAGGCATCTGATTTTAGAAATCTTCTTTACATCTTAAGTCCATTACAACTCAAATACCCCAAGCATCCAATCATTACTGGCGGGGAAGAAGTTTGTGCAAATATTCTCCTACCTATCTTCTTCTCCATTACTCTGCCATTTCTGTCACACCAATTTCCTTTGTCCTATAAAAACTCTCATTTCTGTAAAACCCTGGAACCACATTTACTGAAATTAATGATACTTAAGTTATGCCTAAACCAAGTGCTATTAATTTCATTAGATTTACTCCTGGCAACAACTAGTTTGAATCTATGTGAATATAAACAGAATAAGCTTATGCAAATAACCAGAATTTGCAGCAGTTTCCAATTTATTTATATACATTTTCTAATTTCCGCAGTTCTGTCTCATTAAGTCAAATGTCTGCACGTAGTCTCAGTCTTCCCACAATGATGTCAGAAGTACTGGCAGCTTATGAATACATCTTGCTATGGCTGCAATGTAGATTTCATGAACATGAACATGCATAGATGAAACATGCATCGCTACTTCATATTGTGTTTTAATTGGCAGCTGTTGTTTGGCAAGGAACTATATCCCCATGACAAAATATATGCTTTGCAGGTAAAAGGTCCTAAGTTGAATCCCTGACATTGCTAATTAAAATAGGAAAGGGAAATATTGGGGAAGACCTCTACCTGAGACCAGAAACCCTGGGAGTCACAACAGACAATACTAAGATAGAACAGGGTGTGAATCATATAGCCTTCCAGATGTTGCTGGACTGCTAATTCCAATACCCTAGCAAGGACAGTCAACAGTGAAGAATGCTGGAAGTTATCGTCTGGTAGCATGCGGAGAGTCACATGATTCCCACCCATGGCTACATGGACCTGTTCTAAGACAACATCCTATGTTCTTCATGTGCATTGGGCAGTTTTCTACTGGATCGAGTCTTCTATGTCTGTTATACAAAACTTGAATAAAAGTGAAACAAAACTTGCTTGTCAAAAATCACGAAATCTCAAATACACTCAACCATAGCATGCTTTATGGGAACTAGGGAACACAGAGAATTAGATGATGTATCACGAGCACACCACAGAATTAGCATTTGGTTGCTTATTGCAAATGGTTTCAGGAACTTATACTGCACGGTTAAAGGAACAATATAGAAGTTTAAGATATGTCAGTGTTATCTCTCCCACCCAAAGGATGAGTGAAGATACAGTAAGGGTGTTCCTACATCAGAATAACAATAAATGCTGTATTCATCTCTTACAATGTATCAACCCAAAAATAAAATGTCAATACATTGTGAGTTCTCAAGATTTTTTTAAATCCAATCACTCACTGGTCTTGTCAGCCACAACCAAGCTGATCTCTTCTGTAGCCATTATAAAAAGGTAAATGAAAGCAAGCAACAACATCATTTGACCTAAACCGTGCCTTAATAAAAACCAGAATATACTTGTGTCCACTTTATATATGTTCTTCTAGAAATAATTGTGGTAATGCCAGAAACAGAGGTTCCCATATCCTTTCACGTGACAGAGGTCAGATGCTTCAGTAGGCCTCCTTCTGAGGCACTTTCAGGAAAATTCATTCTCTCCATCTCTTGGGAAGATCCAGCAGGGAGGTCTGAAGTGGGTGGTATGTGTGCTGGAAAGATTACTTTCTGTCCCATTCTCATGTAGATCACAGATGGGCCTGTGTGGGGGGTCTTTTAACTCTCTGTGGAGTTTAAGCAGTGGAACAGGCCAAGAGAAAATCAATACATTAACCCAAGGCAGTGTTGTTATCAAATCATACTCTTATACCACAACCAAGAAAAATTAGAGAATGGCAAATAAGATGTCACTATCCTTACTATATACTTGCATGAGTGAGCGGTACTTGATCACATTAATGTTGACACACACAAATCCAGAGCATGATAGCAATTCTGGATTGCAAACAAGAATGGAAAGAAGAGATACAATCTTGGGGAATGAAGGGTGGGTTTGAGGATCAGTAGGAAATGCAGTTTTCTCACACGAAAAAGGGACAGAAGGAGGGGGTTGTACATGTGCATGCAAGCATAGCATATCCTCAAATATTTACACATTCAGGACAGTTCTTCACGGGATCACTAAGTGAGGAAAGATCATGCTGCAGGTTCTCATTTTGATCATTGGTTTGGCTACTGTACCTTAATTCAGGGCCACATAGTTATTGGGTAAATAGGTTGATTAACGGATGCATCTGCACTGTAGAATTAATCCATATCCACTTTAACTGCCATGGCTCAATGCTATGGAATCCCAGGAGCTGTAGTTTGGTGAAGCAACAGCACTCTTTGGCAGAGAAGGCTAAAGACCATGAAAAACTATAACCCGCATTATTCCATAACACAGAGGCATGGCAGATATAGTAGTGTCCAATTGGACTAATTCTACAATGCAGATGTACCTATAGGCACTGGTTCTCAAGATTTGGTCCTCCAAGTGTTTTGGACATCATCTCCCAGAATTCCTGAATATTAGCCAGGCTGGCTAGGGATTTTGGGAGGTAAAGTCCCAAACTCCTAGAAGACCAGAGTTTGGAAATCCTGGGCTAAGAAAAACCAAAAGCCACAGTGGCCCCAAGGGAGGAGAAACAGCCCCTTTTGTTTATTCCTATATAGATACTGAAAATCCTGATGCTTTATTCTGGGTTATGTGTTGTGTGTTTGTAACTGATGGAATATGCTATATTTTGATATGTTATTGTTCCCCACCTGCATACATGTAGAAAGGAAGGTAAGAAATTACTGTTGATGATGATGAAAGCAAAACGACCCTATTCTTATACCTGACAAGTACAGGCCCCTTCTTCTCCAGTTATCTCTCCCTCTCTGATTCCATTAGTAAACGTGTCCACACTTATTATTATTCAAAGTGAGAGGACCTAAATCCCTGTCAAATTCAGCCCCACTGTTCTGCAATTCTGTCATCCACTCTCTTTCTGGTCCCATTCAGTAAATAAATTGTGGTGTCTCCTTGCGACCCCAACAGCTCACAAACACACAACACCAGCCCCACACATGATTAGCAAGAATAAGAAAAAACTATTATTATAATTATTATAATTATTTTAACTATTATTATTATAACCACTATCTTTAGTACAGTATTGCTAACATTAATATAGCTACCGTTATTTACTACTATTATTAGTATAAAGGTGAAAAGGTCTAATTCTTATTTCTAGCAAATGCAGCCCCATTTTCTTTTGGGTCTCTCTGATCCCATTCAGCAAATATGCCTATAAATGTTGGGGTTTCTCATTGTGACCCCAAGAATTATCATTATTATTCCAAGTGAAAGAACATAATCCAATTCTAGTTCTCTCTCTTTATAATCCTAATCAGTAAATATCTCTATAAATAGTGGGATGCCTCATTGTGACCCCCAAGAACTATTATTATTATTATTATTATTATTATTATTATTATTATTACTACTACTACTACTACTGTACTTCAAGTGAAAGAATCTAACCCAATTCTGTCTCCCTTTCTCTTGGTAATCCCAATTAGTACATATGTCCATAAAGGGTGAGGTGTCTCATGACCCCAAGAACTATTATTATTATTTCAAGTGAATGAAACTAATCCACCAATCCAATTCTATCTATCTCTCTCTCACTTTGTAATCCCAATTTGTAAATACGTCCATAAATGGTAGTGTCTCACTATGCTTATTATTATTGTTGCTGTTGTTATTCCAAGTGAAAGAACCTAATCCAATGCACTCTCTCTCTTTGTAATCCTAATTAGTAAATATGTCTCTAAATGGTGGGGTGTCTCACTGTGACCCAAGTATTATTATTATTATTATTATTATTATTATTATTATTATTACTCTATGTGAGAGAACCTAATCCAATTCTCTCACACACACACTCATTTTAAAATCCCAATTAGTGAATATATCTATAAATGGTGGGATGCCTCAGTGTGACCCCAAAATTATTATTAATATTATTATCATTATTCCAAGTGAAAGAACATAATTCAGTTCTGTGTCTATCTCTCTTTGTAATCCTGATTAGTGAACATGCCTATAAATGGTTGTATGCCTCACTGTGACCCCAAGAACTATTATTATTATTACTCCAAGTGGAAGAACCTAATCCAATTCTCTTTCCCTCTTTGTAATCCCAATTAGTAAATATGTCCATAAATGGTGAGCTGCCCCATAACCCTAGTACCACAATTATTATTCTAAGTGAGTGGAACTAATCCAATTCTGTCTCTTTCTCACTTTGTAATCCCAAGTGAAAGAACCTAATCCAATTCTCCCTCTCTCTTTGTAATCCCAGTTCATAAATATGTCCACAAATGGTGATATCTCACTATGACCTCAAGAACTTTTACTGCCGTTGTTATTTCAAGTGAAAGAACTAATACAGTTCGGTCTCTTTCTATCTCTCTTTGTAATCCCAATTAGTAAATTTATCTATAAATAGTGGGACGCTTCACTGTGACCCCAGGAACTATTATTATTATTATTATTATTATTATTATTATTATTATTATTATTATTATTATTCCAAGTGGAAAACCTAATCAAATTCTCTTTCTTTGTTATCCCGATTCATAAATATGTCCATAAATGGCGGTGTCTCACTGTGACCTCAAGAACTCTTCTTATTGTTGCTATTATTCCAAGTGAAAGAACCTAATCCAATTAGTAATCTCTTTGTAATGCCAATTAGGAATATGTCTATAAATGGTGAGCCCAAGAACTATTATTATTATTACTCCAAATGAAAGAAAATCAAATTCTTTCTCTCTCTTTGTAATCCCAATTACTTAATATCTCTATAAATAGTGAACCCAAGAACTTATTATTATTATTATTATTATTATTCCAAATGAATGAAACTACTCCAATTGTCTTATTCTCGCTTTGTAATCCCAAATGAAAGAACCTAATCCAATTCCCTCTCTCTCTCTCTTTGTAATCCCAATCAGTAAATATATCTGTAAATGGTGGGATGCCTCACGGTGACCCCAAGAACTATTATTATTATTATTATTATTATTATTATTATTATTCCAAGTGAATGAAACTAATGCAATTATGCCTCTCTCTTTGCTCATAATAGAATATCCTGAAGCAGAGCCAGTGATTTCCTACTGAAATGTAAGTCATATGAATATTGCTTTGGTTATTTTGCATTGATCATGGACGGATTTAATGTTGATACTGTGCAATAACTGGGGTGCTATGGTATATATATATTATGTATGTTAAGGTTCCTTTTTATACATGTAAATGTAGTGCCAAAGACTTTACTACTACTAGAATACCACTGAAAGGAACAGAGAAGAATCAATGACCTGAGGAAGGTGTTCCTACTACAAACACCGAAACAAGGAATACTACCCAGCATACCTTGTAGTAACCTTTGTCACCTCGTAGAGCTCTTCTCTGACACTACTACAACTTTGTATGCAACAAACGGTCCTCCAAGATATCTTACACTGACTATTTGAATCATTAGACATATTCTGTCAATATATTGGAGTACTGTGTTTTTTTGTTTTTGTTTTTGTCTTTGGACCATAATTTTTATTTATCGTATCGGGAGCAAACCAAGGGTACAGTTGCAATGCATTTAAAAAAGAACATTTTTTTTAAAAAAAAACAAAAAAACCTTGGCATTATATTAAATGTCCTTTGACCAGAAGCTGGCCACTTGGATTGCCTCTGGTGTGGCTGTGAGAAGGTCCTCCACTGTTCATGTGGCAGGTCTCAGGCTGCATTGTAATACGTGGTTTGCTCTTCTCCACACTTGCATGTCGTGGACTCCACTTTGTGGCCCCATTTCTATTCATTTATTTATTTTACATTTGTTATACATTGTTTATTTTACAGCAGATTCATATTATTCAATACAACCTACCATACTGTAACTTTTGGCATCTACTGTTATTTTTCTGCTTATACATATTATCTATTCTCACCACTGTGCTCCCCTCCCCACCCACCCCCAAGCCACAACTTTTACATATCATCTGTCCTAAATTTCAATTCCTCTTGTGGAGGTGCCTTTCCCTCTTTCTTTTTAAATCCTTTTTCAATAAATTTTCTCCATACATAATCAAAATCACTTTGTTTCCATATACCTCCTTTTAACTTTTAATATACATGTCAGCTTATCATTTATTGCCAATTTCCACACTTCCTTGTACCACTCCTCTATTTCTCTTTTCCAATTCCTTGCTATAAGCAGTCTTGCTGATTACTATGTTAATTAAGAGAAGATTGATGGCTCCCATTTGAAATTTATTTACTGACATTTATTTACAATAGATATAAGATTTGTTCCTTTATGTTGTTTACATAAGTTAAAAAAAACCTGTCGAATGATATAACACATTTGATGTTTCAAATATAACAATAACATACTATTTCTTGTATCTAAGCATATCTTTCTTTGTTAACCCAATTAGTACATATGCCTATAAATGGTGGAATGCCTCACTGTGACCCCAAGAGCTATGATTTTGGGTTGTTGTAGGTTTTTTCGGGCTATATGGCCATGGTCTAGAGGCATTCCCTCCTGACGTTTCGCCTGCATCTATGGCAAGCATCCTCAGAGGTAGTGAGGTCTGTTGGAACTAGGAAAAAGGAATGATCAGGGTGAGACACAGGATTCTTGTCTGCTGGAGCTAGGTGTGAATGTTTCAACTGACCACCTTGATTAGCATATAATGGCCTGACAGTGCCTAGAGCAAACTTTTTTTGAGAGGTGATTAGATGATCCTCTCACTTCTGCAAGAGTCTACCATGTACCATGCAGATGTGGACAAGTCTACATAGGGACCACCAAACGCAGCATTGCCCAAACACGAATCAAGGAACATGAAAGGCACTGCAGACTACTTCAACCAGAGAAATCAGCCATAGCAGAGCACCTGATGAACCAACCTGGACACAGCATTTTATTTGAGAACACAGAAATGCTGGACCACTCTCACAACCACCATGTCAGACTACACAGAGAAGCCATTGAAATCCACAAGCATGTGGACAATTTCAACAGAAAGGAGGAAACCATGAAAATGAACAAAATCTGGCTACCAGTAGTTACAACAGCACAACAACAGAGAGGAAACAAACAAGGACATCTAACCACCTCTCAACAAAAGTTTGCTCAGGCACTATTTATTTATTTATTTATTTATCGTGTCATCAGCAACCATACCATTGTATTACATTTCTAACAGAACAAAACAAACACACAGATTAAAAAACAAAAAAAACACAGATTTTGCAAACTTGGTAGTTGGTTAAATGTCCTTTGACCAGTATCTGGCCACTTGGAGTGCCTCTGGGGTTGCCGCAAGAAGGTCCTCCATTGTGCATGTGGCAAGGCTCAGGGTGCATTGCAGCAGGTGGTCAGTGGTTTGTTCTTCTCCGCACTCGCATGCCGAGGATTCCACCCTGTAGCCCCATTTCTTAAGATTGGCTCTGCATCTCGTGGTGCCAGAGCGCAGTCTGTTCAGCGCCTTCCAAGTCGCCCAGTCTTCTGTGTGCCCAGGGGGGAGTCTCTCATTTGGTATCAGCCATTGGTTGAGGTTCTGGGTTTGAGCCTGCCACTTTTGGACTCTCGCTTGCTGAGGTGTTCCAGCGAGTGTCTCTGTAGATCTTAGAAAACTATGTCTTGATTTAAGTCGTTGACGTGCTGGCTGATACCCAAACAGGGGATGAGCTGGAGATGTCTCTGCCTTGGTCCTTTCACTATTGGCTGCTACTTCCCGGCGGATGTCAGGTGGTGCAATACCGGCTAAGCAGTGTCTATCTATATCAGTGGTTCTCAACCTTCCTAATGCCGCGACCCCTTAATACAGTCCCTCATGTTGTGGTGACCCCCAACCATAACATTGTTTTTGTTGCTACTTCATAGCAGCCATTTTACTGCTGTTATAAATCATAATGTAAATATTAGATATGCAAGATGTATTTTCATTCACTGGACCAAACTGGGCACAAATACCCAATGCACCCACATGTAAATGCTAGTGGGGTTGGGGGAGGATTGATTTTG
Organism: Anolis sagrei ordinatus; assembly: GCF_025583915.1. Lineage (NCBI taxonomy): Eukaryota > Metazoa > Chordata > Lepidosauria > Squamata > Anolidae > Anolis > Anolis sagrei. The sequence continues at coordinate 221,017,249 of NW_026847438.1, forward strand.
TAATTTGGGAGTTGTAGTTGCTGGGATTTATAGTTCACCTATAATCAAAGAGCATTCTGAACTCCACAAGCGATGGATTTGAACCTAATTTGCCACACAGAACTCCCATGACCAACGGAAAACACTGGAAGGGTTTGGTGGGTATTGACCTTGAGTTTGGGAGTTGTAGTTCACCTATATCCAGAGAGCACTGTGGACTCATGCAATGGTGGATCTGGACCAAACTTGGCACAAATACTCAATATGCGCAAATGTGAACACTGGTGGAGCCTGGGGAAAATAGACCTTGACTTTTGGGAGTTGTAGTTGCTGGGATTTATAGTTTATTACAATCAACGAGCATTCTGAACTCCACCAACGATAGAATTGGCTCAAACTTCCCACATGGAATTCCATGACCATCAGAAAATACTGTGTTTTCTGATGGTCTTTGGTGACCCCTCTGACATCCCTTTGCGACCCCCTCAGGGGTCCCGAAACACTGCTCTAGGCACTGTCAAGCCACTGTCAAGGTGGTCATTTGAAACATTCACACCTAGCTCCAGCAGACAAGAGTCCTTTGTCCCACCCTGGTCATTCCACAGATATATAAACCCTTTTTCTTACTTCCAACAGACCTCACTACCTCTGAGGATGCTTGCCATAGATGCAGGCGAAACGTCAGGAGAGAATGCCTCTAGACCATGACCATATCGCCCGAAAAAACCTACAACAACCCAGTGATTCAGGCCATGAAAGCCTTCGACAATAAACTATGATTTTGATTATTTAAAGTGAAAGGGCCTATTTTTTTTCCTTGGCAAATGCAGCCCCCCCCCCTCCTTTACTGAAGTTTTCTCTCCTTCTGATCCCACTGAATTCAATTAATGTGCTTATAAATGGCGGGGTGCCTCCTTGTGACCCCAAAGTCCCTCCAACACAGGGCCAGAGCGAGGCCTCCGGAGGGAGAAGGCCTCCCGGGGGAATCAAGGCAGAGCTGCGGTGCGGCCTAGCCCGGCCTCCTTCCTCCTTGCGCCCAAGGAAAGCCTCGTCCCCACCCGCCCGCCTCTTCCCCTTCCCCGGGGAGAAAGGGAGGCCGCTGGCTGTTACCTTTTCGGTGCGGCCTGCTCCATCCTGACGCCAGCGGCTCCGCAGGCCCCCCTGACTGGGCCTGGCCGAGGAAGGATCCCCTTCAGAAACTCTCCTCACAACTTTCGCCCGCTGCTGGCCCTTTAAAACGCCCCCTCCTCTTCCGGAGCCGCACTTCAATCGCAACCCCTCTGCCACTCAAGCGTAGGCCCACCCACAACCCTTCCTATTGGCTGCAAGGGGGTTCTGCTTAACGGCTATTGGCCCTCGCAAAAGCCAGAAAGCGGAAGAGAAAGTTGCTTCAGGCCCGGTGAATCTACGAAGGGACTCAATGGCCAGGAGGGACCAGGAAAGAGGAGAGGGATTACGTCATCGTGATACGTCATCGACGGAGGGCCGTAAGGGCTCTTTTGCCCATCGTGCACCGCGCCAATATGGTCTCCCAATGGGGAACGGTGCATGTTGGGCAATGTAGTCTTTGCTCATAATAAAACAGGACTCAACAGCAAAACAGCAGAGAGGGAACAACCAGGCACATCTTAACACCTCTCAACAGAACATTTCCCTAGGCTCAGCCAGGCCTTCAAATGCTAATGAAGGTGGTCAGCTGAAACATTCACACCTAGCTTCAGCAGAGAGCTCTTGGCCCCACCCCAGTCATTCCACAGAGGGCGAACAAATTGAAATTGAATCCAGACAAGACAGAGGTACTCCTGGTTAGTCGCAAGGCCGAACAGGGCATAGGGTTACAGCCTGTGTTGGATGGGGCCGCACTCCCCCTGAAGACGCAGGTTCGCAGCTTGGGTGTGATCCTGGACTCATCGCTGAGCCTGGAGCCCCAGGTCTCGGCGGTGACCAGGGGAGCATTTGCACAGCTTAGGCTTGTGCGCCAGCTGCGCCCATACCTTGGGAAGTCTGACTTGGCCACGGTAGTCCACACTCTGGTTACATCCCGTTTAGACTACTGCAACGCTCTCTACGTGGGGTTGCCCTTGAAGATGGCCCGGAAGCTTCAATTGGTCCAACGTGCGGCAGCCATGTTACTAACAGGAGCGGGACGCAGGGAGCACACAATGCCCTTGTACCAGCTCCACTGGCTGCTGATTTGCTACCGGGCCCAATTCAAGGTGCTGGCGTTGGCCTATAAAGCCCTAAACGGTTCCGGCCCAAGATACCTATCTGACCGCATCTCGGCCTACGAGCCCACAAGAACTTTGAGATCGTCCGGGGAGGCCCTGCTCTCGATCCCGCCTGCCTCACAGGCACGCCTGGCGGGGACGAGAGACAGGGCCTTCTCGGTGGTGGCTCCTCGGCTGTGGAACACCCTCCCCGTGGACATCAGACTGGCTCCCTCCCTGATGATATTCCGCAGGAAATTAAAGACCTGGCTGTTCAAGAAGGCGTTCGAACAAGAAGTGCAATAATTGGTAATGACAACAGGAATGGAACAACGGAAAATGATACTGGATTGTGGTTCAAACGATGAGATGACGTGAATGGCTGTTTGTATTATTGGTATTGTTGATGTTTTTTGATAATGATGTTTTTGGTTATTGCTAGATTGATATTTTAGATTGTCTTGAATTTTGAACCTTGTTTTTCTATGTTGTACACCGCTGTGAGTCGCCCCCGGGCTGAGAACAGCGGTATATAAGCAAAGTAAGTAAGTAAATAAATAAATAAACAGGAGAGTGACTTAATTCATATACACCTGGTGCACATCGCCTGAGGATTATTGTATACCATGATTTGTAATAATTTTGTGCACACTGAATCATCATAAAACAAAGATGCAAAGATGTCACTGTTTTAGGATGCGTCTACACTGTAGAGTTGATCCACTTTGACACCCTTTCAACTGCTATGGCTGAATACTGTGGAATCTTGAAAGCTGTAGTTTTATCAGGTGTTCAGCCTTCTCTGAGAAATAATGCAAACCACATCTCCCAGGATTCCATAGCAATGAGCCATGGCAGTTAAAGTGGTATCAAACTGAATTAATTCTACAGTGTAGACTAGGCATGGGCAAACTTTGTCCCTACAGGTGTTCTGGACTACAATTCCTAACAGCCTCAGTCCTCTTCCTTTTCACCCTCAGCCGCTTAAGCGGCTGAGGGTGAAAAGGAAGAGGCCCGAGGCTGTTAGGAATTGTGGGAATTGTAGTCCAGAACACCTGGAGGGACGAAGTTTGCCCATGCCCGGTGTAGACGCACTCTCAGTCACCCATTTAGATAATTTCAGGATGAGGGATGCTCAAACTGTTTAGCAAGCCTTGCAAATGCTGATTTCTTTTCAGTAAATGTTTGGTTTTTATACTTATTTTATTCTTCAATACCTGGGGTCACATAAAATGTTTTCGGGCCAAAACAGGTGGAAAAGTTTAAGAAGCTCTGTCCTAGAGCCCTGTTTCTTCAAATGGGTCACACACAAAAATTGGCAACAGTAAAAGTTTTCCGGAGCCCCCGGTGGCACCGTGGGTTAAAGCACTGAGCTGCTGAGCTTGTTGATCGAAAGGTCGCAGGTTCGATTCCAGGGAGCGGCGTGAGCTTCCGCTGTCAGCCCTAGCTTCTGCCAACCTAGCAGTTTGAAAACATGCAAATGTGAGTAGATCAATAGGTACCGCTCTGGCGGGAAGGTAACGGCGCTCCATGCAGTCATGCAGGCCACATGACCTTGGAGGTGTCTACGGACAACGCTGGCTCTTCGGCTTAGAAATGGAGATGAGCACCACACCCCAGAGTCAGACATGACTGGACTTAATGTCAGGGGACTACCTTTACCTTTTTAAAAGTTTTCCAAATGCCACCTAGTGGCTGTTTTAGACATTTACATGAACCTGTAGTGCAGCATTTACAGTGGGCTCTGTAGGAGATGCTGCTGCCACACTTCATAAAAAGGTATTGTCCTTGCCTCTTACTACTTTTCTATCCAAAGTCTTGTCTAGTTGTAGTTTTAGCAGATGTTTAGCCTTCTCTGAGAAATAGTGCAGCTCTTATCCTTTTGCTGCTTTATCACCAATGCACTTTACTCATTAGACCTACTTTTACATTGTTGTACACCAGATCATACTCCTACAATGAGACTTGAATTGGTGGTTGTTCCTGATGCTTGTTTTATTGTTTTTTATAATGTTGCATATGTTGTTTTTATATTGATTGTTGCATTTTGTACATGCTATGTTTTAACTGTTGACTGGGCTTGACCCCATGTAAGCCGCTCCGAATCCCTTCGGGGAGATGGAGGGAAGGTATAAAAATAAAGTTTTATTATTATTATTATTATTATTATTATTATTATTATGTAAAATACAACAAGATGTGTCCACAGCAAACAAGATCACTTTGCTGGCTGTTGTATTTGATCACACATTGGACACTTCCCAAGTGTCTAGGACTGTGTGATGCATCGGTGAATAATGCATGCAGATCCCTGTAGGGTGGCCTTTTGCAGCTGACAGATGGTAATTTTGTCAGCGCTGATTGTGTTTAAGTGCAGGCCAAGGTCTTTAGGCACTGCACCCACTGTGCCGATCACCACTGGGAACACCTTGACTGGCTTGTGCCAGAGTCTTTGCAGTTCAATCTTTAAATCCTCGTATCGTGTCAGCTTTTCCAGTTGTTTCTCTTCAATCCTGCTGTCACCTGGGATTGCAACATCGACAATCCATAAAACTCTGTCTGTCTGAATTCGGAAGTCGCAGAGTAGTTTGACGTGTTCGTTTTCTGTAACTTTTTCCGGCTTGTGATTCCACCAGTTCTTTGCCACAGGCAGATGGTATTTATGGCACAGGTTCCAATGAATCATCTGAACAACAGTATTTATGCCTCTGCTTGTAGTCTGTCTGCGCGATCTTCTTGCAGCAGCTGAGGATGTGATCTATTGTTTCATCTGCTTCCTTGCAGAGTTTACATTTGGGATCTGTTGTTGACTTTTCAATTCTGGCTTTGATGGCATTGATGGCATTGGTTCGAATGGCTTGTTCTTGGGCTGCCAGAATCAGGCCCTCCATCTCCTTTTTCAAAGTTCCATTTGTGAGCCACATCCACATTATCTGCCTTGAACTGGATTATATGAGTCTGTACTGCTATATAATCCAGTCAAAGATGGATTATATAGCTGTGTAGAAGGAGCCTGAGGCTGAATCTACACTGTGCTACATCCCAGAATCTGACCCCAGATATCTACTTATATTATCTGGCAGTGTAGACTCATATTATCCAGTTCAAAGCAAATAATCTGGGATCAGATCCTGGAATATAGGGCAGTGTAGATCAAGCCTTAGATTGGGTATTAGATACAGATTAGATTGGGTATTAGATACAGTAGGTGTTTTTTTCCCTTATGAAATAAAACCTTACATTTAAGGAATTCCTGATCAGACTGCGAATATCCATCCATCCATCCCCACCTCTTTTTCGTTGCTTTCTTTATATCAGTTGAATAGAATAGCCAGCCACATTGATTTCCATCACATCAATGTCATGGTTTATCAGCTTCCCTCTATTATTAAAGACCTGGATGAGAGAGAAAGAGAAATGCAGTCTCTTTATTCATGAACTGGGATTGAACATTAGTGTCAGAAACATGAAACTGCAACAATAAGAGATGGAAATTTGACACGCTCGCTCTGCATTGGGTGTGAGGAGGATTAGAAGTATGGTGTTAGAGAACCTTGCCCTGTTGAAGAGAATGCACCACATAAATCAGCCAATAACCTTGGCTACATTTGTCTAGAACTAAACCAAAGAGAGAGAAAACAGGCAGAGCAGAAGTCTGTTCCCTTATCAGCTTTAGTAATCTTATTCACACTGAAACACCAGATGTAACTAAGGGGCCCAGGGGAAAATAAAAAGAAGATGGACTGTAAGAAGATGCACAGTAATGTACAATCTGCATTTACAGATCAATAAACAGATTGATAATCTGCATATACTGTTCTGCTACGAAAGGGAAATTTCTACAATATCTGCTAGCAAATGCATAGAATCCAGTGGGATTCTTATTTGACAGACTGCTGGTGAAAATCTGGGTGTCATCATGATGATGATGATGATGATGATGATGATGATGATGATGATGATGATGATGAGAAGTCGACTGATGTCTCATAAAAGGAATGACTGAGCAGACAGTGACAAAAAATGAAGTTAGTTCCTGAGGCCCCATCTACATTGCCCGGTAATGCAATTTCATAATGCAGTTTAACTACATTGAACTGCATTAAGTATGAGATCAAATTTAAAGTAAGGACTACGGTTATGCAAGTTCCTGCCTGGTGACCTTTATGCTAAACCAGATTTTTCCCAATTGAAAGCGCACTCACCAAGTCTGAAAGCAGCAGCAGAGATTTATTTGCAATCTGGCCAGAGGGGATACGTGTAAGGCTAGCACCAAAAATACATACATGTTCGTGAATACAGAGACACAAGACTTTATAAACTTGACAGCTATTTAAACTTTCTTGCTCCACCCACTCCCTTTCCTTATTGGCTAGAAGGAGAGCTGGTTTGGATCCGGGCTCCCGTTGGCCGCTGTCTCTATGACTTGTCACCTCCAGGCAGGGATTCCCCTGGAAGGGATTGATCTGAGGAGTGCCAATCAGCTGTTGAGGGGCAGCTTTCCTGGAATGAGACGAGTCTTGGACAGTCTGTGACCACCTCTGGAAATGCAAATAAGTCATTGATTGTTTTCATGTCAGGAGCTCACAATGACCCGACTTTGAACTGTCAATCTTTCAGTTGGCAAGATTTACTGCAGCTGGTGATTAACCTGCTGTTCTAACCTGCTGTGCTAAAGATAGAGATATATGGGCTTTCCCATTTTCGGCACCTTGGAGGCTGTACTCGGTTCTGGTCACAAGGAGGGTGCTGTCATTTCTCTTTCCTTGCCGAAGAGCTTTGTTTGTAAACTTTCTCCTTAATCGAATTGCTGGCATTTTTCTGGTATTTCCTTATGGGTGCCTTAAATACCTGTCCACTTAAGCGGTACCTATTTATCTACTCACGTTGTTTTCAAAACTGCTAGGTAGATAGGAACTCACCCTAACCTGGGCTTCGAACAGTCAACCTTTTGATTGGCAAGATTTACTGCAGCTGGCGGTTAACCTACTGTGCTAAAGCCCAGCCCTTTTTATTCCAGCAGACTTTGAAGAACTGTGTGTTTTGCAAGAAAAGAGATGTTCTTAACGTGTGCTGCACTAATTTTATTTTTTACACGTATCTTTAACGGTTTAGATTCTATAGATCATTTAATACCATTTTTAAACATAACTTTATGTATCTTTTATCCATTAGTATTTTGACTTGCATTTTTAATCATGCAAGCTGCCTTGAATCCCAACTTTGGGGAAAAGGCAGAGTACAAACAAAATAATGCAGTACAATACATATGATAGAGATTTATGTAACATGTCCAGAACCAACCAGAGTAATACATGGCAGCTTACAACCCAGTCAAAATCAAGATGCATAATACCAAAAGCCAGACAAGTTTTTTTGGCTGCCGATAAAGCAATTCCTCTTCTCCTGCTGGCAGTAGAAATAAAATAATAAGAAATAGATAAACACTTGCTGCCCTTTCATGAAATCTAAAATCAGCTGCCAGAAGTGGAAACCTATGTCTGCATTTCAGTTGGGCTAATCCTGAGCGCACATTTGTTATGACAATTCCAATAATTTTAACAAGTGGTTCTAATATTAGTATTTCCCACATACTGAATGAGCAAACCCTTCTGTATTCAGAAGCACATGAACAGTCACATTTACAGCAGCTCCACTTAAGAAAGCACACAATGTTCTTGGACAACACCAATCCTATCAGTAGCACTTTTGGATCAAAGGCTTAGAAGAAATTATTGTCCTGGCAGAAGAGTTACAAGAGTAGCTCTGTAGGAAATCATCTTTATGAGGACCACCCAAAATATCACAGTGAGTTTCCAACTTCTCTAAAACTTAGATTAATACAAGGTGGTTACTGTCTGAGGCTTGTGGTCAATAACAAAGTGGAACATATCCCACCTCTCCTATTTTGTGTACAAAATCTAATATGTGGGTTAATCTTTCTACATTAGTGGCAATGGGATAGTGTTTTCTCCCATACCTGAAGGTATTACCTTCTAGGATGGGAGAGCAAGCCAGGTGGCACAATATCTCTCTTCCAATTCTGTTGGGGAATCTGAGTTGTTAGGCTCAAAAAATAACCCTCTGGATCATTCCACCAAAATATAGCAGAATACCTGGAGTAAAGTCCATAACCAGCAGAAACCTACATGTGGTGAGCAGGAATAGCCTTTTAATCTTTAGGATGGTTGAGGATTGCAGAGTCAATTTTTAAGTTCAAGAGATTTATATTAAAATAAAAAAGAAATACATTCTTGATAGAAAAGTTTTGTAACTCCCTAACTTGATAAATCTCATCTAAAGAAAGTAAAGGGTTTTTTAAAAAGTCCATGCAGCTACATTTTGCCTACAGAGAGACAAAATGTGTCCTCACAGGAAGAAAGACATCATCAAAGGGGGAAGGAGGCAGTGGCTGGCAATAAAGACAAAGACAAAGGCCTTTAAAAACATGCACAGGAATGTGGGGGGAAAGAATCCCTGAGCTTGGCCGTGTCTCTAACCTATCTATTCATTGAGAACTAGAAACTTGATGAAACAAAAACATGTGCAATCCAGGGATGAAACTCAGCAAATTATTTACTGCCACTTCTCATTATTCTGCTTAATGGTAAAGCCACACCTGCATCTTGAAGAAGAGTTTTTCAAGATACAGAGGAAAACGATAGTACCATCAGGGCAGGACTTGAGTACAGTGGTGGAGGATATCACTTAGCTGATGTAGTGCAGTGGAAGAGTGTGAGCACCATAACCCTTATGAGCAAAAGTTGAGCTAAACCACTGTTCTTATCTCAGCTGCTTCAGCCTTGCAAGTTCTTCTTGAAGGCACAAAGTTGGAAAAACACTGAACTCATCAATTCAGCTTTCAATGAAAGCAGCACTATATCTTTATTTACAAAATATATACATTATAATCTCTGGTCATGTCAGTTCATATCGCAGCAAACTGCACGAAGCTCATTTCAGACCTTCTTTTCCGGTTTGCACAGGAAACTCCAAAAGTGGCATTTTACCAATTCTACACATCTCTATTACTTTAACCCAGAGGTCCTCAAACTTTTTAAACAGAGGACCAGGCCAGATTCCCTCAAACTGTTGGAGGGCCAGATTATAATAAAAAAAACATGAATGAATTCTTGTGCACACTGCACATATCTTATTGTAGTGCAAAAAACACTTTAAAACAATACAATAATTAAAAATGAAGAACAATTTAAACAAATATGAACTTATTAGTATTTCAATGGAAAGTGTGGGCCTGCTTTTGGCTGATGAGATAGGGTTGTTGTTGTTGTTGTGTGCTTTCAAGTCATTTCAAAGTAAGGTTGACCCTGAGTGAGGGCCGGGTAAATGACCTTGGAGGGCCGCATCCGGCCCCCGGGCCTTAGTTTGAGGACCCCTGCTTTAACCCATGGATTTCTAAAACCATATGGTTTCATAGCATTGAGCCAGGCAATTAAAGTTGTGCCAAACTATATTATTTCTACAGTATAGAATCACCCGTAGAGTACCATAATCAATATTTCATTTTACTTGAGGATGCACGGTGCAATATCCATATCAGCAGAGGATAGGTTCCATGATCTATCCACTCTCAAGGATTCCTGGAATTATAGAGAATAGCAAACCTCATATTTCAATATACTTGGGATATGATCATACTATGAAATCTCACTAGAGGACCAAGAGAGAGCCCCAAACACTTCCAGGGAGATATTTTTGGGATCATGGCTAAATGAAACCCTTGATATCACATCCGTGGATAAGGGGGCTGTACTGGATATTTTTCCTAGATGACTATTGTAACTACCTTTGACAACAGCTCTTACTGCTAATGTAATATATGGTGCAGCAGACTGAATGTTGAACTATAACTTTGGGACACCAGGGTCCAAATGTAAGCAACTTACTTGAACCAAAGCATGCGGAAAAGAAGGCAGGAAAACCCAAAAATAGAAGATGGAGGGGTAGGATTGAGACATACTAAGGCTCGTAAGCAATGACAAGCTAGAAAAGGCACAGATCACCCATCCCTTAAACATTAATCACATTGCCATTTTTTTAATGTAGAAGGCTCTCATAATCTGAGATCCTAAACTGTATCTTATTTAGTTTCTATATGATGAACCATGCTTAGTGGGTGAGAAAGATCTTAAAGAATTACAGTAGAGTATCGCTTATCCAACATAAATGGGCCAACAGAAAGTTGGATAAGCAAAAACGTTGGATAATAAGGAGGGATTAAGGAAAAGCCTATTAAATGTCAAATTACATTATGATTTTACAAATTAAGCACAAAAACATCACATTTTACAACAAATCAGCAGAAAAAGCAGTTCAATACACGATAACGTACTGTATTTATTAATTTAACACCAAAACATCACAATGTATTGAAACAACTGTGGATCCGGGCGGGAGGCATACTACATTGTATAATACAGAACATTGGATGAGTGAAGGTTGGATAAGCGAGACTCTACTGTATTTAGAAATGACTGGAAAAAGTACTTCCTATATTGTAAATTCAAGCTGCAAGGCTTTGCAATGCTAATCAAGGTGATGAACTGCAACATTCACACTTGCCCCCAACAGACAAGAGTTCTTTCCCCCACGCTGGACTTTCTACAGATATATAAGCCTCACTTGTCTAGTTTTTGGGTCTGCATCTTGTGGTGCCAGAGCACAGCCTGTTCAGCGCCTTCCAAGTTGCCCAGTCTTCTGTGTACCAAGAAGGGAGTCTCACATTTGGTGTAAGCCATGGATTGAGGTTCCGGGTGTTAGCCTGCCACTTTTGGACTCTCACTTGCTGAGGTGTTACTGTAGATCTTAGAAAGCTATTTCTTGATTTAAGGCGTTGGCGTGCTGGTTGATATCTGAACAGAGGATGGGCCAAAGATGTCACTACCTTGGTCCTTTCATTATTGGCTGCTTCTTCTTCCCGGAAGATGTCAGGTGGTGCAATACCAGCTAAACAATATAATTTCTCCATGGTGTAGGGCAGAGAAGGTTACAGACTTTGCAAAATTACAGTTCCTATGATTCCTTGGAACTGCTTACTTACTTAGGTGATCCCTTGTAGTCCGAGGATGATGGTTCTCCAAATGTAATGTCCTGGCGGTGGGTGCGTAGGTGACTGTGGAGCCCTATTCTTGATCTGCATCTTCTCCCACAGTGAGGGCATCGGTTTCCAGGTGGGAGGCAGTCCTGGTTGAGGTTGGCTTGATGCCCCTTCCTCTTGGCATGTTTCTCTCTTTCACCCTCCATTTGTGCCTCTTCAAATTCTGCAGCACTGCTGGTTACAGCTGACCTCCAACTGGAGTGCTCAAGGGCCAGGACTTCCCAGTTCTCAGTGCCTATGCCAGAGTTTTTAAGGTTGGCTTTGAGCCCATTTTTAAATCCCTTTTCCTGTCCTCCAATATTCCATTTTCTGTTCTTGAGTGCAGAGTAGAGCAACTGCTTTGGGAGACGGTGGTCGGGCATCCGGACAACATGGCCAGTCCAGTGGAGTTGATGGCGGAGGACTATCGCTTCAATGCTGGTGAGCATTGCTAGTTGAAGTACTGACAAATTGCATTCTTTCTAGAAAGAAGCTGCATGTATTTCAAAGAGTTTTCATAGGCAAGGAATACTCAGAAGTGGGTTTGTCAGAAATAGAGTTGGTGGTCACCCATCCAATTACCAACCAGGCTTAGCCCAGCTTAGCTTCCAAGATTAGATAGGATCTACCACTTTTAGGATATTTTGGGCATTCTTTGACTCTTAAATATAGGTTAAGATGGCTTTTTTCCGCATTATTCTTCAAAGATTCATTGTGTGTGTTTTTCTTGGGAATGCCCGAACTTTTCCAAACTTTTTGTAATTTGTCATAGTTTATCGTTTGTCCCCCGAACCTGTTTTCTATCGTTTAAGGTCTTTAGATGGTTATCAGCTCCTTCACAGTCCCATTACTCTTTAGTCTACCTCTGTGTTAAAAGCAAGGTACTTATGGGTTGTTGTAGGTTTTTTCAGGCTATATGGCCATGGTCTAGAGGCATTCTCTCCTGACGTTTCGCCTGCATCTATGGCAAGCATCCTCAGAGGTTGTGAGGATGCTTGCCATAGATGCAGGCGAAACATCAGGAGAGAATGCCTCTAGACCATGGCCATATAGCCCGAAAAAAACTACAACAACCCAGTGATTCCGGCCATGAAAGCCTTTGACAATACAAGGTATTTATGTGCATTGTAATGGCTGGCTGGAACCATTCAATTTGAGCCTGTCAAGACTAAACAGTCGCCTTTATTTCCCGTTCTGGGTTTTTGGGCTCATCTCCACCGCAAATGTAATGATGGGAACCATTGAGAATTGTGGTTTGGTGAGATTATAGCATTGTTGGGGCAGAGAACACCTTGCAAAACTATATTGTTATTTATTTATTTATTCGAGTCTATACTGTCCATATAATGCAGTTTTAAACTGCAATATGTATGACAGTGTAAATAGGCTCTTGGGGTGAATCTGCAGTGTAGCATAAACAATCCACAAGGATTTAAGATTCGTGACATTCGTCCGTTCCCCCCTTCAAAAAAAAGTTGGCAAAACTTTCCTTAAGGCGTTTCGCCTTTTGTGTGCAATGCAAATACTGACCTCCAGGGGGCGCCGGAGTTCTTCGTTTCCTGATAGAATAGAGGCGCTGCTCGAAGCAGTCCGGGACCTTGCCGCCAATTAAAGCACTGCTGAGCCTCTGTCCTAACCTTAGCCTTTGCCACCCAGCGGCTACATCACTGGGCTTTGACGGGAAAAAAAACAACGCCTCCTGAAATGACATGCTAGAGTCACTCTTCCCTGTTCCTGTGCTAGGGACAGAGAACTGGAGCAGGAAAAAGCGTAAAGGAGCGTCTCCCCCACCCCCCAATATTTTATTTAATTGTTTTATTTATTTATTTATTATTTTAAGTCATTATTTATTTCATTTTATTATTATATTATTTATTTATTTAATCATTTCATTTCATTATTTTCTTTTGTATTTTATTTTATTATTATATTCTATATTTTATGATTTATTAATTTTATATTTCTTCATTATTTATTTCATTTCACATTTCGTTTTATTATTTATATTTTAATTTTTATTTAATTCAATTTTTATTATTCAATTTTATTATTTAATTTTACTCTATCATTTTATTTTACGATTTCATTTCATTCTTTTATTTTATTTTGCATTTTATTATTATATTATGTATTTTATTTTTTATTATTCCATTACATATTTTATTATATTATATTATTATATTATTTCGATTTAATTTTTATTATTTTATTTTATTATTTCATTTTTATTTAATTTTTATTATTTTATTTTATTATTTCATTTTATTATTTTATTTTATTGTGTATTTTATTTTACTATTATATGGAGATATGATAGCCATGTATAAATACATGAGAGAAAGTCATAGGGAGGAGGGAGCAAGCTTGTTTTCTGCTTCCCTGGAGACTAGGATGCGGAACAATGGCTTCAAACTGCAGGAAAGGGGATTCCATCTGAAGATTAGGAAGAACTTCCTGACTGTGAGAGCCGTTCAGCAGTGGAACTCTCTGCCCCGGAGCAGGCCCGTAGCCAGGATTTCGAGGGGGGGGGGGGGGGGACTGAGTCTGAGTGAAAGAGGGTCTACCCTAGCAAACCTTTTGTATCGTTACCCCAATACCCCCATGCATATGGGATATATTGAATATGGTGATCAGATCATGATATGAATAAACATAACAGTTTAAATAATGCACCAGTAAGGCCTTTTCGCGAACCACCATGAGAATTTGGGGGGGGGCTGAAGCCCCTCAAGCCCCCCCCCCCCGCTCCATGCCTGCCCCAGTGTGGTGGAGGCTCCTTCTTTGGAAGCTTTTAAACAGAGGCTGGATGGCCATCTGTCGGGGGTGCTTTGAATGCAATTATCCTGCTTCTTGGCAGGGGGTTGAACTGGATGGCCCATGAGGTCTCTTCCAACTCTATGATTCTATTATATTGTATATTTTATTGTTTTTATTTATTTCATATTTTATTATATTATTTAGATTTTATTTTTAATTTAATTTAATTTTTATTTTTTTATTTTATTATTTAATTTTAATCTATTATTTTATTCAGTTCTTGTGGGGGTTTTCGGGCTATATGGCCATGTTCTAGAGGCATTTCTCCTGACGTTTCGCCTGCATCTATGGCAAGCATCCTCAGAGGTGAGGTCTGCTGGAACTGGGAAAAAAGGGGTTTATATATCTGTGGAATGACCAGAGTGAGACAAAGGGCTTTTGTAAGTTGGGCTAGGTGTGAATCTTTCAACTGACCACCTTGATTAGCATACAATGGGCTGACTGTGCCTGGAGCAAACTCTTCTTGAAAGGTGATTAGATGTCCCTGCCTGTTTTTCTATATTATATTATATTTTTGTATTGAATTGTTGCTTGGTTGCTTTTTGCCTCCGGGTTGAGTGTCTATGCCCTGGAAGCCCGGTGTTGTTGTTTGTCCCTTTCTGCCCAGATCCGCCTCCATCTCCATCTCCTTGACCTGAACCTCAGCTGGAAACAAACGGGACCTTTCCTGGGAGCAGTTCCAAAAGAGAGCATGAAAACTGAACCAGTCAATGGATAAAAGGCTAAACGAACAAGAAAGTCGTAGTGGATGAATAGCAGCGCGAAAAACCATTGCGAGAAGTTGCAGTTGAAGCCTTTCCAAACCTGATCTTGCTCATTCTTCATTATTATCCAGGTAACGCACAGGGTCCTGATGCTCAGAGATCTACACTGTCATATAAACCAGTTTCAGAATGCTGGTTAACTGTTGTCCAATACACGCATTCCTACTCATCCTAAGGACACCTCGCCCATTGTTTACATCTCTCTCTGCCTGTTCCAGGCTCCATATCTTGGCCGGATTCGTGGGCTTTGATCCCATCATTTTCAATACATTGGCCCGGAAATGTTTGGGAAACCTTGTCCCCAGTCACCTCAGGAAAAGAAACAACCCCATCCCATCGAATGTGGTCATTTCGTTTATAGATAGACACATCCCTGCCCTGCCTCAATGCGATGGGATCCTGGATTGTGTAGTTTTGCAAGGTCCTCCGCCTTCTCTGTCACAGAATGCTGTTGTCTCCCCACACTACAACTCCCAGGATCTCACAGCATTGAGCCTGGAGAGTCCAAGTGGTGTCAAAGCGCATTAATTCTCTAGAATCAACTTCCGAAATGATCCGAAATTCCTTAAATTTCTAGAAAAGTGAGACATTAGAAATCGTGAACTCCTAGGAAAGTTTATTGTGCAGTTTTGCATCTATATTTCTAAACATCCCTTTGTTTGCAATGGCAGATGTTGGAAGGGGAGAAGTGCTTTGGCAGGAGGAGCAGGGTTTGCATTCGCGGGGACAGTGACAACCCTCCTCTCTCTCTCTCTCTCTCTCCCTCTCTCCCTCCAGACCCAGTTTCTCTGTCCTCTTCGTCACCTTTTCTTCCAAATATCCCTTTCATCCTCTCTTTCTTACATCTCGGAATGTGATCTTCGAGGTTCAGAGAGTCTCCAAAGTGTCTTCCTAGGAAATCAAGTGTCAAACTGCAGTTAAAGTGGTGTTAAACCGAATCCATGTTGAATGGGGGAAAGTAACCATTCAACCCTAAAGCTTGATCAAGAAGAGAGCAGCAGAGTTCGGGCTGCTTGGGATGCCTCGTTGACTTTTCCTCCTTATTGACATGTTTATTGATCTTATTTGTTTCACGCTCAAGGTTTGGATCCCACATCTGGCTGGAGGCCTTTCTTTCTTTCTTTCTTTCTTTCTTTCTTTCTTTCTTTCTTTCTTTCTTTCTTTCTTTCTTTCTTTCTTTTTCTTTCCAGCCTTCTTTTCCTCTCCTCCTCTCTCCCTTCCTTCCTTTTCTGCTTTCTTCCTYTCCTTTCCTCATTCCTTCCTTCTTTTCTTTCTTCTTTCTCTCTCTCCCTTTCTTTTCTTCCTTTCATTTCCTCCTTTCTTTGCTTATCTTTTCTCTCCTCCTTCTTTCCTTCTCTTCTTCCCTTCCTTCCTTTTCTGTTTCCTTCCTTCCTTTCGTTCCTTCTTTTCTTTCTTCTATCTCTCTCCCCTTTTCTTCCTCTCTTTTCCTCCTTCCTTCTTTCATCTTCTCTCTCTCTCTCTCTCTCTTCTTCCTTCTTTTCTTTCTTCTTCCTCTCTCTCCCCTTCTTTTCTTCCTTTCATTTTCTTCTTTCTTTTCTTTCATCTTTTCTCTCTCCTTTCTTCCTTCTCTTCTTCCGTTCTTCCCTTCCTTCCTTTTCTGTTTCCTTCCTTCTGTTCCTTCTTTTCTTTCGTCTTTTTCTCTCCTCCTTCTTTTCTTCCTCTCCTCTCCTTCTTCCTTCTTTCTTTTCTGTTATCCTCTCTCTCTCCTTCCTTCTTTTCTTTCTTCTGTCCCTTCCTTCCTTTTCTCTTTTCTTTCGTTCCTTCTTTTCTTTCTTCTCTCTCTCTCTTTCTCGCCTTCTTTCCTTCCTTTTTCTTTCCTTATTTCCTTCCTTCTTTTCTTTCTTCTTCTTCCTCCCTTTTTTCTCCCTTTCCTCTCACCTCTTCTTTTTTCTTTTATCTTTTCTCTCTCCTACTCTCCCTTCCTTCTTTTCTTTCTTCTTTCTCTCTCTCTCTCATTCCTTCCTTCCTTTTCTCTTTCCTTTTTTATTTCCTTCCTTCTTTTCTTTCTTCTTTCTCTCTCCCTTTCTTTTCTCCTTCCTCTCCTCCTCCTCCTTTCTTTTCTTTTATCTTTTCTCTCTCCCTCTCTCCCTTGCTTATTTTCTTTCTTCTGTCTCTCTCTCCCCCTCTTTCTTCCTTTTTTCTTTTTTCCTTCCTTCCTTATGTCCTCCCTTCCTACCTATCATCCTTCTTTTCTTTTCTTTCTTCTTTCTCTCTCTCTTTCTTTTCTCCCTTTCCTCTCCTTCTCCTTCTTTCTGTTCTTTTTCTTTTCTCTCTTCCTCCCTTCCTTTTTTTCTTCTCTTCTTTCCTCTCTCTCTCTCATTTCCTTTCCTTCCTTTTCTCTTTCCTTCCTTGTTTCCTTCCTTCCCTCTTTTCTTTCTTCTTTCTCTCTCCCTTTATTTTCTCCCTTCCCTCTCCTTATCCTCCTTTCTGTTCTTTTATCTTTTCTCTCTCCCTTGTTTATTTTTTTTCTTCTGTCTCTCTCTTTCCCCCTTCCTTCCTTTTTTTCTTTCCTTCCTTATTTCCTTCCTTCTTTTCTTTCGTCTTTCTCTCTCCCTTTCTTTTCTCCCTTTCCTCTCTTCCTCCTTTCTTTGTTTTCTTTTCTCTTTTCTCTCCCCCATCCCCTTCCTTCCCTTCTTCCCTTCCTTCCCCTTTTCCAACTTTCCTTCTTTGCTCCCAAATCCTGAGGCGTCTCTCCTTCACTCTCGATTCCGCGTGTGAACCCAAAAGGAGAATAAAGGATAAAGGGAGACGTGGATTAAAATCAAATTTCTTGCCTCGAACGAAGGAAAAAGCCATCCTCCACATTCGGATCCCATAGCATTGAGCCTTGGCAGTCAAAGTGGTATCAAACGGCTTTAATTCTGCAGTGTAGGCGCACTCTGTCTCAAGCCTTCCAGTAAAGGCAGTTCAAAAGGGGGCTCTGCGGGGAGCCTCCAGAGCTTCTTCCCCAGCAACAACAACTAACAAAAAGGTGGTGCACCTGTCTCGGGAAGAAGCAAAGAACCCGTTTCCCTCTTAAAATCCCTTTTGGCACACGAGACTTGGTCAGAAATGGAGAAAATAACGACAAGAAGTCAAATAATAGAAGTCGGCACAGGAAATAAGGCACGGATTTTCAGAAGGCAGAGAAGAGGGAGAAGAAATAATAGAAATAATAATAATAATAATAATAATAATAATAATAATAATAATAATAATCGGCTAGACGAAGAAAGCTTGCAAACTCTCGAAATTACATTCATCTGCTTCACTTGGCGAAAGAGAAAACATACATGCCCTCAAACATGGACACGCGTGAAATTTAACACCAAGCAATGGATTCAACCTGCAGGAAAAGAGGCTCCCCCTAAACAAACATTAGGAAGAATTTCTCGAAAGAAAGACTCTTTCGATAAGTAAAATATTATGTTGTCTCAGAGTGAGGTGGAGCATCCTTCTTTGGGGTTTTTCTAAACAGAGGCTGGATGGCCATCTGTCGGGAGTGCTTTGATTGTGTCATCCTGCATGGCAGAATGCGGCTGGACGAGGTGGCATTTGGAATCCTTTTCAACTCTGGTTTTCTATCATTCTACTTGTAATGGGCCCCATCTACATTGCCAAATAAGGCACTTTCAAAGTGGATTATATGGCCAGTGTAGACTCCTATAATGTAGAATGCAGATGCATCATACAAGTTTACAGCAAAGTATATAATGAGGTCAATGTAGACTTCTATAATGTAGTTCATTGCATTTAAACTGCATCATACAAGTCTACAGCAAAGAAAAAATGAAAGTGCATTCATTATATGGTCAATTATATTTATAGCCACTGCATTATATCAGTTTTCATTGGCATACATATAATGCATGTCCAAACTGCTTTATAAATCAGTGTAAATGGGGCCGGTGTTTGAGCCACGTTTTAATTCTGAGTTTGAGACAGCAAGGTAGACTCATTATAATTCTAGCCAAACTGCATTATCTCATTTGGATTATATGAGGCCCCTTATGCACTGCTGCATAAAATCCAGATTATCTGCTTTGAACAAGATTATATGGCAGTGTAGACTCATATAATCCAGTTCAAAGCAGGTAATATGGTTTGTCTGCTTTGATAATCTGGATTGTATGACAATGTAACAGTTTTGAGTCCCCCTAGGGATGAGAAAAGCGGTATATAAATACTGTAAATAAAAAAAATGTAAAGGGGCTCGAGCCTACACTGCAAAATAATCTGGGATAATCAGATAATCTGGGATCAGATCATGGGATATAGGATAGTGTAGCTGCAGCCTGAGTATACACTTACGATACTACCTACTTCCAAACTGTGCAGATGGGTTGCAACTGTGTAGATGGGCTGCTGTGAGTTTTCCGGGCTGAATATCCATGTTCCAGAAGCATTCTCTCCTGACGTTTCGCTCACATCTATGACAGGCATCCTCAGAGGTCTGTTGGAAACTAGGCAAGGGAGGTTTATATATCTGTGGAATGTCCAGGGTGGGAGAAAGAACTCCTGTCTGTTGGAGGCAACTGTGAATGTTGCAATTGATCACCTTGATTAGCATTGGAAAGGCCTGGCTGCTTCCTGCCTGGGGGAATCCTTTGTTGAGAGGTGTTAGCTGGCCCTGATTGTTTCATGTCTGGAAATCCCCTGCTTTTTAAATGTTGCTCTTTATTTACTGTCCTACTTTTAGAGATTTTTTTAAAATACAAGTAGCCAGATTTTGTTCATTTTCATGGTTTCTTCCTTTCTGTTGAAACTGTCCACATGCTTGTGGTTTTCAATGGCTTCTCTGTGTAGCCTGGCATGGTGGTTGTTAGAGTGGTCCAGCAGATCTGTGTTCTCAAATAATATGGTGTGTCCAGGCTGGTTCATCAGGTGCTCTGCTATGGCTGACTTCTCTGGGTGAAGTAGTTTGCAGTGCCTTTCATCTTCCTTGATTGGTGTTTGGCCAATGCTGCATTTGGTGGTCCCCATGTAGATTTGTCCACAGCTGCATGGTATATGGCAGACTCCTGCAGAGCTGAGAGGATCCCTCTTGTACATTGCATTTGTTGGCTTTTCTTAGTGGGTTTGTAGATTATTTGTGTTTTCTCATCAGCTTCCCTATGCAGTCAGTGCTTCCCTTGATGTATGGCAAGAACACTTTTCCTCTAGGTGGATCTTTGGTCTTGACTCTCATGGCTTGTTCTTGGCCTTGCAGCTCTTCTGATGTCTGTGGTGGAGTCTCAGTTTCTTTCTGTTACTATACATCATTCACTTTTAGCATCGGAAGAAGACAGGAAGAAAATCCAGTTTGGTTGCAGCTCTTTTTTCCCTCTATTTTTGTTGTTCCTTAACACAAGGTAGAATTGCAGTATCATAGAATCATAGAGTTGGAAGAGACCTCGTGGGCCATCCAGTCCAACCTCCTGCCAAAAAGCAGGAAAGTCGAATTCAAAGCACCCCCAACAGATGGCCATCCAGCTTCTGCTTAAAAGACTCGAAAAAAGGAGCCTCCACCAAACTCCAGGGCAGAGAGTTCCACTGCTGAACCGCTTTCACAGCCAGGAAGTTCTTCCTAATGTTCAGATGGAATCCCCTTTCCTGTAGTTTGAAGCCATTGTTCTGCGTCCTAGTCTCCAGGGCAGCAGAAAACAAGCTTGCTCCCTCCTCCCTATGACTTCCCCTCACATATTATACATGGCCCTCGTTGTGTCTCCTCTTCTTTAGGAGCCCCCGTGGCGCAGGACTGAAGACCGACAGGTCACAGGTTCAAATCCAGGGAGAAGGTGGATGAGCTCCCTCTGTCAGCTCCAGCTCCCCATTGCGGGGACATGGAGAGAAGCCTCCCATAAGGATGGTAAAGCATCAAAACATCTGGGCGTACCCTGCGCAGACGACCAATTCTCTCACACCAGAAGCAACTTGCAGTTTCTCAAGTCGCTCCTGACACGGGGAAAAAAAGCCTTCTCTTCTGAAGGTTAAATATGCCCAGCTCTTTAAGCCGCTCCTCATAGGGCTTGTTCTCCAGACCCTTGATCATTTGAGTCACATTCCTCTGGACACATTCCAGCTTGTCAACATCTCCCTTCGACTGTGGTGCCCAGAGCTGGTCACAGTATTCCAGGTGCATATGTTGGATTTTCTTAGTGAGGAAGATTTGATTTGATGGGCTTATTTATTTATCATGTCAGGAGCGAACTGAACAGTTGTAGTGTATTCTCCCCCAGACACACATTCCTCTTATCTCACCAAGGTTTTTACCAGTTTTATCAATATTATTCTTAGCACATTTGGCCTGCCGAGTGTTTCATCTCTCTATCATGTTATTTTGAGACTGTTCATTTTATTTTGTCATTTCATGTGTTTATTTTGATGCTATTTTGTTTCTTTGAACTTTGTTTTGTTGTATTGTTATTGTTAGGCTTGGCCTCACGTTAGTCGCCCAGAGTTCCCTTTGGGGAGATGGTGGCAGAGTATGAATAAAGATGATGATGATGATGATGATGATGATGATGATTAAAACCAACACAAAGTTTGCTAACTTGGCATTCTATTTAAATGTCCGTAGAGCAGTAGCTGGCCACTTGGAGTGCCTCTGTTGTTTCTATAAGAAGATCCTCCATTGTGCATGTGGCAGGGCTCAAGTTGCATTGTAGTAGGTGGTCAGTGGTTTGCTCTTCTCCACACTCACATGTCGTGGATTCCAACCTTAAGATTTATGGCAGGGGTCCCCAAACTAAGGCCCGTGGGCCAGATACGGCCCTCTAAGGTCATTTACCCGGCTCACTCAGGTTCATCCTAAGTCTGAAATGAAAGCACACAACAACAACAACAACAACAACAATTCCTATCTCATCAGCCAAAAGTGGGCCCACACTTCCCATTGAAATACTAATAATTTTATGTTTGTTAAAATTGTTCTTCATTCTGTATTGTTTTAAGTGTTTTTTGCACTACAAATAAGATATGTGCAGTGTGCGTAGGAATTCATTCATGGGGGGGAGGGAGCAAGCTTGTTTTCTGCTTCCCGGGAGACTAGGACGTGAACAATGGCTTCAAACTACAAGAAAGGAGATTCCATCTGAACATGAGGAAGAACTTCCTGACTGTGAGAGCTGTCAAGCAGTGGAACTCTCTGCCCCGGAGTGTGGTGGAGGCTCCTTCTTTGGAAGCTTTTAAACAGAGGCTGGATGGCCATCTGTCAGGGGTGATTTGAATGCAATATTCCTGCTTCTTGGCAGGGGGTTGGACTGGATGGCCCATGAGGTCTCTTTGACTCTATGATTCTATGATTCTATCTATCTTTGAATAGTGTTGTTGTAGGTTTTTCCGGGCTGTATGGCCATGTTCTGGAGGCAATTTTTCTCCTGACGTTTCGCCTGCATCTATGGCAAGCATCCTCAGAGGTATGAAGGAAAGTCAGGGAACAATGTAGATGTGCTTTCCTCAGGCCCGTAGCCAGGATTTCAATGGGGGGGGGGGGCTGAGTTTGTTTCGGGGGGGGGGCTGAGTCTGAGTGAAAGAGGGTCTACTAGCAAACCTTTTGTATCGTATACCCCAATACCCCCATGCATATGGGATATATTGAGTAGGTGATCAGACAGGCATGGGGCGGGGGGGGGGGGCCTTGAGGGGCTTCAGCCCCCCCCCCCCGAAATTCTCATGGTGGTTCGCGAAAAGGACTTACTGGTGCATTATTTAAACTGTTATGTTATTCATATCATGATCTGATCACCATACTCAATATATCCCATATGCATGGGGGTATTGGGGTAATGATACAAAAGGTTTGCTAGGCTAGACCCTCTTTCACTCAGACTCAGCCCCCCCCGAAACTAAGCCCCCCAAACCCCCCCTGAAAAAAGTCACCCCCACCCCCAAACGAGATATATTGAGTAGGGTGATCAGATTATGATATGAATAAACATAACAGTTTAAATCATGCAACAGTAAGGCCTTTTCGCGAACCACCATGAGAATTTCGGGGGGGGGTGCAACAGACCTCACTACCTCTGAGGATGCTTGCAATAGATGCAGGCGAAACATCAGGAGAGAATGCCTCTAGAACATGGCCATATAGCCCGAAAAAACCTACAACAACCCAGTGATTCCGGCCATGAAAACCTTCGACAATACATTGCAAGGGAATTCATATTTTTTCAAATTATAATCCGGCTCTCCAACAGTTTGAGGGACTGTGACCTGGCCCTCTGTTTAAAAAGTTTGAGGACCCCTGATTTATGGGCTAAGCAAGGGGGGGGGAGTCACTTTAGGTAACCTGTGAAAGAGGTGGGAGGAGAGGAAGAAGGGGGGGGGAGGAGAGAAAAGGGGCGCTGTCCCTTTAAAAACCCGAGTTGCTATCCAAACACAATTTGTAAACAGAGCGGCGGCAAAAAGGCAGCAGGGGGAACGTTCTAACCACGCCCCTTTTGGGGGCGGAGTCAGGGCTTGGCGACCTCGTGAGCGCTGGGCGAGGGGGCGTGGCCTGGGTTTTCGGGGCTGTGAAGATTCGAGCGTGGGGGGCTCGGGGAGGGCCGGCGGGCGGGGACAGCGCTCCCCGGCACTTAAGCGGCTGGGATGGGATGTCCCCGGCCGGGAGGGGGAGGCTGGCTCACTCCGAGCGGACGGACGCACGAACGAGGCCGGAGGAAGGAAAGGAAGGAAGGGAGAAAGGCAGAAGCGCCGCCACGGAGGAGAAGCAGGAGCAGCAGCAGCCGCCCGATGCCCTTCCACCCGGGCTTAATATGCCCTTAAGAGACCCCAACAGGCTCCGCGCGTGGATCTAACTCCTGCCACGACGTTGCTGTGTCTGCAGCTGAAGCTGAAGCCAGAGAAAGTGGCGAGTGGGCGAAGGAGGTGAGTGGGCGTCTACACCTTTTAGGATGGATGCGGTTTGAGAACGCTTCGGCTGTTCGGAATTGTGGGAGTTGGAGTCCAAACACCCGGAGGGCCCAAGTTGGCCCAGGCCTGCTTCCAAGCGTTCTCAAACCGCATTAATTCCGCATGCTTTCGGTTTGAATCCGCGCCTGTGGAAGGGAACCGGGGTTTGTATTTCCCACCCCCGGCGTCTACACCGACCTTTTAACCCAGTTTGAACCTCGCCATACAAAAAAGCGCGCGAAAGGTTAGCCACACAAGCGTCCGAGTATTTCCAAGGAGGGCATAGCGAAACCACTTCCTTTCATTCCAGGAACCGGTTCGAAACTGCATTAAATGACAAGTGTAGACGTAGTTTTCTTGTGTTTTCTGCTCTCCCGTTTCCCTTCAAGCCCAAACCGAGACTCAAACCTCGTACCGGTTTGAAACTGCATTAAATGACCAGTGTAAATGTAGTTTTCGTGAGTTTTCGGATCTCCTGTTTCCCTTCAAGCTCAAAACGAGACCCAAACTTCCTTTCACTCCAGGAACCGGTTCGAAACTGCATTAAATGGTCTGTGTAGATGTAGTTTCCTTGAGTTTTCGGATCTCCTGTTTCCCTTCAAGCTCAAAATGAGACCCAAACTTCCTTTCACTCCAGGAACCGGTTCGAAACTGCATTAAACGACCAGTGCAGACATACTTTCCTTGAGTTTTCGGGTCTCCTGCTTCCCTTCAAGCCCAATCCTTGTATAGTAGGGACCCAAACTTGGTCGTGTATTTGGAGTCTAGACCCTCTTGTTTACTTTCGGCTGGAATAATAATAATAATAATAATAATAATGAGGGTGATGATAACAGTGCTGAGAATAATACTCATAACAATGGTGACGAGGCTGATAATAGTCATAATAATAATAAAGGTTAAAGGTTTTCCCCTGACATGAAGTCCAGTCTTGTCCGACTCTAGGGATTGGTGCTCATCTCCATGTCTAAGCCGAAGAGCCGGCGTTGAAGAGCCGGCGTTGTCCGTAGACACCTCCAAGGTCGTGGCCGGCATGACTGCATGAAACGCCGTTATAATAATAATGATAATGGTGGTAATACTATATTTTATTTCTTCCCCACCGACCCCTTTTAATATGAACTTATTGAGAAATATGGGGAGATCTGGAGCACAATCAGGATGCGTCTACACTGCGGAATGAACGTCCCCGTTTGACACCGCTTTGGACCTCATCACACTAGAGAATGAATCCACTTTCAATCCTATTTCTGCCTCCTCCAGAATTCTGGGGTTTGTAGTTTAGGGAGGAACCTTTAACAGCCCCCCTAAACTACAAACTCCAGAATTCTGCAGGAAGCAGAAACCGGATTGAAAATGGATTCATCCTCTATTGTGATGAACTCTTCATCCTTTTCTCAATGCTCTAGGATCCTTTTTTGACAGAGGACCATGTCAAACTACGGCTCCCTGGGTGCCGCAGCACTGAGCAGTTCAAACGGTGTCAAACCGCATTAATTCTGCAGTGTAGATGCCCCCAAAGAGACCGAAGGGAAGGGGCCAAAGGGGAAGAAGGGAGCGTGCGTCTCTGTAGGAGTTCAAGTGGTGTCAAACCGCGTTAATTCTGCAGTGTAGATGCCCCCAAAGAGACCGAAGGGAAAGGGCCAAAGGGGAAGAAGGGAGCGTGCGTCTTGAAGGCTTTCATGGCCGGAATCACTGAGTTGCTGTGAGTTTTCCGGGCTGTATGGCTATGTTCCAGAAATATATCGACTTTGCATTCTCCCTCTGGCTTCATTCAATGGAGCTTTAGTCTGACCTCTTGCTTGCCAAACTCGCCTTTCCATTTAGGGCAACCCTATGGATTTAATTAAGCTAGGCTGTATTTCAGAGGGAGAACTAGTTCTATTTGCACCTGGTATTATTGGCGGCCTCCCCTCCAAATAATACCCAGGGCCGACCCTGCTCAGCTTTCCAAGATCAGACAGATCTAGTTAAAAATGTAAACAATAGTATCCATGTTGATTTAGATAATAATATGCTGAGCATCTGCGAAGTTTCTCTGACAACCTGAGAAATCGATCAGAGAGGAGTAATTTTGTGGGATAGTAAGGTCGATTTTCGATTTGATTCCTCGCTGTGGAAGCACTGGGAAGCAATTGGGTTGACTGGATATGAAATAAAGGCATTCATCACCCAAAAGGGACAGCTGAGCTGTTGAACTTGCTGATCTGAACTTGCTGACTGAATGTTCGGCGGTTCTGGGGGAGCTGGGGGAGCTCCCGCTGTTAGCCCCAGCTCCTGCCAACCTAGCACTTCGAAAACATACAAATGTGAGAAGATCAATAGGAACCTCTTCCGCAGGAAAGTGGCTCTTAGGCTTAGAAATGGAGATATTGAGCAGCACGACTAGACTTAATGTCAAGGGGAAACCTTTACCTTTTAGTTTACAGTGTTGTTTTACGCAGCTGTTTACAAATAACACCAAATGGGTAAAACAGGAGCGTCTATGTAACTATATATTTTTTAAAATAGGTGGCTTGCGTACTTCTAAAGTAATTGATTAATTAGATACACTTTCCCTGAAAGAAGTGAAGACCGATTTTAGTATGTCATCCCTTTTAGTGTGTGTGTGTATATATGTATATGTGTGTTATGTGTGTGTGTGTGTGTGTGTACACACACACACACACACACTAGCTGCCACCGCCACGAGTTGCTGGGCCCAGTCTGCGTATATGTGTTTTGTATGTGTATATATGCGTGTGTGTATATATGTGTATTTGTATATATGTGTGTGTGGTTTTGTGCATGAGTTGTATGTAATGTATTTTTTTATTTTTTATTTTTTGGCTTGTAAAGTCTCCTCTGCTGTGTTTTTCAGTGTTTTAATGAGTGATGCTCACTCGTTGGCCTGAGAGGTGTCTTGTGTCCAAATTTGGTGTCAATTCGCCCAGTGGTTTTTGAGTTGCGTTAATCCCACAAACGAACATAACATTATATATATATATTAGCCGGCCCCTGCCACAGGTTGCTGTGGCCCAGTCTGTATATATGTGCTTTGTGTATGTATATATGTGTATATGTGTATATTTGTGTAAATGTGTATGTACATGTGTTTGCGTATATATGTGTGGTTTTGTGCATGCCTTGTAATGTAATTTTAAATTTTTTTTTGGCTTCTGCTGTGTTTTTCAGTATTTTTTTGGCTTTTTAAGTATCTTCCGCTGTGTTTTTCGGTGTTTTTATGAGTGATGGTCACTCGTTGGCCTGAGAGGTGTGTTGTGTCCAAATTTGGTGTCATTTCGTCCAATGGTTTTTGAGTTATGTTAATCCCACAAACGAACATTGCATTTTTATTTATATAGATACACACACATACACATATGTATATGCACATACACATTAAAAGGAATGTGTGTATATATATTTGTGTGTGTATGTATATAATGTAGTATATATATACACACATATCTACATATGTATATATATATATATATTATATATATATATATACACACACAAACACATTGAAAGGAATGTGTGTATATATATGTGTGTGTATGTGCATGTGTGTATATATTATACACACATGCACATACACACACACATATATATACACACACATTCCTTTTAATGTGTTTGTGTGTATATACATATACAGATGTAGATATGTGTGTGTGTATACTACATTATATACTATATAATGTAGTATACGCACACATATCTACATGTGTATATGTATATACACTCATACACATTAAAGGGAATGTCTGTGTGTATGTATATGTATGTGTGTGTGTATATATATATACATACTTCAGCCGAAATAATCCATTTCTGCGCCCAGGGTGAACATGCATCCAATTCCCTGCCTTTTTCTAATCCTAGAATGGAAGAAGTCGAAGATAAGGCCGTGTTAAATCTGGGTCTATTTGCAAAAGGGCCTTGTCGCACAGGCATGGGCAAAGTTGGGCCCTCCAGGTGTTTTGGACTTCAACTCCCAGCATTCCTAACAGCCTCGGGCCCTTTGGCCCGAGGCTGTTAGGAATGCTGGGAGTTGAAGTCCAAAACACCTGGAGGGCCCAACTTTGCCCATGCTTGCAAGTAACACCAGAGAGAAGCGGGGAGACTACAATCTCCTTTTGTCTAAGCCTACTCATTTCTCACAAGGAGGTCAACAAAAAGCTTCCAGTTGGGGATCCTTCCCAATTAGGAACACCATCTGTGTTTACAAAATCGAAACCGACTTTTATTCCCCACCCCAAAGCCATTTCAATAGGAAAATACAACTTTCCGGTTTTTATTTGTTGACAGCCCTTGGCCGAGCCCGACACACATTTTTATGGACATGTTTCTGGGTCTATTTGACCTGCTGGTTCCAAAATATCGCCTCCGTTTCCCTCTAGTTTTTGAGATACACAGAACATCTATAACCCATAATCCAGTCGCTAAAGAAAAACATAACTCTATCTAAGGCCGGGTTGCTGTTAAGTTTGTATGTCCATGTTCCAGAAGCATTCTCTCCTAACGTTTCGCCTCTATCTATGGCAGGCATCCTCAGAGCTTGTGAGGTGAGGAGAGAATGCTTCTGGGACATATACAGCCCGAAAAACTCACCGCAACCCAGTGATTCCGGCCATGAAAGCCTTCGACAATATATATCTAAGGCCGGTTCCACACAACTGAATAAAATCCCACATTATCTGTTTTGAACTGGGATATATATCCCAGTTCAAAGCAGATATTGTGGGATTTTCTGCCTTGATGGTCTGGATTATATGGCTGTGTGGAAGGGTACTAGAACTGATTCGGTCTATTCTAGTGCCCCAAAGGACACCAGGAACAGGCCTGAAAAGCAAGACACCAAGAAATTGTTATTGTTGTTGGGCTGGGACATTGGGCTGTGTTTGGACTCTGGTGCCCAGGGTTCAAATCCCAACTTGGCCACAGAAACCCATTGGGTGATCTTGGGAAAGTCACACTCTCTCGGCCTCAGAGGAAGGCAAAAACAACCCCCCTCCCGAATAAATATAAATCGGAAACGACTTGAAGGCAGGCATGTAAAATAAAATATACTATGAAGCGTGCAGTACCTTCGGTTCTGGACGGAGTTCTGTTGGTCAATTACTTCTGTTGGTCAATTACTTCCCTCCGTTTTAACAAACTCCTGTTTAGCGCAAAGCGCAATCTTGCCTTTGTTTTGTTTTGTTTTGTTTACGAGCGCATGAGCTTGTTGGCCGAAAGGTCGCAGGTTCGAATCCGAGGAGCGGGTTCGAATCCGAGGAGCGGGGTGAGCTCCCGCTGTCAGCCCCAGCTTCTCCCAACCTAGCAGTTCGAAAACATGCAAACATGAGTAGATAAATAGATGCCGCTCCGGCGGGAAGGTAACGGCGCTCCATGTAGTCATGCCGGCCACATGACCTTGGAGGTGTCTACGGACAACGCCGGCTCTTCTTCGTCTTAGAAATGGAGATGAGCACCAATCCCCAGAATCGGACACCTTCTGGACTTAATGTCAGGGCGCTCCATGTAATCATGCCGGCCACATGACCTTGGAGGTGCCTAGGGACAACGCTGGCTCTTCGGCTTAGAAATGGAGATGAGCACCAACCCCCAGAGCCGGACACCTTCTGGACTTAATGAGTACATCAGAAGTCCAAAAAAGTACTGTAAATGAAATTTAAGAAGCTTGAAGCTGTTTCATTTCTAAGAACACAACAAAAAAAATTATGTTAAATATTTAAGATATCATGCCGGCCACATGACCTTGGAGGTGTCTAGGGAGAACACCGGCTCTTTAGAAATGGAGATGAGCACCAACCCCCAGCGTCGGACACCTTCTGGACTTAATGTCAGGGGAAAACGTTTACCTTTGCCCTTTGTTTACACGGAACGAAAGTCCATCCCTGTTCAAAAGACCTCCTTGGCACGTTAAAGAGCGCCAAAATATGTCCTTTGAGCCTCACTGAAATCCGCAAAACTTCCCTTCCTTTTTGGACAGAGTATTAGGAGGTCAGTATGAAAAAGGACTTCAAGTTCAAACAGATCCACGAAGTGATCTCTTTGAATACTTAGGGGATGCGGAAGTCCCTGGAGCCAAAAAGGCTCTGTATCATAAGGTGTGAATGGGTTTCTGCTCTGAATGTAAGGCTGGTCTGTTGGTTTGGAGGTCGGGGAGATCCGAGGAGTGAAAGTAAAATCGAGGAGGCGAGAGTAAGGCTCCTCTTGGGTCCAAAACGGAGCGCCAAAGATCCCTTCTTGGCCCCTTGCGCGTTTTGACGCAGAGACCAAGGGCTTTGAAACCCACATGTTTGAGGCTGGGCCTGTTTTCAATCTCACAGGGAGGGCGCCCACATTTTTGGAGAACGCATGGAGAGTATGCCTTCCCTTTTGACAGGAAACATGCCAGAGCCAGGCTGGGTCTATCTACTGCCGCTTCACGCCGATTAAACCGACTTATCTGGCCAGTGTAGACCAGGCATGGGCTAAGCAGCTGAGAGGGGAAAGGAAAGAACCTGAGGCTGTCAGGAATGTTGGGAGTTGGAATCCAAAACACTTGGAGGGCCCAAGTTTTCCCATATAATTCAATGTATTGTCGATCCAAGGCTTTCATGGAATCACGGGGTTGTTATGAGTTTTCCGGAACATGGGACATGGTCATACAGCCCAGAAAACACACAACAACCATATAAATCAGTTCACAACCGCATTTTATATTAGTATGGACCCAGATCAAGTTCGAGAAGCAATGGGAGCAGAAAAGGAGGTACATGAATCAAATAATTACACCTTTTGTCGCCTTCTCTGACTGATCCTACACCAACTACAACTCTCAGGAGCTCATAGTTTTAAGTTATGGCAGCTAAAGTGTCAAATTGCATCCTTTCTACAGTTTAGACGCCACGATTTTAGTGTGTCAATACATATTAATTTGCGGGGAAGGAAAAGGGGGGCTGATGAGTTCAAATAGAGATGGAATTGATAGTTCCGGTTGACTAGGAAGAGCAAAACTCTTGACCATAACAGGCCTCTCCCGAGCTCACTCCCTGCCCTAGCAAAACATGGGTGCAATAATAATAATAATAATAATAATAATAATAATAATAACGTGCATATCCGAGTATTATTGTTGTTGTTGTTATTATTATTATTATATTAATAATATTATTAATAATATTATAATTATTATATTATCATAATTATAATATAATGTTATTATAATAATATTATATAATAATAATAGCGTGCAGATCCGATTATTATTATTATTATTATTCGGATCTGCACGCATTATTCGCCAATACATCACACAGTCCTAGACACTTGGGAAGTGTCAGACACAACAGCCACCATAGTTATTTTGTTTTGTACTAATCTTGTTGTGCTTGTAATAATAATAATAATAATAATAATAATAATAAAGACCGAACTGCAAAGACTCTGGCACAAGCCAGTGAAGTTGGTCCTAGTGGTGATCGGTACACTGGGTACAGTGCCTAAAGACCTTGGCCTGCACTTAAAAACAATCTGCACTGACAAAATCGCCATCTGTCAGCTGCAAAAGGCCACCCCACTGCACGCATTATTTGCCGATACATCACACAGTCCTAGACACTTGGGAAGTTCCGACTTGTGATCAAATAAAAAAGCAGCATAGTGATCTTGTTTGCTGTGTACGAATCTTGTTATGTATCTAATAATAATAATAATAATAATAATAATAGGCCAACACACCTTTTGGTGCCTCAAATGTTAGACCTGTTTCTGGGCATGTTTGGCCTGCTGATTCCAAAAATTGCACCCGTTTTCCCCTCCTAGATCGCGTTTTGGAGATACAGAACATGTACCATAATACCAGCCCCATCGAAAAACCATAACTAACCAATATCTAAGAAACTTAAGCTTATGCCATCTATCCAGTGCATTTCTGAATCAGCGCCCCAAATAATCCCAAGAACAGGCCTAAAAACCAGGACATCAAGAAAAAAATGTGTTTTTTCTGTTGAACTATGAGATGATAATAATGTGG
The DNA here is from genome assembly GCF_025583915.1 of Anolis sagrei ordinatus. Taxonomy (NCBI): domain Eukaryota; kingdom Metazoa; phylum Chordata; class Lepidosauria; order Squamata; family Anolidae; genus Anolis; species Anolis sagrei. Next base: position 221,048,992 of record NW_026847438.1, read on the forward strand.
GTAATGATTATGATAATAATAATATAGGCCAACACACCTTTTGGTGCCTCAAGTGTTAGACCTGTTTCTGGGTATGTTTGTCCTGCTGATTCCAAAAGTTGCACCCGTTTTCCCCTACTAGATCTCGTTTTCGAGATGCTGAACAAGTGTCATGCCAGTCCCATCGAAAACCATGTTAACAAACCAATATCTAAGAAACCTGAGCTTATGCCATCTAGCCATTGCAATTTTTTCTGAATCAGCGCCCCTAACAATCCCAGGAACAGGCCTAAAAACCAGGACATAAGAAAAATGTTGTTGTTTTTTTTTGTTGTGCTGTGAGATGATGATGATAATTTATTATTATTATTATTATTATTATTATTATTATTATTATTATATTTTAAATACTTTACAACCCTACCCTTGATTAGCTCCTGATAAGATAAATAAATAATTAATATTATATTATTAATAATACTATAATATTATTATTATAATAATTATATATTTCCATATATAATAATATCATATTATTATATATTGAATATCATATTATAATATAAATATTATATAATATTAATATAATATAAATATTCTAATTATTATAATATTATATTATAATATAATATAATATAATATAATATAATATAATATAATAATATTTTATTATTTTTTATAATTATAATTTATAATATACATATTATAAATATAAATATTATAATATAATACGATTTATTTATTTGTCGTGTCAGAGCAACCAGTCCATATAATACGATGATATTATTGTATAATGAAATATATAATTATAATAATATTATAGTATTATTAATAATATAATATTATTTATTTATTTATCTTATCAGGAGCTAATCAAGGGTACAGTTGTAAAGTATTTAAAATATAATAATAATAATAATATATAAATATTATAATATATAATAACAATAACAATAATAAGAATAAGAATAATATACGCTCCATTTTTTTCGAGAGAAAGATGGCTTTGCATCTCTCTGAAATGAGATGGAAAGTCAAACCAAATCCCTTTCCAAAGAGAAATAAAACAAGATGTTTTCCACCTTTCTTCTTCTTCCTTTCAAAAGGAGAGAGAGAGACTGGGCCTTGGGGTTTGTTTACATGCGCAAACTAGGCCGTTGCCTTCCTTTCTGGGTGGATTAATGTCTTGAAAGGGAAAGATGTGGCCTTGAAACGATTTAGGGGCAGGTAGCAGGGCCCTCCTCTGCTTCCTCACCTTGTTTACTCCGGATTTGGTTCATTCCGTGCCAAGGGAGGAAGAGAGAGAGAGAGAGAAAGGTCCACACAGAGCCCAAAGTTCAGCAAGAGAGTAGGCTGAAAGGCGAGGGGATTGTGGTCAAAAGCTGGGCTTGCAGAGACCCCAGGGAACCCTTCTCACGACTCCTGGGGACTCATCTACGCTTGACATTGAATGCAGCTCGAAGCCGGTGTCAAAGTGCAGCGGCCGAGCAATAAACTCTCACAGAAGCGCGCAAAGGAAAGCGCCTTCCGATGGCAAACTTCGGCCCTCCCAAGTGTTTTGGACTTCAACTCCCAGCATTCCCAACAGCCTCAGGCCCTTTCCTTCCCCCCCCCCCGCCCTTAAGCTGAGGGGGAAAAGGAAAGGGCCTGAGGCTGTTGGGAATGCTGGGAGTTGAAGTCCAAAACATTTGGAGGGCCGAAATTTGCCCATGCCATGGACACCTTGCATAGATATATTTGTCTTCCCTTTCCCAGGCTTCTCGGATCGGGGCGACGCGTGGGTTTGATAGTTTGCGCTTTCCTCGACCCCTTCGGGAGTGGGAAGCAATCCAGAAAAGGAAGCCAAAGATCCCGATTTAGAAGGGAGGGAGGCTGGGACCCAACCCCGCAAAGCAGAAGCCGAAATGGGGAAGCATTTCCGCTTCATTCCTCGCTTGATTCGGAGAGAGAAAGACTTCGAGGCTCAAGGCCGGTGCTGAAAATCTAAGACAACCGACCGAGCTGTGCTAGGTTTCTTCCCTAAATCACAATGTAAATAGACACGAATTTCGACGGGTTTTAGTCCCTGGTTTGCGAGTCAGGGATTGCTAATGTGGAACATCGGGTTGGACGCGTGTTTAGGAGAAAAGGCCTGGGTGTAGGGTGGTGATCGAGGGGGAAGGTTCCTGTAAATATCCGAAATTCGAATCGCTGTTGCAAAAAGCCCAGATCAAGAACAATTCCTTGAGTGGGGAAAGGCTTTGGTTTGGTGTTCTTGGGAAAGAGGAGAAGCCTGGGAGGTAAAGCAAGGTTCACCAAGGGAGGAAGGAAGGAAGGAAAGAAAGAAAGAAAGAAGGGAGGAAGGAAGGAAGAAGAGGAGGAAGGAAGAAAGGAGAAAAGAAGAAGAAAGAAAGGAGGAGGAGGAAAGAAAGAAGGAAGGAAGGAAGGAAGGAAGGAAGAGAAGGAGGGAAGGAAAGAAGAAAGGAAAGGAAAAGGGAAAGGAAAAGGAAGGAAAGGAGGAAAAGAAGAAAATAAAGGAAGGAAAAAAGAAGAAAGGAAGGAGGAAAGAAGGAAGGAAGGAAAGCAAGGAAGAAGGAAGGAAAGAAGGAAAGGAAAAGAAATGAAAGGAAAGGGAAAGGAAAGAAGGATGAAAGGAAGGAAGGAAATGAGCAAAAGAAGAAAATAAAGGAAGGAAAAAAGAATAAAGGAAGGAGGAAAGAAGGAAGGAAGGAAGAAAAGGAAGGAAGAGGAAGGAAGGAGGAAGGAAAGGAAAGGGAAAGAAGAAGGAAGGAGAAAAGAAGGAGGAAGGAAGGAGAAAAGGAAAGAACAAAAAAAGGAAAGGAGGAAAGAGAAGAAGAAAGAAAGAAGAAGAAAAAAGAAGGAAAAAGGAAAAAGAAGGAGGAAGGAAGAAAGAAGGAAAAAAAAAGGAAGAAAAGAAGAAAGAAAGAAAGAAAGAAGGAGGGAGGAAAGAAAGAAGGAAGGAAGAAAAAACAGGCTAGCTAGCAAGCAAGATATCCTCCGTGACTGGTTTCCCCGTGTTGCGAAGGAATTCTCCGCTTTTTTCCTTCGTGCACTTTCCCGAATGGCACCTGGAATCCCACGCGCCCACACCAGAACATTCATGCGGTTTGGCACCCCTTGAATGGCCGGGGATCAATGCTCGGGAATCGCGGCATTTGTTTTAGGAAATCTTCGGCCTTTTTCTCGCGGTGCCTCCCTAAGCGCTGAGCCAGGGATGCCAAAGTGCCTTCATTCTTCAGTGTGAAGCGGGCACGGGCCACCTTGGGCTCTCCAGGTGTTTTGGAGGCCCACCATGCCTACTAGCTGGGCTAGATGCCCCCGACGTCTTCCTTGGTGCGTCTAACGGTGCCCCCTGTGTGTCTCCCTTGCCTGCAGGCTCTCCTTCTGCGTGGCCATGGGGAGCAAGGCCCTCCCTGCGCCGGTGCCCTTGCACCCCTCGCTGCAGCTGAGCAACTACTCCTTCCTGCACGCCGTCAACGCCTTCCCGGCGGACCACCTCCAGCAGGGCCTCTACGGGCTCCGCGCCGTCCACGCCATGCAGGTCAACCACTGGACGCTGGGCTGCTACGCCGCCGCTGCCGCCGCCGCCGCCACGGCCTCCTCCTCCTCGTCCTCCCCGGGGGAGCCAGCAGGGGGGCTGCCCTTCCCGGCGGGGCTGCCCTTCGCCGCCCACCTCTTGCACCCCAAGCAGGCGCTGTCCCTGCGCAAGGAGCGGCTGAGACCCCGCTTTGACTTCGCCAACCTGGCCGCCGCCGCCACCCAGGAGGACCCGCTGCCCGAGGCCCACCCGCACTCGCTGTCGCTGGCCAAGCTGGGCGTGCCCCTCGGCCTCGGGGGAAAGCTCTGCGTGGGGACGGGCCCCGAGATGCCGCCCCACCAGCCCCACGCGCACCACAGGAAAGGCCCCCACTCGTCCTCGTCGTCCTCGTCGTCGGCGCCCCGCGGGAGGCTGCCCTCCAAGACCAAGAAGGAGTTCATCTGCAAGTTCTGCGGGAGGCACTTCACCAAGTCCTACAACCTGCTCATCCACGAGCGCACCCACACCGACGAGCGGCCCTACACCTGCGACATCTGCCACAAGGCCTTCCGGAGGCAGGACCACCTCCGCGACCACAGGTCAGAGAAACAAGGCAACCTTAGGGCCAGAGAAGGGAACAGAGAAGGAAGCCAGAGAATAGGATAGGCATGGGCAGGGAAGGGGAGGGAAGAGCCAGAGAAGCGACAGGGAACCAGAGAATAGGACAGGCAGGGAAGGGAAGGTTAGAGCCAGAGAAACAAACATCACATGGAACCAGAGAATAGTACAGGCCTCGGCAGAGAAGCAGGGAAGAGAAGTTTAGAGCTAGAGACTAGGACATCACATGGAAATAGAAAATAGGACAGGTATGGGCAGGGAAGTAGGGAAGATAAGCTCAGAGCTAGAGAAGAGAATATCATATGGAACCAGAGAATAGGACAGGCATGAGTGAAGAAGCAGGGAAGAGAAGCTTAGGGCCAGAGAAGAGGACATCACATGGAGCCAGAGAATAGAACAGGCATGGGCAGGGAAGGGAAGGTTAGAGCCAGAGAAGTGAACATCACACGGAACCAGAGAATAGGACAGGCATGGGCAGGGAAGGGAAGAGCCAGAGAAGAGAACATCACATGGAACCAGAGAATAGGACAGCCCTCAGCAGAGATGCAGGGAAGAGAAGCTTAGAGCTAGAGAAGAGAATATCACATGGAGCCAGAGAATAGGACAGGCATGGGCAGAGAAGCAGGGAAGAGAAGCTTAGAGCCAGAGAAGAGAACATAGCATGGAACCAGAGAATAGAACCGACATGGGCAGGGAACCAGGGAAGAGAAGCTTAGAGCCAGAGAGGACATCACTTGGAATCAGAGAATAGGACAGGCATGGGCAAGGAAGCAGGGAAGAGAAGCTTAGAACCAAGAGAACATCACATGGAACCAGAGAATATGACAGGCATGGGAAGAGAAGCAGGAAGAGAAGCTTAGGGCCAGAAAAGAGAACTTCACATGGAAACAGAGTATAGAACAGGCATGGGCAGGGAAGCAGGGAAGAGAAGTTCAGAGCCAGAGAAAAGAACATAGCATGGAACTGGAGAATAGAACCTCCATGGGCAGGGAAGCATGAATGGGAAGCTTAGAGCTAGAGAACATCACATAGAACCAGAGAATAGAACTGCCATGGGCATGGAAGCAAGGAAGGGAAGCTTAGAGCTAGAGAAGAGAACATCACATGGAGCCAGAGAATAAAACAGGCCTGGGCAGAGCAGCAGGGAAGAGAAGCATGGAAGGGAAGCTTAGGGCCAGTGAAGAGAACATCACATGGAACCAGAGCATAGAACAGGCATGGGCAAACTTGGGTCCTCCAGGTGTTCTGGACTCCAACTCCCACCATTCCTTAAGCAGGAGGAAAAGGAAAGGGCCTGAGGCAGTTAGGAATGGTGGGAGTTGGGAGTCCAAAACACGTAGAAGGTCCAAGTTTGCCCATGCCTGGCATAGAATCTTAAAACTAGGATATGAATTTGAACTGTAGAATCTTAGAACAGGAACATACCCCCAAAGGCCACCCAGTCCAACTCCCCTACCAAGCAGGAACACACTATCAAAGCCCTCCCAACAAATGGCCACCCAGCCTCTGCTTAAAAGCCTCCAAAGAAGGAGGCTCCACCCTGCTCTGAAGCAGGATATTTCTCTGCAGAACAGCTCTTACTCTGAGGAAATTGTTCCTAATGTTTAGGTGGAATCTCTTTTCCTTAGAACATCAAGAAGCAGGCTTGCCCCCCCCCCCCCATGGTAACATCCTTTAATATATTTAATCTTGGCTGTCATGAACCCTTCTTCAGCCTTCTTATCTCCAAGCTAAACAAACCCAGCTCCCTCAGCCACTTCTCCTCAGGCTTGGCATCCTAATAATAATAATAATAATAATAGCCTTTATCAAACTCACGATCAAAATATTATCTGCTTTATAGCTATGTAGGATATCTAATTAATCAGAACACTATGAAGTGATCATCCACAATATATGGTCTTTTTCCAAATGGTACCCTGAAGATGTTTTGGATAACAATTGTAACCAGTTGTACAATTGTATAATAGCAATGTATCAAACGTGTGATCCAATGCAACAGCCAGCAGAGTGATCTTMTCTGCTGTGGACTCACCTTGTTGTGTTTCTAATAATAATAATAATAATAATAATAATAATAATAATAATAATAATAATCTTTAATTTTTGTCTCACCTCCATCTCCTAGAGGGACTCACAGAACACTCAAGGTGTGACATGCACAAGTGCAAAGCAAAACATAGACAATAAGCAGTCAACACAACATCCTAAATTCACAGTACGCCCTTGTAAAAAAAAACAATAAAATACAGCAATTGTTGTACATAAAACAGCAGTATTGGATCTCAGAATTATAAGGTGTTAATAAAGAATATTTGATTATTTTGGTACAGAATTGGACACAGTATTCCAGGTGAGGTCTGTCCTCTAAAAGAAACCTGGGGGGGGGGGGTCATATACATTATAGAATCAATGCCCTTTATACCACTTTCACTGCCATGGCCCCAAACAATGGAATTGGGAAGTTTTATAAGCTCTTTAGCCTTCTCTGCCTAAAGAGTGCCGGGACCTCAACAAACAACAAATCCCAGTTTTCCACCACAGCATTGAGCCATTGCAGTCAAAGTGGTGTCCACATTCATTATTACTAATAATTATAATAATATCCTACTTTCTTCTTTTAAAGAATGTGCAGATATAATTTAAAATATATAGACTTTAAAATATAATTAACATCATATAATTAAAACAATTATTTAAAACGCGGAGCAATGGCTTCAAACTACAGGAGAGGAGATTCCACCTGAACACGAGTAAGAACTTCCTAACTGTAATAGCTGTTCAGCAGTGGAACTCTCTGCCCTGGAGTGTGGTGGAGACTCCTTCTTTGGAGCGTTTTAAGCAGAGGCTGGATGGTCATCTGTCAGGGATGCTTTGAATGTGATTTTCCTGCTTCTTGGCAGGGGATTGGACTGGATGGCCCATGAGATCTCTTCCAACTCTATGATTCTCAATAATCTAAAGCCATTAAAACTGTAAACATGATTAAAACACCACACAGCACCTCTTTGCTTCACTCTTAAAACTTTCTTCTTTCTACCTCTGCCTGAATAAGAAGGTTTTAGCCTCCCTGAGAAGGGAGTTCCAGAGTCCAGGGGATATGAATTCAACAGTGTAAATTTACTCAGGACCCTCAACAGAGCTGGGAAGGGTGGTCTCTTTTGAGAGGACATCTCCCCACATCTCCCGGTTTGCTTGTGGCCACCATGCCGGTCAGGGAGCTTTGACTTTGCAGTCCTCAATAAATAAGTCCAACACGATTGTGGTTCAGGGGCCACTCTAAAGATTCCACCTGGCCCTTCTCTCCATCCCTGTTTTGGGTGCAATAAGGAAGAATAATGCACCCTACTTTGGCCTACTTTTCATTGTAAGGAAAGCCTTTAAAGCCCCATTGTAGGAAGAGCACTTAAAGCCACAATGTTTGGTAGAAGCTTTGAGTGTCATTTAAGAGAGGAAAGCAGAGTATAATAGTAATAATAGTAATAATAATATTTAAATATACATTTTGTTTACGCACATTAGCGACTTACAGTGTAAACAGAACACAAAACAATGAACTTCTTACATATAACCCCACCGCCAAGGCCCGAACAAGTATAATTTCCGTTGCCATAAATGTATGAGTCAACCAATAAACAACTGCCTTATCCAAATTTTCTGATCAACAAGGTTGTATTGTTTTCCCTTTTCACTCTCTACACCATATTTAGTACAAACCGACCAATATGAATAGAAATCTGATCAATTAGTTTCCCCCCTGAACACCCTCATTTCCATTGATAGTTTATCATTTAAGGCTACAGGAGCCCCCGGTGGCGCAGTGAGTTAAACCCTTGTCCGGGGAGAACATGGATGAGCTCCCTCTGTCAGCTTCAGCTCTCCATGTGGGGACATGAGAGAAGCCACCCACAAAGGTGGTAAAACATCAAAACATCTGGGCGTCCCCTGGGCAACGTCCTTGCAGATGTCCAATTCTTTCACACCAGAAGCAACCTGCAGTTTCTCAAGTCGCTCCTGACAAAACAAAACAAAAATTAAAATAAATTTAAGTCTATGTTCCATACCTCCCCATACCGTGCTACCAGCATGAGACTGATTACTATCTTCCAATTCCTTACAATTATAAGTCTCCCCACTGTGAGTAAAATAATCACCAATTCTTTCTTTTTCATTTCTAAATTCAACTTTGTGGCATCCATTAGTAATGCTAACCTAGCACCTGGGATGATGTTTAGTCCTATAATTTTACCTATTTCAATAATAATAATAATAATAATAATAATAAGGTTGCAGTGCCTAAAGATCTTGGCCTGCACTTAAAAACAATTGGCGCTGATAAAACTACCATCTGTCAGCTGCAAAAGGCCACCGTACATGGATCGGCACACATTATTAGCCAATACATCACAGAGTCCTAGACTCTTGGGAAGTGTCCGACGTGTGATCAAATACAAAAGCCGGCATAGTGACCTTGTTTGCTGTTTACTAATCTTGTTATGTATCAAATAATAATAATAATAATAATAATAATAATAATAATAATAATAATATCCTCGCTATTGATAGATCTGAACCCCAGGAAAAGGCAAATGATTCCCTTCATGATAGATTTCCTAGAGGATTAGAAATAGTTTGAGAAGCGCACAGGAGCAGCAATGATTGAACTGAATTTATTTCTAAAGGAGTGTGAAGTTTAAATTGTTGTTAGTTGTGTTTTCATTTGAGTGGCAAAGATGCCACTGGTCAGAAGGCAAACTATCAAGCTTTGACACCCTTTCCATTATAGTAGGTCCAAATGAAAGACAGGGAGGGATTGTATTAAGGTGTCACGGCATTCGGAAGGACAGTGTCAGGTGCTCTTTTTGGGGGACTTTCTTGCCTTGGATTAAAGGTTTTTTCTGAACTTCAGCGCAGACTTACAAGAGCTTTACAGGTGCTTCTTTGAACCACTCTTAACAAATTGTCTGCGTTTCCCTTTTTAAGCTTAGGTATAACTTTATAAATACCCCTGGTGATGGCAGGCTTTTCTTTGCCCCTGTACTGGAAATATGTTTGTTCTGTGCCTTAAAGTCTTATGGCCACCTGTCATAGAGTTTTTCATGGCCATGATTTATTCAGAGAGGGGTTTCCATTGCCTTCCTTTGAGACTCAGAGAAAGATGGTTTCCCCAGGGTCATCCAGTGAGTTTCCATAGCTGAGTGGGGATTGAACCCTGGCCTCCCAAAGTCTTAGTCCAAGTAATCCAACCACTGCAGTATACTGACTCTTCTTATCTGCATCTCTTTCTTATCTACTTGTTAGAAATCTAGTTAGGAAACAGCAGATAACTTCAGCAAATTTGTAACTTGGCAATTGTGGCTCAAAATGGAAAGAGGTGGGAAACTGGGAGAAAAGAGGCCATGAAGGAATACTTCCTCATGCTAATAAGACGGTTGTACACGCCAAACAGATATTTACAGTACATTTTGGTTACAGATTTGTGCATGTAACCCCTTTTTCTTTTTCTCACTTGAGGAGTGTCCAAACATTATTTGATCTCTTCTCTTTCCATTAAAGCAGTGTTAATCACCTTCCGAATGCCGTGACACCTTAATACAGTTCCTCTTGTTATGTTTTGTTTTGTTTTGTTATGGTGACCCCCAACCATAAAATTATTTTCGTTGTTACTTCATAACTCTAATTTTCCTACTGTTATGAATCATAATGCAAATATCTGATATGCAGGGTGTATTTTCATTCACTGGACCAAATTTGGCACAAATACCCGATATGCCCAAATTTGAATACTGGTGAGGTTGGGAAGGATTGATTTTGTCATTTGGGAGTTGTAGTTGCTAGGATTTACAATTGACTTACTATCAAAGAGCATTCTGAACTCCACCAATGATGGAATTGAACCAATCTTGGCACACAGAACTCCCATGACCAACAGAAAATACTGGAAGGGTTTGGTGGGCATTGACCTTGAGTTTTGGAGTTGTAGTTCACCTACATCCAGAGACCAAACTTGTAGACTCAAACAGCGATAGATCTGGACCAAATTTGGCACGAATACTAAATATGCCCAAATGTGAACACTGGTAGAGTTTGGGGGAAATCGACCTTGACATTTGGGAATTGTAGTTGCTGGAATGTATAGTCCACTTACAATCAAAGAGCATTCTGAACTCTGCCAATGATAGAATTGGGATAAACTTCCCACACAGAACCCCCATGACCAAGAGAAAATATTGTATTTTCTGAAGGTCTTTGGTGACCCCTCCGACACCCACTTGTGACCCCCCCAGGGGTCTCGAACCCCAGGTTGAGAAACACCACATTAAAGCATCTATCTATCTATCTATCTATCTATCTATCTATCTATCTATCTATCTATCTATCTATCTATCTGTGTGCCCAATCGTGCTGAATTTATTCAGTTAATAGCAAAATTCCTACTGACATTAACTAGGCCAGGGATCAGTTATATGAATATATATATAATTGAAGTAAGTTCCACCATATTGAGTTTTGATTATTGCCATAGGGTTATAAACTTGTAAACAAGTCTGCATATTTTAACTGTGAAGTAAGCTCCACTCTGTGCAGTGAATCTTGCTTTCCCAGTAATGTGTGTTTCGTATTGTGCCCTTCATTTGATATCCGATAAGGGCAATGAAACACAGAGAAGAATTACTGTCAAGTGTTTGAAAAGCGCAGGAAGAGAAAGAGGGCGGTGGCTTAGAATAATATTGTTTTCAGAGACTTGAACTACAGGAGAGGCAGCTGGTTGTTGTGACTTTTTGCTGCGTCTACAGAGACTGATTCCAAACTGCTTCTCTTGGCTTCCAGGTATATCCATTCCAAAGAGAAACCATTCAAATGTCAGGAATGTGGGAAAGGATTTTGCCAGTCCAGGACTCTAGCAGTTCATAAAACCTTACACATGCAGGTAAGATTAGATCCTATCACTTCCAACCCCTTATTTTGGTCTTATTCTTTTTCTAATTGGTTAAAACTAGTTGGTTAAAACTAGTAGGATAAATAAGGGATGGCAACATGTGTTCAATGTGTGGTTGTGTGTTACTAAATCCAAAGACCTTTTCTACACGTCAATATTTGGAAAATAACAAGGAAGTGGACTCTTCTTTCAGTTATCCAGCATCTTTTATTACATATTTCTGCCATTTCTTTCGTGTCAGGAACGACTTGAGAAACTGCAAGTCACTTCTGGTGTGAGAGAATTGGCTGTCTGCAAGGACGTTGCCCAGGGGACGCCTGGATGTTATACCATCCTGTGTGAGAGAATTGGCCATCTGCAAGGACATTGCTTAGGGGACTCCCAAATGCTTTACCACTATGGGAGGCTTCTCTATGTCCCCGCATGAGAAGATGGAGCTGACAGATGGGAGCTCACCCCGCTCCCCAGATTCAAACCTCTGACCTTTTGGTCAGCAGTCCTGCCAGCACAAGAGTTTAACCCATTTCTGCCATATAAATCAACTAATAGATGAGCTGGAACTGACAGATGGAAGCTCACCCCGCTCCACAGATTCAAACCACTGACCTGGTCAGCAGTCCTGCTGGCACAAGGGTTTAACCCATTTCTGCCATATAAATCAACTAATAATTGTGCACAAAGTATTTCAAACTACAATCCTGCAAATAATTACTTGTGAGTAAATACCTTTGAAAGCAGTATTTTGAGAAAATACACATTGAGTCTAGCTGTATGGGTGCATTTAAGTCTTGCACGTCCCATAGCTGGGAAAAGATTTATTGAGAAGTTTGGCACATTTGAAGCAGCCTACAAGTGACTACATGATATGCACAGGCTTTCTGAAAAGCTTAGGTTAAAAAGTCTAGCTTTGTGGAAAGCTTTTTGCTGATAGAGATGAAACAAGTATCCCTCGGAAGCCGGGAAGATTAGCAAGAGGCATTTTTGTGTAGATCCCAGAGATGGGGAAATGTGATGAAGTGAGAAGGACTGACCTTGACAGGCAAGAAGATATATCCATGTAGTTAAGTCTGTAATCTTAAGTATACTTACTAGGGAGTATATCCTAGGGAATTCAGTTGGACTGACATCCGACTAAACATCCATACAATCCGCCTGTAAAATACCCGACCCCAGATAATGTGACCTGCACCTGGATCTTAAACGCATTTGCTGAGCTCAGTAAAATAAGGCTGCAATTCTAAGGTTAGCTAAAGTGATAAGTGACTGGCAGAAGATCGCCCAGTAAACATGCCGAATGAGAAAGGATTTTAGGGCTGCAATCACTATTTATGATGACCACGTCTGGATAGCACTTACTTCCAAGGAAATAGGCGTGACTGGGCCGCATATGTGCTGGGATGCCCGTCCAGGATTCACTATCTGCAATTCTGTATACATTTACTAGGGAGTAAATCCTACTGAAGTTTCTAGGACTTGTTTTGAGGGTCAACCATCCTTAATATCAAACTATAAATAAATGGGTTGCTGTGAGTTTTCTGGGCTGAATGGCCATGTTCCAGAAGCATTCTCTCCTGACATTTCACCCACATCTATGGCAGGCATCCTCAGAGGTTGTGAGTTTTGTTGGAAACCAGGCAAGTGAGGTTTATATATCTGTGGGATGTCCAGGGTGGGAGAAGGAACTCTTGTCTGTTTGAAACAAGTGTTGCATTTGACAATCTTGGTTAGGATTGAATAGCCTTGTAGTTTCAAAGCCTGGCTGCTTCCTGCCTGGGGGAATCCTTTGTTGGGAAGTGATATGCTGGACACATTGTTTTACTTCTGAAACACATGGGGTCAGGATTCCCTCAGGCAGGAAGCAGCCAGGCTTTATTTATTTATTTGCAGTATTTATATTCCACCCTTCTCACCCCGCAGAGGATTCAGGTCAGATTATAATGCACAAATACATGGCAAACATTCAATGCCATTAGACGTACAACATATATAGACAGACACAGAGGCAATTTAATATTCCGGCTTTCTGGCTTCATGAGGGTATGCTCGATTTCAGCCACTGGGGAGCTGCCGCTTCACTGTCCACTTGTGAAACTGAGTCCTTGATGGAGTACTTCTGGCTGCTGGAAGGTTTTATGGTGTCATAAATTAGTTAAATTAGCCTTCCTGCAGAAAGCGGTATCTAAATTTCCTACTTGACAGATGCAACTGTCTTTCGGGCTGCATAGGTCAACAGCAAGCTAGACTATTAATGGTCAGGAGCTCACTCCGATCATTAGTTATTCAATTAGCTATTCAATGGTAATCAAGATCATCAGTTGCAACATTCATACTTGCCTCAAACAGACAAGAGTTCTTTCTCCCACCTTGGACATTCTACAGATATATAAACCTCACTTACCTAGTTCCCAACAGATCTCACAACCTCTGAGGATGCCTGCCATAGATGTGGATGAAATGTCAGGAGAGAATGCTTCTGGAACATGGCCATACAGCCTGGAAAACTCACAGCAACCCAGTGATTCCGGCCATGAAAGCCTTTGACAACACATAGAAATAAATAGGTATGCAGGCTAACTCCATGTGTTTCAGAAGTCAAACAATTGTACAGAGAAAACATTCATTTTCAGGAAAGTAAGAGTTTTATTGATTTACACAGAAGTTAGTTTTCAGTTCATTCTTCGGGTTGTGTTGCTTTATTCTCCATACACTGTTGTGATGTTCTTCTTGTTCAATGTAGTGAGGCCAGAAATGGGGAGGGAGGTTAATGAGTAAATTATTTATTTCGATAGTGTCATCCAGTGTACATGGCACTTTACTATAAAACGAACCAAAATAGTGTGTCCTGGAAGAAGTATAAAGTCTAAAGCAGTTATGGGTAGACTTTGACCCTCCAGATGTTTTGGACTTCAACTCCCACAATTCCAAACAGCCTGGGAATTTTGGGAGTTGAAGTCCAAAACATCTGGAGGGCCCAAGTTTGCCTATGTCTGGTCTAAAATCAGTGTGTGTACATACACACATGAGAGAGAGGGAAGGGGGAACGAGTCACAAAGCTATACAATACAATTGCAAAGTAATCAATAGTTTATCCAGGGAGTTTGTGAAAGGGTTTAATCCTTTGCTTGCTTCAAATCTGAACAGGAATCTCCACACAAATGCCCCACATGTGGAAGAACCTTTAATCAAAGAAGTAACCTGAAAACTCACCTTCTCACCCATACAGACATCAAGCCCTACAACTGTGAGCAGTGCGGCAAAGTGTTCAGGCGAAACTGTGATCTGCGGAGGCACAGTCTAACCCACACCCCGCGCCAGGACTTCTAGAACAGCCAAGGACCTCTGCTGGGAGCTCACTCTGGCTCCAGGACTTGGACTGTGGGGAAATCTGGGCGCTTTGGGGCCAATGTGTGCCAGGGGCCCAGCCCTCTCTGCCCTCCTGGCATCCGCCAAGGCTTCCTCTGTGAGATGGAGGGGCAGAGGAAGGAACAAGGGCCCCAGGCCTTCTCCGAGGGAGAGAGAGCAGACGATTCCTTGTAGATAATAAAAGTGCGGCTCATTTTCGAGCTCTGTACAGAAGAAACTGTGGTATCACGTGCTTGCTTCCTCTTGTCTTACCAAATGCACATTGGTAAAAGAAAACAGATCTGGGAGTGAAAGTATTGTTTGTCGAAATGTATTTCAAAATAAACGTTTCTTCCCTCCACCCCAACCAACATCTCTCGTAATCTTTTCCATGGATTAATAGCCAAGAGAACAGAAGTCTAGCTGAGGTGCTGTGAGTTTTCCGGGCTGTCTGGCCATGTTCTGGAAGCATTCTCTCCTGATGTTTTGCCTACATCTATGGCAGGCATGGAGCCCCTGGTGGTGCAGTGGGTTAAAACACTGAGCTGCTGAATTTGCTGACTGAAAGGTCACAGATTCGAATCCAGGGAGTGGCGTGAGCTTCTGCTGTCAGCCCTACCTTCTGCCAACCTAGCAGTTCGAAAACATGCAAATGTGAGTAGATCAATAAGTACTGCTGTGGCGGGAAGGTAATGGCACTCCATGGCCACATGACCTTGGAGGTGTCTATGGACAATGCCGGCTCTTCAGCTTAGGATGAGCACCACACCTTTACCTTTATGGCAGGCATCCTCAAAGGTCTGAGGGCTGTTGGAAACTAGAAAAAGTGAGGTTGATATACCTGTGGAAGATCCAAGTTGTGAGAAAAAACTCCTGTCTGTCTGAGGCAGGTGTGAACGGTGCAATTGATCACCTTGATTAGCCTTTAGTGGCCTTGTGGATTCAAAGCCTGGTTCTTTCCTGCCTGAGGGAATCCTTTGTTGGGAGTAAATAAAGAACAAGACTCTGAAAACAGGGGAATTCCAGTTATGAAACAATCAAGGCCATCTAACACCTCCCAACAAAGGATTCCCACAGGTGAGAAGCAGCCAGGCTTTGAATCTGCAAGGCAATTAATCAAGGTGATCAATTGCACCATTCACACCTGCCTCAGTCAGATGAGTTTTTTTTTCTCCAACTTGGACAAATATATAAACCCTACTTTTCCTAGTTTCCAACAGACCTCATATCTCTGAGGATGCCTCCCGTAGATCTGGGCAAAACATCAGGAGAGAATGCTTCTGGAACATGGCCATGCAGCCTGGTAAACTCACAGCAACCCAGTGATTCCAGCCATGAAAGGCTTCGACAACACACAGAAGTCTTGCAATTCAAGCCAGTTGTATTTCTTTTGCATGTTTGTTTACTCAAATGTAAGTCCCACTTGGATCAGTTGGACCTTGCTGCTTGGAGACAAAAGACTGAACCCTTCCAAATACATTGTACAAATATTGCTGTTTGCCCTCCTTTGTAGATTTTTGTGGATGTCGAGCAGACATAGTGAAACTTTGGGTCTTTGGATGTTTTGAATTTCAACTCCCACAATTCCTGATCTCAGGCCCCTGAGGAGGGAAAGGAAAGGGCCCGAGGCCAGGAATTGTGGGAGCTGAAGTCCAAAACACCTGGAGGGCCCAAGTTTGCCCAGGCCTGATCTAGAGGCAAAACCCCCCTTCAACCCTTGACATCTTGATCAACCCTCCCTGCCCTTCCCATCCCACCTTGTCCCCCGCCTGCCCTGGATTCTCCATTCAATGACCCAAGAAAATGCCTTGAAATCCTCTCTAAAACGATTTATTAGTAACTTATTGGCAATCAGGCTCCAGAAGCAATCCTCTTCTCTAAAGATGGCCCGAGATAGCCTCTTCTTCCTTGTTCAGACTTTGGACGGGGAGGGGGCTGCCCTTGCAGAGCTTGGAAGACAAGACAAGGACTTTATCCTCCCCGGGGAAAGCAGGGAAAGCAATCTTCCCGGCTTCATCAGGCCCAGTTGGGGCTCCTCTGAGGTTCCTGTTGATTCCAGGCATCTGGTTGGAGCTCTGTGTGAAGAAGGATTTCGAAAGCAAGGACAGGAGTGGCAGAAAACCCACAAAAGCGCTCAGAGAGAGAATAGATGTACACAATCATAAAATTGGAAGAGACTCCAAGGGCCTCTGCCATATAAGAACACACAAACAAAGCACCCCTGACAGATGGCCACTCAGCCTCTACTATTATACTATATTGTGTCCAATTCTGGGCACCACAATTCAAGAGAGATATTGACAAGCTGGAATGTGTCCAGAGAAGGGCAACTAAAATGATCAAGGGTCTGGAGAACAAGCCCTATGAAGAGCGGCTTAAAGAGCTGGGCATGTTTAGCCTGAAGAAGAGAAGGCTGAGAGGAGACATGATAGCCATGTGTAAATATGTGAGAAGAAGTAATGAGGAGGGAGCAAGCTTGTTTTTCTGCTGCCCTGGAGACTAGGACGTGAAACAATGGCTTCAAACTATAAGAAAGGAGATTCCATCTGAACTTCCTGACTGTGAGAGCTGTTCAGCAGTGGAACTCTCTGCCCCGGGGTGTGGTGGAGGTTCCTTCTTTGGAAGCTTTTAAATAGAGGCTGGATGGCCATCTGTCGGGGGTACTTTGAATGCAATTTTCCTGTTTCTTGGCAGGGGGTTGGACTAGATGGCCCACAAGGTCTCTTCCAACTCTATGATTCTATGTTTCTATGATTCTACTAAAACCACACTCTGTGTCAGCATGTCTCACTGCCAAACTGTTTTTCCCTTCAGGAAGTTCTTTCTCGTGCTTAGGTGGATTCTCTTTCCCTGCTGTTTGAATACATTACTACATGTCCCAGTTTCTAGAGCAGCACCACACAAGTTTGTTGCCTTCACAATGTAACATTGTGTTGTGGAATCTTAGCTGTTAGGCTCAAAAATAACTCTCAATTGGGGTGATTCCACCATAAATATAGCAGAATATCAGAAGCAAACTTCATAGCCAGCAGAAACTTACCTGTGGTGAGCTAGGATAAGCTTTCTCTCCATAGTTCTCAGCTTCCAAAAATAATAAAAATGCTCCAAAAAAATTCAAAAAACCAAAGTTCCAAAGAATATTTTTAAAAATTCAAAGGAAAATTCAAAATCAAGACTCAAAATCTCTTTGAGAAACCTTTCTCTGCTCCTTTGCACCTATCCTGTAAAGAAGTGTTTCTCAACCTGGGGGTTGGGACCCCGGGGGTGGGGGGTCGCAAAGAGGGTGTCAGAGGGGTCACCAAAGGCCATCAGAAAACACAGTATTTTCTGTTGGTCATGGGGGTTCTGTGTGGGAAGTTTGGCTTAATTTTATCATTGGTTGGGTTTAGAATGCTCTTTGATCGTAGGTGAACTATAAATCCCAGCAACTACAATTCCCAAATGTTAAGGTATCTTTTCCCCAAAATTCCACCAGTGTTCATATTTGGGCATCTTGAGTATTTCTGCCAAGTTTGGTCTGAATCCATCATTATTTGAGTCCACAGTGCTCTCTGGATGTAGGTGAACTACAACTCTAAAACTCAATGACAATGACCACCAAGCACTTCCAGTATTTTCTGTTGGTCATGGGAGTTCTGTGTGCCAAGTTTGGTTCAATTCCATCATTCATGGAGTTCAGAATGCTCTCTGATTGTAGACGAACTATAAATCCAAGCAACTACAACTCCCATCAGTATTCAGATGTGGACGTACCGGGCAATTGTGCCAAATTTGGTCCAGTGAATGAAAATACATCCTGCATATCAGATATTTGCATCATGATTCATAGCAGTAGCAAGAATGACAGTTATGAAGTAGCAACAAAAATAATTTTATGGTTGGGGGCCACCACAACAAGAGGAACTCTATTAAGGGGTCATAACATTAGGAAGGTTGAGAATCACAGAGCTAGCATAAGCTTTCTCTCCATAGTTTTCAGCTTCCAAAAATAAAAAAAATGCTCCAAGAAATTTTTTTTCAAAGGAATATCAAAGAATTCAAAGGAAAATTCAAAATAAAGACTCGATATCTCTTTGAGAAACTTTGCTCTGCTCTTTTTCACCTATCCTGTAATGCTATTTCCCTTTTGCTCAGGTGTCTGGGCCCAACAACCCTTTGTTGCCATTCTACAAAATCAAACATTACTAGGGATACAGATGGGAAGAAAAGGCAGAAGGAAGCAATGGTGGCGAATGGTCACTTGGCCAAGTACAGAGCAATAAAAATACCTTTTAAAAGGAAGTGACCTCACAGAGATTCTAACTTCAAAGGGGGCGTGGAGATATGGAAGGGTCTCGCTTATCCAACCTTCGCTGATCCAACATTTTGTATTATCCAACGCAGTCTGGCTCCTGCCCAGATCTACTGCTGTTTCACTACGTTGCAATGTTTTGTTGCTGGATTCATAAATACAGTAATTACTACATGTGTATTGAACTGCCTTTTCTGTTGATTTGTTGTAAAACATGATGTCTTGGTGCTTAATTTTTAAAATAATAACGTAATTTAATGTTTGGTAGGTTTTCCCTTGATCCCTCCTTATTATCCAAGAAAGAAAGAAGGGAAGGAAGGAAGGAAGGAAGGAAGAAGGAAGGAAGGAAGGAAGGAAGGAAGGAAGGAAGGAAGGAAGGAAGAAGGAAAGAAAGAAAGAAAGAAAAGAAGGAAGGAAGGAGGAAGAAAGGGAAAAGGAAAGGAAGGAGGAAAGGAAGAAGAAGGAAAGGAAGGAAGAAGAAAAGAAGGAAAAGAAAAAAGAAAGGAAGGAAGGAAAAGGGAAAGGAAGGAAGGAAGGAGAAAGAGAAGGGAAGGAAGGAAGAAGGAAAGAAGGAAGGAAAGAGGAAAGGAAGGAAGGAAGGAAGGAAGGAAGGCAGGAAGGAAGGAAGGAAGGAGGAAGGAAGGAAGGAAGGAAGGAAGGAAGGAAGGAAGGAAGGAAGGAAGGAAGGAAGGAAGGAAGGAAGGGCGCAAAGCGAAAGCAAAGATCGGCAAGACAGAAGAGACAGAGGAAAAGGACGCCAAACGCGCCGTTCTCTCCGGGCGAACGCTAGCCGAAAAGGAAGGGTCCTGAGACTGTTAGGAATGGTGGGAGTTGAAGTCCAAAACACCCGGAGGGCTGAAGTTTGGCCAGTCCTGATCGATATTGTCCCCAAAGATGGCCCTAAGGCCGTGGCACGTGTCTTTTGGAGTGATTCAATGCGTACACACGTTTTGTTCCATGCCGAACATGGTTTTTGTGGAAGCGGCGCCTCTCGTTCCCTCCAGGCACAGTGTTTATGAAACAGAAACGAATGGCTGTTGGGTTTAGACTTGGGTGCCATCTTCCAGGTTGGTCAGAATACCTGTGCAGGTCGTCCGAAAGCCCAACAGCTTCCGGTCCCAAGCATTTCGGGTCGGAGACGCTCAACATGTACAAATATTAGTTTCTTCCTCAAGGATTTGTGGCGGTTGCTTGGGAGGGAACCCAACAGCAGTGTAAAGGAAGAGGTGGAAGTCCTGCTCAGAGAAAGGAGGGAAGTTTGGGACGAGGAGGAGAAGGATGGTCGCCTATAGAATGAGGATTATCTGCTTTGAACTGGATTAGATGGCAGTGTAGACTCGTATAATCCAGTTCAAAGCAGATAATGCGGATTATCTGCTTTGATAATCTGGATTATATGGCCGTGTAGAAGAGGCCGGAGTCTTCCAGTATGACTCTATGCTCAATTCCCCCCATTCAAGCTGGAGGACCCAGAGATTTCTACAGAAAGTGCAATTATATGGTCAGCTCCCAATGGAAGCTTTGGTAGGGTAGTGCAGCAAGACCTTCACATTCCCAGAGAGGTGTACTGTATTCTCATGTTTAAAAAGTATATATATGGCTTGGATCACAATGGCTTGGATCTCTCTATCCACAGCCACTCTAAACTGCTCGACATATATATATATATATATTATATATATATATATATATAGAGAGAGAGAGAGAGAGAGAGAGAGAGAGAGAGAGAGAGAGAGAGAGAGAGAGTTTAGAGTGGCTGTGGATAGAGAGATCCAAGCCATTGTGGGTTGCCTTGTGAGAAAAGAAGCCAGTATTCCAGAATAAATCTCACCAAGTTGAAGAGAAAGCCACCGAGCCAGAAAGGATGGCGATTGCAGTAGCCTGCCAACAACATAACCCACTGCGCAGAGAAATAATATATATGTGCCATAGCCTTGAATATATATATATATATATATATATATATATATATATAGCCTTTAGATTCAAAAAATTCCCATGCCCCCCCCCCCCCCCCATCCAACTTGGCTTTGTTATGATTGGCTGTGACATCAGCAAGCCAGGAGGAGATCAAATGAAGGCTCTGGCCTATAGATGTAGGTGAAATGTTGGAGAGAATGCTTCTCGAACATGGCCAGACAGCCCAGAAAACCCACAGCAACCCCACATCTGATTATTTTCTTATATACAGTCAACCTCCCACATTTGCTGGGGTTGGTAGCACAGGTCCCTTGGGAAAGTGACATTCAAATATATATATGTAGTTTTGACAGACTTTGTATTTGTATGTGCAAAGATTACTGCTAGACACAGACTGCAGCTAGGAAATCAGAAGACTATTTTATCGAGACCATTCTTGATAAAATAGTAAAGAGTAGAGACATCAGACTGGCAACAAAGATCCGCCTAGTCAAAGCAAAGGTAATCCCTGACGTAATCTATGGATGTAGAGGTGGACCATAAGGAAGGCAGAGCGAAGGAAGATAGATGCTTTTGAACTGTGATGTTGAAGGAAAATTCTGAGAGTGCTTTGGACTGCAAGAAGATCAAACCAGTCCATACTCCAGATAAAGCCCGACTGCTCACTGGAGGGAAGGATATTAGAGGCCAAGATGAAGTACTTTGGCCACATCATGAGAAGACAGGAAAGCTTAGAGAAGACAATGATGCTGGGAAAAATGGAAGGAAAAAGGAAGAGGGGCCAACCAAGGACAAGATGGATGGATGGTATCTTATGAAGTGACTGGCTTGACCTTGAAGGAGATGGGGGTGGCAACGGCCAACAGGGAGCTCTGGCCTGGACTTGTCCATGAGGCCATGAAGAGTCGGAAGTGACTGAATGAATAAACAACAGCAAAGTATAATATACAGTCAGATTTTTAGCCTTGCTGTGAATCTCCTATGGCTACTGAAATCTCTTTTGCTCCCAATGACAGTAATAATTATTCTGTCTTCTATTAGCCCAGGTCTGGGTAAACTTGGATGTTTTGGACTTCAACTCCCACCATTCCTAACAGCCTCAGGCCTTTTCCTTTCCCTCTCAGCCACTTAAGCTGTTTGTTTACCCAGATGGGAATCCCACTCGGATCAGTTGGACCTTGCTGCTGGAAACTAAAGACTGGACCCTTCCAAATACGTTGTGCAAATATTGCTGTTTGCCCTCCGTTGTGGATTTTTGTGGATGTAGATTAGGCATGGTCAATCTTTGGCCCTCCATGTGTTTTGGACTTCAGTTCCCACCATTCCTGGCCTCAGGCCCTTTCCTTTTTCCCTCAGCCACTTAGGAATGGTGGGAGTTAAAGTCCAAAACACCTGGCGGGCCCAAGTTTGCCCAGGCCTGTATTAGCCTATGGCTTCTATTGGTATATTGAGCTTTCGGTACTGTTCATGTTTGAGAAGTTTGCTATGGATAATGTTATAAAAGAAAAGGGATATTGGGTTGCTGGTGGTGTTTCTTACTCTGTTTCCTAATAGGACTGAGAACATTTCATGGTGACACGAATGGAACGGGCCCGTCTTTCTGTGTATTTTGCTGCTCCTTTTGTTTATAACAACATGTGTGCAGGGCTTTCATTTGCAGCCCTGGCCTAAACAAGTGAAACTGATATAAGACAATGCCTAAGCCCTGGCTAAAAATATTCAGGCAGCTGGAAGCAACATTTCTCCGGCGGCAGTACAGGGAGTGGGTGGTTTGTGTTTTAAGGACTCTGCTGCAGTAGCATTTCCTCATGATACTAAAATATGGACGTTCACAACACCTGTCATGAGTTTCAACCACAGCTAAACAGAGAGCTTCAAAACATGACTATTTTTCAAAATAAAAATCGTTCTTCAACCATGTTGCATTTTCAGGTTCCGTGGTTTTGGACTGAACTTTCTTGGATGGTAGTTTTCAGAATCTCTTGCCCAGTGTGGCAATAACAATTTGACTTGAGGGACCATTCAACAAGTAATGTTTCTGGACCACTCTAACAACCACCATGTCAGACTATCACAGAGAAGCCACTGAAATCCACAAGCATGTGAACAATTTCAACAGAAAGGAAGAAACTATGAAAATGAACAAAATCTGGCTAGCAGTATTTTAAAAAAACTCTAAAATCATGACAGTAAAGAAAGAACAACACTCAACAACAGGAGAATTCCAGACAGGAATCAGTCAGGGCCAGCTAATCACCTCTCAACGAAGGAGTCCCACAGGCAGGAAGCAGCCAAACCTTGAAGCTGCAATGGTATTCAGTGGTAATCAAGGTGATCAATTGCAGCATTCACACTTGCCTCATAGAATCATAGAATCAAAGAGTTTGAAGAGACCTCATGGGCCATCCAGTCCAACCCCCTGCCAAGAAGCAGGAATATTGCATTCAAATCACCCCTCAAACATACAAAAGTTCTTTCTCCCACCCTGGACCTTTCACAGGTATATCAACCCTACTTACTTTGTTTCCAACAAACCTAAAAAGACCTAAAAGAATAACCCTTCTGCCAAATTGCAAAACAAGAGTTTCAGACATGAAAACCTGTTGCTACAGAATCCCCAAACCCCAAATTATCCAGAATCACAAAACCAAAATTATTCCAAAACTCCAAACTGTCTACCTGGGCAGCTAAGACAGCAACACTTTTGCTTTCTGATGGTTCATTGAACACAAATTTCATCGTTTGCACAAAGTTATTAAAAATGCTGTAAATAAAATGATCTTCAGGCTATGGGTATAAGATGCACATGAAACATAAATGGATTTTGTGGTTTGACTTGGGTGGCATCTCCGAGATGTTTTGTTATGAATATATACAAGTATGCTGTCACACAAAAACAAATCCAAAACTACAGAAAACTTCTTTTTCCAAGTCTTTTGGATCAGGGGTATTCAGTCTATACTACAATTATTTCCAGTAGTTGGTTGAGAAAGGTGCTGGGCTCCAATCTGTGATTAAGCAAGTGAGGCAGGCCTCTTCATGCAGTTGATCATTTGGGGCACAATTAAAAAGCACCAAGCTGTCAGTTCTTTAATTAAATCTTACATTTTTACTGTGTGAGAGAAGGCTCAGATTTTCTGCCTCTGATGTCAAACCTTTTGGGCTGACTCTGGTGGGATGCATGTCAGTTTGGAAGCCGTCCTGCCTAATCCCATGAAACCTGCTATGAGCTATGATTACTCAGAGATAACAGGAAGTATATTCTACACATGCTTAGGGGCACTATTTTCTGAGCTGTTACACATATATTCCAATGCGAAGATCTTGTTATTGTAAATACTCTGGATGAAATAAAGTCCTGATTATCTCCTCCGCCTTTGCAATGACACACAAATGGGTTTTCATAAATCAAAGATCCTCTGATTCATAATCATTTGACTACTATGATGTTCGATGTGTGGTCCAGGGAATATTTAACTTCAAAGTTTGGAATTATAAGGCTTATGCTTTTCATTTCTATTATTATCTTTATTAATACCACGAGGTTTTTTTTTGCAATTACAAACATAACAACAATACATTGGGGAGACATAGGGAGAGTTGGTTAAGGAAAAAAATATGATTATTATTGTCATTGCTATTACAGTAGTCTTGCTTATCCAACCTTTGCTCATCCCACGTTCTGTATTATCCAATGCAGTCTCCCTCCCACTCGGATTCACAGCTGTTTCAATACATTATGATGTTTTGGTGCTAAATTCGTAAATACAGTAATTACTACATAATGTTACAGTGCATTGAACTGCTTTTTCTGTCAATTTGTTATAAAACATGATATTTTTGTGCTTAATTTGTAAAACCATAACATAATTTGACATTTAATAGGCTTTTCTTTAATCCCTCCTTGTTATTCAACATTTTCGCTTATCCAACATTCTGCCAGCCCATTTATGTTGGATAAGCAAGACTCTGCTGTATTATTAGGCAGTGGGATGAACCATTGAGCTGCTGAACTTGTTGACCAAAATGGGGAGTGGGGTTAGCTGTAAGGCCCAGCTTCTGCCAACCTAGCAGTTCGAAAACATTCAAATATGAGTAGATCAATAGGTACCCCTCTGGCGGGAAGGTAATGGCACTCTATGCAGTCATGTCGGCCACATGATCTTGGAGGCATCTACGGACAACGGCGGCTCTTTTGCTTAGATATGGAGATGAGCACCAATCCCCAGAGTCGGACACGACTAGACTTAATGTCAAGGGAAACTTTAACATTTCCTCCTCCTCCTCCTCCTCCTCCTCCTCCTCCTGAAATGATTTGAGTTGATTAAAATGCTATTTTTTATTTTCCTTATTTAGAAACTGTATTTTATTTCTATTCAGTGTTTTAATCAAAATTGAGGAATGCAAGGATTCATTTGAGAAATATCAGCACAGTTAAATACAATACAAAATTATAAGGTCAAAAGTTCTTAAGTGCCTACTGGTTTTCTCTCTTCACAGGTCCCAGCTCCATGGATAAATTTAACCCAAGTAATCGTATACCGACCGTGAACTGTCCAAACAGCAAATAAATGAGTCTTGGAGCAAATCAAGACTGATTTTTGCTTGAAGCAAAAATGACTAAACTAAGGCTATTGCACTTAGGACACATCATGATTTGATATGACTGACTGGAAAAGGTAAAACCATAAAGTAAAGCTGAAGGTAGCTGGAAAAAAAGAGACCACATTTCAGGTCAAGAAAGCCACAACCCTGAGTTGGTCCAACCTGAGTGTTTGAAGAGTCTCTTGGAGGTCTATCGTATGTATATAGAGTTGTCGTTAATCACCGTCAACTTGACAACATACAGTAAATTCTGGGTGGACCTATCAACATGCAGTGAAGTGATTTTCTGTTTGTCCCTGAACTTTTACCACATTTTGTCAACCAATGTCTTTTAGACCAACCCAGCTGTCTAAAATAGACCTTCAGGACATGTGTATTGCAGGATTCATGGACCAGTAGCTGTACACATGGACCAGTAGCTGTACACCCATGTACACATGCATACATGTACAGCCCAGCTATCAACCCTCTTTTCTGGGAAGGGGGACTCTTCTCCTCGTACCATCACAGTTTTCCTGGAAGCCAGAAGAAATGAAATTCAAGTAATCTGATAACATGTTGTTTTTCTAGATAACGGCAACAGAATTAATGCAGTTTTATAGAATCATGGAAGAGTTGGAAGAGACCTCGTGGGTCATCCAGTCCAACCCCCTGCTAAGAAGCAGGAAAATTGCATTCAAAGCACCTCTGACAGATGGCCATCCAGCTTCTGTTTAAGAGCCTCTTAAGAAGGAGCCTCAACCACACTGAGGCAGAGAGTACCACTGTTGAACAGCTCTCGCACTTAGAAAGTTCTTTCTAATGTTCAAATGGAATTTCCTCTCCTGTAGTTTGAAGCCATTGTTCTGTCTCCTAGTCTCCAGGGCAGCAGAAAATACAGCATTCAGGCCCATCGCCAGGATTTTGATTCGGGGGGTTGAGTTTGATTGGGGGGAGTCTGAGTGAAAGAGGTCTACCCCAGCAAACCTTTTGTATCGTTACCCCAATACCCCCATGCATATGGGATATATTGAGCATGGTGATCAGATCATGATATGAATAAACATAACAGTTTAAATAATGTACCAGTAAGGCCTTCTCATGGACCACCGTGAGAATTTCGGGGGGGGTGAAGCCCCTCACACCCCCCCCCCCCCCGGCTACATGCCTGACACCACTTTAGCTACCATGATTCAAGGCTACAGAATCATGAGAGTTGTAGTTTTACAAGATCTTAAGACTTCTCTGCCTCGCCAAACTACAACTGACCCATGGTAATTAAAGTGGAGTCAAACTGGATTTATTTTACAGCATAGCATGCACTCTTAATGACATTCAAAAGTAAAGCAAAACAAGGGAAGGATGCTGAAAGACTTGTAATGTTTGCTAATTCCTCACATGTTACACTTCAAAATACATCATAAGCACGGTTTTATGCCATTTTATTATTTCTGACACAATAATAAAAAAAAGTAAATGAAAAGCAATGATAGCCAGTAACAATTTGGGGGTGTTGGGATGAGTTACACAGCAAATTGCTTTTTAAAAATAATTTTCCCAGACTCTGACACAATTACTCTTCATATAGAAGGGTTTGTGTGAAATTGTTACAAATTGCCAGGGATGGAGCTCCAACAGTGACAGGGGAACCAGACACTGTGGGGAGAGTTTTAAGGCTAAGGAGGGATGTTTTTTGGGAACCTTTGATCTGAAGTTGAGCATTTTGAGCATAAATCGTGAACATGCGTCAGTTTGATAGTTAACACTCAACATGGTGCCTGTGTTGCTTTAGATCCTCTCTCACACTGTGGGTAAAATAAATGGCATGCATTTGCTAAAGCCGTGGTTTTCAGTCTCTGGTCAATGGACGAGGGCCAGCCCACAGGCTTCTTGTTCCTGGCAGTGGAAGGGACTTACACCCTCTTGCTGCCAGATGGAAATGTCTGTTCCTTTCTCCCTTTAGTCTAGCTTCAGGGAACGAGTGCTGGAGGAACAAACCTGGGGAAAGTACAGCCTATACCAGGCAAGGGCAAACTTTGGCCCTCCTGGTGCTTTGGACTTCAACTCTGACAATTCCTAATAGCCAAAAACAATGTTATTACACTTGTGTTACAAAACTTGTAATAAGAATTGCTAGGAAGAACTATGTGACCTCCAAGGCTTGCTCAGAGGGGATGTGTTGGTGGATGGGGATGAAGCCAGCAGTGGTGGGTCAGAGCAAAACTCTACCAGTTTTCTCCCCTCTTTCTTTCAACCCTTTCCCTCCATACCTTTAGTTGTCAGGGAAAGAGCAGGTCAGTTTTGCTACAGCATCAGTTTTGCTACAGGTCTTAACAGAATGCCCACAGAGGACTTCTGCAGTTAGGCCAATGGACAAAGATTGCCCACTGCTGGCATAAGTCATGAAGGCAGGTAATGTGCCAGTAGCCCTCAGTTTTCAGAGGAACCAAATGCAGTTCTTTAAGTATTTATTGAAATTTTTTTTTTGCACAATTCTCTACCCCCCCTCAAAAAAAAAAATATTACAGAGCAACATACAAACATCACCAGTGATGCAGTATAAAATACACGACAAAGGGAAATATTGGAGAAGAGAGCAATAAAAGAAATTGTGGCCAAGTAATTTGCTTACCTTTTTAAAAGAAACTAAGCAATGAGAGGGTGAGTTTTTGCTTCTTCGTTAAATTTATTGCATGGATATATGCCAGGCATGGGTAAACTTAGGCCCTCTGAGTGTTTTGGACTTTGATTCCAACAATTCCTGGCCTCAGGCCCTCTCCTTTTCCCTCTCAGTTACTTAAAGTGGGAAAGGAAGGGGCCAGAGGCCAGGAATTGTGAGAATTGAAGTCCAAAATACCCAAAAGGCCAAAGTTTGCCCATGCCTGCTCTATGCCATTGAATTTAATATTTTTATGTGATTGTTGAGAATGTTTAAATGAAGTTTCTTAGGGCATCAGAAACACACCTATGGGTTATTCAAGCAGTTTTCAAACAGTGTTCATAAAATATTTAGATCTCAAAACCAAACCAGAAGACTGATAACAACAGACAAGCTTTCCATTACTATGGCTATAATATTCAGCAGATTAATTGGCCAGATAAGTTAATTAAAACATGCTTGAGTGAGTTGAAAGATGAGAGATAATTGAGGAAGGATTTTTATTTTTTTAGAATTCCCCTCACTGAAAAATTAACACAAAACAGTAGACTGGTGGATATAGTGGTAGTGATGGTGGGGGAAAATATTTTTTTCATGTAAACTTGTATTATCTTCAGAATTTAAAACTTATTGGCTGGTGATTCTGGGAGCCAAGTACATTTCTTATGGTCTGCACATATTGACATAAACTTCTGAACACCAACTGCTAAGTGTACAATTTAGCTTTAGAATGGTACCATTACCAGATAAATTATAAACTGACAATGGGAATGATTGAGACAGCACAAGAACTTAGTATAAAAAATCCTCCTGCAATATTAGTTTGCAAAGTCAATTCTAAACTAAGTGCAATTTACTCAGCGCAAACTAATTTCCAGTAATGTTTTGTAATAACAGGAATAAAGCTAGGCTGGTGGCTTTGGTAGCTATATCACAGCTTGCCTGTCTGTTACCTTTGTAAAGTAATTTTTCTTTGTAAAGTAATTTTTCTTTGTAAAGTAATTTTTCTTTTGTATTTTGAAGGTTTAAGTAAAAATATTGGAAGGATTAGACCAAAGTTTCCAATTAACCAGGTAGCATATTTTAACTATTTGAAATTTAACTAATGTATGAAATCCTACAAATTGCCCATACCATCTTCAAAGCTTTCTTGTACTTTTCTTTGAAAAAGGAGTGTATTTGAAACATAGTACTTTTCGATACATCGGCTCATTGCTTAAAATTGAAATGTTTCTTTGTTAAATGCAACATGTTTACTACCCACAAATTTGTGGAGATATAATCAACCCATTTAGTAGAATTTTACAGGGGTGCATTATCTTATGGCAATCATTCTGAACCTTTAGGTTAGCATTTCCCAACCTGGGGGTCAGGACCCCTGGGGGTGTTTTGAGGGGTTTCCAGAGGGGTCACCAGAGACCATCAGAAAACATACATTTCTGATGGTATTAGGAACCCCTTTGGCAGAGAAGGCGGAAGATCTCTCCGCATGTCCTTCTCTTCCTTTTTGGAAACAAATCCCTCCAAAAGTCCTCCTCTGCTGTGTCTGGCCGGTCTCTCAGCCAAGGGAAGGGCTGTTTCTGAAACTCCAAGGGGGGGGAGGGGAGAGCAGGCGTGCTCAGTGCATGGCAGCGCGATACACAGGTGCGGGAGAGGAAGAGCGCATGAGGTTGGAGGGAAGCTAGCACCAGTCTCTTCAAGGCATGGGGGTTCTGTTTGGGAAGTTTGGCCCAATTCTATGATTGGTGCGGTTCAGAATGCTCTTTGATTGTAAGTGAACTATAAATCCCAGCAACTACAACTCCCAAATGTCACATTCCATTTTCCACAAACTCCACCAGTGTTCATATTTGAACATATTGAGTATTTGTATCAATGTATTGTCGAAAGCTTTCATGGTCGGAATCACTGGATTGTTGTAGGGTTTTTTTGGGCTATATGGCCATGTTCTAGAGCAGTGATGGGCAACCTTTTGAGCTTGGTGTGTCAAAATTTGCCAAAAACCTGAGCATAACTAGGGTGGGGTGTCAACTTCGAGAAAACCCCCCCATAATTTTGCAATATTTATGGTTTAAGTAAGAAAAATGTATATTCCATGCTGAGTTATGGCGCGAACAGTGCTCAAACGTGCAGGTGTTAAATTTGTAGAGCCTTTTACAAATTTAAGGATGGAATTAGATTGGCTCTTATAAGGTGTACTTCTCTGTATGCACGTGGCCACGTGTCATCAAAAATAGCCATGTGTGTCAGTGCTGACACGCATGTCATAGGTTCACCATCACGGTTCTAGAGGCATTTTCTCCTGACGTTTTGCCTGCATCTATGGCAAGCATCCTCAAAGGTAGTGATCAAGTCTGGTCCAGATCTATCATTGTTTGAGTCTGCAGTGCTCTCTGGATGTAGGTGAACGACAACTCCAAAACTCAAGATCAATGCCTACCAAGCCCTTCAAGCATTTTTTGTTGGTCATGGGAGTTCTATGCCAAGTTTGGTTCAATTCCATTGTTGGTGGAGTTCAGAAAGCCCTTTGATTGTGGGTTAACTATAAATCCCAGCAATGACAATTCCAAAATGACAAAATCAATCCCCCCAAACCCCACCAGTATTCAAATTTGGGGGTATCGAGTATTTGTGCCAAATTTGGTCAAGTGAATGAAAATACATCCTGCATATCAGATATTTACATTATGATTCATAACAATAGCAAAATTAGAGTTACAAAGTAGCAACGAAAATAATTTTATGGTTGGGGTTAGCATGACATGAGGAACTATATTAAGGGGTTGCGGCATTAAGAAGTTTAAGAACCACTGGTTTAGAGAGAAATAAAAATCTTGAAGGCCAGTTTATTAATTGTAACATTCAATTGAAACATCCATGTAATGTAATGGTAGATATGTAATGGTAGTTATGTTGAATTTGAAGCTATTCTTTGAAAATGGAGAGAGTAACCATAAAT
The DNA here is from genome assembly GCF_025583915.1 of Anolis sagrei ordinatus. Taxonomy (NCBI): domain Eukaryota; kingdom Metazoa; phylum Chordata; class Lepidosauria; order Squamata; family Anolidae; genus Anolis; species Anolis sagrei. The sequence goes on from NW_026847438.1 coordinate 221,079,801, forward strand.
AGCTGTGGTATTGTTTGACTCCAGTATCCAGAATTCGTCACCATATCTGGCTAGCAATTCAAGGAGCTGAAATCCAAACACCTCTGGGAGCTCAGCCACTATTTTATATATTTGCCTGAAAGTAAATCTAACAGAATCTCATGAGCCTTGCATGTCTGAGTCAACAAGATCTAATCTTTGCCTCCATTTCAGGGGAGAAATATTTGGCCCGGATCACCATAGGCCCCATCTACACTGCCATATAATGCACTGTAGACACATATAATCTGGTTCAATCTGTATTATATGAGTCTACAGTACCACCTAGACCCACTGTTACATAATGCAGATTGAACTGGATTATATTGGTCTACACTGCCATATAATCCAGTTCAGTGCAGCCCCCTCCCTCCTTAAGAGGCTGGGGGGAAAGGAAGGGGCCTGAGGCTGTTAGAAATTGTGGGAGTTGAAGTCCAAAACATCTGGAGGGCTATACTTGATCTAAACTGTCAAATGAATGTAGTTTGACAGCACTTGAACATCCATGGCTCTATTCCATGGAATGATGGCTGTTGTAGTTTTATGAGGTCGCTAGCCTTCTCCTACAAAGGGTGTGGGTGTTTCACCAAGCTACAACTCCAATGATTCCACAACATTCATGACAGTTAAAGTGGTATCAAACTGTGCCCATTTTGTGTAGATGCACCCTGAGTCTAGATCCAGCCTAATATCTTTTGCCCATCATCAGCTAGCACATGAAAATCCCAATTAAATCTCTACTGTTTAAGAAGAGCTGATGAGAGTAATGTTTTTTACCTGAAATATGTCCAATGGCAATGGTACGGCGAATTGTTGAATTAATTGAGTGAAAATGGCTTCTATTTCAAGGTGAAAAGGCCCCGTGACTTTTCCAGTAGTGGAAAACCTTTATCATTTGGTGTATGTCACACAAATAAATTAAATGTGATGATTGATTTGACCAAAAGGAAAAAGGTAGCCAAACATTTGGCTTTGTCTTAATGAAAACTCACTGTTCTTTGCAAAGCAGAAGCACTCCAAATTGTCAACTGACATCCTTTGGCGTCATTATGATCTCTGTGAAAGTTCTGGGATTCCTGCCGGAGGGCGTTGGAGAATGCTTCAAGGTGTGTCGCCCATAAGACATGTCAATCCTGTATCTCCTTGGCATGGATTGAGCAGTACAGTTTCTAAATCTTCTGGTGACCCATTATTTATGGGTCACTGGTAAGAAGGAATGCTATTGCTTCTGTCTATCACATTTTTACAGGTTTGACTCTAGATACAAAGCAAGCCAAACAGCTATATTCTACATATTTTACTGTTATCTGCAGGTTGAAGGTTGGGGTAGAAGCAGTAGCATTTGTCAACAGAGCATAGTGAGCGGCAGAGGCGGCCCTAGGTAATTTTCAACAGTAAGCAAACAGTATTTTGCCCCCCCCCCCCAAAACCAATCACTGATATATATTTTCTGTTCGTCGTGGGAGTTCTGTGTGCCATATTTGGTTCAATTCCATCATTGGTGGAGTTCAGAATGCTCTTTGATTGTAGGTGAACTATACATCCCAATAACTACACTTGCCGCACTTGCTCCCTTGCCTGGCCCGCTTTGGGTCCGGAGGCATGCCTGAAGACCCTGGCGTGTGCACCAAAAGTCACCTCTTCTCCCGACTTTCTCCTCAGCCATTGGGAGAAGTGGCGGTCGAGGGGCATTTACAGAGGCGCCTCTGCACCCCTGGCAAAAAAAAGTGTTCTGCGACCGCTTACTTCGCATAATGGACGAGCCGCCCCTGGTGAGCGGTTTGAGTCACCTTATGCAACACGGTTGTGTAAGATAAGTAAAATTCCAGCTCTAGTGCAGGGCATATAATTTATTCATCAGATTTGTGTTTGTATTTCTTCCAACAAACTCAGGGTGAAGCACACAGAGTGAATCTATCTTGTCTTCATAGCACTATTGTATGTAGTGTATGGGGCTGAGAAATAGTCCCAAGGCCACCCAAATTGCTTCAAAGCCAAGGTGTTATTAGATAAGATGTTGAATTGCTACTACATTAGCATCGCTTGCCCAATTACTTAAAAATCTCACGGAGAGTGAATGACATTTCTGCACAATTACTACTCATGTGATTGCCACATGTGTGATGCACCCAGAGGTTCTTGCATGGCTGAAACGCCGAGATCTTTTGCTTAGTTAACATTATCTTCCAGTCCTTCCCATTTTGAGCTTAGCCCCAACCCTCACAATAGCTCCTTGGGAAATGGATATTCCTAGCAACAGTATATTTTGTGATGGAATATATTTTAGTCTTCTCCTTGAATATGCATTTAAATCCCATTAGCTTTACAAAGTACATGCCAAAGTGCTTTGAGTAGAACTGGTTTGATCCTACTGAAATTTAGGAATAATCTTTGGGGCTACATTGATGAGTGTTTGCACATCAGTATTTACCTCTGTATGCTGGTGCAAAATCCTTTGCAAACTGAATTAGAAGCAGAATAAGGAACGCTGGCCTTAAGTAAAAGTAAAGGTTTTCCCTTGACATTAAATCTAGTTGTGTCTGACTCTGGGGGTTGATGCTCATCTCCATTTCTAAGCCGAAGAGCCAGCGTTGTCTGTAGATACCTCCAAGGTTATGTGGCTGGCATGAATGCATGGAGCGTCGTTACCTTCCCGCTGAAGTGATACCTATTGATCTACTCACATTTGCCTGTTTTCGAACTGCTAGGTTTGAAACTGCTAGATGCTGGGGATAACAGTGGGAGCTTACCCTGCTCCCTGGATTCGAACTGCCAACCTTTTGGTCAGCAAGTTCAGCAGCTCAGCACTTGTACCTTCTACATCACCGGGGCTCCACTGGCCTTAATATTTATTTATTTATTTATTTATTATTTGGAGTGCTTCTACCCCGCCCTTCTCAACCCCCTGGGGGGACTCAGGGCGGCTTACAAAAGGCACAATTCGATGCCCAACAATTCACAAAATACAATATACAATTTACAATTTAACATCAACAATTGTCACTAGTTAAAACATCACATCAATACAATAACAGTAATAAAATCATCCTGTGGCCAATGTTCGCCGATTTATAATTCCATAATCCATCCAGCATTGTCATTGTCCTTTCCTGCTCTGGTCGTCCTTGTCTTTGTCCATCTGCCAGCTTACCCAAAGGCCTGGTCCCACATCCAGGTTTTTAACTTCCTCCTGAAGGAGAGGAGGGATGTTGATGACCTAATTTCCCCGGGGAGTGCATTCCACAGGCGAGGGGCCACCACTGAGAAGGCCCTGTCCCTCGTCCCCACCAGCCTCACTTGTGATAAAGGTGGGGCCGAGAGCAGGGCCTCCCCAGAAGATCTTAAACTCCGAGGTGGGACGTAGAAGATGCTAAATCACCCTCCACTGACTATAATTCCACAATCTCTTATTTGAGAGTGAGCATAAGTAAAGCTAATGGGGATTTACTTTCAAACACCATATTTCATATTTCATCGATTTTAAGATCCACACTATTTTCAGTACCACCAACAGATAGATAGCTATAGATATATCAGCCACAACTATAAGATGCACTCCATCTTTAGAGATGTTTATATCGGGGGGAAAGTGTGTCTTAGAATCGAAAAAATAGGGTAAACATTTTAGGAAATGTTATCTTTTGGATGACAACTCCTGGAATACTGATTAGGTTTAGACTTACTGTACCTCCTAACCTCCGCAGGGGTGGTGGACCCATTAGAATGGTCCGCCCCAAGAGGCTTATGGATCCAAATGGATTCCTGACGGCTCTTGGGGAATTTCCCACCTCCTTGACTGGCGACTCTGTCGATGCCTTGGTCTCTCATTGGAACATCGAGATGACTAGGGCAATTGACACAATCGCTCCGGAACGCCCCCTTTCGAGTAACCGAGCTAATCCGGCCTCTTGGTTTACTGAGGAGCTGGCTGCAATGAAGCGAAAGAAAAGGTGGCTAGAGTGCGTGTGGCGCGGGAATCCGACCAAATCAGCCCAAACACATCTGAATGCCTTTCTAAGGTCCTACGATGTGGCAATAGCGGCAGCACAAAAAACATCCTTTGCTGCCAACATTGCATCTACGAAAAATCGTCCAGCTGAGCTCTTTCGAGTTGTCAGGGGTCTGTTAAACCCGCCGAAAAGCGAAATCCCTGACAGCTCTGGAGCTCGCTGTGAAGCGTTTGCTCGATTCTTCGCGGATAAAATTGGGCGGATTCGGTCGGCTTTTGACACCACCTTACCTGCAGTCTCTGAGAATGTGACGAGAGCATCTGCTTGTCAGGTTTTGTTGGATTCATTTCAATTGGTTCAGCTTGAGGATGTGGACAGGATCCTTGGAGAGGTGCGACCCACCACATGCATCCTAGACCCCTGTCCATCCTGGCTGATAAAAGAAGCCAGAGGGGGTTTGGCAGAGTGGGTGAAGGTGGTGGTTAATGCCTCCTTACAGGAGGGCAAGATTCCAGCGAGCTTAAAACAAGCTATTATCAAACCGCTGTTGAAAAAACCATCACTGGACCCCACTCAATTAGACAACTATCGGCCAGTTTCCAATCTCCCCTATTTGGGCAAAGTCCTGGAACGTGTGGTGGCAGCACAACTCCAGGGATTCCTGGTAGACACTGATTATCTTGATCCGGCACAGTCCGGCTTTAGACCGGGACATGGGACGGAAACAGCCTTGGTCGCCTTGGTAGATGATCTTCGCAGGGAGCTGGACAGGGGGAGTGTGTCCCTGTTAGTTCTGCTGGACCTCTCAGCGGCCTTCGATACCGTCGATCACGGTATCCTTCTGGGACGCCTCATGGACATGGGTCTTGGGGGTACTGCTTTGCAGTGGCTCCAGTCATTTCTTGAGGGACGGTCCCAGAAGGTGTTACTGGGTGACACCTGTTCGGCCCCATAACCGTTGTCGTGTGGAGTCCCACAGGGTTCAATTCTGTCCCCAATGTTGTTTAACATCTACATGAACCGCTGGGAGAGATCATTCGGAGTTTCGGATTGAGATGTTATCTCTACGCAGATGATGTCCAGATCTGTCACTCCTTTCCACCTGTCACCAAGGAGGCTGTCCAGACCTTGAATCGGTGTCTTAGCTGCTGTGTCGGACTGGATGAGAGCTAACAAATTGAAATTGAATCCAGACAAGACAGAGGTCCTACTGGTCAGTCGTAAGGCCGAACAGGGTATAGGGTTACAGCCTGTGCTGGATGGGGTTACACTCCCCCTGAAGACGCAGGTTCGCAGCTTGGGAGTGATCCTGGACTCATCGCTGAGCCTGGAACCCCAGGTCTCAGCGGTGGCCGGGAGAGCTTTTGCGCAATTAAAACTTGTGCACCAGTTGCGCCCGTACCTTGGGAAGTCTGATCTGGCCACAGTGGTCCACGCTCTTGTCACATCCCGAATAGACTACTGCAACGCGCTCTACGTGGGGTTGCCCTTGAAGACGGTTCGGAAACTTCAACTAGTCCAGCGAGCGGCAGCCAGATTGCTCACCGGAGCGACATACAGGGAGCACACCACCCCCCTGTTGTGCCAGCTCCACTGGCTGCCGGTGCAGTTCCGAGCAAAATTCAAGGTGCTGGTTTTGACCTACAAAACCCTGTACGGTTCCGGTCCAGTGTATCTGTCCGAACGTATCTCCCTGTACGTCCCACCCCGGAGTTTGAGATCAGCTGGGGAGGCACTGCTCTCGACCCCACCACTGTCACAAGTGAGGCTGGTGGGGACGAGGAGCAGGGCTTCTCAGTGGTGGCCCCTCACCTGTGGAACTCACTCCCGGGGGAAATCAGGGCATCATCATCCCTCCTCTCCTTCAGGAGGAGGGTGAAGACGTGGCTTTGGGACCAGGCCTTCGGGCAATCTGGCAATTAAATCAGATGAATACGACCAGCAGGATTGAAGAAGTGGAATAGAAAATGAGATCTATGAGTTAGTGAACGCTGACCATGTGGGAGGAGGATTTGGGTTTGTATGGGGCTTTTTATTGATTTTATTGATTTTATTGGTATTAACTATGAATTTGTAATAATTTTATATTGATTGTCTTGTGACGCGGGCATCAAACTGTGCCTTGCTTTTGTAAGCCGCCCTGAGTCCCCCCCGGGGTGAGAAGGGCGGGGTATAAGAACCCGTAATAAATAAATAAATACCCCTAACTAGCAGTGCCACTGGGGACTGTCGTCAAAAACAGGTAAAATTTCCAAGTTCCGAGAAAACTACATAGATAGTTAACCCAGGTTAAGCTGTCCATCATTCTGTCTACGTTGAGCTTCAGATTTTTCCCCTTCACCGGCTACCTGATCCTTTTAACTGGAGATGCAGTCAAAGCCTTTGCTCTACCACAGAGCTATGGCCCCTTCGCCCCTTAATATACGGATTGAAAGCCTCATTGTGTTTGATGCATGGTCCCCACACGGCAGCCTTTGCTCTCACCAGCATGACTCCTGAGGGAGAACAGATATGTCGGGGCCTGTGCATTCAAAGCAATGTGTCTGGAGGTAGCTGAGGGCTACAGAGCCAAACCTGGTGGGCCGCTTCTGTCAAGCAGTTGCTGCCGGTGAATGAAACCTTGCCCTATGCTTCCATTCTCACCTTTTTACCTGCTATTTTTCAATCTGTATCAGTTGAGCAGCTTTGATCAAATGTCCTAATATTTAGTTAACTGCACTGTCATTACACTCACAACCTTCTCCTCCTTACAAATTTTCTATTTGGACACTTTGCTAGTAATTACTATCACTGGTAGAAGAGTACAAAGGCCTTTTTTATCTTCTGCAGATGCTAATTAATTAATATAGTCTGAAGACAGATTGTTACCGGAGGAGCAAAATGAGGGCATTGCTCCCAAATGAGAATTCTGCCTCCTCGAATATTTTTTTCCTTCATTTCCCACATTTCTAACATTGTAGTAACTTAATATTTCAGTTGAGCATTTAGAAATACACATGAGGCACCCAAAAGCAAGGGCAGATAAAGTTACCAAGGGAATGTGAAAAAAGCAAAGGTAAGAGTTCTAGGTGTGAATTGTATTCATTGTTAGAAATTTGAGACCTGGAGGTAATTGTTTTATTTGAGAGGTATTTTGATTTCTATTTAAAACTTTGACCGATTGTTTTCTGTGTCAATTACCTCTAAGGAAATGTGCATAGGATTGTGACTTAAGACATATTTATCTGGAAGTAAGTCTTAATTAACTTATGACCCTTCCACACAGCCATATAACCCAGAATATCAAGGCAGATAATCCACAATATCTGCTTTCAACTGGGTTATCTGAGTCCACACTGCCATATAATCCCATTCAAAGCAGATAAAATTTTGCGAGACCAATCACTCTCATTGCAATGGTAAGGCCGTGGCCCATATTTTAGTTCTGGGAGACCACTGGTGGTCCATGGACCTCAGATTGGGAACCACTGGTGGACAAAATTGGCAAACGTTTTACTGTTGCCAATTTTGTGGCCCCAATATTGAATTAAGCCGACCCCATTTGGGATCGGGATCCACAGTTTAAGAATTAGTGCCCTAAGTAAAACAAGGTGGGAAAGACATGATGTGCAATATCAGAGTGAGGGAGACATAAAGAAAGTATATGATGATGATGATGATGATGATGATGATGATGATGATGATTTGAAACACAACAAGATGAGTCCACAGCAGACACTCTGCTGGCTATTGTATTGGATCACACATCGGACACTTCCCAAGTGTCTAGGGCTGTGTGATGTATCAGCAAATAATGTGTGTAGCTCCCAGTAAGGTGGCCTTTTGCAGCTGGCAGATAGTAATTTTGTCAGTGCTTATTGTGTTTAAGTGCAGGCCAGGATCTTTAGGCACTGCACCCAGTGTGCCAATCACCACTGGGACCACTTTGACTGGCTTGTGCCAGAGTCTTTGCAGTTCAATCTTTAAATCCTCATATTATGTCAGCTTTTCCAGTTGTTTCTCTTCAATCATTCCGTTGCCTGGGATTGCAACATCAGCAATCCATACTTTGTTTTTTTAACACGATTGTGAGGTCAAGAGTATTGTGCTCCAAAACTCTGTCTGTCTGAATTCGGAAGTCCCAGAGTAGTTTGACATGTTCATTTTCCATCACTTTTTCCAGCTTGTGATCCCACCAGTTCTTTGTCACAGGCAGATGGTATTTGTGGCACAAGCTCCAATGAATCATCTGAGCAACGGTGTTATGCCTCTGCTTGTAGTCTATCTGCGCGATCTTGCAGCAGCTGAGGATGTGATCTATTGTTTCATCCACTTCCTTACAGAGTTTACATTTGGGATCTGTTGTTGACTTTTCAATTCTGGCTCTGATGGCATTCGTTCGAATGGCTTGTTCTTGGGCTGCCAGAATCAGGCCCTCCGTCTCCTTTTTCAAAGTTCCATTTGTGAGCCACATCCATGTTTTTTCTTTGTCAATTTGGCTCTCAATTTTTCCCAGGAATTGTCCATGGAGAGCCTTCTTTCACCAGTTTTCGCTTCTGCTCTGCATTGCGTTTTTACAATATTCCCTCTTTGTTTTTTGCACTTGAAGCAGTTTACTACTACTGACTTCCCTTAATGTTGGTTCTTGACTGCCTTTCACATAATCTGCCAGTGCGTGTTTCTCTTCTTCTACCGTTTGTTTCACTTGCAGAAGCCCTCTGCCTCCTGATTTTCTGGGCAGGTAAAGTCTGTTGACATCACTACGCGGGTGTAATGCATAGTGGATTGTCACCAGTTTTCTTGTTTTTCTGTCCAGATCGTCCAGCTCTGCTTGTGTCCAGTTCACAATTCCAGCAGCATATCTAATGATGGGGATGGCCCAGGTGTTGATAGCCTTGATCATATTTCTGTTGTTGTTGTTGTTGTTGTTGTTGTTGTTGTTGTTGTTGTTGTTGTTGTTGTTATATAATCCAATTTCTGAATCCAATTTATCTACTTTGAACTGGATTATATGAGTCTATACTGCCATATAATCCAGTTCAAACCAGATAATCTGGATTCAGAAACTGGATTCTACGGCAGTGTAGGTGGGGCCTAAAGGAAGCCTTCCCTGTCTACAAGGTAAAGGAGGAGTTTTTCTAGAATCTATCCCTGGAACAACCTCCAAAAGATTGCTGCTTAAAGTGTTACTGTCTTCCTTGTGAACAGTTTCTTCTCAAAAACTCTTCCCCTGCCCAGTAATAAGGCCATTAGACAGCCAGATCCAAGCACTGGGGACTTGAACCCAGTTCTTCTTTCCTCAGCATGATCCCACGCCCACAGGCACAGCATTGATCCCTCCTGTGCTGTCTGGCTTTTTAAAAGCAAGATGGCAATTTTGAGGAGGTGGTTTGCTGCTCTACAAAAGAGAGGATTAGCTCTTCCCTCCACACCCACCCTTTAAAATGCCCTTTCATGCTGCAATTACTATGCTTATGAGAACCACCATTGCAACCAATGCCTAAAGGCAGCATGGGGTGGGAACCCAGGAAAAATCTCTCACCTGCTACATTTTAGCAGGGGAAATTGTTTGTCTGTATAGCCCATGCCTTCAGGTTGCCTGTTGGCTTAGGACAACCCTGTTTTTTCTTAAACAAGGAATACTCAGATTTTTTTGTGTGTCAGGAGCAACTTGAGAAACTGCAAGTTGCTTCTGATGTGAGAGAATTGGTCATCTGCAAGGACGTTGCCCAGGGGATGCCCGATGTTTGATGTTTTATCATCCTTGTGGGAGGCTTCTCTCATGTCCCTGCATGGGGAGCTGGAGCTGACAGAGGGAACTCATCCTCGCTCTCACCGGATTCGAACCTCTGACCTGTCGGTCTTCAGTCCTGCCAACACAAGGGTTTAACCCACTGTGCCACCGAGGGCTCATATGTTTGTTAATACCTTTCTCTGAAGCAAGAGCTCACGGGACCTGATATTTTTAGTAGTTTGTCATCCAAGTATTATCCAGGCATGAGCCTGCTTAGCTTCCAAGATCAGCTGTCTTCAGAGTTTTTAGACCTGAAAAATCACTGGCCTTTCATTAAATATGAGAGTTTTTCCCCTGCTTAAAGGTGGTTGAGATGACATTTGAGTGAGCCACATATGGCCAACAGATTAGGGAGACTCTATCTTTGTTTTAGGTTAATCACTTAAAACTATTGCCAGTTAGATTTTTAAAACCAAATTATTTATTTCAAAGTGATGAAAGTATGTTGCCTATAAGTGCGCAGGAACCATCCTGGAAAATATATTTATTCTTCTCTTATTCAGAAGGGAATGCCTCTTCTAAGATGGCTCTTGGTGTCCTTCAAATATATCACTTCTATTATGATGCAAATTTGTTTATTGATTGATGATCACAATCCTAGATGCTAATAAATAACAATTCTTTTACATAATATGTTTAAATATTAAAAGATGGGTTTAATTGCACTTCCCAAATATCCGGCAGGCTTTCCAAGTTCAGAAGAGGAGAAGCGGCATATTGGATAAGACCAAAGACACACCTAGTCCAGCGCTTTGTTTATAGAATTGCCAACTGGCTGTCAGGAAGACCTAAGTGGCTTTCATCTCCAGAAATGGAGATTTGGAACCATACCATACTGCCTCTGGAGTGGGAGCTGGTATATATCATTTCTAAGTGATGGTGCTAAAATCCCCAAATTTGTCTTGTTATTGGTTGCCATCTAGTCCATTTGACTTATGGTGGCCATATGAATAAGGGGCCTCCAAATCATCCTATTGTCAATAGCCCTGCTTAGGTCTTGCAGACCCAGGTCCATGGCTTCCTTGACTAGGACTATTTATCTGTAATGAGGTCTACCTCTTTTCCTACTGCCCTCCACCTTTCTAAGCATTATCATCTTTTCTTGTCATGCTATGGCCAAAGTACAACCACCTCAGTTTAATCATCTTGACTTCTCAGGAGAATTTAGGCCTGATTTGCTCTAGTGTTCATTTATTTGTCTTCTTAGCAATTTCGTATCCTCAGAACCCTTCTTCAGCACCTCATCTCAAAAGTGAAGGATTTTTTCCTTAGCTTTCTAAGGCCCCTTCTACACTGCCATATAAAATCCAGGTTATGTGTTTTGAACTGGATTATATGACAGTGTAGAGGCATATGGATTATATGACAGTGTAGATAATATGGATTATCTGCTTTGATAATCTGCACTATATATTGCAGCATTGAAGGAACCTTAGGGCCCTTCCACACAGACCTATATCCCAGAATATTAAGGCAGAAAATCCCACAATATCTGCTTTGAGCTGGGTTATCTAAGTCTACACTCAGGTAATGTGGGATTTCCTGCCTTGATATTCTGGGATATAGAGCTGTGTGGAAGGGCCCTGAGAATCATAGAGTTATCCAGTCCAACCTTATTCTGCCATGCAGGAAAAGCACAATGAAAGCACCCTGACAGATGGCCATCCAGCCTTTATTTAAAAGCACCCAAAGAAGGCACCTCCACCTCCTCAGGTTTTCAAAACTATAGATATAACTGAATACTAAAGTTACCATGGGCCATCCTTTAGTACTCAGTGATATATCTTTATAGTTCAGGATTGTGGCTAAATGACTCATAGCTGCCCATCCAAAATTCTAATTTTATTCAGATATCTTGACTGCAGTTTCCATTCTGAAATGATCTGGAACTATTTCAATATTTCTCTGTCTACTTTTATATTATATATAAATAATTTGGCAGTCATTATTTCTTTGTTCTTAATATTCAGCTTTCTGTCTTGAGTTTCTTCAATATTTTTGTGAATTATTTTCTAATTTCAGCCAGTAGGATGGTGTCATCTGCATATCCTAGATTGTTGATGTTCCTTCCTTCAATTTTGACACCTCATTCTCATGCATCTAATTATGCTTTACATAATATTTTCAACATTAAAATGAACAGATGAGATGATAAAATGCAGCCATGTCTGACCCTGTTACCACTCCGTATTCTCTCCTAATTGTAGTTTCTTGATCTCAATACAGGTTACACATCAGGACAATAAAATATTGTATCACACCCAATTCTTTAAGAGCAATTGACAGCTTTCATGATAATACAATCAAAGGCTTTGCTGTAGTCTACATTCTATAAATACAGACTGGAAATAAATATTAGGGTATGCTCCATCATCCAGTGTATGCTTGCAACATGATCCCTAATGCCTCTTCTTCGTCTATAACTCTGTTAAAAACCCAAGCTGATGGTCACCATTACATCTTGTGGCAGTGAATTCTACAGTTTACATATGTGCTATTTAAAGAAGTAGCTTCCTAAGTATGCTATTTTCCTGCTTCCTGGCAGAGGGTTGGACTAGATGGACCACAAGGTCTCTTCCAACTCTATGATTCCATGATTCTAAGTACACAGGATGGGCCGCTCTAACTCAAGCATTAATGAGAGGTTGTAATCACATGCAGGCAACTAATTCTGGAGGCAGTTGTTTTCTTTTCTACCATTTTCCAATTAAGAATAACTTCTTCCAGCTTGTTCTTTCTATGTGGGAGGAAAGTGTGTGATATTTTGCTTTCTCCTCACAAGCATGAAAACAGTAGGAGTGGACGTTCCCAGAAAAGGGTTAAGCAACTCCTCACTTCTGCCGGCATTTCTGGTCTTGATTTCTGATTCCCACAAATGCTTTTCATTATTTGAAGACTAAAAAAACTGACAGGAGGAAAAACAATGAGGCCGCCCATCACATGCAGTTTGGTCCCCTGTGTTTCGTTTTTATTGGCGTGCTTCATATGTGGAACTTTCATTCCAGATAATCGTGATACAAATAAAACATTTCCTCGCTGGAGTGGAGAAAATGAGTCAACTGAGATTCAAGTCAGTCTGTCTAAAGTTATTTTGATATACAGCAGGTCCTGTTTTTATTACCTGCAAAAGACTATCAGAGAAAGCATCAGCTATTCTTACACTTCTGAGTTTTGGCCCCTTCTTTTGCTGTTCCAGAAAAAGCAGTTTGGTGGGAATTTCTCAATCATTGCTGTCTCAAGATGTTGCTTCCAGGAGGACTGTGCAGTTTAATATGGGCTCTGTCTTGCAAATACTTACCTATGTGATCTACTTTAATGATGGGGGCAATTAAATATACAGGAAGCACCTGTATGAATGTGCCAAGATTATGGTCAGAACCACATCAACCATATAATGTGTGTTTAACAACACGTGACCTAAAACGTGTTAGTCTTCAGGACTCTAAAGAAAGGAAAGCTGGATTTAAACATTCTCACAGTGAGGGCTGCCATTTAAGAAGCAGAGAAAAATGCAAAGTGTGTGGAAAACCAATTGTTTATCGCAATTAAAGAAGACCCACTGGATCCATAGAACTGACGTAAATGTTGACTTACAAAGTTTCCATCAATTCATTAAGGGTACAGCTGAACTGTAGAATTAATGCAGTTTCACAACATTTAAACTGCCATGGTTCAATGCTATGGAATCTTTAGCTTTCTCTGCCAAAGAGTACCAACACTTCACTAAATTACAAGTCTCAGGATACCGTAGCTTTGAGCCATGGCAGTTAAAGTGGTGTCAAATTGCATTAATTCTACAGTATAGATGTGCCCTAAGTCTACTCTAGCTAAGACTTAATCATCCTTTAATTATGCCAACACTTTAATTATGTGAGTTTGGGGAGGAGGATTTATATTCATTACCTATTAAGCCAAGGGTGAATACTAAGCTTGGTTGATAAAAAATGGTTCAAAACTCATTTCGGATGTAGCGGGCACTGGTGGTTCAATTCTAAAGTCACTTGTCACTTCCAAATTCCCCCCCCCCCCACTTCAAAACCTTCCAAAACTTGCGAATCAATTCGTTAATGCGGACGCACAGAATTAGATCAGCTCCCTCCCTCCTGACATTCAGAAATAAATTAAAAACATGGTTGTAGGACCAAGCCCTTGTACAGTAATTTTCAGTGCAATAAGTTAATCCGGAATTGTACAATTTAGGACTGGAATGACTTCTGGACTATGCTTTTGGACTATGTGATTTAATAATTGGTTTTAAAGCTGAGATGTTTTTAACTTGTTGGTTTTAATGTGTGTGTTTTATTTTACTGTATGTTTTTATATGCGGCATCAAATTGTGCCTTCTTGTAAGCCACTCTGAGTCCCCTTTGGTTTGAGAAGGACGGGGTATAATAATAATATTAATAATAATAATAATAATAATAATAATAATAATAATAATATTTCAGAGAGAGAAGGGCAATGGCAAGGTATTCCAATGTCAGACAAGACCAACCTCAGAAGGTGAGTCCAAAATTAAAAATATATTTTACCTAAAGTTCTTACTGATAGAAACTCAGGGCCCTTCCACACAGCCCTATATCCCAGAATATCAAGGCAGAAAATCCCACAATATCTACTTTGAACTGGGTTATCTGAGTCCATACTGGCATATATTTCAGTTCAAAGCAGATAATGTGGGGTTTTATTAAGCTGTGTGTCAGGGGCCTGAATGTGGACTTACGACCCTTCCACACAGCTCTGTATCCCAGAATATCAAGGCAGAAAATACCACAATATCTGTTTTGAATTGGGTTATCTAAGTCCATATTCAGATAATGTAGGATTTCCTGCCTTGATATTCTGGGATATAGAGCTGTGTGGAAGGGTCCCAGATAGCCCAGTTCAAAGTGGATATTGTGAGATTTTCTGCCTTGATATTCTGGGATATAGGGTTGTGTGGAAAGGCCCTAAGCCCTAAGAAAGATATTTCAACCTTTTAAAATGAAAGAAAATCATTTTTAACAGCAAAGTGATGGTGTCTTGAGGTGAGGGATATGGCCATTTGGGGAGCCTGAACTGGAACCTTCGAAGTGCCAATTTTTGACTTGGGACCTGATGCCTTCCAGCCTTCTCTTGAGCTTGAAGGAGAAGTCCACAAAAACAACAGAAACAGCACACATGCCCACCACTTTTATAGTAAAATCACATGCCAGAAATATTCAGAAGGCAATTTACTCATAACAAATATGACACATATCCATCTCACCTCTGCATCATTATACAACACACAAACAATGCCAGAGCTTATCCAGTCTTTTGCTTGTGATGGCAAACCAGCAACAACTTCACTGCAGTGAGTTTTTGGGCACTCTTCCAGATTTTTGTTTTTACTTTCAGTGTTTTAAGGCAAAGCAAATAAGAAGAGTCCAATTATCAGGTGAGGAAAGGTGTGTGTTTCAACCAGATCAAAATAGGAAAACAGTGTGGCTGGAATAATTATGCAATTAAAATACTAAGAAATAACTGGGTTTTGATTAGGCATGATTAATGGAACCATGCATTCTTGACATTCCTGTGATATTCATGTGGAAATATAAACAACCACATTCCAATGATGTGTAATCCCTGCCTTGCTGAGACTTTAGGCAAAGGTCTTCATAATTTTTCAATGTTTTCTGAACAAAACTTTGACACAGTTGAAAATATATGTAAGCATTGCCCTAATTTTGAGTGGAAGCCTGGTCATGTCCTGCTAAAATCACCTGCAGGCAATATCAACAAGTTAAAATACACATGCGTTCATTTTCTTTCACTTCATTTGGAGCAAGGTTCTCATATTCTCAGGATTAAGATGGAATATGTTATGACTATTTTTGTGCGTGAGAGAGGAAAGTACACATGGTTGTAGAAAAGTGATACTTCCTCTTGATCTAAAAAGACACTCACAGCAAAAATGGAAATGCTGTGACTAAACAAGGTATTAACAAAAAGACCTGAACTGACACAATTTTATTCATTTTTTAAAATGTGTGCTTTCTTTTCCAAACTGCTCAAGGCAACTGAAAAGCACACATTAAAAACATTATCTTAAGGTTCACAGCTATCTAAATACTATATTAAGTCAGCAAAGTTGGGTAAACATGGCACTGCACATATACAGCGGTGATATTTGAATTACAAGAGCAAATGTTTAGGATTGCTTCTCCCATTCATGGAGATGGCATTGATGCAGAGAATTTCCCACTTGATTGTGTTTCAGAATATTTATTCTGGAGTTTTGAAATATTTATACCTGAAGAGCTGGGCATCTTTAGCCTACAGAAGAGAAGGGTGAGAGGAGACACAACGGCTATGTATAAATATGTAAGGGGAGGGCATAGGGAGGAGGGAACAAGCTTGTTTTCTGCTGCCTAGGAGACTAGGATGTGGAAGAATGGCTTCAAACCACAGCAAAGGAGATTCCACCTGAACATGAAGAAGGACTTCCTAACTGTGAGAACTGTTCAGCAGTGGAACTCTCTGCCCCAGAGTGTGGTGGAGGCTCCTTCTTTGGAGGTTTTTAAGCAGAGGCTGGATGGCCCTCTGTCGGGGGTGCTTTGAATGCAATTTACCTGCTTCTTGGCAAAGGGTTGACTAGATGGCTCATAAAGTTTCTTCCAGCTCTGTGATTCTAGAATCTAAGTATCAGTTATTGATCATAAATAGAAAAAAACTGCAATGCAGAACCTGCAAGATGTTGATTGTGAAAGCTTTTCCTATATGTTTAACAATTTTATAAAATTTTAACTATATTGACACAGCTGAATCCTAATTCCCCACCTCCTATACACACTAGAAACAAAGAAGAACTGAGTTATATTTGTACTTCCCACATAAACACGTTAATTGGAACTAAAACAGAATCCTTACTTCTCTAGTTTTTGCAATATGTATTATTCCCCACATTAAAAATTAATACAGAAATATATTTTGGGGGAATGGGTACACAAATTTATATTAAAAAATTATAAAAGGGAAAATAGCTCACAAAATGTATATTTTAGGCCAGCATGCAAATAGAAATGCATACATTTGGCAAAAGTAAATACATACAAGCACTAGGAGAAATGCATATAGGAAACATATATAATAGACAGAGTAAAGTAAAGGTTTGCCCTTGACATTAAGTCTAGTCGAATCTGATGCTGGGGGGTGGTGCTCATCTCCATGCCTAATCTGAAGAGCTGGCATTATCTGTACACACCTCTAAAGTTATGTGACCGGCATGACTTCATGGAGTGCCATTACCTTCCCACCATAGTGGTACCTATTGATCTACTAATATTTTGCATGTTTTTGAACTTCTAGGTTGGCAGAAACTGGGGCTCACCCCACTCCGCGGATTCAAACTGCTGACCTTTTGGTCAGCAAGTTCCACAGCTCAGCGGTTTAACTCACTGCACCACCATGGCCCCATATTAGACCAAAATATATGCATGCAATAACCAACATGGGTTTCCTTGCTAACATTACAGGAAGAAAAATTGAACACCAGTATGGAAATAGAATAAAAATTACTGGGTTGTTGTGTGTTTTCCGGACTGTATGGCCATGTTCCAGAAGCTTTCTCTCCTGACATTTTGCCTGCATCTATGGCAGGCATCCTCAGAGGTTGTGACTTCATAAGGGGGAATTTGCCCAAGACTTTTGGAAGGCGCTAAGTTAGAGAGTGCTGTTTTCTTCAAATTTTATTTTATTATTACAGGAGAGAATGCTTCTGGAACATGGCCATACAGCCCAGAAAAAAACACAACAACCCAGTGATTCTGGTCCTGAAAGCCTTCAACAATACATAAAACAAAATTAACTGAAGTCTTCCGATATGAGAAACTTAAGAGGAACTGAAACAGACAGCTATGACACATAAATCTTCAAGCCCATCCTTGTTAATATTTCATCCGATCCTAGGTCAGTACCTTTTCATCATTATTTGTCCTTTGGACCCACTTTTCCATCTTGTCCAATTGGGGATTTGTCCACGGATCGTTTTACAAAACACGGCCTTACTTCCATTAAACTAAGCTTCCTGCTGATGTCATTTTTGCATTACAAAGGTCTTAATTCAAACCATGACATAAATGCTTTTCATCAGTTTGATTTCATTTTGTTCTTTCTGCCAAAGTTCTTGAATTATTTTTTTAAAAAATAAAATAAAGAGTATGTTGTATAATAATTGCTGCAGGACAGACTACTTTATTCTCAAATGTGAAAGACAAATGGGGTGTGACATGCATATGTTGCAACATGCAAGAGTTATTTCTTCAGGACCTCACTTTCCCCCCATCCTTTTCTCCATAGAATAGTTTGCTTCCTTTGAATCTGACTGAATAACAATACCAAACTTGAAGCAGAATTCCCAGAGACAATTGGGTCAGGAGGTAATTTTTGAAACATCCTTCTCTTCTCATCAGGAACTTGTGGATTAGGGTTTGCCAGAATGGAAACTAGAGAAGGCGCCTGTATCTTTAATGGCTGTGCGGAAGGGGGAATTTCAGTAGGAAGTTCTTGTTACCTGGTTGCATGCTAAGCAACACTTGCTGGAATTCCCTCTCCTATATCACTGTTATAGGTACAGAAGCCCTTTCCAGTTTTAGATCCCTATTAACACTTTCAAAAAGAATTGGAAACAGTCTTTTACATTTGTTTTATAGGTTGCTTACGAATAGCAGCCTTTCCAAATCTACAGAGAAATATAGTATCAGAGATCATATTAGTGCTTTCTCTTGTCTGATGGGATGCATGGCAACCACAGCTACTTATGGCAACTCTCTCCATTTCCAAAGAATAGCCTCAAATTCAACATGACTAACTTCCATTACATTACATGGATGTGTCCATGAAATGTTACAATTAATAAACTGACCTTGAAGATTTTTATTTCTCTCTAAACCAGTGTTTCTCAACCTTCCTAATGCCACAACCTCTTAATACAGTTCCTCATGTTATGGTGACACCCAGCCACAAAATTATCTTCGTTGATACTTCACAATTGTAATGTTGCTACTGTTATGAATTGTAATGTAAATATCTGATATGCGGGATGTATTTTCATTCACTGGACCAAATTTGGCATAAATACCCAATATGCCCACATTGAGGTTGGGCGGGAGGTTGATTTTGTAATTTGTGAGTTGTAGATGCTGGGATTTAGAGTTAACCTACAATCAAAGAGCATTCTGAACTCCACCAATGATGGAATTGAACCAAACTTGGCACACAGAACTTCCATSAGCAACAGAAAATACTGGAAAGGTTTGGTGAGCATTGACCTTAAATTTAGAAGTTGTAGTTCACCTACATCCAGAGAGCACTGTGGACTCAAACAYTGAAGATCTGGACCAAATACTCAATATAACCAAATACTCAATATAACCAAATGTGAATACTGGTGGAGTTATCTGGACCAAATACTCAATATGACACAAATACTCAATATAACCAAATGTGAATACTGGTGGAGTTAGGGGAAAATAGACCTTGACATTTGGAAGTTTTAATTGCTGGGATTTATAGTTTATCTCCASTCAAAGAGCATTTTGAARTCCACCAATGATTGAATTGGGCCAAACTTCCCACACAGAACCCCCATGGCCAAGAGAAAATACTGTGTTTTCTGATGCTCTTTGGTGACCCCTCAGGCACCCCTTCATGACCCCCCCCKKCGGGGTCCCAACTCCCAGGTTGCGAAATGCTGTATCAACCAAGTTTCTGCAGTTTTTACAGTGATCTTGCACTAGTTATTTAATGTTTTTTGATACCTCGATTATTCAAACTATTGGATAATCTATATTTGAGTGTATATGTTCCTTTAAAAAATAAAACTCACATTACATGTTATCACAGATATTTGGCAGGCCTTATGTTATGAGAAAATATATGGAGGGGAAATCCTGACAGGGAAGTATCTTCTGTGAATGCTCTCATAATGCTTGCCTTCTCATATTTCAAAGAAGTGCTAATTTTCACAATTCTCAACAAGCCATTCTTTAAATACATTATTACTTTTTGATAGGAAGCTACAGGGTATAATGTCAAAAGAGAGATAATGTTAGCAAGATATTTACTTTTCTTCTATTGTAAGGAAAGGGGGAAAGAACAGGCTCATAAATTTAAGAAGCAGGCATGTCTCCATAAAGGATTTATTACTGCATTTGTGCTTGTTGAATGTCAGCTACTGAATTAATTTAAGTATAGAGAAAAATAAGTTCATTTGAGGAGCAATTTTTGGGAAATGGATGTTTACGTTGAAATTGGGGGGCACTTGGGGGCCCCCGGTGGTGCAATGGGTTAAACCCTTGTGCGGGCAGGACTGGAGACTAACAGGTCACAGGTTCAAATCTGGGGAGAGCAAGGATGAGCTCCCTCTGTCAGCTCTGGCTCCCCATGTGGGGACACTAGAGATGCCTCCCACAAGGATGGTAAAACATCAAAACATCCGGGCGTCCCCTGGGCAACATCCTTGCAGATGGCCAATCCTCTTACACCAGAAGTGACTTGCAGTTTCTCAAGTCACTCCTGACATGAAAAAAAAATGGAAGATACTATGTGGGGTTACCTTTGAAGGTAGTTCAAAGATACAGAAATTGGCTGCCCATGTGCTATTGGTATGAAGACAACTATTACACTGGATACTTCTTCATGTCCAGGTCCACTTTAAAAGGGCTGATATTGATCCTAAAGGTACCATGTCCTATTTGAGCTTGGAAGCTAAACCAGCTCAGCCCTTGTTAGTACTTGGATGGGACATCTCCAATGATATCAGGTGCTATGGGCCTATAAAGGCAGTCTCCAAGTTACAGATAAGATAAGTTCTGTAGGTTTGTTCTTAAGCTGAATTTGTGTAGCTCTCTGTGCCCCTGTTCAGAAGATTTCACCCCACTTTCTCCCTCTGTGATAACTGGATTTTGAAAAATTTGGGTTGTTGTGGAAACAAAGATTGATGGAATGCTTCACTGGAGACACCTTTCCCCGTGGTAACTCTTTCAAGAGTGAATTTCCCCTTCTAGGGGTATAGTTCTTTCACTTCCTGTTGTCTTGCCTCATTCTTAACTATGAGTTTTTTATAAGTCGTATGTTTGTAACTCTGGGACTGCCTGAATTTCAGAGGGAAGAATTGTCAAAGCCACCTCTGAGTATTCCTTGCCCAAGAAAACCCTATGGGGTTGCCATAAGTCAATAGGTAACTTAAAACACAAACACACACATACACAGTGATCTAAAGTGATTAAAAGTGCTTTTAATGTCCTAAATTAGGAGTGGACAACTTTATATCATAGGGCAAAATCTATCCTACATGGGGTTGCAGTCTGGTCATCTGGAGGTTCCTCAGAGCACTACAGCCCCTTTGTCACAATATCATTTGATGGTTCCCTATATTTTGTACCCCTCCTTCGAAACGATTTAAATGCCTCCCCTAAATCATAATTATTTGTGGGAAGAACTCTGAGATAAAATAGGCTGGTATTTGCATTTCTTTGGATTTTGCTCTTGCTCACCCCATAGAACATTGTCCTTGGAATCTTTCTGAAACTCAAATTAGGAATTGGGCTGGATGAAATTCCCTTAAATCATAGATGCTAAACTTGTGGCCTTGTAGATGTTTGGGCCCCTAATTCCCAGAAACCAGCTTGTCCAATGGCCAAGAAGTCCAAAACACCTGGAGGGCAACGAGTTTGACACCACTGCCCAAACTGGTCTGAAGTCATGTTATCTTAAGGCAGGCCCTCCAGGTGTTTGGGACTTCGGCTCCATACTGGCTATTAGGAATCGTGGGAGTTGAAGTCCAAAACACATGGAGGGCCACGAGTGACACCACTGCCCTAACTGGTCTGAAGTCACCTTATCCTAAGGCAGGCAAGGGCAAATTTCAGCCCTCCAGGTATTTTGGACTTCAAATCCCTACCGGTTGTTAGGAATTGTGGGAGTTGAAGTCCAAAACACCTGGAGGGCCGAAGTTTGCCCAGGCCTGTCCAAAGGACTATCTGCATCATTGTCAGCTAGCTCTGGACACTGACCATGGCTGAAAAGAATACTGCTCTCTTTCGGAGCTCTCCTGGGTCCTGAAGAGACTGAGTTTGCAAATGATTCCCACTTGGCTACTGCAGGCCAGCAACCTCCTGTTGTGGCCCAACAGCTTCCTAAGGTTGCTCTGTGTCCTGGATGCCAGAGGATGGAAGTTGTCTCTGTGTCAGATGTGGCAGAGTTCAAATGAGGAAATAAGGACACCAGTTCCTTACTTGATGAACTAGAAGCGCTAGTAAAATGTGGAGCTGTATCCCTTTCAAGGCAACAGTATAAACCATTAGGTGAAACTATAATATGGATGTGGGCATGTAGCAAAATGATGGCCTTGCAACTCCTAATTAGAATTCTGCACCCTCAATGATATTTCCATTCTCAAAGTTTTAGCACTGATACTTGTAAATACCTCAAACTCTTCTATTGGTTGTGATTGCATTCTCTTGGTAACTTTGCTTGTCCTTTTTCTAAATGCTCCACTGAAGCTTTCAGGTACACCCATGTGAGAAATTTGGCACCTGAGAAGAAATTCCATTGGATGGAGAACAAGCCCTATGAGGAGCAGCTTAAAGAGCTGGGCATGTTTAGCCTGAAGAAGAGAAGGCCGAGAGGAGACATGATAGCCATGAATAAATATGTGAGAGGAAGTCATAGGGAGGAGGAAGAAAGCTTGTTTTCTGCTGCCCTGGAGACTAGAACATGGAAAAATGGCTTCAGACTACAAGAAAGGAGATAGTTTATAATTATTCTGTATTTTGCATTTTACTGTGTTGTATTGTATTTTTTAGAAGGGCCTGGCCTCATGTTAGCCTCTCCGAGTCCCCCATTGGAGAGATGGTGGCGGAGTATAAATAAAAATTATTATTATTATTATTATTATTATTATTATTTCATCTGAACATGAGGAAGAACTTCTTAACTATGACAGCTGTTCAGTAGTGGAACTCTCTGCCCCACAGTGTGGCAAAGGCTCCTTCTTTAGAGGCTGGATGGCCATCTGTCGGGGGTGCTACGAATACAATTTTCCTGCTTCTTGGCAGGTGGTTGAACTGGATGGCCCACAAGGTCTCTTCCAACTCTATGATTCTATGATTCTAGGGTTCCAGAATTCTTATCTGTGGGCAATGCCTACATTTTGCCCCATCTCCTAGCTATATCCCTGGACGGAGCTCTTCTAGGTAGGGAGTCATAGCATTTACCATTTACCATTTGCTGCCCAGAGACCTGCCTTATTGGCATCATGGCAGTGAATTCCTGAGAGCATCTGACTTTTTTTTTACCTCAGTGCTGTGTAAAGTGAGTAGATCAATAGGTACCACTTTGGCGGGAAGGTACCACTGTTTCAAGCAGTCATGCCGGCCACATGACCTTGAAGGTGTCTACAGACAAAGCTGACTCTTTAGAAATAGAGATGGGCACCACCCCCCAAAGTGGGACACAACTAGACTTAATGTCAGGGGAAACCTTTGCTTTTACTTTAAGAAATGCAGTTCAAAATGGATTTGTAAGTATACATTATTTTAAATGCACCACCATATTGAACTCCAATTCAGAATGGCAACACGTACATAATCATCTCACCTTGACATGGCCTGGATAGAAGTTCACATTGTCTGGATTGCTGCAAGCCCAATGTGTCATGGCAAGTAGCCCTGAAAGTTTATGTCACAAGATTCATGTTAATGTAGCCTGGGAAAGATAAAGATAGTGCCTCGCTGATTAAGTTGCTTGTTGTAACTGTGCCATTCCCAGTAAAGCAATAGCAAACTTTTCTTCTTACTCATTTTTGTCCTTTCCAAGGGAGTTTACCTGGCACACAGCATGCGTACATATCATCAGTTTGGCTCGTAAATATTATGAGATAATTTGTTTACCTTCTTTTCTTTTCTTTTTTTAAAAGACAAACATATGAGTTTGAATACCTGCTCTTGTGACATTGGGATGTCTTTTCTAAATCTGTCATGAACTTGTTCATAATGGTTTACATGTGGTCACAAAACTTGGAAATGTTACTTTTTTGAAGCACAAAAAAGTCCCAAATGGCCACCCTGGGAGCTATAATCTAAAACTAACTTTCTAAAGACCAACCATGGAGTGGCAATTCAGCTAAGATGACAGCAAGAGGTTATTGGCAACACAGGGAGTGAGGATAAGAAATATAGATTGCAAGTATGACCCACAGAACAGCATTGAGATTAATTTCTTCAAGTAGGAGCATGCAGATCTTGAGGATTCAGGAACGATTTTTTTGTTTTATTGTGTTTTCCTAGAACTTTGAACATTCAGTTTGTGTAAAACAGTGAGTTATGTGAATGAACACCTGATGATAATTCAAGAACAAGCTGAATTCACTCAGTCCAGAATGTCTAGGCAATGGTAGAAGCAAACTTATAGTCTTCTTCACGCAGATCTACTTTAATTTTTTCCTGGCATTTTTTTTCATCAATCTAATTTAAGGGAGGGGGCTTTTAAATTCTTTGTTATTAGGCAATTGAGACTTGTAAACCTTTAGCAATTTACTACCTGGACTGGATATCAAAGTCTCTTCTTCTCACCCCTGTCTTAAGGGGCCCCACAACAGTAATGGTCAGTTAAAAAGGAATGGAAAAAAAGATTTCATTGTGTGATCTATTCAGATACAAGAGTTATCTAGAAAGTAAGGTTACAAGATTTTTTTAAAAAATACAAAGAATGAATATATTTTAATAAAACTTACATGGATTATGGCATAAATATTACATTATTTTTCCATGTAATCACCATTCAGTTCAATACATTTTGTCATCTGTGGGACAGGTTTTTGATGCCTGTCACTGAAGTTTCCCTCCACCTTTTTCAGACGTTTTGTCACTTTGGTTTTCACCTCCTCATCAAGTGTTTTTCACCCAGGTGTTCCTTCAATTTAGTGAGCAGATGATAGTCACTGGATGTAAGATCATGGCTGTGAGACAGGTAGCTTAAAACATCTCAACCAAATGAAGTCAACAACTCTTGTGTTGAAGGAGCAGTGTGTGAATGTGCATTGTCATGAAGGAGACAGAGTCCTGCCATCAGCATATCACAAGTTTTGTTTTGGATGGCTCTGTGAAGTTTCTTCATGGGCTCACAATATATTCCATACCGATTTTGTCACATGCTCTCTTGACAGTACATCCTCTCCATAAACCGAAACAATTCCACAATTAATCGCAGCAGCATTCATGCCCCAGGTAGCATATTGCAATGCAAACTTTGCACTTGGAGGGAAAGTGGACAGTCATCTCTCACCTTCACCACAATGTCAGTCGATGAGCTACTGACGACTGGCACTGCTCATTTGTTTCCACTGGCTTTCCTTTACACAACAGTGATACCAATTTTCCCTGTGAAATATTCCTGCTTCTTGGCAGGGGGTTGGACCGGATGGCCCATGAGGTCTCTTCCAACTTTTTGATTCTATGATTCTATGAGGGTTGGCAGTTCAAAGCCATGAGTCAGGATGAGCTCCTGCTGTTAGCTCTATCTCCTGCCAACCTAGCAGTTCAAAAGCATGTGAGTAGATCAATAGGCAAAAAGGTAAAAGGGCACCCCATGCAGACATGGTGGCAAACATGATCAAAGATGTCTATGTACAACAGGCTCCTTGGCATGGAAAAATGGGACAACAGCACCTCTCCATGGCCGGAGTTGAGCATTGTCTCCAGGTCCCGGAGATGTAAGTGGAAGGCCTTTACCTTTGTCCGTGTATTGTATGTCATTGTTGTTCACTGTTGTTCTCTGTGTAAAAGGCATTGAATGTTTGCCTTATATCTATATACTGTAATCCGCTCTGAGTCCCTCCAGGGAGATAATGTGGAATATAAATAAAGTGTATTATTATTATTATTATTATTATTATTATTATTATTATTAAGGATTCAGACGAGTGCACTTAACTATCAGTAGCAGCCACCACCACTCATTTCTTTTCCAAGTGTGATAATTATATTCCGTGTGAGTTGGAGTCCAAAACATCTGGAGGGCCCAAGTTTGCCCATGCCTGAGCTAGCTTGTATATCTTGACAAATCCTTAAAACTGGCCCATAAAAAAGCTGTTTTCTTTTAAACTGAATGGGAAAATCTCATATACTAAAATGAATCAAATAAAATTCACTCTAATGTTGATCACCTCTGCTTCTCTCACTGGTCTTGAAGAAGAGCAGATTTGCACATAATTGTAAAAGAAAAGGATCTGCAGCAGTTGTGTGCTGCGAGCAGTCATTTTTCATGTAAGAGAGTTTATTTTGGAATGTGGTTGACAGGTTCTTTTCCCCTCTTTTAGACCCCGAAGGAGGCATCTACGTTCATTCGAAAATAAAGAATCCCAGGTCCTGGACTCCACAGAGAAGAATATGTCAGAAAACACAGTGTGAAAGTGCAATTACGATGATTGAATCGCCTGAGGACAGTCCCTGTATGAACTAGATACATTCCACTGTTGCTAAACACTGTGTAGTCTGTTCATGTTTTAAAGTGTTTGTTTTGCCGTGGGTATTGATCGTTTCTTTACATGTGGGACAAACACCCCTAAGATGCCATCAATGTATCTGATAAGGCTTTGAGGCACTATTGAAAACCATACCTATGTAATAGGTATTATTGCTGGGGTTTCTCAGCCTCGGGCCATCCGTGCGCTTATTTGTGAAGTGTCTTGTGGCATGTACGCACATGGGGTGAGTGGGTTGATCTCTTTCAGGTATCTTCATACACGAGAGTTCACAGGAAGGAGCAGTGCTGGCACATGAAATGGAACATCAGCAGTCTCTACCTGCTTTTCCCAGGCATTCATTTCCAAGCTTCAGTTATTGCCCCAAATTACTCAGCTAATGTTATGGGAAGCTCCCCCAGAGAGGCATGTTTTGAGATTCTGCATTTCATGAAATATGTTTTCTAATAATTCCAGGAGAATTCAGATTTCATTGGTTTTTTAGAGCAGGCTTCTAGCCCAGATTATTTGAGGGGGTAACCAAGACTGGGCCTACATTTTGAAACTGCATTATATGGCTAGTATTTAAAACCATATGTTGTTGTTATTTATTCATTCAGTCGCTTCCGACTCTTCATGACCTCATGGACCAGCCCAAGTCAGAGCTCCCTGTTGGCTGTGGCCACCCCCAGTTCCTTCAAGGTCAAGCCAGACACTTCAAAGATACCATCCATCCATCTTGCCCTTGGTAGGCCCCTCTTCCTTTTTCCTTCCATTTTCTCCAGCATCATTGTCTTCCCCAAGCTTTCTTGTCTTCTCATGATGTGGCCAAAGTACTTCATTCTACAAACCCATATAACACAATTTAACTACATCGGAAGGGTCTACAGCACTGATCATATAATGCAGTTTACAACTGCAATATATGGCAATGCAAATCCAGCCTGAAGCACTGCTGGTGCATGTGAAGGATTTAAAAATGAGAATGGGATTGACGTATTGAGAGATTCACCTTATGCTTGAAACCATATAGGAGTTTCTCATAATTTCATACAAGAAAATAATGGGTTTTTGTGAGTTTTTTGGGCTGTATGGTCATGTTCCAGAAGCAGTCTCTCCTTATATTTCATCCACATCTATGGGAGGCATCCTCAGAGGTTGTGAAGAGAATTCTTGTGGAACATGGCCATACAACCTGGAAAATGCATAGCAACCCAGTGATTCCGGCCATGAAAGCTTTCGACAGCACAAGAAAATAATGCTTAGTTAGTGTGAATAACACACACATAGAACTGTCACTCCGCACTCATGTGATGATTTCCTCAGGGTACTTACATGTTCTTTCCTGTTTGTGAAACCCTGGCAGAATTGACATGATAGCATTTGTTTATTTATTCCATTTATATCACTCCTTTCCCCAGCCAAAGGGCACAGGGTTGTTTCCAATATTTTCAATAAAACATTCTAAAACATACTATAGAAAAATATTTTAAACAATTAAACGTTAATTCTGTTGGAAGCATATAGTTTAAAACAGTTTTTGAAATATTATAATAATATTATAATAATATAACACTTTATTTGTATTCTGCCCTATCTCCCCGAGGGGACTCAGAGCGGATTCCGGCATATATACAGACACAGATAAACGTTCAATGCCTTTGAAACACAATGAAACACAAATACATTGGCAAAGACTTCCCCTTTCATCCCTGGCTTGGGTGACGGTGCTCATCTCCATTTCCAAGCCGAGGAGCCTGCTTTGTCCATAGACACATCTTGGTCACGTAGCTGGAATGGCTTCATGGGGCACCATTTTACCTTCCCGCCAAGGTGGTACCTATTGGTCTTCTCACATTTGCATGTTTTTGAACTGTTAGGTTGGCATGAGCTGGGGCTGACAGTGAGAGCTCACCCAGTCTTGTGAATATGAACTGCCAACCTTCATGTCAGCAAGTTTAGCAGCTCAACCATTTAACCCATTGTGACACCATAAAATTAAAAACTTACAGTGCCACTGAAGATTACTCTTTCTCTTATGCGGACCAGTTACACCTATGAGGAATGTTCTATTGAATCTGCTTCAGATTGTTTTTGTCAAAATCTGCTCCGATGAGCCACACCAGAGTTTTTAGTCCAACTCTGAACTGGTCTTATGAGCCACACGCAGATATAAAATGGATTAAAGGGGCATGCAGTAGTGTGCATGTGAATTTCTTATTAATATGAAATCCAGATTTGCTTTGGCCACATAGAACAGGGTGAGCTGCAGCACCAGGATTTCTTCCCATTAGATACAATTGCTTCTTTCTTTCTGGGAAACTCTCTTTGGTCCAGCCATGAATTCCTCAGAGATGAGCACCGGTTTGGAGACCATTCTGAGTAGCCCTGGACTTGGTTACTCCCTTCCTATGGTCCTTTTGATTCAGGCAGCCCTTTTATGACTCACGAGGAACAAGTATTTTATTAGGTGGGTGTTGCATTTTCTTTATTTACATATTTTTGAAAAAGTGTTTTTACTACTATCTGGACTTGGTTTGTGCTTCTATTGGTTTTTTTTATTCAGTCTTATTGTGAACTGTCATCAGTTCCGCTTTTGAATGAAAGGCAGGATATAAAACCAACAAATACTGATTAAATAAACCCTATAAAGTAGTAAGCATTATTGTTGCCATATTGTAAGCGGAAAGTGAAAACAAGACAGCAGTTTTCCTGAAGCTCCCAAGAGATGGAAGCATTACATTTTTGATGAAAAGTTCCTTAGAAAGATTTTAGAAGTTGCAGTCCTAAAAAATATTATTTGCACATTCTGGAGTCACTGCGTAAAGTCTATATTTCCTGTTTCCGTTTATTCTTCAAATAGGAAGAAATTTATTTCCTCAGATTGAACTAAACTTCAGAACAGGCAACTACAGCTTAAAACAATATTCCTATCAGGACCCCATTTACCATTAAGGTGGTGGAGGCTCCTTCTATGGAGGCTTTTAAACAGAGGCTGGAGGGTCATCTGTCAGGGATGCTTTGAATGCGAATGTGTTGTATTATTGTTAATGCTTATGCTATTGTCTATGTGATTTAGTTTAATTGCATGTATTGTTGTTGTTATTGCTTGTATTGTTGTGTTGTGGGCTCAGCCTCATGTAAGCTGCACCGAGTCCCTTGGGGAGATTACTCTAATGCATTTTAATATGCGATATCTCCAAGCCTGCTTTTGGAAAATGGATTTGCATCTTTTACACCACAAAATAAGGCCCCTTTTACACTGCTGTATGTAATCCAAGATAAACCATATAATTTGCTTTGAACTGGATTATATGAGTCCACATTGCCATATAATCCAGTTCAAAGCCAATAATCTGGATTTTACATAGCAGTGTAGAAGAGGCCTAAGAGGTATGCTACAACTGACCCATAGTCTCCTGGCCCAACTAGTTGCTGAGTTGTGACCTCCATCTTTCATGCTCTTGAATGCTGAACTCTTATACGCTGTAGTTCAGGTATGGGCAAACTTGGGCCCTCCAGGTGTTTTGGACTTCAACTCCCATCATTCCTAACAGTCTCAGGCCCCCTCCTTTTCCCCTTCAGCCGCTTAAGCTTTGTTGAAGTCCAAAACATCTGGAGGGCCCAAGTTTGCCCATGCCTTCTGTAGACTATGAAAAGAAGCCTTCTCTTTGCCTGATACACTTGATGTCAGGGTGATAAATTTTCCAATTACTTGGGCGTGAGGGAGAATAAGAACGCAAGAACGAAAAGAAGCTTCCATTTCATCTGTGAAGGCTTGTGTTTTTCAGCCTTGTTTGTGTTATCTTTGACAACCCACTTCATTAGCTTCTATTTTATGATCTGCTCTTTGAGAACTATTAAATGCCCTAGAGATGAATTGGCCATGTTTGCATTGCACTCCTTAGATGTATCATTAAAATACGTATATATATAAGACGGCATTAGGTCTTTCTTCTGTTTAATCCTTATTTTTCTTAATTCAAACAATATTGGTAGGGAAACAAAGAAGCAAAGAAAAAGTGGGTGGGGTGAAGACAGTGTGATCATTTGCGTCTCATTTCTTAAGAAGCTCTTGTAATTTTTCTCCTTCATCAGTCAAGCACAGCCATTCTATACCTGTATTTACACATCTCAGGTATCCTTTACCTTCAGCTTTTCATGACTTCGCAACAGCATTTAAGACACAACAGTAAGCACTCATTTCTCTTGCTAAGGATGTACACCATACTTACATGTTACAGGCAGAAATGTAATCATGCTCCTAAATTATGGTCAGAGTTGTAAAGCTGTAATTAATCATTAGCTGTCACTTATATCCTCCTTTTCGAAGCCTCCTTTGGCCCCATTTCCCTTTTGTGTGTTTGTTATCTCAGTGCCTTCTCGACTTGAAAAATAAATAGTTTCACTTTACTTTTCTAAGTTAATGAAATCGATGTCTTCCATTCATACCAAACAACAGCATTGTTGACAGCTATTAACTCATCCTGATCCACCCCCGCATACTTGTCAATCAAATATGATGTTGCCTAAATAGCTGCTTGTGTTGAAATGGAAACACCCATATAAACAACATTATTCTAAGGTTAATGTATCCGTGGTTTTACATTAATATATTATATTTGCTTTATATTTGTATGAATTAAGTAGCAGCTATAAATTGAACAAAAACAAGATATGCCGCCCTTTCTAGTTTCAGAATACATGACTTAGAATAATAGAATCATTGAGTTGGAAGAGACCTCGTGGGCCATCCAGTTCAACCCCCTGCCGAGAAGCAGGAAAATCGCATTAAAGCACCCCCGACAGATGGCCATCCAGCCTCTGCTGAAAAGCCTCCAAAGAAGGAACCTCCACCACACTCTGGGGCAGAGAGTTCCACTGCTGAACAGCTCTCACAGTCAGGAAGTTCTTCCTCATGTTCAGATGGAATCTCCTTTCTTGTAGTTTGAAGCCATTGTTCCCTAGTCTCCAGGGCAGCAGAAAACAAGCTTGCTCCCTCCTCCCTATGACTTCCTCTCACATATTTATACATGGCTCCCCATCATGTCTCCTCTCAGCCTTCTCTTCTTCAGACTAAACATGTCCATCTCTTTAAGCCACTCCTCATAGGGCTTTTTCTCCAGACCCCTGATCACTTTAGTCGCCCTCCTCTTGACACATTCCAGCTTGTCAACTTCTCCCTTCAATTGTGGAGCCACAGAATAGGATCCTCGTGCAATCATGCCCTCAGCAGGTATGGTGAGGTGCACAACAATTAACTGATTGGGTTAGAGAAGGCCCCTCATCTGTCTCACAGTCCATTCAACACATACATCTAGGTTTGGGGAAGAAAACCTTAAGCAAGAACTGTTAGATTTTGTTCATGGATAGATATGCTTCCAATTCTTGCTGCTTTCTTTCATATAAACACAAGCCTTTGGAGCACTTCGTCCTGAGAAAGGAGAGGTAATGATCACTATTGTTTCTTTTGCTGACTAAGAAAAAACAGTAGTTCCCCTTTCAGACCCAATTAGAAACAGCTATGTTTGTCATAAAAAATGCTTAATAACTTGCCTATCCCAAAGTAGATTGTATGCTGCTGTTGCCAGGCTGCTAAAGTTGTGTACTCTTCTCTTTCGTTTCAGCCTGACATTCTTGTAGCACAATTAGCAAGAATAACAAATGTCCTTTTTGAGAAAGACACTGTATTGTGAACAGATTCAAAGCAAATCCAGCTCATGGGAAGGTGCTGATAGACTGATTATATTTCATATTGGAGAAAGTCACAGTTGAGTGGCATTACACTCTTCGGTTTGGTTGCTGGCTGATATGCAAATAAATATCAGACAGAATTTCTATCCATTTCTTACTAGTCAGGCTCCAGCAATCTTACCTCTTTGAAAAAAAATATTATCTTCACTCAGATCTTATGCAGTAGAATATCTATGAG
Organism: Anolis sagrei ordinatus; assembly: GCF_025583915.1. NCBI lineage: Eukaryota > Metazoa > Chordata > Lepidosauria > Squamata > Anolidae > Anolis > Anolis sagrei. The sequence goes on from NW_026847438.1 coordinate 221,111,957, forward strand.
TCAATCATAAAACAAGAGGTTTCCACCAAGGCATTTTTCTATTCAAATACATTAGATGTGCATGAATACTATATATACATACTAACAAGTTCTATGGGTAGCTTCATGTGAGATATTTTCAGTGCAGTCTAATTATACTAAAATCAGAGACATTCAACTGCTACAGCAGCAGAAGACAACTCCATGCAGTTGATGAAGTGGACCACAAAAGCCAATGCCAAATAAAAGAGATCAATCTTTAAAGTGCCATTTTTTTTTTACTTTTTTGTTGAAACTGACTATACATAGAAGAGCTTGGCCCCTTTCAGCTCTCCAATTTCATGACTGTGCTCATCCCGGGAAAGGAGGGAAAAAATGTTTCACAAAACCACACAAAAGGCAGACATTTTCTTTCATAGGGAGGAAGGAGCACGCTTGTTTTCTACTGCCCTGGAGACTAGGACGTGGAACAATGGCTTCAAACTACAGGAAAGGAGATTCCACCTGAACATTAGGAAGAACTTCCTGACTGTGAGAGCTGTTCAGCAGTGGAACTCTCTGCCCTGGAGTGTGGTAGAGGTTCCTTCTTTGGAGGCTTTTAAACAGAGGCTGGGTGGCCATCTGTTGGGGGTGTTTTGAAGTCGATTTTCCTGCTTCTTGGCAGAAGGTTGGGCTGAATGGTCCATGAGGTCTCTTCCAGCTTTATGATTCTATGAAAATGTCAATACCACTAGACCAAAGTAATTTAGAGTTACTGTCTAGTTATGGAATGCATTTTGTGTTATCTTTTCTTGCAGGTCATGAGCAAACTGTAACCAGTCAATGAATGGCAAGACAGATGGCAAACAGTTCATCCAGATCTCACAACCTCTGAGGATGCCTGCCACAGATGCAGGAGATAATGCTTCTAGAACATTGCCATACAGCCCGAAAAACCTACAAAAGCCAGTGATTCCGGCCATGAAAGCCTTCAACAATACAAATTCATCCAATAGCTACTTACTGTTAGTTAGAAAGCTTTAAAAAGGCTTGTAAAAAGGTAGATTGTGTGCTTTCTTGAGAATGAATTTTTACCTCCAACTTTGTGTGTTAATAGGCTAAAACACACTGGGTATGAATCTCTATGCTGCCCACAAACCAAGTGGCAATGGTATCATAATGGTGTTAAACCCATTACTACACATTGCTATGCACAACGCACAGCCACTGGGCCTCTACTTCATCAGAGTAAGTCCTAGAGGAGCGCATATGATGCAGAGGGACTACTGTAGTGGAATATTTTATGGCATGCATCTTGGAGGTCCTTGCTTTTCATCCAAAATCCTTGTGCCGGCAGGACTGAAGACTGACAGGTCAGAGTTCGAATCCGGGGAGAGCGTGGATGATCTCCCTCTGTCAGCTCCAGCTCCCCATTCAGGGACATGAGAGATGCCTCCCCCAAGGATGGTAAAATATCGACATATCTGGGCGTCGCCTGGTCAGCATCCTTGCAGACGGCCAATTCTCTTACACCAGAAGCGACTTGCAGTTTCTCAAGTCACTCCACACACACACACAACCCCTAGTTTCTCATTTTTCAGGTAGTCTGTCCTGGCACCCCTTATTTTTGAAACTAAGTGCAGATCTGATGTTAGTGTTTTTGTCTGGTGTTCCAAACAAAGGATTTAATCTAGGAAGGAAAGTACAGAAGGCAAATGTACCCACACTGATTAATAGTTTGAATGTTGGATAGGATAAATTTGAAGGCATGTTGTCCATAAGAAAAAAAAACTCCTTAGTCACCATAAATCAAAAATAACTTCATGGCTCGCAACAATGATAACTACCAATTGTTGTGCTGTCATTGAATGTTTTGTAGCACAAAGTTCTGCATTTAATCTGTAACGTTAATGTGTCTTTCCTTGCATGTCCAAGCAATATTATTATGGGTTCAATGCCAGCAACTGTTTCATTCTACTATAATTTTAAAATGGACAACTAAATGTCTCTTTTTTGTTTCTTTTGCTTTTCTTTTTCCTTTTCCCCATAGCACACAAAATAGATTGCTTAAATGCTTACAAGAACAAGTCAGGCAACAGTTTAACCTTTGACAATGGCAGTATTTTTAGATTTAACTGAAAGCACTTAGTTAAGAAAAATCTGTTTCCACTTTGCTGATGAGATGTTTTTAAATAAATGGCAGGTTACAGCAACATATGGCAAAACGATGACTTTACGGAGGACCTGAGCTTCCAGCCTTTACTCCGGTGAAGTTGTGGGATGTAATCAGAGTCATATGATTGACAGTATAGATTCTGAAAAAGAAACCCCAAATGAAATCACTCAGAAAACTTTTCTGCCCTAAACCCCACCTAAGTGGTTTCTGATTCTTTCCCAACTCCAAAGTAATAGTACATCTACATGTCTGCTCAGAGGGAAGACCCACTGGGTTCTTTAAGGCATTTCCAGCTGAGTGTGTAGACAATTTCAGTATCCTGCTATATTTCTCATGAAATTACTGTTTAGTAATGTGTCATATGCTCCACAATGTGTTAAAATATTAATAAAAAATCTGACATTTTGGAGTAAATGTGTTTCTGATGCAAGTGTTGAAAATCATTGAAAATCTTAAGTATGCACAATTTTTACAAGTCATATTTTTGGAAAAACCATATAACATATCCTAGGGCCCTTCCACACAGCCATAAAACCCAGAATATCAAGGCAGAAAATCCCACAATATCTGCTTTGAACTGGGATATCAGAGGTCCCTTGCACACAGCTGAATAAAATCCCACAATATGTGCTTTGAACTGGGATATATAGCTGTGTGGACTCAGATAACCCAATTCAAAGCAGATATTGTGGGTTATTCTGCCTTGATATTAAAAGTTATATGTCTGTGTGGAAGGACCCTGAGTCCACACTGCCATAGTTCAAAGCAGAAATTGTGAAAGGGGCCCTAGTCACATTGTCCTAATTAACATATTAGGGACTTAACCCAGCACTGTGGCATAGGTAAGTGACAGTGCCTTTTCAGTGATGGTCCCTCAGCTGTGGAATTCCCTCCCCAGGGATTTTAGATCAACTCCCTCTCCCCTAACCTTTCATAAAATAGTGAAAACGTGGCTCTCAGATCAAGTCTTTGGAGAACCTTTGCAATAGACAGATGCGGAATTATGTGCAAGGACTATTGGAACAGTCTGGATTATGAATAGAGTGGTTTAACAGTGGTGATATTGATTTAAATATTTTTAAATGTTTTGATGTATTTTATAATCCTATTTTAAAGGTTCATTTTAATTTTACATTGTTTTTAATGGCATCGAATAGCTGCCTATGTTGTAAAGCTGCCTTGAGTCCCCTCTGGGGTTGAGAAAGGCGGGGTAGAAATGTCATTAATAAATAATAAATAAACTACAGACTTCCAGAAATACAACATGAGAATGAGACTTTCAAGATCTCTGTCTTGTAAGAATTCCCAGTATGACCCTTGGCCAAAGATCTGAGCAGGCATGATCTTTTCCCATTCTTGTGCACAGCAATGCAATCATATTCCCTTGCCTACTTCATACTAATTTTGTCCATCTTATACACAAATGGCATGGCACTCCTATTTTTCTTTTATTTTTGATGAAATTTAATAGAGGAAGGATGTTGTCAAACTACCGTATATACTTGAGTATAAGCCGACCCAAATATAAGCTGAGGCACCCGATTTTACCACAAAAAAACGGGAAAACTTATTGACTTGAGTATAAGCCAAGGGTAGGAAATGCAGCAGCTATGGGTCTCTTTCGAAATAAAAATAGATACCAATAAAATTACATTAATTGAAGCATCAGTAGGTTGAATGTTTATTAATATTTACATAAAACTGTAAGATAAGACTGTCCAACTCTGACTAAACCATTATTATAACCTTCTCCAATGTACATGTGTTTACATATCCTTCCAATAATAATAGAGTAAAATAATAACTGTAATAAAAATAAAAATAATAAACTTAACCTATAAATGTAATAAATAATAATAATAATAATAATAGTAGAGTAAAATAATAAATAATCTTGACTCGAGTAAAAGCCGAGGGGAGCTTTTTCAGCCTAAAAAAAGGGCTGAAAAACTAGGCTTATACTCGAGTATATAAAGTATTTCAAAGGAGGATATTCCTATAATTTTCTGAGTAGGCAAAAATTATTTTCCCTGATCTCTGGGCGTAATTATTTAACTGTACAGAGCAGTAGTAAAAGCAACACATTGCTTTGTACATGGTATACATGTGATCATACTGATCCCCCAGTGGCGCAATGGGTCAAACTCTTGTGCCAGCAGGACTGCTGACTGAAAGGTCGGCAGTTCTGATCCGGGGAGTGGGGTGAGCTCCCATCTTTCAGCTCCAGCTTCTCATGCAGGGACATGAGAAAAGCCCCCCATAGGATGGTAAAACATCCCAGCGTACCCTGGGCAACTTCCTTGCAGACGGCCAATTTTTTCACACCAGAAGTGACTTGCAGTTTTTCAAGTTGCTCCTGATCTGAAAAAAATTGTATAATTTGAAGAAGCAACGTTTTTCCATATCTTTACCACTGTCACATGTGTAAGTCTGTATCATAAATATATAATCTCCAAAACAACTAATGTCAGAACAAAGGTTCAGCCAAATGCATGTTTCACTTTCCAGAGGGAAAATTTATATTTTTCTTCCATTTTTATTTCCAAGCTGAGCCTGAAGCAATACGGTCTTGTAGGAGAAGCATTGACTTGATTCTGCTCATAATATAAATTGGAAATTGGATTCACGCTCCTTTCTCCAGTAATTTTATTTGAATAGGTAGCATGTGCGGACATAGATTTCCTATGGGATCAGGAAAGCATTAATTTCCTGTCATTGTTTCTACATCACATGGGATTCCAAGTAATATTTCCTCTCTCACATTGTCCTGTTTTGTGGCTCTTTCTTCTCAAATCCAACTAAATTCTGAATGCTTTCAGTGCAACGCTTTTAGTCTGCAAACCGTCAGAGGAATATGACTTCTATGAAGGACCCCCTCCTTGGTAGAACCTGAATAGACTTTGAACAGTTGATTCCTTTTCAAATATTTGTCTCCATTTGTACATGCAACATAAGCAGCTGAGAACACGGAACAGAGAAATGTTTCAAATGATGCTGGGAGTGGAATGGAAGGAAATTCAGGGTTACTGTCAAGTTAAGATACAGTGCGTAATGATCCCATCCTTATTGCCTTTTGGGATTCGGAACAGGCAGAGCCAGCTGTTTAGAAGCTGAATACAGACATCCTGAGTGCTGAGTGCTAAAGGCTTAAATTGTACTTAGAATCAACAAATTACGATGTTAAAAGGAAAACTGCCTCCCTTTCTGACCTTCTCCCAGAATTGTTAATTCTGTTTTACTATTTCCAGACCAATAGTGCTTGAGGAGAATGAAGCTTCTTGTTGCTGTTATTACAACGAGCAAGATTTTTTCAGTAGACGATTGGAGAATATTTTATTAGTGATGATTAAGATTTGAACTAGAACCATTACAAAGCTGGTTTCTAAAATTTCAGCTTAAAAACTAAAAGAAAAATAGATTGGCCCATCTAGTCAATAAGACACTAATGATCCATGTGAACTGCAAATGTTATGACTAAGGGCGGATAAACTGATCAATTTCCCTTCACATTTCCCAAGAAACATCTCAAATAATTTCCATTGCTCATGAAGAAAGTTGTGACTTTATGTGGATTTATGAAGCAATCTGAGCATTAAAATAGTTTTGGAAAAGGTTGTTATGCAAAAATAAACCAAACAAAACTCACCCATTCCTGATCATTATTGCATATCGAAGGCGCTCTCATTCAGGTACAAGCTTCTGCCTGCCAAACAACTCATTGGATTATATCCGTATTTCACCCCAACGTGCCTCACAGGGTTTCTGTTGTGATGGTAACATGAGATAAGCATTTTAGGGCAATTTAAATGGATTGTAAAATAATTAACAATAATTGCCTCTAACCGAAATCATAATCACAATCTATAAATCATATTATGTGCATTTCTTTTGCAGAAATAGCTACAAATACATCTTCATCAAGTACTTCAAAGAAGTGCTTCACTTACATTAAATTAGATTAACACAATACTCTGCTGCACTGTCCACGAGATCTAACACAACCTGGAGAGATGCGGCAAAAGCAATTTCCAGTACTGAAGTCATCTCATTAAGGTGATGATATAAACCACTTTTTCATAAAACAAAAATATAATTGAAAAAAATATGCGTGCTCTACAGAAAAATAAAATGGGACTCAACTAAACAAATAGTCATCTAAACCAACAAAACCTCTTTTTCTTGTTAATTAGCTGCTCTGAGTTTCCCTATGGCGCAGCGGGTTAAACCGCTGAGCTGCTGAACTTGCTGACCGAAAGGTTGGCGGTTCGAATCCAGGGAGCGTAGTGTGCTCCCGCTGTTAGCCCAAACTTCTGACAACCTAGCAGTTCAAAAACATGCAAATGTGAGTAGATCAATAGGTACCACTTCTGCAGGAAGGTAACAGCGCTCCATGCAGTCATGCTGGCCACATCAACTTGTAGGTGACTATGGACAATGCTAGCTATTCAGCTTAGAAATGGAGATGAGCACCACCTCCCAGAGTCAGACACGACTAGACTTAATGTCAGGGGAAATCTTTACCTTTACTTATGGAGATAAAAAGCAGGATATAAATAAACATAATAATAATAATAATAATAATAATAATAATAATAATAATAATAGTCATCTGGTTGACTTTGACTTATGGCGATCCTATGAATGAGAGACCTCAGGAGGTCATCCTGTTATAACAGCCCTCCTTAGGTCTTTCAGACTCTGGGCTGTGGCTTCCTTTATGAGTCTATCCATCTGGAATTTGATCTTGCTCTTTTTTTTACTGCTTTGAACCTTACCAAGCATTGCCATCATTTCAAATGAGTCCCGTCTTGTCGTGATATGTCCAAAGTATGACAGTATCCGTTTAAAAATATAGTTGTGTTAATCTACTCACCCTGACTTTAGGAACTATCTTTCTTTTAAAAATGCAAACTAATTGGCAACAGTCAAAGCAGAGTCTCAAGTACATAGGATACAATAAGATAGAAAAATACATTAGAGACTAATGGTTAAAGTGAGGCATCCGAAGTATCAGCACACCAAAAATGCACTCCTAGAAGAGGGTTTGATGGATAGTTGAATGAATGCAATACACCAGAATTGCAATTGACAAATAGTCTATTAAGGGAGACCAGGGGCCCATCTACATAGGTCAAATGAGCTGGAAGGGCTGAGTGGCCTCCATGGTATCCATATGGGCCCATTCACATCAACACACACCAAAGCCACCTCTTATAATATCCATTTTCATAAACAGAGTTTTTGTTTTATTCTCAATTTTTTTTGTTACTGATGGATTGCTTGTTGGAAAACCTTTGTTGAGAAGGAAAAATCGAAAGTGTTTGAGAAAGAAAGAACAATTTTGCCATAAAAAGTATCTTCAAAAGGGCTATTTGGCTAGGCATATATTGTTTCAACAATAGTTCATTCACCTGCTCATAATTTTGGAATCATAATAAATGGTCTGATCCAGAACTTTACAGATCATAATTCCCAAGTATTGGAATTTAACTTCAGGCCCATCATAGTTTGTCCATTTTCTTTGTTTCATTAATGGAGTGTTTAGACACATCATAGTGGATTTAGGAAAATCGATTTTCAAACCAGCAAATAAACCAAACCAGTCTGATGTCCATTTCAGTTCTGGATATAAGATTTCAAAATGCCAAAGCAATAACAAAATGTCATCTCCAAAAAAAGGAGTTTTTTGGTGGTAGCCTTTGATGACAGGACCTTTAATAGGAGGGTTTTTCCTAATTTCAGACACAAGAGGTTCTATAGCAAAAAAACAAACAAACAAACAAACCAAATGGATAACCCTGCTTAGTGCCCTGAGATGGGCATAATTCCATTTTATAATTGGAGATTGTCCGGGAAGGCCCTGTTCATGGTCCCACCTCCCTCGCAGTGCGACTGGTGGGGACGAGAGACAGGGCCTTCTCAGTGGTGGCTCCTCAGCTATGGAACTCCTTCCCCAGTGAAACTAGATCAGCACCCTCCCTCCTGGCCTTCAGAAAAAAGTAAAAACCTGGCTATGGGACCAAGCCTTTGGATAGTAAGCAATACAAGAAATGATCAAGATCATTGACACTTTTAACGGACCTGGACTAGAAGTGTTGGATTGTGTGATTTTAACGTTTATATTAATAAGTTTTTAACTCCACATTTTAATGTTTAAACACTGTTGCATTTTTATGATTTAATTGAGAGCTGTATGTATTGTCGAAGGCTTTCACTGGGTTGTTGTATGTTTTTCAGGCTGTATAGCCATGTTCTAGAAGCAGTCTCTCCTGATGTTTCACCTGCGTCTGTGGCAAGCAACCTCTGAGAATGCTTGCCACAGATGCAGGTGAAGCAACAGGAGAGAATGCTTCTAGAACATGGCCATACAGCCTGAAAAACCTACAACAACTCTGAGAGCTGTATGTTACTTTTGTTTTATGTTAGGTTTTTATGTATGTGAGACATTGAATTTTGTCATATATATGTTGGAAACTGCTTTGAGTCCGTCTCCCTCTGGGGTGAAAAAAGTGGTATACAAATGAAGTAAATAAATAAATAAGTTGGTGAGTCTGTGATTCATTACATAAGTTGGTAAGAATCCTCAAGCAGTTGCTATTGAAGTCCACTTTGCTTAAAATCCCAAATGAGTAACTCCATTTCACTCAAAGTCTATTTGGGCATTGAGGGAAACCAAGCTGACTTAAGGATGTGGCAGAGTAGAACAGAGAACCACATCAAGATTGTGACAAACTGAATCTGAGAGGCACAGCCCCAACATAAATCCTATTTGATCTTATCTAACCATTCAATAATGACATGAATATCACAGCTTGGTTGATCAGGGCAATTAGACAATATGTTCAGGCTTCTACAGGATTAAGTCTCCTCTTGGTTTGTGTATAACAATAATCCTTCCAGCTGGTTGGAAGGTGGCCACCATTCAATAATTCATCAAAAAATTAACCAAGTGTGGGGACAATTGATTGTATAGTAATTTGTAAAATTCACCCGAGCATCCATCCAAGCTGAGAAATTTCCTGTATTAATTTTTTTAATGTCCAGGTTTAGTTCATCCAGTGATGCTGTTGATAAAGTTTATTTATTTATTTACTATATTTATATACCACTTTCTTATCACTGGAGGGGGGGGGGAGGGGGACGACGACGACGACTGAAGGTGGTTTACAACATACTAATGGCAAAAAATCAATGCCAACATACAGTACACAAAAAAAATCATAATAAGTAATTACTACATATAACTATGAATTTCAAATCAATTCAAGCCATTAAACATAAGACATACATAAAATGTAAACATTCAGACAAGCATAAAATCATCCTAGTATAAACATTAAAATCCCACGATCCAGAAATCGTATACCATAGTCATTCCGAATTGTCATTGCACATGTTCCTTAATTATTCTTTGTACTGCATTATTTATTAACCAAAGGCCAAAGTTACTCTATCGATCGATTTATCTATCCTAATCAATGTTTAATGTCCTTTCTTGCTATTTAAAATCATATGGTCTTTAGTAAGAGTTCGGGCTTAGTCTGCTCTTGGATCCTTTTTTTGGTGTTTTTAGAGATCCATGGTATTTTGTAGAACTCTCTTCCAGCACATTTCAAATGAGTTGATTTCCTTCAGATTTCTTCGCTGTCTGACTTCCTCTTTTAGCAAAGAAATAGCTGTTCAAATTAGTGGGGAATAAATATTGATTGATAAAAGTAGAGGAAGTATTTTTAAATTATAGCTACTTCCTCTTAGTATATTATTTATATAATGTATAAAATATATTATGTTCTATCACAACCATGTTTAACACCACAAGGTTATGGAGCAATAGCTCCATTTAAAAAAGTTAAACACTGAAAACATTGACCCCCCTGTTAAAGGTGTTCCATTTCCAATAGCTCTCAGGTAGCAGAAAGGGTTTTCAAAATAGAGCCAACATTTCTAAAGAATTGGGCAAACAAGTACCCAAACAGAACTGCTTGGGTACACAAATGAAAAGACCCTTCCGCCCGGCAAACCAAGAAACGTTGCTTAGCAGATAGTGACACAACAATATGATGGAAAGAGAGAGAGTTTAGAAAATGGAATCACAGAATAATACCATTAAATAAGGTTTCATGGGCTATGGAGTCCAACCATCTGCTCCATGCAGGATTTCCCGAACATAAAACACCCCACGCATGTACATGTGTGGTCACCGAAAAAATGTAACTGCATAATGGGAAGAAGTTAGATGTGGCCAATAGGTAAATTCAGAATTGTGGCAACACATCTTTGGAACTGCAGTGACGAGAAGAAGTGATACAGACCACATCCATATGGAGTCTCAAGACAAGACATTGCCCCATGTAGATAAGAAACTGGCTCAAATGTAGGATGAAAGTTCTCAGTGAATCTGTCCTTAGATGATAAGATGTTCTGATATGCCCATTAATAATATGCAGTATCATTTTACACTGCCACTGAAGACATAATAAGCTTCACATTTGGCTTAAGATAGGCATCTGCTGATGGGTGCATGCTGTACTCTGAGTTCGCTTCCCATTGTACCGCAAGCCTGATGGAATCGCGCCATCAGATAATGAGGTCAGCAAACAATTAGCAAAGTTTCTCAGTGTTGTCACACAAATAAAGACCCGTGTCATCTCAGGCCTTTCCATTACATCATACAACAAATATAAAATAATTTGTTAATGACCACAACCGTAATGTTGTATCCAAAACAGAAGCACTGAAAAGCGAGCAGACATCTTACTTGCTACCAGTGTTAAATGAGAGCAATTCCCCAGCTGCTACATGGCATTGTATAGGGATATTTTTGGAGTTTGTTTTGTATGGGGACCCAGGATTTATAGCCAGATTTCCTGGAAGCATGCTGTGCAGGTTGCATGTGAAATCTGATTGAGGTGAGTGAATTAATGTGGTGGCTGTTTGGAATGTCGTCCAGCTGCCAGTTAGAATTATGTTTGTTTGCCTTTGGCACAAAGTGTGAACGGAGCAGCCATACATTTCAGAAGTGTGAACGTACATTTTTATATCTCACACTAATGAATACATTTTTTTGTATCCCGCTCACTTGGGAGAATGCATTTGTAGCTGTTGTTTACCACTTGTGTGGTAAGCGGGAGGCGGGGGAGACTTTAACCTCCGTTTTAATATGACAGCCACAACATTAGATAGATGGACAAACTTTTACTCTATTCGCAGCTAGAACCAAAGTGAGCCCAGAGGAGTTTGGCATTTTCAATAAGATAAAATAAAATAAAATTGAGTGGCTGAAAGCAAGTGCTATAACAATAAAACATTTCGAGAGAGAAAAGTTACTGAAAGATTTAATATCTGTTGGAATTAAACTATATTTCTTTAGGGGAACTTAAAAAAAATAAAGCCGCTAGTTTCACATCCACACCCTACTCCCCATCTCAATGCATGACCTCTTCTTTTATCAACAAGCTGATGGGATTGCACTTTACAATGTGTTTTTGATGTGAAAGGTGCTATATAAAATTGAATTGCTGTTAGTGCTGATATGACTAGAATTTTCCCCAACTACAGCTGTCAATAACTGACACTAAACCAATAAGGTACAAAGTACATCTGAAAAGTGTCATGGTATCAGGCAGAATAAGCTTCTTTGCTTTCTCTCTAGCAGAAACAATTCTCTAGATTCCTTGTTTGAGATCGTCTTTTAAAAAAGGGAAATTATGTTTTTAATTGTTCATGTGTATGAAAGGGAAGAGAGATAAACAGAGGTGAACGGAAAGGTTGCATTTGTGCATTGTCCGATGTTTTAATCAGCTTCTTATTTATACATACAGAACTATTCTGGTGGCAAGTTACACTCAGTAATCTATTGGATGTGTTTAAATTTTGCCTGGAACTAAAAGTGCGACAGCACCGACATAACAGTGGATCGTGTGAAATTATGCAATTGTTATGTTGCTGTTTAATTTTTGATAATGTGTTAATACTTTTGATGTAGATGTGGGTATGTTTTGGGTCTGGGTGGGTTTGGTTATTTGTAATAATCTAGTGTTTACGGCATTGAATGTTTGCCGATATTTGTTGTTAACCGACCAGATTCCCCTTGGGGAGATAGAGCAGGATTTAAATAAAGTATTATTATTATTATTATTATTATTATTATTATTATTATTATTAATTATTCCCGTCTTCTCATTTATACAATTTTATTTGAAAAATATTGATGTGCCTGTGTTTCCCTGATTAAATTTCTTTTGTATGCAAATATGTGGATTTAAATAGAGGACATTCATAAAAGCTGTTGTGTCAAATTATGTAACCACTCCAAGAAATTTACTTTTTAATATGCTGCTATTTCTTCACGGGGGCAATGCTATAAATAAGTTGCTTTGTTTTTTTAAAATTAGTATGCCTTCAACGTACAGGGTATCCAAGTATGCTTAATCACAAATAAAAGGCATGGTTATTTGTAAATGGTGGATGATGGTGATCAGGAAAAGATCAGCTATGCCTGAAATTATAAATGTATATTTTAATACATCTTTCCAAAATTATATGCTTTATCCACGATAACCTTATTGGACTAGTCAATATAATCACGTAGTAATTGGTTTAATGTTTATAAACTTAGGTTGGCGCTACACCTTTGATATGTTTTTCATCATCCGAAAAGTTATTTAGAATTGAAATGTATATGTTTTTACAGCTTTATAATATTGTGTTTACTTTTATTTTAGTGTCAGAATTTGGCATTGAATTATTGCCATAGTTTGTAAGCCACCCTGTGTCTCCCTTTGGGGGTGAGAAAGGTGGGATATAAGTACAATAAATAAATAAATAAATAATTCAATATGTGTATGTTACCAAAATAATATAATATTTGAACTTGTTGTTCTGTATTGCAAAGTCATTTTTGCCTATGGCAAACTTAAGGTGAAACCATCACAGGGATTTTCTTGGTAATCAGAGAAGGGTTGCCATTGAATTAATTCTCAGGTTGAAGACAAATAATTTGCCGAAGGTCACCAAGTGGGTTTCCATGGCTAACTGAGGATTTTAATCTTGGTTTCCATAGTCATAGTTGAATGTTCAAATCACTATACCAAATGGCACAATATTTGTACTAAAATGTCACATCCAGATCTTCATGTGAAGAATCCTCTTCTTGAAAATGGAAAAGGCAAAGCAAATTTGGTACTTAAAAGAACTTGTGTTAAAATAAACCAAATTCACTAACATTAGAGAAGAAAGGGAAAGGAATAAAGTAGATGTGTGTATTTTGCACCAATCCTGTACAATAGATACAGAGGTAAATCTCCACCACCAAATAACAACAGTCCTGCAATTCTCCACGCTTTGCCTTTCATTCTGTGGCCATCCATAACATCAAACTAAAACCTAAAATCTCCAGGGGGCTTTTGTCCTTTTTGTTTTGGTATAAAAAAAAAAAAACAGAGAATGGAGATTCAATGTTTCCAATAATTCATAGTGTTTGTTGCCTTTGACAAAACTTGTTTCCAGTCCAAAAGCTCTCAAATATTACAAATTGAAATATATAACATTCAATAATAGCAATAACAATAACAATAACTATTATTATTAGTTACAGAAAAAGTTATAGAAAATGAACATGTAAAACAACTCTTGCACTTCCAAATTCGGACTGACAGAGTTTTGGAGCACAATATTTCTGACCTCATAATCATGGGGAGGGGGGGTGGGAGTATGGATCATCGATGTTACAATCCCAGGCAACAGCGGAATTGATGGAAAAGCTTACACGATATGAGAATTTAAAGATCAAACTACAAAGACTCAGGCACAAGCCAGTAAAGGTGGTCCCAGTGGTGATTGGCACACTGAGTGCAGTGCCTAAAGACCTTGGCCTGCACTGAAAAACAATTGCTGCTGACAAAATTGCCATCTGGTAGCTGCAAAAGGCCACCCTACTCAGATCTGCGCACATTATTCGCTGATACATCACACAGCCCTATTCACTTGGGAAGTGTTCGACATGCGATAAAATACAAAAGCCAGCATAGTCATCTTATTTGCTATGTACTAATCTTGTTGTGTATGTAAACAACAACGACAACAACAAATTTATATCCCACTCCTCTCCCCAAGAGACTTGGGGTGGCTTCAAGTATTTTGTTTTGACCATACTTTCATATTGCTTGACTGCACATGTTCTAGGTTTCCTTTGTGAAATGTTGGCAAATATGGTGATCTGCCCTTATATTAGGAACTTTCGGAGAGAATTTCTCCAGGTCTCCTTGATGGTCATGTAGGTGAGGACTTGCTCTTAAGTTATCTTCCAGATTCAGTTTCTATCCTCATTGCTGTTCAGAAGGGAATGAGGCATCGGTCTTCAACTTGGTCTTTTAAACCATTTTGTGATGATGTAAAATATATTGGTTATGGCTATGCTTGTTTTTAATAATAATTTGCATTATTTTTAATAGTGTTTGTTATCATCTCTACAAGTCTGTCTTTTTCGTTCTTAGTAGAAAGGATATAAATATAATACACATAAACAGATATGGAATACTTATAAGCAAACAGAAGATGACAAAGTCCTCTCCTCCGTCCTGCCATAAAAATTCAGGAAGAGTGCCTGAATTAGAAAAGTCTCAGGGAGCAGCACCCAAAGTTTCAAAGCACCAGAACTATAGTTTCAGTTTTTTTAAAAAATAATGGAATGTTATTTCTGTTACAATGCATCTTAAAAATATAGATACTTTTCCTGTGTCTTTCTTTTACATTTAAAATTAGGCCAATTTCCCCCAATATTTTCTTATTTTGCCAAAATGGCTGCATCGGTCACCAGCAAAATCTGAAGAGGGTTTTTAGCTGACTTGTGCTCCCTCTCCTGGTTGGCATCTCCCTCTGCAACAAAAGTGCAAAATTAAGTACTGTAATTAAAAGTTTGCCTTGTACATGCATTAATTTTTACAATTAACGCTGCACTATTTGTCTCTGGGACCCCATGAGTGTTTCATGATTGTGAGAAAGACAAAAAGTTGACAAAAGAAGACACAGAGGCACACAACACAACTAGATTCATTCATTGTCTTATTTGATTTACCTGTACTATATGCAAATTTCATCTTTGTGCAAGACAAAAAAATCAACCACATTACTATGATAGCAACACTTTGGTAGAGCAGAGGATAAATCAAAATGCTGAATGTCTGTGCTCTGTCTTCAGACAATTCCTAACCTTTGTTTTGGACTGCCTATCAAAAGATTCTCTATCTATTTGCCAGTGTTTGGTTGAACTTTAGGAGAAATAAAAAGGCTCACCCTATAGCTCACCCTAGAACTAAATTTTCTATGTGCTTGAAACCTCATTTCAAGCAATAACTGGGATTTGTTTGTGAGCTATACTCTAGATTTCAAGGCACAGGAAAGCAGGTTGGAACAAAGTACTTGTCCACTCTTACAGTTCTGTGAATCACTGTGTTTTCTTCTCAGGATTTCAGATGGTACACTTTAAACCAGCGTTTCTCAACCTGGGATTTGGGAACCCAGGGGAGGGGGGGTCATGAGGAGGAGTCAGAGGGGTCACCAAAGACCATCACAATACACAGTATTTTCTATTGTCCATGGGGGTTCCATATGGGAAGTTTGGCCCAATTCTATCGTTAGTGAGGTTCAGAATGCTCTTTGAATGTAATTGAACTATAAATCTCAGCAACTACATCTCCCAAATGTCAAGGTCCTTTTCTCCCAAACTCCACCAGTGTTCACATTTGGGCATATTGAGTATTTGTGCCATGTTTGGTCCAGATCCATCATTGTTTGAGTCCACAGTGCTCTCTGGATGTAGGTGAACTACAACTCCAAAACTCAAGGGCAGTGCCCACCAAGCCCTTCCAATATTTTATATTGCTTATGGGAGTTCTGTATATCAAGATTGGTTCAATTCCATTGTTGGTGGAGTTCAGAATGCTCTTTGATTTTAGATTAACTATAAATCCCAGCATCTACAACTCACAAATTACAAAATCACTCCCTCCCCCCCAACCTCATCAGTATTCAAATTTAGGCGTATTGGGTATTTGTGCCAAATTTGGTCCAGTGTATGAAAATACATCCTGCATATCAGATTACAGTTCATAAAAGTAGCAACATTACAGTTATGAAGTAGCAACAAAGATAATGTTATGGTTGGGGGACACCACAACATGAGGAACTGTATTAAGAGGTTGCAGCATTGGGAAGATTGAGAAACACTGGTTTAGAGAGAAATAAAAATCTTGAAGGCCAGTTTATTAATTGTAACATTCTACGGAAACATCCATGTAATGTAATGGTAGATAGTTATGTTGAATTTGAGGCTATTCTTTGGCAATTGAGAGAATTACCATAAGTAGCTGTGGTTGCCATGCATCCCATCAGACAAGAGAAAGCACTAATATGATCTCTGATAATATTTCTCTGTAGATTTGGAAAGGCTGCTCATGGGAGTTCTGTGTGCCAAGATTGCTTCAATTCCATTGTTGGTGGAGTTCAGAATGCTCTTTGATTGTAGGTGAACTATAAATTCCAGCATCTACAACTCCCAAATGGCAAAATCTATCCCCATCAGTATTCAGATTTGGGCGTATCAGGTTTTGTGCCAAATTCAGTCCAGTGAATGAAAATGCATCCTGCATATCAGATATTTACAAATTTGGCAAAATTACAGTTATGAAGTAGCAACAAAAAGTGTTATGGTTGGGGGTCACCACAACATGAGGAACTGTATTAAGGGGTTGCAGCATTAGGAAGATTGAGAACCACTGCTTTAAAATCTTTGTCACTTGAGTGCTATCATTAGTTTTTCACTATTTTGGAGCAATTTTACAAATGTAATACCTGCTGTTTTCTTATTGAACTCTGAAAACTATTGGAGATGTAACAGAAGGGAGCAAAATTAAACCTCTGAGCTTTAAAGACAATTTAGATCTCAGCTAGAGCAGGGAGGGAAAGAAATTTATTTCTGAAAAGTATGAAAGCAGAGATAAGAATGCGCAAGAATGTGTAGATAAGAATGTGCAAGAACTGACAAGAATAATTTGAGTGCTAAGAATTTTGGGTTTGGCCTTTTGCTACGCGGGGTGAGACCAGGATGAGATTCTCAATTTGTTACCGATATAAACATTGGTTTTTTTAAAAAAAATGATTACCCATATTTAAAAAATTTAAAATTTTCTTTGCCCATTTGTTGTGCCATACCCGTCTTAAATGTTGATTCTATACACGTGTTAGAGCACATATATTATTTAGAATGCAGGTTCTGAATAAAAGTAGGCAGCATGATGTTTTCATTATGCACATTTGAATTGGTGTTCTTAAGTATTCAGAAGCTAACTTTCCGAGACGCCAACAACCTATTGTGATTAGGCTTCAGTCTAAGTCAGTGGTTCTCAACCTGTGGTCACCCAGATGTTTTGGCTTTCAACTCTCAGAAAGCATAACAGCTGGTAAACCGACTGGGATTTCTGAGAGTTGTAGACCAAAACATCTGGGGAACCACAGGTTAAGAACCACTGCTCTAAGTGATCAGATGTTGGAATGAGGATCTTACTGAGGCCCCTTCCACACCGCCCCTATATCCCAGGATCTGATCCCAAATTATCAGCTTTAAATAGGATTAATCTTACAAGACAATCTGGAACATGAAGATAACCTGGGCTCAGATCCTGGAATATAGGGGTAGACAGTGTGGAAGGCGCCTCAGGCTACAATGACTATTGGGACTATAATATAATGCCACCTTTCGTGAGCATCCCCCCCAAAAAATGTCAAAAACAGTAAGTGCTAGAAGTTCTGAATCTCTAAGGCCCCTTCTACACTTCTATATAATCTCAGATTATCTGCTTTAAATGATATGGTACTGTAGATTATATAATCCAGTTCAAAGCAGATAATCTGGGATCAGATGCTGGATTATATGGCACTGTAGAAGGGTCTAAATTTGTCTTCTCAGTTTAAAAAAAACCACCCCTCAACTCTAGAAAGAGACTGTGGGCATTTCCAGACAACATCAAAAGGGGCAAAAAATCATGGGGCATGACAGCAAGTCCACACACAGACCTGTCAGTCCCTGAAAATGCTACCCTGCTGTCCTCAAGCTTTCCTTTGTAGCTGATTTTACAAGTCCACAAGATGAAGTGGGGGCAGAAACCATCTGGCAGAAGTTTTTAAAAAATAAACTCTCAGAGATGTGCTGGATCACATATGTGCATATGCAGAGATCCCAATGTATACACAGAGTTCCTATTCTTTTCACCCAACTCTAAATTCAAGATCTATTTAATATTATAAAGATCTAAAGGAAGGAATGGTTGAAGAGTTCTAATTGCTTTACAACTGTGCTTCCCTTTAGTCACCTGTGTCTCCATGGCTCCATTTTTTGACAGCCCAGTCAGGTGTGTCGAGCTTTTAAAACATGCACGTGCGCTGGAACAGCCCACACAGGAGCATGGGAAGAAAGTCACATGTTTTCCATGACTGCAGGGATATAAAGTCATGCAAAGATGTTCATTTTGGGGGCAGAATCGGGTTTTAAGCACACCTTTTAACTGGTGATTTTCAGTTGTTAACCTGACACTTTCCCACACTGTTAGCCCACACTTTCCCCAAATGTCTTTTAGCCATCTCACTTACATTCTGGTTCACTTTCGGGTTTTACTGCATGTGTAGAAGGGCCCTGTGGTTTTTTATATCTTTTCCTGATTGCTGCTGATGATTTCTAGAGTAAAGCTACAAACAGAAGACAACTGTAGTCTGGATGCTAAATGACCAGTCTACTGTAATAATCCACATGCCCAACCATTTCCAATTACTTCAATTACTGGCTACATATAATTACACACAAAAAAGTCTGTTCTTTCCCTCTTCAAAAAAGGGGAAAGAACAGACTGCGGAAACTATCGAGGTATCTCCCTTCTAACCTCTGCTGGGAAAATCCTCGCAAGGATCCTTGCAAACCGCCTTCCGCCCCTCTCAGAAGACACCCTCCCAGAATCCCAGAATGGCTTCCGCCCCTCCAGAGGAACCGTGGACATGATCTTCACTGCACGACAGCTCCAAGAAAAATGCAGGAAAGACATGCTCTTCACTGCACGACAGCTCCAAGAAAAATGCAGGGAACAAAACCAACCTCTGTACATGGCATTCATCGACCTTGCAAAGGCATTCGACACAGTGAATCGCAGCGCTCTCTGGACCATCCTCCAAAATCGGGTGCCCAAGCAAATTTGTGAACATCCTGCGGCTCCTCCATGATGACATGATGGCAACAGTCTTGGACAGCAATGGCTCCCAAAGTGACCCATTTAAGGTGGAATCAGGTGTCAAACAGGGATGTGTTATTGCCCCAACTCTATTCTCCATCTTCATCGCTATGATACTTCACCTTGTTGATGGGAAGCTTCCCACCGGAGTGGAAATCATCTATCGGACATATGGCAAGCTATTCAACCTCAGCAGACTGAAAGCCAAAACCAAGGTTACAACAACATCTGTTATAGAACTCCAGTATGCTGATGACAATGTCGTCTGTGCGCATTCAGAAGAAGATCTACAAGCCACTCTAAACACCTTCGCAGAAGCATACGAGAAACTCGGCCTGTCATTGAACATTGAAAAAACCAAGGTGCTTTTCCAGCAGGCACCAGCCAACCCCTCTCCAATGCCAGTGATACAGCTTAACGGTGTAACATTAGAAAATGTTGATCATTTCCGCTACCTTGGCAGCCACCTCTCCACCAAAGTCAACATCGACGCCGAAATACCACACCGCCTGAGCTCTGCAAGTGCAGCATTTTCCAGAATGAAGCAGAGAGTGTTTGAGGACCGGGACATCCGTAGGGAGATACCAAGGTGCTTGTCTATAAAGCTATTGTCCTCCCAACCCTGCTATATGCCTGTGAGACGTGGACTGTCTACAGACGTCACATGCACTCCTGGAACGTTTCCATCAGCGCTGCCTCCGGAAAATCCTGCAAATCTCCTGGGAAGACAAACGGACAAACGTCAGTGTGCTGGAAGAAGCAAAGACCACCAGCATTGAAGCGATGGTCCTCCAACATCAACTCCGCTGGACCAGCCACGTTGTCCGGATGCCTGACCACCATCTCCCAAAGCAGTTGCTCTACTCCGAACTCAAAAATGGAAAACGGAATGTCAGTGGACAGGAAAAGAGATTTAAAGATGGGCTCAAAGCCAACCTTAAAAACTCTGGCATAGACACTGAGAACTGGGAAGCCCTGGCCCTTGAGCGCTCCAGCTGGAGGACAGCTGTGACCAGCAGTGCTGCAGAATTTGAGGAGGCACGAGTGGAGGGTGAAAGAGTGAAACGTGCCAGGAGGAAGGCGCGTCAAGCCAACCCCGACCGGGACCGCCTTCCACCTGGAAACCAATGCCCTCACTGCGGAAGAAGATGCAGAGCAAGAATAGGGCTCCACAGCCACATACGGACCCACAAGGAAACCCATGATGGAAGACCATCTTACTCATCCAACGAGGGATCGCCTAAGTAAAGTAAGTAAGTAAGTAAGTAAGTAATTACACACAATTGCCACATCCACCCTAACCCTAACCCTAACCCTAACCCTGTCCTTATCCTTTATTGCCAATCAGTAAACAATTCCTTGGACATCAACAACTTAAAGGAAACTGCAAGAATTGAAATAGATGCAACCTTTCAAGTGATGCACTGAATGTGCAAAAAAGAAAATGATATGCTAAAACATGCATGAGTGTATTCTTCTCATACGTGCATTTATCAAAAACATATGAAGATATTGACAGGAACATATTTATAGCTGCTGGTAACATTAATTTGCCATCAATTATTATAATTTAATAATGTAGGAAATACACACATTAAATCGAGTCCGTCTTAATCCATGCCTCCGTAAACTGAAACATTTCCCAAGTGCTTGGTTTTAGTCTCCATCACGTTTGCTCCTAATAAGGAAACCTTCTAAAGTCCAAAGAGCTGTAAAAGAATTGCCATGAAAGGAATACAATTAAGTAAATGGAAACGTAAAAGTATTACTACCATGAACTATTCTCATGAGATACTTGTTATTCTACTGTTTATAAAGTAAAATAACTAATGGCACCCATATTTCTCTCCTTCCTCCCCCAAAAACACCTCAGTCCTTTATTTCAAGTGTTTTTCAAGAAATGTGGGTGGTATAATTTCTGCAGCTATATGCTTTTTTTGTATTTGCCTCTCAAAAAGCAACAAGATCAAGCTTTTTGTGGCTGAGGACATTAAAAATACTTACTCTTCCCAGATATTTGTATTATAGCAGGCTAGGAGGAGGTTCTTGCCCTGACTAGAAAGGAGTAGGAGGAGAGCAGACCATTGGGATGTCAAGCCCATTGAAGAAGGGAAAAAGACACATCTGTTCTCTATTCTCCTTTCTCCCAACGTCTGGAAACACAGAGATCTAATTTCTCATTGCAGCTGGCCACAGGGAGGTCAATTTGAGTGTATGACTATTCTCTGAAGATTATCTCTAGAATGTTTTGGTTTCAGTCCCAATTTCTATCTGCTTTGTGCTTCACAGAGTTCATTTTGCTTAAATACATTTTGTTGCAATTTATGTGTGATTCTTGAATTCACTATAAAGTTGACTCCTGAGTTCCGCAGAAAGGAATCCAGCTTTTCCCCGCTTCTTAGTTCACATGTGGTTATTGCTTTGTATAAAGATGTTCTTCAAATTCTCATCCCATGTGATGGTTCATGAATCATTGCCCACTTGTTCTTAACTTCCTCCGCTTCGTGTTTAGATTTTAATTATTTTCCTTGGAATGTAATGAGTGATCATCTCTGCTCCCGAAAAGAAACTCTCCAAGGCCATTGACAGGATGTTTTGGTAGATACTAATGTGTGGAACAGGCAGAAAGAACATTATTTCTAGTAATACATGCTATTTGCTGTATTGAGGTGTGGACAATCGAGGTAAAAGGCCCACCTAAAGAAGAAAGAACTTTAATGTGGATGTATAATGGGCCAGGCTTTAGCACAGCTGGTTAATCACCAGCAGCAATAGATCTTACCAATCAGATGCTTGGCAGTTCGAAGCCAAGGTCAGGGTGGGTACCTGACATTCAGCCCATCTTACAGTCCACCCAAGCAGTTCGAAAACAGCTGTTAACTGTGAGTAGGGAAATTAGGCACCGCTTAAGCGGAGAGCACCATAAAAGAAATACTAGAAAATGCTGGCGATCAAAGGAAGGAGGAAGACTGTAATCAAGACTCTTCATCATAGAAGATGGAGCGA
The DNA here is from genome assembly GCF_025583915.1 of Anolis sagrei ordinatus. Classification (NCBI taxonomy): domain Eukaryota; kingdom Metazoa; phylum Chordata; class Lepidosauria; order Squamata; family Anolidae; genus Anolis; species Anolis sagrei. The sequence goes on from NW_026847438.1 coordinate 221,134,370, forward strand.
CAGCACTCCCCGTGGCTAGAATCGAGCACAACCTCCAGGATGCCAATGTTGGAAAGAATGCCACCATAAAACCTCTATCTGTTGTCTGTCCTGTCTGTTTAATGGCATTGAATGTTTGCCATGTATGTGCTCTGTGATCCACCCTGAGTCCCCTTCAGGGTGAGAAGGATGGAATATAAATGCTGTAAACAACAACAATAATAACAACAATAATATAATCTGCAATTGTATTTGTTCTTCAGGCTTAGATCTTGCCTTCTGAACTCAGATGCAATATAGTTGATGGAAATGTATTATGTTTTGTAGACATATTTGGGAAAAGACCCATCTATGGAAGTTATAGTTACTGAAATTATTAGACAACTTTCATCTTCATTGTTCTTTGCAGAGCATTTCCTTCAAATTGTACGTAGTTGTGTGCCTTCAAACTGTTTCCAGTTTACGGCCACCCCTAGGCAATCCTATCACAGGGGTTTCTTGGCAAGATAAGTTCAAGGGATGTTCCCTTTTTCTTCTTCTGAGGCTAAAAGGATGTGGTTGTCCAAGGTGGATCTCTGAGGCTGAGCAGGGATTTGAACCTTGGTTTCCAGAAGCATAGTCCAAGGCTCAAACTGTTGGCACCATGCTAGTAAACGCAACTGCTTATATTCTAAAAGCAGGCAGGTTAGTTAGATCTCGGCTGAAATGTTACACCAAATGCCATGCTTAGCAGGATAGTGCAGGATAGGAGGAACTTCAGTCCTTCAAGATATCTACATTCCAACTTCCATAAGTTCTACCATGGACAATGATAAGGAACCATGGGACTATGGCCCATGTGGTCTCTTCTAACTCTATTATTCTATGATCATTGAATACTGATAGAAGAAAATCAATTCATTTGAAATGTGCTACTGTAGAAGAGTTCTACAGATAATGCAGAATACTAAAAAGACAAATAAAAGGGTTTTTTTAAATAGAGCAAATCAAATGTGAACTCTTCCTAGAAGCCAAGATGACTGAACTGAGCCCCCTTCCACACAGCTGTATAAAATCCCACATTAACTGTTTTGAACTGGGATATATGGTAGCGTGGACTCAGATAACCCAGTTCAGAGCAGATGTTGTGGATCATCTGCCTTGATATTCTGGGTTATATGGCTGTGTGGGACTGTTACACTTTGGATATATTATGAGGAGATTTGGCTCACAAGAAATGACAATAATGCTTGGTAAAGGAGAAGGCAGGAGGAAAAGATGAAGATATTACAGGCAAATAAACCCTAATCAATGAAGTCACAGCTCTGAGGGTCCTTCCACACAGCCATACAATCCAGAATATCAAGGCAGATAATCCACAATATCTGCTTTGAACTGGATTATCTGAGTCCACACAGCCATAAAATCTAGTAGTTCAATTAGGATTTTATACAGCTGTTTAGATTTTATACAGCTGAGCAGGGTGTTGAGGATAGAGTGACTTGTATGTCTCTCATTCATAGAATCACCATAAGTTTCAGTTGACCTAATAGCAATTAACAACAAAGAACAAATTCCTTCACAAAAAGAAACTGTTTTCAAGTTTCACTTCGCAACAGCATAAGTGAACTATTTAAAGCCAAAGTTGGTGCCTCTAAAATGCCCACTTCCATTTGGGAATAGTGTTAATTTGTTGTAGCTTGCATCTTCCCCTGAATGTGAGAACCCCAATGATTAAAGTCCGGGTGAATCTCCTTTTGTGAGTTCACAATTTTTCTTTCTTGAGTGAAGAAGAAACAGTCTTCATGTAAAGACACCTGGGGGTTAAAATAAATCATGGTGCAGTTTTATAAATATAACACTAATTCTCATATATCATGTACTATAAGAAGGAAGAAGCATGTTGATGAATGTTTCTTGGTTTCTAAGGTATTCACTCATGAGGCATTCAAGTGAAATGTAGCTCATCTGAAGCATCAAGCATTGAATGTGCTGGAAAGTGGCCAAATCCCCTTATATCAGAAGGACCTCACTACTGACATTCAGTAATACATGTGATGCAAATATTGAGAAATAAAATGCATTTGCTCAGTCTTAACTTCCCATTTTAAGTTATTTTGCTAATGGGCCAACAGGAATAACTTCTGGGTTATTGTAAGTTTTCGGGCTGTATGGCCATGTTCCAGAAGCATTCGCGCCTAATGTTTTTTTTTGTAAACAGTGTGTCACACAGTTTACAGAAAACCTACACACACTGATAGATACCTACATAAAAACTCCAACCATCACCCAAGCCAAAAAAGAAGCACAATTAAAACCCTGGCAGACCATGCAAAAAAAGATCTGCAAACTCCACCTCCTCCAAGACGAACTGAACCACCTAAATTGGTCTTTACAGGCCAATGGATACTCCACCACAGACATCAGAAGAGCTGCGACTGAGAACAAGCCATGAGGGTAAAGACAAAGATCCACCCAGAGGAAAAGTGTTCTTGCTATACATCAAGGGAACCACTGACTGCATAGGGAAGCTGATGAGGAAATACGACATACAAACTATCTACAGACTCACCAAGAAAATCCAACAAATGCTACGTTCAGCAAAGGACAAGAGGGATCCTCTCACTTCTGAAGAAGTCTACCGTATACCATGCAGCTGTGGACAAGTCTACATAGGAACCACCAAACGCAGCATTGCCGAGACACGAATCTAGGAAGATGAAAGGTACTGCAGACTACATCAACCAGAAAAGTCAGCCATAGCAGAGCAGCTGATGAACCAGCCTGGACACAGCATATTATTTGAGAACACAGAAATACTGGACCACTCCAACAACCACCATGTCAGACTACACAGAGAAGCCATTGAAATCCACAAGCATGTCGACAATTTCAACAGAAAGGAAGAAACCATGAAAATGAACAAAATCTGGCTACCAGTATTTAAAAAAAACTCTAAAATCATAACAGTAAATAGAGAGCAACACTCAAACACAGGGGAACTCTAGACAAGAAACAATCAGGGATAGGTTCTTGTGGGTTTTTTCGGGCTATAGGGCCATGTTCTAGAGGCATTTCTCCTGACGTTTCGCCTGCATCTATGGCAAGCATCCTCAGAGGTAGTGAGGTCTGTTGGAATTAGGACAATGGGTTTATATATCTGTGGAATGGCTGGGGTGGGGCAAAGAACTTTACTCTGCTGGAGCTAGGTGTGAATGTTTCAACTGACCACCAGGGATAGCTAATCACCTCTCAACAAAGGATTCCCCCAGGCAGTAAGAAGTCACACCTTGAAAGTCCTAATCAAGGTGGCCAATTGAAACATTCACACCTAACTCTAACAGACAATAGTTCTTTCTCCCACCCTGGACTTTCCATAGATATATAAACCACATTTTCCTAGTTTCCAACATACCTCACAACCTCTGAGGACGCCTGCCATAGATGCAGGCAAAATGTCAAGAGAGAATGCTTCTGGAACATGGCCGTACAGCCTGAAAAACTTACAACATCCCAGTGATTCTGGCCATGAAAGCCATTGACAATACAGGAATAATTTCCAAAATATTTTCTCCCTATCAAAGCAAAATACAAGAGACTGAGCTTTGTTACTATTAAGAAACTGAAGATCCTAAAGAAGGCTCTAGTTCATGCTTATATCCTCTGAGCTATATCTAATACTCTATTGGTTTCCTAAAAAGTTAGGCCAATTACACACCTAATTGTTTCTATCTTAGCATTAGGATGCTGTGAATGCCAGGGAGAAAAATAAAGGAGGAAAGGGAACTTTCCCACATTTTTAACAGTACTGCAAATATTCAGAGTCAAATTAAAGTGGCAATAAATCAAAAAATTAAGTTAATGTACCGTGTATGAAAACACTTCAGGCTATGTTGCCTAAATACAAAGATTTCTTTATTTGGAAATGTCACTGAGGTTAACAGGATATACTCCCAATGAATAGACAATGCTACTGGATTGGGAATTGGTTGATTGGCCGAACCCAAAGGTTGCTGACTAATGGCTCCTTCTTCATCCTGGAGTGACGTGACCAGGGTTCAGTCCTGGTCCCAGTGCCAAATCAATGCTGTGAATGATAGCACACTCATCAAATGGTAGATGAGATAAAATTGGGTAGGAAAGCTAATACCCCATGAGGAAATGATCAAAATATCCTTGACGAATTACAGAATTGGGCTGAAACTAACCAAAGGACTAACTAACCACTAACAACAACCATGTCAGACTACACAGAAAAGCCATTGAAATCCACAAGGATGTGGACAATTTCAACAGAAAGGGAGAAACCATGAAAATGAACAATATCTGGCTACCAATATTTTAAAAACCCTCTAAAATCAGGACAGTAAATAAAGAGGAACACTAAAAAACCAAAAAAAAAAAACCAGGGGAATTCCTAACATGAAACAATCAGGGCCAGTTAACACCTCCCAACAAAGGATTCCCCAGGCAGGAAGCAGCCAGGTTTTGAAGCTGCAAGGCAATTCAGTGCTAATCAAGGTGGCCAGTTGCAACATTCACACTTGCTTCTAACATTCAAGAGTTTTTTCTTCCACCCCAGACATTCCTTTTGTTGTTGTTTATTCGTTCAGTCGCTTCCGGCTCTTTGTGACCTCATGGACCATCCCACGCCAGAGCTCCCTGTCACCACTCCCAGCTCCTTCAAAGTCAAGCTAGTCACTTCAAGGATGCCATCCATCCATCTTGCCCTTGGTCGGCTCCTCTTCCTTTTTCCTTCCATTTTCACAAGCATCATTAGCTTCTCTAAGCTTTCCTGTCTTTCCTGAGATTATTATATATTATTATATTGCATTATTATTATTACATTATGTTATCAATATTATATGTATATATATATATATATATTAGCAAAGTAATTATATTTAATATATTAGTATTACTATATTACAATATAAATGTCGTAAACAAACAAACATCACTATATTACAATATTATTATTATTATAGGTTATTATTATATTGTATTACATTATAATATTATCAATATTATATGTATATATATTAGCATAGGAATTATATTTAATATATTATTATCACTATATTACAATATTATTACAGGGTATTATTATATTGTATTACATTATTATTATTATTATCATCAATAATATATATATATATATATATATATATATATATATAAGCATTGCACAATATTAGTATTATATATTGATACTATTATAATGTAATACAATATACTACTACTACTACTACTAATAAAGTATTATAATTGTATACCTTATATTACATGTAATATTACTAATAATATTACAGTAGAATGATATAGTAATATAGAATACTAATATCGTGCTATGGTAATAAGATAATATATTGTATTTACATATTACTTGTAAGCCGCTCTGAGTCTGCTTTGGGGTGAGAAGGGTGGCATATAAATGTCATAAATAAATAAATTACTATATTGTACTATACTCATATATTGTTAGTAATAATACATGTAATATACAATATTATTTATTATTATTTATTTAGAGCTTTTATAACCCGGTCTTCTCGACCTCCGAGGAGGGACTCAGGCCGGCTAACAACAGAGAATCAATATACAAATGAACTAAAGCATAATAACATCATAGTACATTGTTGTTCATTCGTTCGGTCGTCTCCGACTCTTCGTGACCTCATGGACCAGCCCACGCCAGAGCTCCCTGTCGGCCATCACCACCCCCAGCTCCTTCAAGGTCAGTCCAGTCACTTCAAGGATGCCATCCATCCATCTTGCCCTTGGTCGGCCCCTCTTCCTTTTGCCTTCCACTTTCCCCAGCATCATTGTCTTCTCTAGGCTTTGCTGTCTCCTCATGATGTGGCCAAAGTACTTCAACTTTGTCTCTAGTATCCTTCCCTCCAATGAGCAGCCGGGCTTTATTTCCTGAAGTATGGATCTTCTCGCTGTCCAAGGCACTCTCAGAATTTTCCTCCAGCACCACAGTTCAAATTTAATATATTAGTATCACTATATTACAATATTATTATAGGGTATTATTATATTGTTCTACATTATATTATTATCAATATATATATATATATATATTATAGCATTGCATGATATTAGTGTTATATATTAATATTATAATGTAATACAATATACTACTACTACTACTACTAATAATAATAATACAGTATTATAACTGTATACCTTATATTACATGTAATATTACTAATAATATTACAGTAGAATTATATAGTAATAGGTAAAGGTAGTCCCCTGACTTTAAGTCCAGTCATGTCTGACTCTGGGGTGTGGTGCTCATCTCCATTTCTAAGCCGAAGAGCCAGCGTTGTCCGTAGACACCTCCAAGGTCATGTGGCTGGCATGACTGCATGGAGCGCCGTTACCTTCCCGCCAGAGCGGTACCTATTGATCTACTCACATTTGCATGTTTTCGAACTGCTAGGTTGGCAGAAGCTAGGGCTGACAGCGGAAGCTCACGCCACTCCCTGGAATTGAACCTGCAACCTTTCGATCAACAAGCTCAGCAGCTCAGTGCTTTAACCCACTGCGCCACAGGGGCATATAGTAATATATAATACTATATATTATATATTACACCGATATAGTAATACATAATACTAATATCGTGCTATGGTAATAATATAATATATTGTATTTACATATTACTTGTAAGCCACTCTGAGTCTGCGTTGGGGTGAGAAGGGCGGCATATAAATGTCATAAATAAATAAATAAATAACTATATTGTACTATACTCATATATTGTTAGTAATAATACATGTAATATATTATTATTATTTATTTATTTATTTAGAGCTTTTATAACCCGGTCTTCTCGACCTCCGAGGAGGGACTCAGGCTGGCTATCAAGAGAATCAATATACAAATAAACTAAAGCATAATAACACCATAGTACATTGTTGTTCATTCGTTCAGTCGTTTCTGACTCTTCGTGACCTCATGGACCAGCCCACGCCAGAGCTCCCTGTCGGCCGTCACCACCCCCAGCTCCTTCAAGGTCAGTCCAGTCACTTCAAGGATGCCATCCATTCATCTTGCCCTTGGTCGGCCCCTCTTCCTTTTGCCTTCCACTTTCCCCAGCATAATTGTCTTCTCTAGGCTTTGCTGTCTCCTCATGATGTGGCCAAAGTACTTCAACTTTGTCTCTAGTATCCTTCCCTCCAATGAGCATTCGGGCTTTATTTCCTGAAGTATGGATCTTCTCGCTGTCCAAGGCACTCTCAGGACTTTCCTCCAGCACCATAGTTCAAATTTAATATATTAGTATCACTATATTACAATATTATTATAGGGTATTATTATATTGAATTACATTATATTATTATTATCAATATATATTATTAGCATTGCCTGATATTAGTATTATATATTGATAATATAATGTAATACAATATATTTCAATAATATATTATATATATTATTAACATTGCACGATATTAGTATTATATATTGATATTATAATGTAATACAATATAATACTAGTAATAATAATAATACAGTATTATAATTGTATACCTTATATTACATGTAATATTACTAATAATATTACAGTAGAATGGTATAGTAATATATAATACTAAGATTGTGCTATGGTAATAATATAATATATTGTATTTACATATTACTTGTAAGCCGCTCTGAGTCTGCTTTGGGGTGAGAATTTCTGTTTTTAAATGTTTTAAATTGTTTTTAAATTGTGTTAGATTTTAGCCATTCTTGTAAGCCGCTCTGAGCCCCAGGGGAGTGGCGGCATATAAGTTCGAATAATAAATAAAATAAATAAATAAATATAAATGTCATAAATAAATAAGTAACTGTATTGTACTATACCACTACACTCATATATTGTTAGTAATAATACATGCAATATATAACATGCAATTATTATATTATTATAGATTATTATATTGTACTATATTCCTCTGAGGCTGAGAGTGTGTGATTTGCCCAAGAAGGTTCCCACTCTTGAAATGAGGAGTTTGGACCCTCATTTCTAGTGGCTAAGGGTGCATCTACACTGTAGAATTAATGCACTTTGAAGCCACTTTAACTGCTTTGGCTCAATGCTGTGGAATCCGGGAGTTGTAGCTTGGTGAGGCAGCAAAAGACAAGGATCCTGTACAACTGCAACTCCCAGAACCCCATAGCATTGCGCCAAGACGGCTAAAGCGCTCTCAAACTGCATTAAGATTCCTTTTGCAGCCGAGACGCTTTCCCTACTCTCAGCCGATTCATTGAAACAGCCAGGGATTCTGACCACGCCCTCTTACATGCGGTGGCCACGCCCCCTTAGTAGCCACGCCCCTTCTCCTTCCCTTCTCTCTCTTTCCTTCTCTCCAGTCTTCCGCCGGATGTTGTCACTAAACCCGGAAGTTCCTCAACAGCTGTTTAAGTCTCAACCCTCGGTGACTCCTTCCTTGAAGATGGCCAGAGACGGGTGACTGTCGGAAGGGAAAGGGCTGCGGATGTGAGTGAGTTAAAGTTCCCTTCTTCTTCCTCCTCTTCTTCAGCCTTCTTTCTAAGCAGGTGCTGCTGAATTTGAGATTCCCAAGCCTTGCAAATCCTGTTGTGTTATCAGTAAATGTCTGATTTGTATATCTGTATGTATACCTGTCACATAAACATGTCTCAGGTGGAAAGGTTTAAGGAGCTCTGATCTAATCCACTCCCCCTGCTATAAATCCCTGGAGGAGCAAAGGTTGGGGGGCTTTAGTATAGGCCTGGGCAAACTTGGGCCCTCCAGGTGTTTTGGCTGCATACTCTCACCCAACCTTTTTTAACTTGTATGCAGAACACATCATGCGATGTGGGCAGGGAGTTTCAGAAAAACATCT